>CM069453.1:19088758-19452090 GCA_035610835.1 Ophiura sarsii
CTCCTAAACCATTTCCCGTGTCTACTTCATTAACCCTCGGTCCCTAGGTGTTTGGCATGCCAACTTAAAGTAAAGAAATCAGGTTGCTTCATTAACCCATTTCCCGTGGTTTTACACCGCCCCCGCCCGCCCCCCAGCATGTCCCTACTAACAGGCCTATTCCCGTGTGGCTTCTGCGCCATGTGTAGGAGTGCGTGTGCCGCGGCAGTGAGCCCTTGCGCAAACATGCACGCGACGCGTTACCACGGTAAGATTACGCCTGTGTAGTACACGCAACGCACAATGTTGTTCAATTCTAGTGGCATTTATGAGCCAAATCTGAGAGGTTTTTTTGCTGTTTTTGGAGCAATTGTTAACCAATTTCATTGAAATAAACTTTAACACCCTTCCCGTTATTTCCTCTATCTTTCATGCAAATCAGATGCCACTTTGATCACAACTAACGGAGAAATAAGGATAACAAACACACAAATACACACACACCCCAACACACACCGTTTCCAGATTTTATAGTAAGATGAGATCTTCTTCTATCGAATCAAGCTCGTGCAAAACAATGTTTTTGTCGACATTGTGTTCTATACACAATGACGAGCATTGTTGAGATAAGTGTTAAAACACTAATATCTCAACAATGCTCGTTACGTCTCTTTTCTTGAAAACGATTTAAATATAACATATATAGTGTTGTGCAACTTGTGCATCAAACAAATTCACATATCAATCAAGCAATGTGAATCATTCTGCATAAACTTACTTTCATTATAGGCTTGGATGACAGCGTTGCAATTAAATAGGCATTAAAAAACCGAAACAATTAAGAGAAATTTAGAGAGCTGCAAAAACAGTCTGACCAATACATTATAAGACTGGGAGAAAGCAGAAAAAAGAAAAATGATCACACCTGAAATCACTCCCTGCAAATCGCTACCGAGCTTCTCTCAGATTGTACTTGCCTGAGCCTATACTTAAAGTTATAGTACGGTATGAATTCGTCAGCGAACTCCCTGGTATCTAAATAACGCAATCTTAGAATTATGATCCACACCGTTGATGGCATGGGCGTATTCTCGTACTAGTCTGGTACTACACACGGTGTTAGCTCCCGTTTAGCTTAAACCAGTTTTGAACTAAACTCGGGTCTAAATTAAACGTGAGTTTATCTTTTAAACGATGCGTTTTAACAAAACCCGATTTTAAACTCCGCAAATATTCAATTTATTGTGGCCTAAATGGGTTACAATTATAATAGCTATCGACCGAATTCCCTCAAGTGCACGTGTATATTTAAGACTACACGACCTGCGCCGGGCACGGTTGAGTAATAGGGTTATGATAAGTTCTAGCCAAACAGTACCCGTTACCCGTTTATGTATTGTGAAAAGTGTACTTTAAATCCCAGATATATGGTATACCCGTATCGTTCAATACTGGAATATAAATGTTGCCAGTATCGGTCGATAGTGGTACGATTTTACTGTTCCCAGTATCTGTCGATACTGGAACATCAAATGGTGTTCCAGTATCGGTGCGATACTGGAACGTTTTTATGTTCCAGTATCAGGCGATAGTGGTACACATATGCTACCAGTAGTGATTTGTCCCAGTATTGAACGATACTGGTACATACATATGTGCCAGTATCTTCCGATACTGGAACACTTATGTACCAGTATCGAAAGATTCTGGGTGTTTCAGTACAGTATCGGGCGATACTAGTACAGTCTAGAAATCTGGGACCTAAGGTACACTTTTCCCATGTGTTGTATTGACAAACAAGGCAAAGGTTAATTTTGTAAATCATGCAAAAAGAGAAATAAAATAAAACTTCAAATACTTTGGGCATCATACACTTAAAATATAAAACATTTTGAAATCCATCCTTAAGATCAAATAGCATCTTTTCATTTCTTTCAGTTGAATCTTAGAGCGTTTCATTGAATAATCAATAATGCCATGTAGAGATTTGATTGGATAAGTTACAATGAGTCACCTGATATCTCATCTCAATAATGAAGATTTCATCCTCTAAACCCTTCAGAACAAATCAGTAATATATCTCAACGTCACGAAAAGCAAAAAATAATTGAGGAAAAGAAGATGCTGGACCAATCTCAACTTTCATCATTTAGCGCGACTTGCATCTATATCAATTTAGTATAATAAGATGATACAATGGGTATCAACGATGGGATTAAGCAGAGAGGGAAGAGGTTGTTTTCATTATACCAAGAAAAAACATCTGCAGAGGCCCGACCTATCCATAATTATTTCGAATGTGATAATTATTTAACAATTGGTATGGAATTGTTTATATACTTTTTAGTTTTTAAATTCTTATTTTTTCCCCGAAAAGTGTTACAGATCCTCAAAAATGTATCAAATGTTCGCAACAATTTTGAAAAATACTAAAATCTCACAGCCAGACCCGCCGACCTAACCTTTTAGTATATAATTAATCTTGTCAAATTTTGCAGGGAACTGAGCATGGGTCTATGGATTGAGTTATAAGAAATTAAGTTTGAGGATATTCTGTGATCATGGTGATAGCTACTCACTTATTGAAAGTATGAGGATTTACCAAGATCGACCAAATGGATCAATATTTCATATATTATGGTTACTGGCCGTATACAGAATGTCAGTGAAGGATTTCATTTCATTAGTCATGACATTCCAAGCAATTAATCCAAGTGCCTCTTATTTAATTACGATATGACTTCTACTGATAACTAATTCAGGTAAGATATGCATTAAAGTAGCGCGGTTTAAGGAGCTAATAATGTATGTCCAAGAAAAGTTTAGGGCGATTTAATTTAACCATGTGGTACCTGAGGAAGTTATAAACTGAACATACTTTTCCCACCGCAATGGTATTCAAGATAAACTGTTTGCTAAAAAAGCCAGGACAAGTAATACGGAACCTAACCCTTCTCCTAGGTTTCCTCGGAAGAGGTTATTCATAAATTTTATCCAATATATATCTGAAAAGTAAATATGAAATTGACCTAAAACAATTATGAAGTGACTCGGGTGATCAAAAAGTGTATACCAAACTGCACTGTGAGTATAAAACAACGACCTCTTGTAACGAGGGTGGGGGGGGGGGGGGGGGTTGGGATTTTTTTTTGATTTGCAATCAGAATACGATATGACCTGCCTAGGAAACAAGGGAAAAGGGGCCAACCGGACGAGATATGCCTGACTGGACAACAAAGCAAATTTCGCGGGCTGGCGAATCCCGACTCGGGATTGGTTTAAAAAACTTTAACCACGGGCCGTCTGCAAAGCCGGAAAACAAAAACGTGCCGGCAACCCTAGTGCATGAGCAACTCAGAATTATGTAGACAAGCAAAACAATTCTTTTATTAATTTAATCTTGTCAAATTTTGCAGGAACTGAGCATGGGTCTATGGATTGAGATATAAGAAACTAATCATGTTTATTGAAAGAAAGTATGAGGATCTACCAAGATCGACCAAATTGATCAGTTCATGATATGGTTACTGGCCGTATACAGAATGTATCAGTGAAGGATTCCATTTCATTAGTCATGATATTCCAAGCAATTAATCCAAGTGCCTTTTAATTACGAATATGACTTCTACTGATAATTAATTCAGGTAAGATATGCATTAAAGTACTGCGGTTTAAGGAGCTAAGGCTATTGACCTTTGGGATGGCGTGTTGTTAGTTCATCTAGGATTTTAAGAGAGAAATACATTTCTTTTAACTATAAATGTTTTTCAACATTTAAATCACCCTTGAAGATTTATTCACCAGTCTTGTTCTAGTTAGGAAAGGGAGCCTGCAGCGCTTTCAGTATTAATTTTACGGACAAAGTGTGCGATGCCGGGTACGTACGAACCTGGAAGATTTCGCACTAGGCACCAGTGATTTATTCGTAACGTAATGAATATATGGATGGCACCATAATGCTGGCACGATAACGGCAGTTCGAATTAGGGCCTAACTAGTTTTTTTTAGGATTATATACACTTCATCGCGTGATCTCACTATAAAGCAGATTACATTTGTATTGTAGAGCAATTCATATTACGTGATCACACGGACGAGATTATATTTGCCGAACACTTGATATTACGTGATCGCGCTAACTTAAAGGGAAGCGGTCATGGTGATGATTCTAACGAAAATTGAACAGCGCGCGGCGACTATTGAATCTAAACAAGTTGGACATGGGCACAGTCTGTAACTGCTCTACGTATGTTTACATGCAAGCGATATGGTGTGCGACTCTACAACAATCTCTTCACCAATGTGTACGGCGCGCTCAATCAACCATCGCTCATTTGATTGAACGCATTTTCTATCGCATGATGTATTAGTTATGAGCTAAGGTTTAGCTAGTACAAAATCGTCGTCAGCGGTTTTCTTTTCCTCACCATGCGCTATTCCCTTTAAGAAGATCATATTGAAGAGGTTTTTTTGCAAAAGGGCCTTTATCCACTTTGGCTCTTATTGAGAAAAAGTCAAAAAACTGTTTCTAAATATTCAAGTTGAGCAATTGAAAAACTGAATGGATTATGAAAGAGGTACACTACATACTAATTGAAATTGAAATAAATTTAAAATGTGCTAGTTTTCAATTTTTTAAAATCATGTTTACATTTTGTGAAAATTAGGATGTAGGCCCTTTTGCAACAAAACTCCATCTTTTTGTACATAGAGAAAAAATACCACACAAAAAAAAATCATTTATTTAATCATTTAAAAAAGAAGAAGTTTGATATAGAAATGTATAGGTCACAATCATATGTTTCAAGGAAATAAAGTCATTTTTTTCTTCAAAAAGGCCTACATCTCATTGTAAACAGCCATTGAAGTTGTTGTTTTGTTGCAAAAGGGCCTGTATCCCGATTTAATTCTGGATACAGGCCCTTTTGCAACAAAACAACAATTTCAATGGCTGTTTACAGTGAGATGTAGGTCTTTTTGAAAAAAAAATGACTTTGTTTCCTTGAAACATATGATTTTTCCCTATACATTTCTATATCAAACTCATTTTGAAAAAATGCACCATAGCCCTTTTGCAACAAAGCTCTTCATTTGTAGAGCAATTCACATGATTGATATTACGTGATCACGCTAAGGAGATCACATTTGTAGAGATATTACGTATCTCACTAAGGAAATAACATTTGTAGAGCGATTGATAGAAAGTTATTTCACTGAAAAGATTACATTTGTAGAGCGAATGATATTTTTAAATTAGCTTTGTAAAGAGATTAAATGTGATGTATTTTACCGTCATTTAGCGGATGAAACAAATGTAATCTTCTACATTCCAATGCCATTCATAACATAAACACATTGTTGAAGAACATGCCAGTGAAAATCAGGTACATACAAATATCTAAGCACCATTTAATTACGATTTATTGACAGTATTTCAACTGATAAGTAATTCAAATATTGATTGAATTCAAAGTACCGCGGTATAAGGTGCTATGGTAGTTACCCCTTGTGATGACGCTATTGTTAGTTTATCTAGGATTTCAAACTCTCAAGACATCGACCCGTGTTGTTAACTACATATAAGGCCCTATAGCCAAATATATCCTTAAGATATTTCCTTTCCTTCCCTATTGATAATATTAGTTTGGACAGTGAGCCTGCAGAGGCTTGGTGTTCACTGATAAAATGTGCGTTTGAAAGGATGTTAACACTATAATCTGGTTGTCGCAGTCGGGCACCAATAATAATGACTAGAGAAATATAATATATTAGTTTTATTTTCTTTTAATTCAGTTTCAACTTGATTCGAGTTAAATCATACTCATAGATTTTCTAGGTTCGGACATAACATGGCACAAGCACTTTACTTGACATTAGGTGGGGTAACTTATAGTTTGTATGGCCGCCCCCAATATTAGAGTCGTGTCGGTCGAAATTGGCACTGTCGGTTGAGATTGGCACTCTGTCGGTTGAGATTGGCACTCTGTCGGTTGAAATTGACACCTTTGGTTGATATTGGCACCCTTGATTAAGGCTGGAGCTACGCCACTGAGATCACGTGTCAAAGATAATTTACCATCTATTTTTCTTCAAAAATACATTCTTACATATTTATACACCAATCGCTAATAGTTTTGTACAAAATCCCCGGATCAAAGAATATCAATATCAAGTTGATATCACAGCGAAGTTGAATTCCTAAAGGAATCTCATGGACAGACTCATGGAACACAAATGATTACTTGCCAAGGTTGACCACATTACGGAATGAAGTCACTTTGCCAAATAAATTAGTATTAGCTCGTCGTCATTTTTATTAATTTGGATATATGGAAAAGTGTACTTTGTCTCAGATACTATAGAGTATACCTGTACCGTTTAAATTGGGAACATACAATTAGCCAGTATCGGTCGATACTGTTACGATTTTACTGTTCCAGTATCGGTCGATACCAACTTGTGTTCCAGTATCGTTTTTATGTTCCATTATTGGTCGATACTGGAACACATGCACCAATGATTAGTCCCAGTATTGAACGATTTACTGGTACAAATTGTATTCCAGTATCGCCCGATACTGGAACATGTTATATGTTATCGGACGATACTAGTATACAGTCTAGCATCTGGGACCTAAAGTACATTTTCCCGACATAACTTTATTATAAGTAGGTGATAGTGCTAATTTGCTGTCCTTGAGTAATTCGAATTTGAAAGATGATTAACTCTGCGATACACAAGCAATCAACTCTGTATATTTGAAGACATACGGTATATAAATGATAGTCATTCACGACGGGTATTAATCAAATTATAACTATTTTTAAACAGGTTCGCCGTCGTAAATATTTGAAGTCGTTCATTCATTCTAGGTATGGATTCTTTTTTCAGTTTTGCTTGTAGTATTGGTAGGATACAGTCTCGGTGGTTACTCTGAAAAGAGAAATAGAAACGAACATGAAACTATCACAATATATAATGCGCTCCAGATTGTTTACCACAAAAATAGATATAGCCTATAATATAGAAATTACATTGTAGATAAGGCTACCTTCATGCAATATAAAATGATCAATGCTATCAGAGGGTGTATCCTACTATAAATCTGGGAACGGTTGTGTGTTTGTTGGGGTGTTTGTTTGTTTGTGTGTTTATTTGTTATCCTTATTTCTCCGTTAGTTGTGATCAAAGTGGCGCATAATTCGCATGGAAGATAGAGGAAATAACGGGAAGTGTGTTCAAGTTATTCCACTGAAATTGTTTAACAATTGGCTCCAAAAACAGCAACAAATCTCTCAGATTTGGCTCATAAATGCCACAAGAATTGAACACATTGTGCGTTGCGCGTACTACACAGCGTAATCTTACCGTGGTAACGCGTCGCGTGCATGTTTGCGCAAGGGCTCACTGCCGCGGCACACGCACTCCTACACATGGCGCAGAAGCCACACGGAAATGGTTATAGCCGAGGGTTATTATAGGCCTGTACAGTGTTGGTAGGGTATCTGGTGTCATGTTGGAGGGGGGGGGGGCGGTGTAAAACCACGGGAAATGGTTTAGGATCCTAGGGTTATAATGGTACAATTAGTCGCGTTTTGCGGGGGTTAATTAAGCAACATGATTTCTTTACTTAAGCTGGCATGCCAAACAATCTAAGGGACCGAGGGTTAATGGAGTAGCCACGGAAATGGTTTTAGGGAGGGTTGTGATTATAAATCAAACTGGTTTGGGTGTGTGCATGGGGGGGGGGGGGGGGGGGGGGGGGGGGGGGGTAAACCACGGGAAATGTTTTAGGATAGGGTTAAGAGTTAATGAAGTATCCACTGGAAATGGTTAGGAGGGTTATGATTATAAATCCACCTGGTTGGTGTAGTTGCAGCGTAGGGGGGGGGGGGGGGGGGGGAGGGGTGGTTGTAGGGGGTTCATGTGGTTTTAATAGTACCGAGTGTTAACTTGATGCGGTTTGAGAGGTAGGGGTTAATAAAGTAGCTACGGTAAACCCCTGTCTTCCAAACCACATTACATCATTACACACAACCTCCATTCGTCACAACCCCCCCCCCACCCCGTGGCATATCTTAACCCCAAGGCCCAAAGTTCCCGCCCCGCGACTTATCTCAAAGCCAAGGCCTAACCTTAACCATCTCCCGTAGCGCGGCGTATTTCTCCAATATTTGTCCGCCCGCGTGTCACATACAGTATCAAATCCATATCTGACACCATCGTTACGCAATTTATTATACATTTCTTTATCACCCCATCCCAAACCACTTAACCCTAACATAACCTAGGCCCTAAGGGGATCATTACACACAACCCCTAACCGTCACCGCTCCCCGCCCCCGCCCCGTGGCTTATTGCAACCCCAAGGCCTAAACCGTAACCAACTCCCGTAGCGCAGCGTATTTCTCTAATATTTGCGCCGCGTGTGTAGGGGTGCGTGGGTGTAGTGCGGTGTGCGCGTTTATTTTGAATGGCGCACTGCAACGCGTTACATGTTACGCGCACCGACTGCATGGTTACAGTGTACGCATAGAGAAAAAACAAACATGGCCGTAGAAATAGTCTCAAAAGCCGGGCTGAAAAGGCCCTGGATTTCCCGCTGTTGCCCAATCCGACTTGACACCATTTTCCCGGATTTATCTATGTTCCTATAAACTAAAAACAATGAAAACATTATTTACACAGGCTTCTAAATGGTATGGAAATTAGCAGGGACACGAAGAGATGTGCTGGAGGATAATAGATATAAAAGATTTAAAAAAACACACCACCAAACTTGAAAATCGGGCCAGCAATCGGAACCCCTTACCTTAAATGATAGCAACTTGTTTCTTAATAAAAGAGCCGTTGCTACGTGTGGATGAATTCAATGCCGGTCGCTAGTTTATGAGGGGTTAAGTGACGTAAATTTGGGTGCCCTAAAACGGAAAATTTAGTTAAATTAAAGTAAAAGTAAATGCTATTTACAATTTTTGTATCAATATATTTCAAGATGGCGATTTTAAAACCGCGTATTATTACTTGAAAGTGATTGTGCACAGAAAAGGGACGGACAAAAGAGCACATTTATGTGTTTTGTTTGCCTCACTGCACAGGAATCAAATTCAATGTTTCGAATTTCGAGTGCCACCAAGGGCTCATTGCTATTCTCTGTATCAATTCCAGTTGGAAGATGACGTCAGCACGTAGTATTGTGAAAGGGCAACACTTTCAGCACCGTGGCCGACATTGATCTTTGATTCATGCATATGCACTGACGTCATCTACCAACTTAGTTAAAATAAAAGTATTTATACACAACGAAGATGTCGAATCATTAACCAGGACTTTCACTCAATCTTATATGACAGGGAACTACTAACGATTAGCTGTCATTCATTACGCCATACAAGGTCAAGGCATACACACACTAAGTAATGATCATATCAAACTTGATTTGTTACAACCTTTTCCCCGTTAGATCTTGTTAATTAAAATCATCATAGCTTTAAAAATATCCACTCAATTCTCTTGAAAAAGTGTCGACTTACGGGTAAGAAATTTACTCACTTTTTTGTACATGTTTCAACATTGTAAATCAAACCCTAATTTCCCTCTTACGCATCAACTGTTTCCCTAATCAATACTAGATAGGCCTTATAAGTACAGAATTGTGTGGGGGGGGGGGGTGTGTTTTTTTTTTGGGGGGGGGGGGGAGGGGGCGTTTCCGGCACTCCGGTAGTAAAAATATATCTGAGTCGGGGTCATTAAAATAATCGCTTTAATTTCGGGGGGGGGGGGGGGGGGGGAGTCATACAAAATGAAGACGATAAATGACATTTCTGGGACTCCTCACCAAAGAAAATGACCGCCCCAACATAAAATTGGCTTTCTTTCGCCAAAGGAATGTTCCCTCAATCATTTCAACGCATTTGACTATGCAGCACTTTTGGATCACGTTATTTCGAGCAATTACCTGGCTTAGCAATGACACGGAATTTATGATGGTCATGGTGTCCCTTAGACTTGCAATTAGAGCAAAGATCATAGCTACTACACTCGGCACATTTGTAGCGTTTGCCCTTGATTGACCTCTCCCCACAAACATCACACGATATACCTGGATGAACAGCTTCTAAAAATAAACAAAGTCAAGAATGGTAAAATTGGTGGGTTATAGGTCATATTTTCTCATTATTTTAGTAAAATGCTAGACGCAAGAGGCCAAAATGCAGTGAATTAATGCCAAAGGTGGTTAACCACCCGGCTAGTTTGTATACTATTCAATAGGTAAATTTCATGTGACCTTGTGTTTTCTTAAATAAGAACCATTGGAGTTAAATGCAACTCACGGTTTTGAATACTTTGGATGACCCTTCGTGTAGAGTTGAAAACATCAAGTTGAAAAAGTTATATAACATTTATGTAATGCTATTAAAGATAACATGATGATTGTATGAATCAATAACATTATGTATATTTGTATGGAGGATAATGAATATAAAAGATTAAAAAAAACCACACCACCTGCAAACTTGAAAATCGGGCCAGCAATCAAATGTTTCCCTAATCAATACTAGATAGGCCTTATAAATACAGAATTGTGTGCGTGTTGGGGGGGGGGGGGGGGGGGGGGGGGGGGGCGTTTCCGGCACTCCGGTAGTAAAAATATATCTGAGTCGGGGTCAATAAAATAATCGCATTAATTTCGGGGGGGGGGGGGGGGGGGGGGGAGTCATACAAAATGAAGACGATAAATGACATTTCTGGGACTCCTTACCAAAGAAAATGACCGCCCCAACATAAAGTTGGCTTTCTTTCGCCAAAGGAATGTTCCCTCAATCATTTCAACGCATTTGACTATGCAGCACTTTTGGATCACGTTATTTCAAGCAATTACCTGGCTTAGCAATGACACGGAATTCATGATGGTAATGGTTTCCCGCAGACTTGCAATGAGAGCAAAGATCATAGCTACTACACTCGGCACATTTGTAGCGGTTGCCCTTGATTGGGTTCACCCCACAAATATCACACGATATACGTGTATGAACAGCTTCTGAAAATAAACAAAGTCAAGAATGGTAAAATTGGTGGGTTATAGGTCATATTTTCTCATTATTTTAGTAAAATGCTAGACGCAAGAGGCCAAAATGCAGTGAATTAATGCCAAAGGTGGTTAACCACCCGGCTAGTTTGTATACTATTCAATAGGCAAATTTCATGTGACCTTGTGTTTTCTTAAATAAGAACCATTGGAGTTATGCAACTCACGGTTTTGAATACTTTGGATGACCCTTCGTGTAGAGTTGAAAACATCAAGTTGAAAAAGTTATATAACATTTATGTAATGCTATTAAAGATAACATGATGATTGTATGAATCAATAACATTATGTACATTTGTATGGAGGATAATGAATATAAAAAATTAAAAAACACACACCACTAAACTTGAAAATCGGGCCAGCAATCAACTGTTTCCCTAATCAATACTAGATAGGCCTTATAAGTACAGAATTGTGTGTGTAGGGGGGGGGGGGGGGGGGGGGGGGGGGGGGGGGGCGTTTCCGGCACTCCGGTAGTAAAAATATATCTGAGTCGGGATCATTAAAATAATCGCATTAATTGGGGGGGGGGGGGGGGGGAGTCATACAAAATGAAGACGATAAATGACATTTCTGGGACTCCTTACCAGAGAAAATGACCGCCCCAACATAAAATTGGCTTTCTTTCGCCAAAGGAATGTTCCCTCAATCATTTCAACGCATTTGACTATGCAGCACTTTTGGATCACGTTATTTCGAGCATTTACCTGGCTTAGCAATGACACGGAATTTATGATGGTTATGGTTTCCCTTAGACTTGCAGTTAGAGCAAAGATCATAGCTGCTACTACTACACACGGCACATTTGTAGCGTTTGCCCTTGATTGGATTCTCCTTACAAATATCACACCATATACCTGGATGAACAACTACTGAAAATAAACATAGTCAAGAATGGTAAAATTGGTGGGTTATAGGTCCACTGTGTCATTAGACTCATTATTTTTTTGTAACTAATTCTAAACAAATGTGACCCGTCACATCAGAATCTGGGGTCTTTTATCCAATGTCTGATTTTAACATTAAAACATGCAAAAATAAGCTTTAAATGTATACCCCATAATTTGCCTGGCATGAAGAATCACGAAATTTGCTTAGTACTTCATTTTGATTTCTATATATTTTTCAAGACATTTTGCTTCATATCTAGAAATTATAAAAACCTACAGGAGGTATGTTTTGATGCGATGGGTCACTAATGTGTCATTTGTAGGACTTCGACTGTGTGCAAAATTTGACTTCTAGTCAGAGAACAATTCATTAGTCATGTTAGTTGCGAATCTAAAAGATCCATTCCGTGTGGTAAAGGGGAGAATTTCAATTAAAGGTGGATGTTCCGATCACTTTAGCTTTATTTTTTCTTCCCATCAACATATTTTGATATCAGAAGAAACCCCATATTTTCTCATTGTTTTAGTAAAATGCTAGGCGCAAGATATGTTCTATTTAGACGTTAGAGGCTAAAATGCAGTGAATTACTGCCAAAGGTGGTTAACTACCCGGCTAGTTTGTATACTATTCAATAGGCAAATTTCATATGATCTTGTGTTTTCTTAAATAAGAACCATTGGAGTTATGCAACTCAAGGTTTTGAATACTAAGTTGGATGACCCTTCGTGTAGAGTTGAAAACATCAAGTTGAAAAAGTTATATAACATTTATGTAATGCTATTAAAGATAACATGATGATTGTATGAATCAATAACATTATGTATTTTTATGGAGGATAATAAATACAAAAGAAGAAAAAAAAGAAGAAAAAAAGGTTGAAAATCGGCCGATGGCGATTTTAAAACCGCGTGTTATACTTGAAAGTGATGTGCACAGAAAAAAGGACGGACAGAGAGCACATTTATGTGTTTTGTTTGCCTCACTGCACAGGAATCAATTTCAATGTTTCGAATTTCGAGTGCCACTAAGACTCTGTACCAGTGGCAGTTGGAAGTTGATTTCAGCACGTCATGTGAAAGAAAGGTGCAACACTTTCAGCACCATGGCCGACATTGCTCTTTGATCATGCATATGCACTGACGTCATCTTCCAACTTGAGTTAATATAAAGTATATTTAGAAGATAACAGTTGACGATCTATTAATTATACACAACGAAGATGTTGAATATTAACCGGAACTTCCCCCAATGCTATATAATTTGGTACCGCGTTGATATATGAATTGGTTGTTATAGGCGTTCCTGTTTTATCGCAAAGATTCATGTAAATATATTATAAAACGTGCAAAAGTTATTACCGGTAAACTTACCATTTTCACCAACAGTTGACATCGCCATATTGATAACGGAACCTAATTTGCCTGGCGAATTTGACGGCTAGAAGGAAGTAAAACGGACAAATGTACTGAGAATCATGATTGATTGATTTTAGAATAACTGCATATTTATTAGCATAATATGCAGAATTGAAATTGTAGGTTACGTATTTCATGATCAGACAGAGAACATGATGAATGACTGCAAATGTTTATTGATAGACGTATTCACTTTTTAAAGTCTTATTTGCAGATTTCGAGTTTGGTAAAAATGTGTAACCGGAGCAAACGTATTAAAATCGAACAGAATAATTATAATAGGAAAAATCGAATATTCATAGGACGAATCAAACAGCAGACAAATCGAAAGTGGGACATAAAGACATGGAGACAAAACAGGAAAAGGACATGGAAAGAGGACAAAGTGAGGCGGACGAATCAGTAACGGACGAAACTAAACGGACGGTATACATGGAGTTACTGCTTACCTAAGTAGTTCCTGAAGCATGCAAGTGTTGGTATGAAGCGCGTTTAAATGCTTGCGAGAAATAAATCCTAATGAACGAGCCAGTTATTACAATGATGAGTACTATAACTTATCACTATACTGACGAAACTTGAAATAGTTCAACGGAATATTCTAGGTACGTGATCAATTTGGGTTGAGATCAAAGGTTCAACGTGTCAAATTTTAATTAAATAATGGTTTAATAGGATATAATCAACATTATGATTATAATCTACAGTGGAAAATTTAATTGGGAATATTAGAAGAACAACGAACATAAATAGAACATCGAGTAACACAGATCTAATACAATGTATTGCTGGGAAAGTACCATTTGGTGATAAAGGCTTGGACTTTTAAACTTTGGTAACCAAACAAAAGATCAGTCAACAAACGACAAATTAAAAGCTGAAGGGACACGACAATACACTTCTAAAGGTAAAAAGGCAATATTGAACTGGAATAAAGTTCAAACAAATATCGAAAGAATTGTCATATTTGCGTCTTGTTATGAAATAATGTAACACATTATTTGATGACGGCACGTGAAGGCGTTTCTAAATCTAAGCTTTAAATACAAGAGGGAAGCAAAACAATGAAATTAAAGAAATCAGAGAGCTACACAAAAGCTGACCAAAATAATATTAACACATTTTGGATTCTCATTCTCTTAAGGGTATTCTCAAAGGTCAACCGTCGGTTCAGTGCGGTTGAACTGGATGCCATTCTTTATAGTAGGAACAATACAATAGAAACCGGTTCCAACCGCATAGAACCAGGTGGAACCACCGAGCAATCGGCGGTTGAGTTTTGAAGCCATCCCTTAATATCTCAAGTCAAAAAGGTCAATAATAATAGTATACGCAAAACTCTGTAAGCTTATTTATAGTTGTTTTATTTCTTACCAAACTCAATATAACTAAAATAAGTTTATTAGATACTGTTATCAATAAATTTAACATAGCTATTCTGTTTAGGCCAACAATTTTGTTTTGTTTTTGTCCACGTCCGACCGACCGTGTACCTTGGTGCCGACCGTATTATTTTGTATTTTCTATTATTTTTTTAAAACAACTTTTTGAGCTATTTAAATGGCCAAACGGAACGTTTTATTCCTGATTTCGTACGCTATCGTAATCTGGTCTTTATAAACACCATCCCCAATGCGCAGTCCCTTGTAACATGATGTTTATTGCATGAACTTGGCTAAAAACGAAGTGTGAGAAAATATGAAAACTCTAGTTACGGTTCATATTTGCTCCCAAAATGTTGCTCAACGGCATGAATATTAATTTCAACATAGTATAACAATTTTTAGGGTAGTTAGTTCGGGAAAAATAGGTTTAGTAATACTTTCACGTATACATTTCTAACAGAACTTCAACACTACGTTGTTTCACTTTCTGCACATTTTCAATCATAATAAATGGCGGTGACCGACAACGTGTTCACGGTATCTGCGCATTGCAAACTCGGTACAAAAATGCTCTTTGACCGAGTTTGCAGTGTAGCAACCAGTCAGTGGCGTATAGCCAGGGGGGGGGGGGGGGGGGGGGGGTGGGGGGGGGGGGGGGGGGGGGCAAGGGGGGGGGGGCAGAGTGCCAAATGAAAAATAATTTGACCGGGAAATCGGGAAGGCAGTGAAAAATCGGGAAGGGAAAGGAAGGGAAAGAAAGGTAGTAAAGGAGAGGGAAAAAGGGAAGGAAATGGAAAAGGAAAAGGGAAGGAAAAGGCAGTAGCGTGCGCAAAAGGGGAAATTTGGCGGGTCGATTTTTTTTTGCAGCAGTCGGCTAAATAAAGAAAAAACAAATTGAAAAACAAAGTAGTATACAAATAATGGGCGAGGAGCGCGCAACAATTTGCTATTGTAAAAAGAAAGGTTTAGAAAAACGTTCTTGAAGCCCGTCTTGTTAAGCTTGAATAATAAATAAACATTGAACATGGTGAAACTACTGTGCGCGTAGCGCGAAAAAAATGTCTATTTTAACAATAAAAAGGTCCCGAAAACGTTTCTGAAGCCATCTTGTTCAAATTGAATAAAACAATGGCTATTGTAAAAAGAAAGGTTTAAAAAAAAAGGTTCCTGAAACCATCTTGTTAAGCTTGAATAATAAAACATTCCAACTAATTCGCGCGTAGCGCGCAAAAATTGGTTATTTTTACACTGAAATGGTCCTGAAAACGTTCCTGAAGCAATCTTGTTAAGCTTGAATAATAAAACATTGAAAATAATTTGTGCAAAATCTGGTTATTTTAACACTAAAATGGTCCTGAAAAACGTTCATGAAGCCATTTTGTTTAAGCTTGAATAATAAAAAAACCATATGAAACCAATTGGCTCGAAACGCGCAAAAATGGCAAGTTTACTAACTAAAATTGTCCAGAAAACGTTCTTGAAACATGTTGCAACGTTGTTATAAAGCTGGAATAAACAATGAAACCAATTCGCGCGAAGCGGGCAAAACAATGGCTATTTTAACATGTATAAACTGTTAGTTTTTTAGACTAAACTGGTCAAGAAAAACGTTCCTTAAACCATCTTTTTATAACTTGAATAAAGAAACTTTGAATCTAAATCGCGCGAAGCGCGCAAAAATTTCTATTTTTTCAATAAAATGGTCCAGAAAACGTTCCTGAAACCATGTTATTAAGCGCAAACATTGAAACTACAATCATAGAAAAAAGGTGTTCGAACACTGACCATTGTTTGCACCGTTTAATTACCATATAGTACGCATTTTTAGAGTCATGTGAAAATACCAATTTGCATCTGCTAGCCTGAAAGCCCCCCTTCAATATACCACTCCCCTACCCCCACCAATCAATGTTGCTAGGCCACGGGCTTATGTTTGGCAAGTTGGGCGACTCAACATTGATATCAGGGGGGAAAGGGGGATGACTTTACATTAGGCCTACTAACATTGTCTGAGCTATTGAAAACACGCGCTGTCATGCCTCACGTTTTACATCATAACTTGAGAACCACTCATTCGATTTCAATGTGATTTTCACAAATTGTAGCGTATACAATGCGCAATAAGACTACTTAATATTATTAATAAGTATTAAGTACTTTTTACAAAATTATGATTTTCAACCAATATTTCCTTCAAATTTCAACATATTTAGAATGGCGCAATTCGTATATGTACATGTAACGGTTATATAAATGGAACACACATGTAATATTTTGGTATTAATGACAACCAATTTTATCTAAACGTTGATACAAACTCGAATGCAAGCTCATGGGTAATATTTAAGTCATGTACATACTGTATAGCATAGGCCCTAACTGCTATCTACGGTAGATAGCAATAACTACTATAGCCCCAAATGCCCACGCCACAATGATAGAATATATCAGTGTTATGAAGATTAATTAGCATCACGTCATAGCATAAAAAGAAAAAAGAAAAAGAAATGAATAAAAAGAATAAATAAAAATACATAAATAAAAATAAGATCTAGAAGAGAATTAAAAAAAGAAAGAATAAGTAATAAAAGTAAGATAGGCCAATGACAGATTCGAACCCACTACCATTAAATATAGGTTTGGTAACAAGCGAGCGATCTATCGACTGAGCTAAACGAGGTGTTGATAGTGAAAGGTTTTCAGAAAAGATACTATTGCATTCGAGGGAATATATGAAGCGTATCCGTAAAACAGAGCGGAACGGACTACTAAGGTGTTTGTAACATGATTGGCACTCACCTATTCTACATTCCATTGAATTGATACATGACATCAATTACTTGTATGGATTAGGCTATCAGATACACACCCGATAGGAATATCTTGAGTCTTAAAAGACTGAACAAAGTATAGTGAGAGCAACAAAATATCTACAAATACAATGCATGGAGAACCTGAAAGGTGATGGTAAAGGTAAACCGTTGGCGATTTCTCATTGGCATAACACACACTGCAACGATTTACCGTCTTTTAAAAAACCCAACTACAGTATATAATTTTACTTGTTGGTAAATCGTTCAAAATGCGTGTTTGTCTATGAGCATGATGATGGTCAACCGTTAATGATTTACCATTTACCAAAATCATCAATAGAACCCGTTTGATCAAACGTCTTATTGAAGTCACACAATGCATAATCATTGCTATTGTTGTTTTGTATGGTAGAAGAGCATTTTTGTGATTGTGGTGAATTACTTGGTGTATTATTACATCAAATATTACCCACAACCTGACCTGCACTAAGAGCAATTTACAAAATATGCAATGAGGAATTCATTCAAACTTCAATACACAGCTCCACATCATACGTAGCGAGATATTTCATTTTCATCTTATTTTATTCGGGAATTATGCACACCAGATCTGACTCCGCCTAGACGCTATTAAATCGACCAGCTCAAAACACTTCTTATACACGTATTTGGAACTATTTATTTGTATTGACATTATCAACCTTCAATCGTTTCCACATCAAGTATGGACTTCACCACAAATGAGACTTCGCCTGACGGGGATAGCAAGATAGTCATCAATGTGACATATGCAGTCTTTATTCCCATCCTGTGTATTCTGATTATCACTGGCAACCTTGGTACAATTTATGCTTTCTGGAAGCTGCCTGAACTTCGAGAAAAACCAAGTGAACTGCTCATATTGAGTCTCGCTTGCGCGGATCTGATACCGGGACTGTTCGTCCTTCCGCCGATTTCCCCATTATGGATAACTCCAGGATATTGGCCATTTACAGAAGCCACTTGCCGGATGATGATGTTTTTCGGAGATATGGCTGTCATCGCGGGACTGTTTTCTCTCTGTGCCATCAGCTTAGATCGATTCCTACTGGTGTTCAAAGAGTATCCACAATACATGAAAATACAAACCCCGCGTCGCATCAAAACAACTCTTGCTATCGTTTGGAGATAGGGGTCAACTTTTGGAAGTTGGTCGGATCGTGCTTAAACTCGGTGATCGCAATGCTCGATGCGAAGCGAGCGTGGCAAAAATAAAACGGGTTAGCGTTTGTCGGGTCTTCCGGGGTCAAAGGTCGTCTAGGGGTCGAATTTTCAAAATGTGTCCGATCGGGCTTAAACTCGGTGACGGGAAGCCCGAATACGAGTCGAGCGTGGAAAAAATAAAACGGCTTTGCTTTTCTTGGGTCGTCCGGGGTCAAAGGTCGTCTAAGGGTCGATTTTTCAAAGTTTGTCCGTTCGGGCTTTATGCATGCATTCTACAAACCACCAAACCCGAGAACCGCAAAATTATCTATATAATAATACGCTACTCGCTGTCTGTCTGTTTGTCCGTCTGTGCGCGCTTTTTCGTCGCCTTCCCGGGGTCGGGCGGCGTTCAAACTCGGTGCAAGAGCAAGTTCGCATTCGCTAGAGCGTACGAGGTCAAAGGTCATCTAGGGGTCAACTTTTGGAAATTGGTCGGATCGTGCTTAAACTCGGTGATCGCAATGCTCGATGCGAAGCGAGCGTGGCAAAAATAAAACGGGTTAGCGTTTGTCGGGTCTTCCGGGGTCAAAGGTCGTCTAGGGGTCGAATTTTGAAAATGTGTCCGATCGGGCTTAAACTCGGTGACGGGAAGCCCGGCCGGATACGAGTCGAGCGTGGACAAAATAAAACGGCTTTGCTTTTCTTGGGTCGTCCGGGGTCAAAGGTCGTCTGAGGGTCGAATTTTCAAAGTTTGTCCGATCGGGCTTAAACTCGGGGACGGGAAGCCCGAATGCGAGTCGAGCGTGGAAAAAATAGAGCATACGAGGTCAAAGGTCATCTAGGGGTCAACTTTTTGAAGTTGGTCGGATCGTGCTCAAACTCGGTGATCGCAATGCTCGATGCGAGGCGAGCGTGGCAAAAATAAAACGGGTTAACGTTTGTCGGGTCTTCCGGGGTCAAAGATCGTCTAGGGGTCGAATTTTCAAAGTTTGTCCGGTCGGGCTTAAACTCGGGACGGGAAGCCCGAATGCGAGTCGAGCGTGGAAAAAATAAAACGCCTTTGCTTTTCTTTGGTCGTCCGGGGTCAAAGGTCATCTAGGGAATTTTTAAGTTCTGTCGATTGTAAGTGTGGTGGAACAGCAAAAGTGCAGTAATTAATCATCCACAATCCCAATCCATCCAGGGAAGTAGCTATAAACCCGTGAACCGCCAAACCCGGGTGTGACCGCCTATAGTATTTTATATTTTCTGAGCAGAAGGGCTAAATTGTTACTCAGAAGTGCTGTTTGAACATTCGTTGGACAATACAAATTAACGTACGTACCATCATCGATTTTAATTTAAAGACAAATTATTCTAAATGCAGCAATGTCTCTATTCTTAAATTAGGTAACGTAATACTTGTTTTCAGTTCAGTTTCAATTTCGGTTCAAAGGTTACCTTTTGAATTGATTAAATCTCTATAGACCCCTTCCGGGTATTAGAGATAGTCAAAAGCACGACAATACATGTTGACAAGGTGTTATATATTTCATGGACAGGAATTATTACGATAGAATTTAACACATTTGTGTAGCACTAACAGGTATAGCAGGATGTTCATTTTCCGTGGGCCCCAAAATAGTTACCAACTCTTACTTCGTATTTCAAAAACCCGTCCGGCGCAAAATATACCCGCCTCGGGCGAGCGGGCGGGTACTATGTACACCCCTGATTACAGTTGCACGAAAGCAACCTCGTCCTCCTGTATTGGATTAGGTTAACGATAAAGATTACGATTTGAATATCTACCGTATGATTAAACGTTAAAAGATTTAAGATTTGCCTAGCTCCCCTAAATTATTACGTTAGCGGTAAAATATTAACGATTTTAATAGCTACCGTAGAATTAAACGTTAATAGATTTAAGATTTGAATAGCTCCCGTAATGGTGCAGTCACATGTATCCGTGTGAGATGAGCGGCCCCTTATCGTCTAATGGGCCCCTCACATGTATCCGTGTTAGCTGGGCGGCCCCTTACCGTGTGAAAAATGGGTGCAGACGGCGGCACCCACGGTGGGCCGTTTCCCGTCCGTTGAACACGTTCAGGGGACATTGCCGGCCACCGGATGTTTGAGCATGCTCAAAACTCCTGGCGGGTGAGTAAAAGCGGCAGCGAACGTTGAGAGCCCGTAATGAGGACGGCATGAGGACGGTATAAGGACGGCGCATCCGTTTCGCGCCCGTTCGCAGGGCGGTGATGGACGGTGGTGGACGTCGACTACCTCAGCGACGGGTTGTAAACGGGCGCATACCGCCTGATTAATCGTTTGCGGAACGGGCTCTCAGAAGGCATGTTGTATTATAGACGTTGGTTGTACGAATTCCGGAATGCAAACGAAGCGACGAGCTAGAGCGCTCAGCTTAAAAAGGGCGGTTTGATGACGTAATCAAGACGGATTGGCCGGTATCCAGACGTTCCGACCGGTGAGGACCCGGCATGGAGGTGGTATGCACACGGTGAGGACACGGTGAGTACGGTAAACTGTATGAGGCCGGTGAGTCCGGTACCAGGCGGGTGAGAACCCGGTACAGACCCGGTGTAGAACGGCATGGACCATGCACCCGGTGAGAACGGTAAGCTAGAAATGTATGAGGACGGTGAGCCCGGTACCAGGCCGGTGAGGACCGGTATAGACCCGGTATATAACGGTATGGACCCCGTGACCACAAAAAATATCAATGCGCCCCTTGACATTTTTACTGATTGTTTGGACTCTGTTGTTTTTCTATAAGGTGGCCGCTAATCACCACCACCCTGCGAACGGGCGCAAAACGGATGCGCCGTCTTTATACCGTCCTAAAACCGGGCTCACACCGTTAGCCGCCACTTTTATTCACCCGGCAGGAGTTCAACGGACGGGAAACGGCCCACCATGTGTCCTTACCGTGTGCCGCCGTGTGCACCAATTTGTCACACCCAGAATGTGAGTGAAGCGGCGAGCTTGAGCGCTCAGCGTATAAACATGATAAAGGGCGTTATCAAGGCGGTTCGGACATTACCCAGGCGTTCTGGCCGGTGAAGACCTGGTGAGTAGGTGGTATGAGCCCGGTTCTAGGCCGATGAGGACCCGGTATAAAACGGTATGAATCCGGTGACCAAAAAAAATCAATGCGGCCGTTGACATTTTTTGCTGATGGTTCACCGTGTTGTTTTTCTATAAGACGGTAAGGGGCCGCCCAGCTCACACGGATACATGTGAGGGGCCCATTAAAGAAAAACAACAGAGTCCAAGAGTGTGAACAATCAGCAACAAATGTCAACGGCCGCATTGATTTTATATACCAATCGGACGGCGTCACACGGTGAGGACACACGGTGGGCCGTTTCCCGTCCGTTGAACACGTTCAGGTGACTTTGCCGGCCATCCGCGCCCGGCAGGAGTTTTGATCATGCTCAAAACTCCTGCCGGGTGAGTAAAAGCGGCGGCGAACGGTGAGAGCCCGGTATGAGGACCTTAATAAGGACGGCGCACCCGTTTCGCGTCCGTTCGCAGAGCGGTGATGGACGGTAGTGGACGTCGACAAACTCAGCGACAGATTGCGAAAAGATGGACATTTATTTGCCCGATTATTGTGTGATATGGATGGATGGGTTAGCGGAACGGACCCTCACCGGGCGCTCGTAGTGTGACACCGTACGGGCTTGCACGGTACCTGCCATATAACGCCTGGCTAACATTCTGTTAACGAGTTGAAGATTTCATAACGTCTCCGTAACATCCTTTTAACATCCTATTACCGTCTCCTCGCAAATGTACAGTGTTAAAACTCCTGCCGGGCGTGAATGGCTGGCAAAGTGCCCTGAACCTGTTCAACGGACGGGAAGCGGCTCACCGTGTGCCGCCGTCCGCACCAATTTTTCTCACGGTATGGGGCCGCCCAGCTCACACGGAAACATGTGACTGTCCCATAAAGGATTACGTAAAAACGGTAAAATATAAAAGATTTGACTAGCTACCGTCAGTTTAAACGTTAAACGTGCTAAGATATGCATTATTTATAGTCATCAAGGTCGAATGGCTACCATTACAGTATACACGAAAGCAACATCGTCCTCATGTAAAAGAGTACGTTAACGGTAAAGATTAAGATTTAACTAGCTATCGTATGATTAATCGTTAAAAGATTTAAGATTTGCATAGCTCCCGTAAAGGATAACGTTAACGGAAAAATAATACCGATTAAAATGGCTACCTTAGAATAAAACGTTAAACGGTTTAACAATATGCATTGCTTCCGTAAAGGAGTACGTTAACGGTAAATTATAAAATATTTAACGTTAAATAATTAAAAATTTGCCTAGCTCCCGTAAAGGATTACGTTAACGGAAAATTATTAACGATTAGAATAGCTACCGTAGAATTAAACGTAAAATGAGTTCAGATTTGCATAGCTCCAGTAAAGGAGTACGTTAACGGTAAAATATAAAAATAAATCGAATAGCTACCGTTGGTTTAAACGTTAAAAGATTTAAGATTTGCGTAACTCACGTAAAGGATTACGTTAACGGTAAAATATTAACGATTTGAATAGCTACCGTAGGATTAAATGTTAAACGAGTTCAGATTTGCATAGCACCCGTAAAGGAGTACGTTAACGGTAAAACATTAAACATATGAATAGCTACCGTCGGTTTAAGCGATTAGCATAGTTCCCGTGAAGGAATACGTTAATGGTAAAATATTAAGATTTTGAATAGCTTATCAGCTATTTCGTTCTAGCTAAAATATGACACTTGGGTACAAAATAAAACGTGGTCAAAATTATCGGGAGAGTGAGAAATCTTGATTTTAAACCATTTTCGGCTGATTTTAGTGGTAGAAAAGGGGTGTGTTAACATTATGAAACGTTTAAAGATTTAAGGTTGGCTTAACTCCCGTTTTAAGATTTGCCTAGCTCCCGTAAAGGATTATGTTAACGGTAAAAGATTAATATTTGATTAGCTAACGGTAAAATATAAAAGATTTTAATAGCTACCGTCGGTTTAAGCGTTAAAAGATTTTTAGATTTGCATAGCTCCTGTAAAGGATTACGTTAACGTTAAAATAAAGACATCAAAAAAGTAACTCGGCTGTTGTAAAAGCACCTATAATTTTAAAATTGTTACTCATATTCTAAAAATGAAAATACCAGGAGACGGAAAATTTAATTACGGTGATTTTGACACCTTGTTTGTTAAAATCGATAAAGTATTGTTGTCGCGGTATGTGCTTACAGATGAAAAGTGCCCATTTCCATTGTTGCAGTAACTCCTATTGATCTGTCTGATTCAGCGTGAAGATAATAGCGGGAATTTTGATAGTTTGCCCATGGCGATGACCTGTCCTGTCTGTCTTCTCGGACCTTCTGAGCATTTGGAGTTTTAAATTCATCCTTTTTAATTGTAAAGAAGTACGCATGTCATCCCCATCAAATTTGTCCCGTATTATGCTAATCAAGTTTACAGCACAACAAGAACAGCTAATCAAAATTCCCGCTATTATCTTCACGCTGAATCAGAGAGATCAATAGGAGTTACTGCAACAATGGGAATGGGCACTTTTCATCTGTAAGCACATACCGCGACAACAATACTTTATCGATTTTAACAAACAAGGTGTCAAAATCACCGTAATTAAATATTCCGCGTCCTGGTATTTTCATTTTTAGAATATGAGTAACAATTTTAAAATTATAGGTGCTTTTACAACAGCCGAGTTACTTTTTTTGCTGTCTTTAGTTAAAGATGTGAATAGCTACCGTCACGCTTCATTCCGTGTATGTCTATGGAGGCCGGACTATGGCTCCAGGGGAAAACTCGGTTTGGAAATAACCAACACTTCAGTTATGTCATTCCAGCATAAATATGACACTTGGTACAGCATAAAACGCAAAAAGTTATCGGGAGAGTGAGAAATCTTGATTTTAAAACCATTTTCGGCTGTTTTATTGGTAGAAAAGGGCGGCGTGTTAATATTATGAAACAACTCGTACTTTTAAACGTATCGGAATGTGAAGGCGTCAAAGAGACGATGGGGAGGCAATTGTTCTTGCTTGTTCTACGCACGGAGAACGTAAAACAGCCTTCAAGTTGGGCGAATGATTGACAGAATATCAATCAGTTTACAACGACCTTGGAAATGGAAAGATGGAAATATACGTCGTATATGGGGCTGAACCAGTAATGGATTTGTAACCATGAAGTGGTGTTTTATTCTTTTATCATTTGGTAACCAGTGTAGAATAAAATAAGCAGGAAAGCAGATGAGTGACGCCGGTTGGCTTTAAAAATGATACGCGTAGCTGGCCTTGTTTTGGAGCCGCTGCAAGAGAGAATATGTCAGCAGAACTACATCCAGAAAATAGGGAATTGGCATAATCAAGTTTTCAATGAACAAGGGAACACATTGTACGATATTCGTGTCAGTAAATCTCATATTCTGCAGATATGTTCCATTTTATGTTACGACAAATGAGAGTGACATAAGATGGGCATGGAAGAATCAAAAGTAACCCCCAAGTTTTTAATCGCAGAAGACGTGGAAATGACTTCCATCATATACCAGCCGAAAGTTGTCTAGACAGGTTCGTCCAAGTGCTAGCAATGAAGAACTATTGGCCTCATAGCTTAAGCATATTATTTGCAGTCATCCAGGAATGAAATCGCTAATTCAAGCAGAGAGTTTGAAGCACGAACACGCACAGTCACCGGCAATAGGGTTGAAAGTTATATAAAGCGGAATGTCGTTAGCATAGACATTTACGGGGTTCGTATTAAAAGGTTTGACAGTAAAGTATTTGTAATTGTAATTACCCCCTATTTTTCGCAGATTAACACACAAATATTCAGAAATAGAACAGGGAAATAGGAAATATGAATACATCAATTGCAAGCGGTGCATCTGTGAATATCAATGTCTTGTCATTTATTTCTTCGGGGATAATGTAATCCTCTTCATTTGCTGCTTCTCAAAATCACCCCATGTTCTTTTTGCCACCAGCATATTCTTGAGACGTGCTTTATAGAATCGTTGAATCTTTTTCTGAGTCATGGCGTATAAGAAAGGATCAAGAGCAGCATTGCAGTATAGGACAAGCACCAACAAATACAGCGTGTCATGGTCTCCGCATTGTGGGCAGAATCCCTCCACTACGATAAGATATGTGGAATAAGGCAGCATGCATATAGCCATGGCCGAGACTAGAACCAGGAGAACCACGGCCGGCTTGATATACTGCTTCCTCTGTTGGCTTGACATTGCCTGTTGTGCTGCGGCATTTGTCGTTGATAATTGTGACTCTGCTCTCATGCCCCAGCTCTTTGTCAACCTCTGATGAAGCAGATAAAAGAAGGTTGCGCTAAATCCACTCACAGTCAAGACCGGTAAGAAAAAGCCAATCAGAAAATAGGTGACAGCAAATGATTTCATCCGCCTTGCAGGAGACATACAATGCTTCGTGTAGTCAATAGTAGATGCAGTGTCATCAAGTGTCTTGGCAACATCCCACAATGAAATCTCAATTGTACCCGCCATCAATGCCAAGCTCCAAACGATAGCAAGAGTTGTTTTGATGCGACGCGGGGTTTGTATTTTCATGTATTGTGGATACTCTTTGAACACCAGTAGGAATCGATCTAAGCTGATGGCACAGAGAGAAAACAGTCCCGCGATGACAGCCATATCTCCGAAAAACATCATCATCCGGCAAGTGGCTTCTGTAAATGGCCAATATCCTGGAGTTATCCATAATGGGGAAATCGGCGGAAGGACGAACAGTCCCGGTATCAGATCCGCGCAAGCGAGACTCAATATGAGCAGTTCACTTGGTTTTTCTCGAAGTTCAGGCAGCTTCCAGAAAGCATAAATTGTACCAAGGTTGCCAGTGATAATCAGAATACACAGGATGGGAATAAAGACTGCATATGTCACATTGATGACTATCTTGCTATCCCCGTCAGGCGAAGTCTCATTTGTGGTGAAGTCCATACTTGATGTGGAAACGATTGAAGGTTGATAATGTCAATACAAATAAATAGTTCCAAATACGTGTATAAGAAGTGTTTTGAGCTGGTCGATTTAATAGCGTCTAGGCGGAGTCAGATCTGGTGTGCATAATTCCCGAATAAAATAAGATGAAAATGAAATATCTCGCTACGTATGATGTGGAGCTGTGTATTGAAGTTTGAATGAATTCCTCATTGCATATTTTGTAAATTGCTCTTAGTGCAGGTCAGGTTGTGGGTAATATTTGATGTAATAATACACCAAGTAATTCACCACAATCACAAAAATGCTCTTCTACCATACAAAACAACAATAGCAATGATTATGCATTGTGTGACTTCAATAAGACGTTTGATACTCTGTACAACTCAATATTAATTTTGTATACATGTATAATAAATAACAATACATGCATCTTATATGTCTGTAGCACAACACGGTGCTTACGTATAATTATTGGAAGTATATTTATAGCTAAATAGTACTATTATTTGAAATATTCAACGCTATGTGAACACAATGCATCATTTTCAAATTAAAGAATGCTGAAGCATAATAATATCCAGAGCTGCAGTAACAAAAACACTAAACATACAAGAGCTAGTCGGCTACAAATATTTCCAAAAATCAACTTGTCCATGCGAATGACTTAGCTGGTAAGTTTAATGACCTCCCCACCTCTTTTATTGTTTCACAAGAAGGAATACTATAATACTCGTGGATCAATCTACGCGATTTATGAAAAGAATCCAATAAGAATTTACATATTTTAACCAAGAAATAATTTTATGATTTTTGGAAAACAAGACCGGAATATTTTGACTCGCTCTGTATCTGCTAACGTTTGAACATATTCATATGCACGATCGTATACGCAATAACCACATAGCTGCCAATTTGTATGCGGTAATACCATTTCCGGGAATTAAATGTATTCAAATATATGCTACTATACATACTATTATAAACCTATACCTCAATAAACGAACAGTTATTTGAAATTAATGAAAGTATGGTCTATAATCCTCGCAATCTCTATCGCAAACTACCGTGGGTAATTCAATATCACTGTGTCCAAGCTTCATCGCTGACTTTTATCACTACGTATATATTACCTGGAGAAATGTAATATATAAAAAGTTCTTTCAACCGACTCAACAATTTGCTATCATCCATTCCCTAGCCGAGATCAATTGGTGCAATAGATCCAATTCGACAACCCGCGGTTATTTTAATGATGTGCTAAATCAAGACCGTCTGAAATTAAAGTAGCCTACCGAAAGTGCTCTCTAGAAATGATGGTAACTTTATAGCAATATCAAACGTATATGTAGCTATACATGTTGCTTACTTGCTTAAGGCGTCCCGAAGGGACGGACTTCTGTGATGGCCTTCCATACTGGTCTTTCAAGCATGCAGTTTTTCATGTCCTGCCTAGTTAGTCCTGTATCCTCTGATAAAAGCTTGATGTAATTCTTTCGTGGTGGTCCTCTAGCCTTGTGTCCATGCTTGGGTTGCCACAGGAGAACTTTGGAGACTGCTTCCTCTTCCCTTCTGGCACAGTGGCCGGCAAATTTTAATATCCTCCGTCTTAGCCTCTCTGATATTGGTAGCAGGTTCCCATATAGATCTTTGTTGGTGGTGTGAGATTGCCATGATACATTAAGTGCTTTTCTTAAGAGGCGAGTGTAGCAACCATCCAGCGCTTTTCTCATTTTAGCTGTTAGTGTCCAAGTCTCGGCTCCATAGGTCAAAACAGATTCAACAGTGGTGGTAAACAGCTTTATTTTCAGGTTTCTTGGGAGTTTACTGTTCCATATTTTTGTCATGCTGTTACAGGCTTTCCAAGCTTGAGCCTTTCTTATGTTGAAATCTTGTTCACTACTAGCAATCCAAGCACCAAGGTATTTGAAGTCTTGGACAATTTCAAGATCATTACCATCCAGTGTTTTAATTGGTGTTGGAGCTTCTTTGTACAGCATTGCCTTTGTTTTTTTGGCGTTCATCCCAAGACCAACTGTAAGCGCAGCTGCTTCCACCAGATGTAGTAGTTCCTCTGCATCCCGTAGATTGTCAGCAAGGAGAGCAATGTCGTCTGCGAAGTCGAGGTCTGTAATTGTCTGCGGCCCTATTCTTCTACTTTGTCTGGGAACAAGTGTGAAGCCTAGTTGCTCTTCTTTTCCTGCCAATGCCTTCCTCAGTACATAGTCTAGGATGATTATGAACAAAAACGGTGCTAGTGTATCACCCTGAAGAACCCCTGCTTGTATTTCGAAGTCCTTAGTGATGCCATCTGGAGAAGTAACATGTGCTTTGGTTTGTTGGTATGTAAGTCCAATGGCAGCCACTAGCCTCTCTGGTACACCATAGGCTCGTAATATATCCAACATCTTACCACGATGGACGGTATCAAATGATTTTTTGAAGTCTATGAAGACCAATGCTGCAATGAGGTTGTTGTTCTTAATTTCCTCTACTATCCTTCTTAATGCCAGAATTTGAGACACTGTTGATCTACCTGGGCGAAAACCATTTTGATTGATTCGTAGAACCGGGTCTACAATGGTCTAGGTGAGGTCGAATTCTGTTAAGGAGCAGCCTGTTGTACGTTTTTGCTACAATGGACGATAAGCAGATTCCCCTATAGTTCTTTCCTTCTCGTAAATCTCCACTCTTTGGAATTGGGATGAGATTTAGTATGGACCACTGGTCTGGTTTTCTCCCATTTATAAGCGCATCATTGCAGAAGTTAAGAATTATATCATCCAGGTCACATCTTTTTTGAGAACTTCCGGTGGGATCTCGTCTTCACCGGGGCTTTTGCCTTCAGTATTATTCTTCTTGGCAGCGTTGTATTCTTTCTGATCAAAAGCGTCTGTTCGTATGTTAAATTCCTGAAACAATTGACTTATTTCTTCATCCTCATTTGTTATGACAGGGGGATTTCCGAGTAGTTTCTGGAAGTGGGTATGCCAGGATTCCAATCTTTCTGTCTGTGTTTCACCTTTGATCTGTCCCTTTTTAGCTGTTTTACGCCCACTGATCTCGTTGATAAGGTCCCAAGATGCTTTATGCTGACAGTTTATGTTGGAGTTTTCTACTTGCTTGATCTTCCTTCCTAGGATCTCTTCATTTACCATCTGGTATGTGCTGCTTAGGCGGTTCTTCTCAGTTTGCAGCTCCGATCTTGATATACATGATCCCTCCTGGATGTCAATGAGCTGAGCCTTTTGCAGTTTTTTCCTGGCTTCCTCAATCCTAGGGTCATTCCAAATGGCTTCTTTGGGACGCTTGGGGGCTTTTGGGATCAGTTTCTCTGATGCTTCCCTGTTTGATTGTATGAAACATTCATAGGCCGATGTGGAATTCTCATCACAGCTCTTGTGTAAGACACTAAATCTGTTGCGTACCTCTACAGTGTAACGATCTTGTAGCTCAGCATCCTGTACAAGTGGTTTCCAATCATATTTTACTTTCCTTGGTGGTATTTTCCCATTTGCTCTGAGACTCAGTCGTACCTTTGCTGTTACAATGCGATGATCTGATCCCACACTAGCAAATGAGTTGAATGCATAAGAGTCGGTTACGCTATTCCTCCATTTCCTTCTTACTAGTATGTAGTCCAGTTGAGCTTTAAAACCAGATGGCAAGTTACATGTCCAGAGCCTGGCAGCTTTCTTTCTGAAACAGACATTTGTTATAGTGAGATCGTTTTCCATTGCCAAATTGTGAAGCATTTCTCCATTTCTGTTGGTTCTTTCATGGTAAGAGAACTTGTAGCTGTCCTTGCCAACCCGGGCATTGAAATCTCCCATTACGATCATAAAATTGTGCGCTGGTACTTGCTTAACTGCTTTGTCTAAGAGTTTGTAGTGCTCTTCTGCTACCTTCTCCTCAGACGTGTTTGTAGGACAGTAGGTGATGATCACGGTAGTTTTGGGATTTCCTCCAAATGTTGCACACAGGACTCTAGGCGATACAGAGACACAAGATAGAAGTGTTCTTGGCTTTGGCGCTCAACAAGATTCCAACACCACCATTAGATACTCCTGCATTATTTCTCCAGGCTGAGGATGAGACTAGCTGGTAGCCATCAAAGAGATCTTGATATCTGATTTCCTCATCTTGGTGCACTATTCTATGTTCCTGGATTCCTATGATGTCCTGTTTATACAATTTGGCAAGACCACACAGTTCCTCTTGTAAGTGAATACTTCTTATTGTCCTTGTATTTAGAGTGGAAATTAAAACACTCTTCTTACATCTTAATAGTTTTGTCTCCCTCGTTCCTCTTCTCTCAATGATCACCCTTCCTTTCGGCTTTGAGGTGACCACGTCATATGTATCAGCATGTGATAAAGATTCAGAACCAGGCAGTATTTTAGTAGGGGCTTTAACCCTAGTGCTTTTAGTTGTAGCCATCATATAAGTCTTTCAGTTGCTAAATACTGTTGATGATCGCAGGTTCTATATACATGTATGTAGCTATATGTATTTTCTATTATACTATTTTCTTTATTACATCCAATATTACTGTCTCTTCATAGATATCGACACACCTGTTATCGCTAGCTATTTGTGTACTTTTTTCTCGTTGGACATAATTATTGTTTTATTTTAACTTGGCGAGTTTGATTGTGTTAGTGGTCAATATATTATGTTTGGATTCCTCAATTAGTCAACACCAGTAATATCACAAACCGAAATAAAGAAATTTAAAGTAATATCGCTCTATATTTCCATAGTGACGGATCTAAGCCCTCTGTCACAGAAGTAGACTAAAGTATTCCTTTAGACGGCCGGGTATTTCAAATACTATTTCTAATCAAAATTGAATTCTTATATTTGTTACTGATGACAACGAAATATTCAATTATTATTAATATTGATATTGCGGGAAATTTGCAAAATATTGACAGTTCAAAGCGGCGAATCTTGGCCATCGACTCAACATCTGTCACTATATTATAATAAACATAAACAAGCAGATCGGAGGTGACAGACGACGATGTGACGGATCCGAGAGTTACCCATTGTTGTATTACATACCGGCCATGCCGGCGGATGCTGAATAGCATTAATCGCAAATGAGTGTAATTTAGTGTGTAACGGATAGAATGGATAGAACGAATACAATTGTCATTGCATTTTATCAGGTAAAATTGCACGACTAGGCTACATTTTAAGTGTTAATTTTTCATCCAATTTGATCATCCAAACCGTGTATGTTGTTGCGTACCTACTCTTTAGGAGTTCGTAATTTTTCCAATGACGATTTTTCCAGAAAATCATTTTTCGTATTTTGTTCAACATCTGTCAGTATGTTATACATCCGATGATATTGAGAGTTATAGATTCATCATGACTATAGTATTACCAGTCTGCTTACGAATTGTCAAATTTGCGGTAATTAATGTAAAAAGATTATTCACCTGTATAATCTCAATGCCTCAATACACTCATATGATTATTTGAAAATTATGAACGTATCTGATGGTCAATAATCCTCGCAATCTCGGTAGTAAACTACCACGGGTAATTCAATATCACTGTTTTCAAGCTTCATCGCTGACGTTTATCACTACGTATATATTACCTGGAGAAATGTAATATAAAAAGTTCTTTCAACCGACTCAACAATTTGCCATCCCTAGATGAGATCAATTGGTGCAATAGATCCAATTTGACAATCCCCGGTTGTTTTTAATGATGTGCTAAATCAAGAACGTCTGGAATTAAAGTACCGAAAGTGCTCACTAGAAATGAAGGTGACATTACAGATATCAAACGAACATGTATAGCTTTATGAATGTGTCAAACATCAATATATAAATGAATATACATTATATATTTTTTTAATCTTCTACAGAAATATACCAAACCGAAAATTTAAAAGTCCAAGTTAGAATTAAGCATGTCCGATGAATAAATGAATTCAGAAGAGGAATAGTCGATAGATTTCGAAATAAAATGAACCACTTCGTTGTAAAATTCAGAAATATTATAACTCACTTTAAACGGAGCTGTGTGATTTTCAGCAACATATTTGGTAAACATATATTGGTAAATAGCGCTTTGAGAACTTGTTGTAAGGCCGCCTAAGGCGCTCTATAAGTATTATGTATTATGTATTATGTATTATTATTATTATTATTATTATTATTATTATTATTATTATTATAACAACAAAGATAAAAGGTATTGCCATCGACTAATAGACCTCAGTATTTAAAGTCATTAAACATCGGCCGAGTGCACCAATGATGGTAGCTGAAGAATAGCGCTACCTCGCTAGTAACTGAGGCGTAACCCAACATTTTGAGAGCGCCAATGTGGGGTAAGCTACTAGGCTAGTAACTAGCGGGTAATTTATGCTAAATGTTATACCTGACCGGACCCAAGAGTAAGTTGGGGCATAACGTTTTATGCCACAAGTCAGTCAATTCTAGCAGTAGCGTAAATTTGTTGTGAACATTGGACATGTTGGAGGGGACGATTCGCTGATGCTGAAGGACCAATTGCGCTTGCATGCCGAGGGGGTGTCTATTTGATGTGGAATGTGACCCCTCATAAGCTGAAAGATTTTATATTTTTGAAAATCCATTCATGCAATTTGGTGATTTTTTTTGGGTCAAAATTTAGATCAACTCCTTTGCCCATTCAAACACTAATCGCACCGACTTTGGATCATATTTTGACCAAAATGTACTAATTGTCCAAGGATCTTAAATAATGACTAAATAAATAAACTTGTTATTGTTTTTATTAATTAAAAACTGATAAAGCCAAGTTCAACATTATTGTGAGTGGAAGGGTAGAACTAGAAGAACGAAAAAAAGAAGCATATCGTACCGTGCGTGCTGGGGTTCGAACCGGGGTTCTGCGGTTAACAATCGAAGGACAAGGTATCCACGCCACGGAAGTATTTGTGTTATGAGATGTGTTATAATTGTATATAATAGTTTCCATCGGGTGCTTGTGTTTGTCATTAAAATCGTGCTTTTTGGTGCAATGTTTGTATGTGCCCCTCGCCCAAAATATGTTTGTAATGTCATGATAGTCCTTATTTTTGAAAAAGCGGTAAACAAACTTCGAAATTTTTGGCCATAAAATGGCATCATTTTTTTCCGGATCGCAGGCCGACTCAGTCAGTAGGGAGGTCACGCTGCATGTCATATTTTGTTATACGCAAGAAAACAATGGAGTATCAGTGACTGCAATATTTGCTAGATATAGCTTCGGAAAATGGTCTATTTGGGCATCTCAAAATCTGAGAAACGTGCTAAAAATCAGGTAGAATTTTAGAGGAGGGTCAATAACATCTGCAGATCGGTAAAATGTATAGTATTAAAACACGTTTTGTGACCAAATTTATGTCGTAAAATGTTGGAAAATTCACGTTTTGAAAATCTGTGGTCTTCGAAATTACAGGAATCCTAACTCATTCTAAACCTCACCAAATCATGAAATGAACCCTCGTCTACAAAAAATTCCGTGTACGTATTGCTCTATCTGCTTGGAGATAGCGAAGACCACGGAAACTTCATAGCTTCATACCACGGAATGAAATCCGCCATTAGGCGCCATAGACATTACATGGCGAACATCGTACAGATTTGCACTGCAGTCCTCTGTGTAGGGAGTTTTGACAATAGCAAGGTCGTTCGACTATTGTGTTTGTGCATGTTTGTGACTACTGACCCCGTTTAACAATCTTCATAGCTTTCATATAGGGCTTGGGTGACCTAGCTATTGACTGGACTCCACTTGATTCTTGATTTACACTCACCTATGACCTAGCGAGTGACGACAGGTTTTTAATACTACGGAGGACCATTCACTTCAGAATTTTACAGTAAACTATATAGGTTAACACTTGGCATATGCGCCAATTAATTTTGTAAGGGGACGATGCTGATTAATGTGGATATTTACCTCGCTAGTTGCTATTCTGGTGTTATTCGGCAGTTATGCTCTAAGAATTACATCGTTAATGCTACAGTTAGAGCATAATTACTAGGGAGGTAGCTAATTACCTCCCTATTAAGTTACCCGTCATTGGTGCACTCGGCCGAAATTAACTACTTTAAAGCTAGACGCTAAAGAGCTAAAGCAACGTACAAGTAGGTCCAATGTTCCACTAATTGGGAGGGGAAATCCTCCGACATGCTTGACATTGAATTCGTATGAAATTAAACTACATTGTATTGCAAGACACCTTTATTTATTACCATGATTACAACGCAAGGAGTAAATCACATTATTTACAAAATCTCCAATTTTTGACCACGATCTTTGGGACACGATAATGTGTTATAGAAATGATATAGGCCTATCATTACGTGATATAACTTCATAGGTTACTGCGCAAACGCATTTAAGGTCCTTCCCAGCAAACACAAAACGTTTTCGATAGGTCCTATTTAGGGCATGTAGGTCTGCGTCTTTATAGACGTTTTAAAAACGTTATAAGACGTCATTTTTCAGACTTAAATCAGCTAGTCTGGAATACGTTTTTTATTACGTTGTAGTAATGTGTTTTAGACGTTATTAAATATACCAATATAACAAACGTCTTTTTGCGACGTATAGAAAACGTTTTACTTCGACGTATTTTGTGCGACATATTTCAAAACGGTTTTAGGTACTTTAGATTCTGTAGGTCTTCGTCTTTATAGACGTTTTAAAAATGTTATAAGACGTCGTTGTTGAATGGACTTGTAAAAATCATGTTTCCAAAAACCAGTCTGGAGCTAATTTGCATATTTTACATTTAATTAATGCATCGACTTAATTCAAATAAAATAATAATTCAAAATGAATAAAAGGTGCAAATAAGCTCATAGCATAATTGCAATGGTACAAAAATGAATACCGGTGCTCGTTTGTACCATTTCAATTATGCTAATGAGCTTATTTGCACCTTTTATTCATTTTGAATTATTATTTTATTTGAATTAAGTCGATGCATTAATTTAACACCATAGAATTTTCGCACTGGTTTTGAGAAAGGTGATTGCTCACTAAACAACATAAACATCCAAGAATCAATGCCCTTGCAGCCCTCCCCACCCCCTTAAAACGTTTTAGAAACGTCCCATAAAGCGTTTTTAAGACGTATAGCTGAAACCTTCCACAAATAAACGTTTACAAAACGTTTTTAGAAAACGTCCAAACCACCTACATAGTACATTTTAAGAACGTTTAAAACACGTACAAATTACGTCCCATAAAACATTTTTACCGCATCTGAAACCTTCCACAAATAGAGGTTTATAAACCGTTTTTATAAAACGTCCAAACCACCTACATATAGTACGTTTTAAGAACGTTTAAAACACGTACAAATTGCGTTCATAAAAGGTTTTACAAACGTCTCATAAAACTTTTTTACGACGGCGTCTGAAACCTTCCACAAATAAACGTTTAGAAAACGTCCAAACCACGTAAATGGCACGTTTTAAGAACGTTTTAAACACGTACAATTGTTAGCTGGGTTACTACCATTACACAAAACGAGGAGTGATTTATTGCTGTGCGCCCTCAGACGACGATGGACACGAACGGTCGTTAATTTTGAATTTCCTTTGGTAATTCAATGTAACAATGGATTTTGATTATATGACCCCATAAAATTCATCACACGTTGGAACTAAATTATTTCATCCTAAAACCGCTCATGCCAGAACCGTTCCACCACAAGTTAGGTCATTTGTGTAGTGACTTTTCTGTATAAAATAAACAAACACGTACGTCGCCGGTTGGTTTTTATTGACATAAATCCTCATAATCCTCAATTTACAATGGAAGTGGGATCGAGGAGCAGTTTTGTTGACGTATGTCGACTTTAACGACCCAGTGAGAATCGATGACTTCGATTATGGTGCGTTGTTTGTGACATGGGCCAGGGGACGTGTCTTAGAATCGGAGATGTATTTGTATTACAAGTTAGAGCATTTTAGACCCCGTGCCGTACGGAGAAAAGGGGGGGGGGGATGCAGAAGTATGCAGAACTTAATTCAACCTTAAATATTATTTTGGTAAAGGAAGTAGGCAAAACTTGTATTTAAATCTTTTTTTCTCATTAAAGCGTAATTCGTTTAAAATTATATTTTTGATATTTAAAAAAAAGGTTTTTCTCCGCATTTTTGTTCCTACTAGCGAAAATGAAACCCTCATATTTTGGCCATTTCGATAAATATACATGTTAAATTTTAAATCGTTTAAAGCAATCATTTATGTCTATGGCACAGTCATCTACTTAGTACTAGCCTGCTATAGGTGAAATCGGGTGTATACGAAATGCAAAATGTGTCCGAGAAGCGCCAATGTCGCATAATCTTGCATTAAAAGAAGATGTGCTTTTATACAGAGCTCTATGGAATAAAATTTACATAATCGTCGATATCTCGAAAAGAAAATCATTAATCAAACATAAGATTTTTTCAAATTAACTTTTTTGGGCAGGGAATATACGGTTCTTTGGTTGTGATAGGCGTAAAAAAAAGTAGAATTTATTTAGTTTTCAATGAAAATATTGCCTGTTATAACTCTAAAGCATGCCAAAACCGTTCCACCACATTTGTGTATTGACTTTTCTGTATAAAATAAACAAACACGTCGCCCGTTGGTTTTTAATGACATAAATCCTTATAATCATCAGTTCACAATGTAAGTGGGAGGAGTAGTTTTTTTGACGAATGTCGAATTTTGTGAGAATCGATGACCTCGATTATGGTGCGTGGTTGACATGCTGGAGTTGGATAACCAACTCCATCCAGTGTCAGTATCATTTTTGTCAACGTCCCTTAGGACGTTGACATTTGAATTCAGATTCAGGTTTTGTGGTGGAGTCTATGAATTGCTTTCATGTATTTTAAATCGGTATTTGTACCCAGATGTCTTTAAAATGTATATGAGATCTCGATACAAGAATATGAACATATATCATTAGCTTATCATGTTGACATTGTGGAGAAAAAATTAAAATAGTATTAAAACATGGCACATTGTTACTACGAATTGACAAGATTTGGCCAACTCTACTAATACTATGCAGAAGGGACCACATGCAGCCACAGGGACCACCCTGTTCAATCAGCCTTTATTGCCAAAGGCATTTGCTTTGCTACTATACAGTTTATAGGCATTACTTCCTTGAGATTAGACTTTACAACCTAATTGCTTGCCGTTGGTTTACTAGTCAGATAAAGGGTATTGTCTGTAGTGTTAATAAGTTATAAGTTTTCCATGAAGTTTATATACATATTTGATTAAATTAGTAGAACAAGTTAATGTTATCAACACTTTTATTATATTAAATTTCATATCTTTCGGCTCATTTCATGTAAATATTAATGTTCGTCGATTCAATATGTTAGATATTTAGTTATTTCCAAGCAAACTGTAATGCAGATCATATTAATTTAATGAACCTAGACTTATGTTTATTTGATATTCATAATCTTAAAACATTCTTATTTTTTTAATTTTTGACCAAAAACTGATCGATTTATTACCACAACAATGATGTTGGTGCAACCATTTTTTACCAAGAACTGATTTAAAAAAAAAAAATGATATATTACATATGGTTTTAATTTAAATGTTTTTGTTAAAATACATCATACACTGTCTAAATCTTCTTTTTCAAATTTTCTTTTTCTAATTTCCTTTGTCCTCTGTTAATTTCATTCTAGGACGTTGACCAATTTTTTTTAAAATATCTTGTTTTAATTTAATCCGTTGTTGGGCTGTGCACCTTCAGGTACAGCCTCCGTAAAACTGCCGTAACTTCTTCATTATTCATTTAATCTATATAAAAGTATACATTTTTTGCAGAAAAGGGTTCAATGAATCTATAACCATGATCATGAAATTGACTATTTTGGGAGAAAATTATAAGAAAATCGTTTTTTGACCCATTTTAGGTTCTGCAAAGATAACTCAAAATATATTTTGTCAAATTTTGTTACTAGTTTTATTATATTCCTCATACAATTACCTAGGAATCGTTTTTTTTGTTTTGAAAATCTTTATTATTTTTTGAATAATTTTTTTAGCACTTTTTGGTCTATAATTAAAACAATGATAAAGATTTTAAAAAACAACACCCCGATTCCTAGGGAATTGTATGAGGAATATAATAAAACTAGTATGACAACATTTGACAAATTATATCTTTGCAGAACCTAAAATGGGTCAAAAAACGTGTTTTTTATAATTTTCTCCAAAATTGTCAATTTTTATGATCATGGTTGGATTCATTGAACCCTTTCCTGCAAAAACATACTTTTATATAGATTAAATGAATAATGAAGAAGTTACGGCAGTTTTATGGAGGCTATACCGAAGGCGCACAAAGCGTTCTTCCCATTCACTTGATCACGTAACCTCGTTCGCATATTTTAACCTGAATATTCGTGAATACGCCCGTGTCCAGCGTCGTCTGGCGCCCTTAAGCAATGCTAGAGCGCCACCTACCAGTTGCGAACAGCTAAGGTCAAGACAGGGGTCAATACACTATCGGGGTTTTGTCTCTCCCATCATTGGGTAAGTATGGGTAAGAGGGTAAGTATGGGTAAGAGGGTAAGTATGGGTAAGAAGTAAGTATGGGTAAGAAGTGTTCGATATAAGAAGTAAATAACCAATGAATCTTTGAATGGATGTTTATCTTTAGCGATTAGAACGTTTTCATCACCACGCTGGTGTGATTATGGGTGGGACGACGTAGTCCTTGCAGTAGATTTGGTATCTATCGAGACGAGTGGGACCCCAGTGGGACGTGAATCCTGAGGCTTGAATGCACGATCGTGGTACGATATAAATATTAAGATCATATTTTCCTGATCTGACCCGGGATCTGACCCGAAATATGCCCCTGCAATTATTCGTAAATATTTCAAACCATATCGCATATTCATTTAATCCCCGAAATGTAAAACTTATCAGTTATTGAACCTCGCTAGACGAATATCCCGGGCGAATATCGCCTCAGATTGAACTTTCACAAGGACCTCATTTGAATTGCCCGTCGTATTATTACCGGGATTTATATTACTCAAAATGAATTTTTCCCTGTTTTGTTTAATAATCTTGTTTCCTGTTTTCAATCATATTTCAGCCATACTAACAGGATCCCACTATGAGCGAAATACATCTAAGTCTGACGCCTTTAGTCTGCAAGTATTGCGGTTACAAAATATTCTCAAAGTTTGATAGATATATGATACATCTCCGCCGTCATCATGCAAGGCAGAATCATCGGCATGTGTCTACAAAATTGTGTTCGAGATGGAAAGACTGGGAAATATGTCAAGAGAAACCATGTCAATACCAATGTTCATACTGTGACAAGACTTTCTCTCATTCAGGGGATAAGATCAGTCATGAAAGGATTCATACTAATGAGAAACCATACCAATGTTCATACTGTGATAAGACTTTCTCTGATTCAGGGCGTAAGACCCGCCATGAAATGATTCATACTAAACCATACCAATGTTCATACTGTGACAAGAGTTTCTCACAATTATGGCACAAGACCGTTCATGAGAGGATTCATACTAAAGAGAAACCATACGAATGTTCGTACTGTGACAAGGCTTACTCTAATTTAGGCAATAAGACCCGTCATGAAAGGATCCATACCAAAGAGAAACCATACCAATGTTCATACTGTGATAAGAGTTTCTCACGATTAAGTCACAAGACCGTTCATGAGAGGATTCATACTAAAGAGAAACCATACGAATGTTCGTACTGTGACAAGACTTTCTCTAATTTAGGCAATAAGATCCGTCATGAAAGGATCCATACCAAAGAGAAACCATACCAATGTTCATACTGTGATAAGAGTTTCTCCCATCCAAGGGATAAGACCAGTCATGAAAGGATTCATACTAAAGAAAAACCATACCAATGTTCATACTGTGACAAGAGTTTCTCACAATTAGGTCACAAGACCGTTCATGAGAGGATTCATACCAAAGAGAAACCATACCAATGTTCATACTGTGACAAGACTTTCTCTCATTCAGGGGATAAGATCAGTCATGAAAGGATTTATACTAATGAGAAACCATACCAATGTTCATACTGTGATAAGACTTTCTCTGATTCAGGGCGTAAGACCCGCCATGAAATGATTCATACTAAACCATACCAATGTTCATACTGTGACAAGAGTTTCTCACAATTATGGCACAAGACCGTTCATGAGAGGATTCATACTAAAGAGAAACCATACGAATGTTCGTACTGTGACAAGGCTTACTCTAATTTAGGCAATAAGACCCGTCATGAAAGGATCCATACCAAAGAGAAACCATACCAATGTTCATACTGTGATAAGAGTTTCTCACGATTAAGTCACAAGACCGTTCATGAGAGGATTCATACTAAAGAGAAACCATACGAATGTTCGTACTGTGACAAGACTTTCTCTAATTTAGGCAATAAGATCCGTCATGAAAGGATCCATACCAAAGAGAAACCATACCAATGTTCGTACTGTGATAAGAGTTTCTCCCATCCAAGGGATAAGACCAGTCATGAAAGGATTCATACTAAAGAAAAACCATACCAATGTTCATACTGTGACAAGAGTTTCTCACAATTAGGTCACAAGACCGTTCATGAGAGGATTCATACCAAAGAGAAACCATACCAATGTTCATACTGTGATAAGACTTTCTCTGATTCAGGGCATAAGACCCGTCATGAAAGGATCCATACCAAAGAAAAACCATACCAATGTTCATACTGTGATAAGACTTTCTCTGATTCAGGGCATAAGACCCGTCATGAAAGGATCCATACCAAAGAAAAACCATACCAATGTTCATACTGTGATAAGAGTTTCTCACGATTAAGTCGCAAGACCCGTCATGAAAGGATTCATGCTAAAGAGAAACCATACCAATGTTCATACTGTTACAAGACTTTCTCTCATCCAGGGGATAAGACCAGTCATGAAAGGATCCATACCAAAGAAAAACCATACCAATGTTCATACTGTGATAAGAGTTTCTCACGATTAAGTCACAAGACCCGTCATGAAAGGATTCATACTAAAGAGAAACCATACCAATGTTCATACTGTTACAAGACTTTCTCTCATCCAGGGGATAAGACCAGTCATGAAAGGATCCATACCAAAGAAAAACCATACCAATGTTCATACTGTAAATAAGAGTTTCTCACGATTAAGTCACAAGACCCGTCATGAAAGGATTCATACTAAAGAGAAACCATAACAATGTTCATACTGTTACAAGACTTTCTCTCATCCAGGGGATAAGACCAGTCATGAAAGGATCCATACCAAAGAAAAACCATACCAATGTTCATACTGTGATAAGACTTTCTCTGATTCAGGGCATAAGACCCGTCATGAAAGGATCCATACCAAAGAAAAACCATACCAATGTTCATACTGTGATAAGACTTTCTCTGATTCAGGGAATAAGACTGTACATGAAAGGATTCATACTAAAGAGAAACCATACCAATGTTCATACTGTGATAAGAGTTTCTCACAATTAGGTCACAAAATCAGTCATGAAAGGATCCATACCAAAGAGAAATCATACGATTAAGTCACAAGACCCGTCATGAAAGGATTCATACTAAAGAGAAACCATACCAATGTTCATACTGTTACAAGACTTTCTCTCATCCAGGGGATAAGACCAGTCATGAAAGGATTCATACTAATGAGAAACCATACCAATGTTCATACTGTGACAAGAGTTTCTCACAATTGGGTCACAAGACCGTTCATGAGAGGATTCATACTAAAGAGAAACCATACCAATGTTCATACTGTGATAAGAGTTTCTCACAATTAGGTCACAAATACAGTCATGAAAGGATCCATACCAAAGAGAAATCATACCAATGTCACTATTGTGATGAAAGTTTCTCACATTCACATACCAAGTCCCGGCATGAAAGGATCCATACTAAAGAGAAACCATACCAATGTTCATACTGTGATAAGACTTTCTCTGCAGATTCAGGGCATAAGACTGTACATGAAAGGATTCATACTAAAGAGAAACCATACCAATGTTCATACTGTGATAAGAGTTTCTCACAATTAGGTCACAAAATCAGTCATGAAAGGATCCATACCAAAGAGAAATCATACCAATGTCAATATTGTGATGAAAGTTTCTCACATTCACATTCCAAGTCCCGGCATGAAAGGATCCATACTAAAGAGTAACCATACTAATGTTCATACTGTGATGAGACTTTCTCAAATTCAGGTGCCAAGACTGTACATGAAAGGATCCATACTAAAGAGAAACCATACCAATGTTTATACTGTGATAAGACTTTCTCTGATTCAGAGGGCATAAGACCCGTCATGAAAGGATTCATACGAAAGAGAAACCATTCAAATGTGCCTACTGTGGCAAGAGTTTCTCACAATTTGGTCACAAAACCGTTCATGAGAGGATTCATACTAAAGAGAAACCATACCAATGTTCATACTGTGATAAGAGTTTCTCACAATTAGGTCACACAATCAGTCATGAAAGGATCCATACCAAAGAGAAATCATACCAATGTCAATATTGTGATGAAATTTTCTCACATTCACATTCCAAGTCCCGGCATGAAAGGATCCATATTGAAGAGTAACCATACTAATGTTCATACTGTGATAAGAGTTTCTCTGATCCAATCATTCATTCATTCATTCATTCATAAAAGGTTTATTAACATAATTGTTATAGCAGAATAACATCTGAATTGCAACAATTTTACAATATAAAAACATTGTATAAATATCAAAATACAATTGCACAAACCCATCAATAATTATTTAAAAGATGATATCAAGAACAGTATTTAACCAAATAAATGAACCACACATTACATACACACCTCACAAACCAATCCACCCCCACCTGGCATACCTTCTACACAGGGGCGGCGCCAGGGTATTTTGATAGGGGGGGGGGGGAGGCAAAGTATTTCCCGTCCCAAAATTGTAAAAAATTGTATATAAATGTAATTTTTATAGTGATGTGCGAAGCACCGCGTTCCGTGCTAGCGCGGACAGGGGGGAATCTGAGGGGGGATGTGCCCCCCTCAGCGTTAGAACTTTTTTCAATTTTCGAACCCATTTGGTGCGATTTGGTGTGTACCTTTGACCGATTTTTGGTTGAAAAGCCATCACTTTATTTCCAATCAATATTGGCTTTTTATCAAAATTAGACAGCTGTTTCGTTATATGCGAGAAAGAAGTTGTGCATACTGATGACATTTTTTAACAATGTTATGTTGGAAAACTGTTTCGCGGTTGGTAACGGCGAGTGGAAGCTTTTTTTAAAATACATTTTTATAAATTGTTAACCCGTATAGCAAAATAAAGCTTTTTTATGCAGCATTTTTACGTTTTAGGTTCGTTATTTATTTATTTTCCGACCATGATTTCTCATACTATTTGTATAAGAATTTGGTTTCGATTCCCTCGACTGACGCCTTAAATTTTAAAATATATAATTTCGAAAATTGATATTGATCTGGAGTTAGTTATTCAACTCCATTTGGTCATCCAACTCTAGCGGTTTTAGGATGAAATAATGTAGTACCAACATTAAAATCCTTTTTTTACATTAACACCAACGGAGATTCAACATTTACGGCCATTCGTGTCCCCGTCTGCTAATGTTATTTTTGGTTACAGTAAATTGTTAAATATTTCTATTTTATGTTGGGCTAGGTCATTTTATCATTATTTATCACATTATCAACTCATCATGTTCATCTTCAAATGTTATAGGCTCCAGTGGCGTAGCTAGGTTATTGATATTGAGGGGCGAGAAATAAAATGAACCGACAAGATTGTTATGAGTCAAGATATGCGCGCGTATCGCGTGAATTTCTTTTGATTTTTACACCTATTTTTGGCACGATTGAGATACATTTTGGCTGGGCTGTAAACAAGCTTGTTCCAACGAATATTGCATTTCGGGGTAACATATGCGCGCATAGCGCGCGAAATTTTTTCATCTGTGTACTTTTGACCATCATAATTCCCTGATTCCTCTGGTCAAATGAACCGACAGTGCCAATCTCAACCGACACGACGTCAATATTGGGGGGGGGGGGGGGGGGGGGGGGGGCGATACACCACTGATAAGCTCCTCTGTTTTCCTTCCTTTCCTCTTTTTTTCCTCTTTTCTTTCCTATTTTCTTTCCTCCTTTCTTTCCTCTTTTCTTTCCTCTCCTCTTTTCTTTCCTCTTTTCTTTCCCTTTTCTTTTCTTTCCCTTTTTTCCCATCCTTCTTTAGGGGCTACCCCCTCTGCCCCCCCCCCCCCCCTGTGGCGCCGCCGCTGCTTCTACACACCCCTACATACTCACCCCCACACCCCACACCCCACACCCCACACACACAGACAGAAACATCTTACGCCCAACACTCACCCACCACATCCACATACATTCAAAGCAAACTTACTACTCACGTCACATTAAATAGATTTAAATGATCACGATATTATACACAGCTAAAAGGACGAAATGTATGCACAGGATAGAAGTTGAATACCAAAGCAACAAGTGACCAGTTCATTGCACTAAAAGAGCAGTATTGAAAACACTAATGAGTCTTATTCCAGAGTTCGGCCATATGCAAAAGAGGACCCTTTCTACATTTTATTATGTTGACCCTTGGGATACTTAATACATTACATTAATCTGTTGTTATTTCTCCATTATTGCTTTTAACCCTGCCCATTGTTGCAATCGGGAGAACCGGCTTTCTTGCTGTGAGTGAAGTGCTAGTAACTCTCCTCTCCAGGGCTCTCACCTGTCTCACTACGTGTTTACTACTGTGCCGTTCACATAACATCTTCCGTTATAACCATGTATCTCTGTGTTACCCTGCCCATTGTTTGTCTTCTCGGGAGCAAGAAACCGGCTTTAAAGCTCCTCTGTTTTCCTTCCTTTCCTCTTTTTTTCCTCTTTTCTTTCCTATTTTCTTTCCTCCTTTCTTTCCTCTTTTCTTTCCTCTCCTCTTTTCTTTCCTCTTTTCTTTCCCTTTTCTTTTCTTTCCCTTTTTTCCCATCCTTCTTTAGGGGCTACCCCCCCTGCCCCCCACCCCCCCTGTGGCGCCGCCGCTGCTTCTACACACCCCTACATACTCACCCCCACACCCCACACCCCACACCCCACACACACAGACAGAAACATCTTACGCCCAACACTCACCCACCACATCCACATACATTCAAAGCAAACTTACTACTCACGTCACATTAAATAGATTTAAATGATCACGATATTATACACAGCTAAAAGGACGAAATGTATGCACAGGATAGAAGTTGAATACCAAAGCAACAAGTGACCAGTTCATTGCACTAAAAGAGCAGTATTGAAAACACTAATGAGTCTTATTCCAGAGTTCGGCCATATGCAAAAGAGGACCCTTTCTACATTTTATTATGTTGACCCTTGGGATACTTAATACATTACATTAATCTGTTGTTATTTCTCCATTATTGCTTTTAACCCTGCCCATTGTTGCAATCGGGAGAACCGGCTTTCTTGCTGTGAGTGAAGTGCTAGTAACTCTCCTCTCCAGGGCTCTCACCTGTCTCACTACGTGTTTACTACTGTGCCGTTCACATAACATCTTCCGTTATAACCATGTATCTCTGTGTTACCTTGCCCATTGTTTGTCTTCTCGGGAGCAAGAAACCGGCTTTCTTGCTGAGAGTGAAGTGCTGGTAACCTCTCCTCTCCAGGCCCGGTCTCCAGGGATCTTATCTATCTTCGTGCCGGTCACTTTGGCATCTTCTGTTAATGTGTACATTTGTGTGTTTTTTATTAAATGTTTTATAATAATTAATATAACCCAGCCCACATTCTACCAAGGGAATGGGACGCTGTAGCTCCATGTTGAGAGTGTACGTGCTTGAAATCTCTCCTCTCCTGAGTCAAATAATTCGCTTTGTGCTGGTCGCATTTTGTCTTCCACATATTTTATCTCTTGTAGTTTTTAAGTGTGTAATATAATGAGTTTTTATCTCCTTGTTGCTTGTACATGTACATTAATTATAGACTACCTATTTTATGTATTTGATTGGTTCTTAATACCTTTTCTTGTTTTTATGAAATGTTGTTTTGATGTATTATCAAAATGTTCTTTTATGTAGCCCACGTCTCTCTTTCTATCTGCGATCATGGTTCTTGACGTGTAGACATCTCTTTTCTGTCCGCATCTCTTGAATCATCGATTTGCAAGCATACAAAGGAGAGACGTGGTGCACCAATTGTTGTGTTTTCCCTGCTTGTATAATGTGCAATTATTTATAATATTTTATGGTTTTTAGGTTGATTATGTTGTTTTCTTTTTGTAATATAGTTATGTGAAGCGCCCAGAGGCTCCTTGCATTGGGCACTATAGTAAATCCATTTTTATTATTATTATTATTATTATTAATCTGTCAGAGTTCCTAAGATTTGATGCACTGAGCTTCTGGTAGGTGGGACCCAGGAACACAATTGCTCAGGCTTCATAAAGAATTCAAGAAGTTTAGACTTAGTTCATGCTCTCTTCGTTGTCTCAGAAAATCTAAACCTCACTCTTGGAGAGCATTATCATGAGATGTGTAATGCTTGCCCATGATGATCTTGCACGCTCTTCGCAACAGAGTCATGGATCGTGAGACCAGGGTGCCAGATGGGGGCAGCATATTTTGCCAAAGGTTTAACAAAACCCGAGAAAATTGTGACAAGATCATCATGAGGCAAGTTGAAACGTTTTAGTAACTGAAGCATATTATAGAGTCTACCATTGGCTTTCTTAAGAATTTCAGACACACGAACATTCCATATCAGGTCCGCACTGATCTTAACACCCAGAATTTTAGCCACCTGAACTTCTTGAAGAGGAATGTTTGATATTGTTAGCGTTGGGTCCGCAGAATCTTTCTTTAAGAATGACAGTTTCATTGAGGCACACTTTTCGCCGCGATAATATATTATCGGGGTTATGCGAGCCTCCTCATCACTAGCATCGTATCTGCGGGCACAGTTTAGCATTCTTTTGTAGTTTGTAAAGGCTTTGTCGTTAGGGTATGGTTATCACTCAAATATTGCGCGAATACTGTGGACCATATTTATTTAGATGTTCTAGGAACAATTTTTCGAAAATCGATTTGGATACGGAGCAATATGAATTTTAGTCATGAAATACGCTACAGTAGGGCCTACGTCATAATATGTCATGGAATGTGATATTGATAGACGGTACCCGCACTACGAGGCTATGCCTTTGTAAACATGTGTGTCAAAAGCGTAGATGTTTGGTTTGCGGCCTTGGTAAACAAATTACAATTTAGTCAATCAACAATGGGAAACTATTCATTGGATAAACAGTAATTCCAGAAGGCCTTACGGTAAATGAATAAACAAGGGGGGGGGGGGGGGGGTTCTTGGAACAGGGACATACCAGATACACCATGAAATAATTGACATTGATATTTTGCCGTATTTGTACGGAAATTTGTTGAAAATACGACAGTGTAACGTTTTGTTCTCATAAAAATACCCCCTTTTCCCATTACAAATAATAATAGTAATAATAATAAACATAACCAAATCTTTCCTTTATAGTTTGAGTTTGTTTTCATTCTCCAAAATGTTTCCTTTTCATCTCAATTTTGCACTTTATATGTATACTGGCCTCTCCATAATTAATCAAACCCATTCAAAAACTCATCTCTGCAAGGTTCCCTAATTGTATTGCAGTCTATGAGCCTAAATGAACTAGGCCCTTGGAGATGATATTGATTTTTAAAATGAATGCTACACTCATAATATCGGCTCCCGAAATACAATGTATAATGTAGTATGATCTTACACGTGGCGGCTAGTCCCAATTATATTAACTATTCGAATTTGATCACAGAGTAACAATGTGAAGTTTACATGTAGTAAAGTCAAAGGTCAGTGACTGAGGCCAAGCGGCAATGCCCACAATGTAAAAGGTCCATACAGTACAATTCCATTTCCTATGTATGTATATGATCATAAATACTGGAGAGCAACTCCAGTATTTATGGTATGATGGAGGATAATAATTATTTTGCGTGAATATTTATTAGTGGTATTTTGACTAAGGTTCCCTAGTTAGACAAAGCTTAGAAAATGTTCAGGCCTACAATTGGCTGAAATTAGGTTTCAATAGGCTAGCTCATTTGCATATTTAGCTATATTATTATCCCCCTGGTTTGTAAAACCAGAAGGGATTTTGTCATGTCAATGGGGGTGTGTGTGGGGGGGGGGGGGGGGGGGGGGGTGTACATGGGGGTGGGGGTCCGTATGTGGCTTTTGGTTAGCCCTTTTCTCTGAATGCTCTATCTTTTGGACGGATTGACTTCAAACCTTCAGCGATAGGTAGGCCATGGTAAAAAATTGTGGCTGCTTTTTGGGGTCTAATTTGCATAGGTCATCTGAGGTCAAAGGTCATCCAGAGGTCAAATCGTAAAAATTGCCCGATTGACTTCAAACTTGGAGAAAAGAAACATGAATGCCGGGTGAACATTTTTTTAGGCTAAGATCATCTGATGTCAAAGGTCATCCAGGGGTCAAATCGTAAAAGTTGCCCGATTGACTTCAAACTTGGAGAAAAGAAACATGAACACCAGGTGAACATGTCTAAAATAAATTAGAGGTCATCCGAGGTCAACGGTCATTAGAGGTAATCCAAGGTCATCAAGGGGTTAAATCGTGCAATAAATATCGGGGAACATGTCAAATAATAATAAGAGGTCATTCAAGGTCATCTGAGGTCAAAGGTCATCCAGAGGTCAAATCGTAAATGTTGCCTGATTGATGTCAAACTTGTAGAAGAGAAACATGAACACAGGGTGAACATGTCTAAAATAAATTAGAGGTCATCCAAGCCCAAAGGTCAACAAGAGGTCAAAGGTCATCCAGAGGTAAAATCGTAAAATTTGCCCGATTGACTTCAAACTTGGAGAAAAGAAACATGAATGTCGGGTGAACATTTTTTGAGGCAAAGGTCATCCGAGGTCAAAGGTCATCCGGGGGTCATATCGTAAAAGTTGCCCGATTGATGCCAAACTTGGAGAAAAGAAACATGAACACCGGGTGAACATGTCTAAAATAAATTAGAAGTCATCCAAGGCCAAAGGTCAACAAGAGGTCAAAGGTCATCAAGAGGTCAGATCGTAAAATTTGCCCGATTGACTTCAATCTTGGAAAAAAGAAACATGAATGCCGGGTGAACATTTTTTTGAGGCTTAGGTCATCTGAGGTCAAAGGTCATCCAGGGGTCATATCGTAAAAGTTGCCCGATTGACTTCAAACTTGGAGAAAAGAAACATCAGGTGAACATGTCTAAAATAAATTAGAGGTCATCCGCGGTCAATTGTCATCTAAGGTCAAAGGTCAACAAGGGGTTAAATCGTGCAATAAATACCGGGGGAACATGTCAAACAATGATTAGAGGTCATTTGAGGTCAAAGGTCATCCTGAGGTCAAAGGTCATCCAAAGGTCAAATGTCATCCAGAGGTCAAAGGTCATCCAGAGGTCAAATCGTAAATGTTGCCCGATTGATGTCAAACTTGGAGAAATAAAACATGAACACTGGGTGAACATGTCAACAAATAATTAGAGGTCATCTGAGGTCAAAGATCATCCAGAGGTCAAATCGTAAAAGTTGCCCGATTGACTTCAAACTTGGAGAAAAGAAACATGAACACGGGTGAACATGACATGACCCCTTTTTGATCTCCAAGCCAGGGGATCCGCAAGTCGTGACTTGCAATATTTTTAGTTTTAGCTCTTATTCTTGAGTACAATGACGGATAAACTTCTTCCAAGTAAGCTAGGATGGTAAGAAATGATCAGCTCCAACACTGGTTCACACTAGCTCTCATTTTCATTGTGTAAATATGATAATTAGCTAATTTGCATATTTTGACTCAATACTTGAATTGGCTGTAACTCCTTAATGCAAGGACTATCTCAATTAAATATAACTCTTCAATGAATAGACTGACTTAACCTCTACACAACTAGGATGGTTATACATTACTAGATCTATCATTGATCAATGTTAGGGCTGAATCGTATGGTTGTAATTATGCTAATGAACTCATTTGCATAATTTGGTCAAATCTTTAATTTGGCTCTTAATCTTGAAAACAATGAGTGATACACTTCCAAATTGGCTAGAATGGTAAGACATCATCTCCACCAATGGTCCAAGCTAGATCTCATTTATATATGTGCTAATATGATAATTAGCTAATTTGCATATTATTTTTGTCTGAATATTTGAATTGGCTGTAACTCCTTAATGCAAGGACTAATTCAATTAAATATAACTTTTCAATGAAGACTGTCTTACAAGCTAGGATGGTTATACATGGCTAGATCTATCATTGATTAATGTTAATACTGATTCATATGGTTGTAATTATGCTAATGAGCTTATTTGCATATTTTGGTCAACATGTTGAATTAGCTATAACGCTTAAAGACAATACTAATTTAATTAAATATAATCTTCATCAATTTATACTGATTTAACCTCTACCAAAACTTGGATGGTTAGACATGACCAGAGCTATCAGTGATCAATGCTAGGGCTTATTGTTATGGTTGTTATTATGCAAATGAGCTCATTTGCATATTTTGGTCAAATCGTTGATCTGGCTCCTAATCCTAATAACAATGAGTAATAAAATTCCAAGTTTGCTTGTATTGTAGAACATGATCGGTTGCACCATTGGCCCAAGCTAGATTCAATTAGCATTTGTGTAAATATAATAATTAGCTCATTTGCATATTTTAGTCAAAATGTTGAATTAGCTATAACTCTTAAAGATAACAACTAATTCAATTAAATATAAATCTTCAACAAATAGACTAATTTAACCTCTACCAAACCTAGGATGGTTAGACACGACCAGGCCCGTAAGCAGGATTTTTTTTAGGGGGGGGGCGTATTTTTTTGAAAAGGTACATTGGTACCCAAAAAATCGTAAAAGGTTGCCCCCAATTTTTGTTGTTGTCATATAAGACAATTTTGAGAGCGGGGGGGGCTAGGACATGTTTTACTCCAAAACGGCCCGAAAAAACGCTTTACATAATTGAAAATGGGGCGTTTTTCGGAAAATTGGGGTGGGTGGGGGCGTTTTCACAAAAAAAAAGGTACATTAGTAACAAAAAAAGGTACATTCGTACCCAATAAAGGTACATTGGTACCCAAAAAAGGTACATTGGTACAAAAAAAGGTACATTGGTACAAAAAAAAGGACTTTTTTCAGATTTGGGGGGGGGGGGGGGGGCGTCCGCCCCCCCCCCCGCCCCCGCCCCCCCTAGTTACGGGCCTGGACACGACCAGACCTATCAGTGATCAAAGCTAGGGCTTATTTGTATTATTGTAATTATGCTAATAAGCTCATTTGCATATGTTGGTCAAATCTTTGATTTTGCTTTTAATCCTGAAAACAATGAGTAATACACTTCCAAGTTAGCTTGTATTGTAGGACATGATTGGCTGCACCATTGGTCCAAGCTAGATCTCATTTGCATTTGTTTGAATTTGATAATTAGCTCATTTACATATTTTAGTCAAAATGATGAATTAGCTCAACTTGACCTCTACTAAACTAAGATCATGGTGTTAGACATTATTGATCAATGTTAGGGCTTTACATGTAATTATTCTAATGTGCTGCATATTTGGTCAAATCTTTGATTTGGCTCTTAATTTTGAAAACAATGGGTAATACACTTCCAAGTTAGCTACGGTGTGCTAGAACATGATCAGATGTACCATTGGTCCAAGCTAGATCTCATTTGTATTTGTGTAAATATGATAATTAGCTCATTTGTATATTTTAGTCAAAATTTTATATTAGCTATAACATTGGCAACAACTTATTCAATTAATTATAACTAATAGACTGTTTAACCTCTACCAAACTAGGATGTTTAGACATGACTAGATTTATTATTGATCAATGTTAGGGCTTATTTGTATAGTTGTAATTATGTTAATGTCCTAATTTGCATATTTTGGAAAGATTTGGCTCATAATCTTAAAAACAATGAGTGATACACTTCCAAGTTAGCTAGTATGATGGGACATGATCGGCTGCACAATTTTTGTAAGCTAGATCTCTTTGCATATGTGTAAATATGATAATTAGATAATGTGCATGTTTTAGTGAACAAATTGAATTAGCTATGCTATAACTCCTCAATGCAACAACTAATTCAATTAACTGTAACTCTAAAAATAACACTCAGTCTTCAACCAATAAGTTAAAGTCCAATTGGAACTCACTTTTAGATTACAGTTGTAACATGGGACCCTGCATAATTATGTTAACAAGGTTAAATGTCATCTTAGGTGGTGTTGTAAAATAGGCTGTTAATGTTGTTGCTAAAATGTAAAGTCCAATTGTAACTAAACTAAGCTGAAAATCCAACATTCCAATTTCATTAGTCATTATTGTAGATATGCTATAATGCTCCCTTTTACGTGAAACATGCAAAAATGTCGCGGTTCTGCATCATTGATGCCCTCGTTTGGGTTAAGTTTCATGTTATTTGCAGCAGGTAAACAAGATCAGTCATGGAAGGATTCATACGAAAGAGAAACCATGTGGCAAGACCTTTAAGCAATTAAGTTCCAAGACCATGAAAAAATCCATACTAAAGAGAAACCGCACCAATATGCGTTCTGTGACAAGAGTCTTAGTCTGTGATGAGACCCGGCATGAGAGATTTCATGCTGGAGAGAAACCATACCAATCTTGCGAAGACCTGTTAAAACTTCTTGAAAATCTGGATTTAACGTTATTTGTTGCAATATTTTCTACGAATTAAAGAATTATTGTTATGAGAGCTGTAATCATTCTAGAAACGAGAACAAATAGTGCATTGTTCAAAATCGATTTTGTTGAAACTAGTGAGTGGTAGTTAATGTTTTGATCTATTTTTGCTTTTGGCAATGGACCAAGTCTGAACCATAACAAAGGATGTTTAACACTTTCCAAGCGGCTATTAGTTTCACCATGTATAAAACAGATTTTTCAGAAACCTTTCGCAACTTTCAAAGCCTTTCTCAAGACCACAAAACCAATACTAGGCATGTTTGTACTTATTTTAATGCATTGCTCATGGTGATTCCAAATATGATAATGAAATTCAATAATGTTGACACTTTTGTGAAAATTTGGAATGTCGTTTGCAGCCGCCTGCGGTATTGAAAGCGCAATTAATTCCCGGCTTAATTCACCTTGAGAAACAATGGCAACTTGACAAAAAAGCAATATTACGCCAACACGATAAATGGAGGTAATACCGTTAAACTTCATCTATAAGCCCCCATTGACTAATAGTTAATAAGCTGAAAATAGATAAAAAGGTATGAGCGCCCTCTTTTGATCTAGAGAAATTAGCACGAATGAGTTTAGTGTATTCGATATTCAATACTATAAAGTTGTATTATAGGTTTTCCCAGTTAGTTTAACACTTTTTTCATTATATTTCATATCTCGTTAAGTTAGAATTCGTCCCCAAAATCTGACTTACGCATTTTGTTAGATAAATTTCGTCAATGAGCATTATATTTCAAAGTATGACCATTTCATTTAATTCATTGGTCATTTCTTTTCGTCAAGGAAGGATTGAATTCGTATCACCTGATGGGTAGCGGGTCTATGCACAAATATAATTCGTCTTTGTTCATTATTGTTAATACTTTTATCACATATATTCGTCAGGTGTTAGAAGAGTAGGCCTACATATTATTGCAGGTTAGATTAGAACCACCGACATGTGTTCTTTTGCCTTGTTGATTCAGAAAGTTGGTGATATAAATCATATGAAATAAAAGAAAAAAAGAACGAACAAGAAAGAAAGAAAGAAAGGAAAAAAATAAATATATATAAAACGTATAGGCCTAGCCTATAGCTGGATTTTACATGCTTCTAGGCAGGACGTTCCACATGGGACGAAATAAAGTGAACTGAATATGAAACTATTTGATCAAAGACGAAATAAATGTATACATTAGTAGGTTACCGCTGTATCAGACGAAATGGAAGTGTGTTAGGACGAAATAAAATGAACATTAAATGAAATTCATTGCGCAAAATATGAATATACTTGGCCAAAGACGAAATTTATTTAACAAATGCAACCTTAAAAATTTTGGGACGAATTCAAACTTAACGAGATATGAAATATAATGAATAAAGTGTTAAACTAACTGGGAAAACCTATACTATCTAAATAATTTCATGGACAGGCGAATTGCTCAATTGCTAAAGCGTCAACTTCAGTATCACGGGGTTGGTGGTTCGATTCTCAAGTACACCCTTTGCAATTTCTTTTGAAATCCTAGTGATATAGAAAAACTTGAATGTAAAATTATTACTCAATTATACAAGCTTTATTTTTATTTTAAAAAAAACAAGCGCATAATTAATTTGATTGTAAAAAGTAATGATCTTAATAGTCTAACCTTTTTATAAGCTAAAACACATTTATACTACAAATTAACTACAGCAAAATGTATTCATTGGCTTATTTTAAATGTTTCACACAGTAATCTTAAACGTTTCCTTCATCATGATTTAAGGGAGAATTATGATGATGCATATTAGGTTGGTAGATCAAGTTAAGCAACAAAATGAAAGTAACTATGCAAACCACTATAATCCTCACAGGATTATAATTGAATGGCTATTATTAAATCAATATATTTCCAATAAGATAGAGGGCCGTCCATTTATACCGACCCATCAATCATACATGTATATATTTATAAAACAGTATCTGACATAGCAGTCCCGTTTAGATCAATTGGTAAAGCCGACAGTTTGGGCTAGGGCAATTGTGATTGCAGGTTCCAGATGACAATTCCTGGTTCGAATCTCACTTCAAGACTTCTTCTTTTGGAAAGGTCATAATTTTCAAATTCTTGACAGTGTTTTATTTTTATCATGAATGAACAAGGAATCTATCTTTTTCGTTGCTTTTTTATTTTATTTTTTAAAATGAAACCAAATTTAATCAAACTGGACACGCAAGCCATGGCCAGTCAATAACGTTTTGACTGTTTGCCTGTTGTCCTCATTGATTCGAAACGCGATATTACACGTTTGTGCCATACCTATTCTTGGAGAAACACAAAGCACAAAACAAATAAAACAAAACTGAGTGGAAATAATAAAAGAAATCACGCGAAGGACTTATTTACGGCACCATCCATCTTTTTAAGTCTGTTTAAGTTTTTCGGAACTATAATACACACGTTTGACGGATTGCCTTTAAATTGCACGCCTAATGAACATGTCGTAGTTTGAGCAGCTCACGTGGTATTGAAGGTCATGCATTACATTCATGTAAATGGTAGTATAGTGGCCACGTGTTATTGATTCATAACGGATTAGTTTTAGGATTACGAAACTGTGTCTATATCACTAAAGAAGTCCTCTGCCCCAAATTCTACAGACATGCTACATGCTTGCATCGATCAACTGTGAACCATATACATGTACATGTATACATGGTGTCTCTAAAAACTCGAATCAGGAATTGTCATCTAGAACCAACAATGGCCAACTACTCACAAAAACCACAACTTAACAAAAGACCATAAGTAGCAGAACTGAAAAGCAGTGAATTGTAATCAACGTATTGTCTCATTGTACTCCATCCATGCATGTCTTCACAAAAATACTAAGTCGTTGAGGTTGATTTAAACGTTTGTACTATTTATAAACGATTGTGATAACATTAAAATTAAAAAGAGAGAAAGAGAGAAAAAAAGAGGGAAAACCCACATTAAAGACAAAGATAGATTCACTATTTATTCATGGTAAAAACAAAGTTAAGAATTTGATATACACCGTAAATATTTATAAACTTTCCAAAAGAAGAAGTCTTGAAGTGAGATTCGAACCAGGTATTGTCATCTGTAACCTGCGATCACAATTGCCCTAGCCCAAACGTCGGCTTTACCAATTGATCTAAACGGGACTGCTATGTCAGATACTGTTTTATAACTACATGTATGATTGATGGGTCGGTTATAAATGGACGGCCCTCTATCTTATTGGAAATAAATTGATTTAATAATAGCCATTCAATTATAATCCTGTGAGACCAGGATTATAGTGGTTTGCATAGTTACTTTCATTTTGTTGCTTAACTTGATCTACCAACCTAATATGAATCATCATAATTCTCCCTTAAATCATGATGAAGAAAACGTTTAAGATTACTGTGTGAAACATTTAAAATAAGCCAATGAATACATTTTGCTGTAGTTAATTTGTAGTATAAATGTGTTTTAGCTTATAAAAAGGTTAGACTATTAAGATCATTACTTTTTAAAATCAAATTAATTATGCGCTTGTTTTTTAAAAAATAAAAATAAAGCTTGTATAATTGAGTAATAATTTTACATTCAAGTTTTTCTATATCACTAGGATTTCAAAAGAAATTGCAAAGGGTGTACTTGAGAATCGAACCACCAACCCCGTGATTATGAAGTTGACGCTTTACCAATTGAGCAATTCGTCTGTCCATGAAATTATTTAGATAGTAATACAACTTTATAGTATTGAATATCGAATACACTAAACTCATTCGTGCTAATTTCTCTAGATCAAAAGAGGGCGCTCATACCTTTTTATCTATTTTCAGCTTATTAACTATTAGTCAATGGGGGCTTATAGATGAAGTTTAACGGTATGTATTCTAGATCATTCTGTGAGTCATTTAACCCTCTTTAAATTTTCATCGATTGATTCAAAGACAAAATTTCAGGATGTCAAAACGAGGTGAATTGTAGTGTAGCGCTGCAGTTTGGTACTTGTGCCTCAGGCATATCTCATTTACTGTCGATGTTCGTTACGTTGGGTATGGATGACTTAACGAGGACAACAACCGCTCATTAATTCATGTGCATGTAGCTCTGTTATGTATGAAGTTAATGCGTCCTTGTGCTGTAAGTTTGTTTTAGTCAATATTCAACATGTCTGGCCCGGGTGTGACATCCCCGGTACAGTCGTGTACGGTCCCGCAGGGCGGGGCACCATTTTGTGTACGTCCCCGCTACAGTCCCGGCCGGCCCAGTACGTCACCGTTACAATCCCGATCGCCTTAGCTGGGACAAAGTTTCCCCCCATTTTTATTAGTCCCGGCTACCACCACCCGGCCAGCGGCGGGGGCACACTTTGTACGTTCGGTACACGATCCCGTATAGCTGGGCCACGATTTTTGTACGTCCCCGCTACAGTCCCCGCATGGTCCCCGCCATGTCCCGGGTCACTCTGAGCCGGGGTTGCAATTGATAAGTGCATTAGTGTTGAGGAATACCCAAGCCAAGTATGCATATGAAAAGATGAAGTGCTCTGTATGTCAAAATGTCATATGTTTGGTATGTTGTAGAAGTTGTAGCATGACATCGAATCTGCCTTGATAGGCCATATTTAAATCGACATTTATTGATGCGTGTTGTACAAAGTGGTGTATCTAGCATCAATACATATGGTCACGCGTTATGAACTCGCCTCCCAATATGGTGGTGCCGTTACATTTTTTAGTTTTATGCTGTAATTTTCCTCAAATATATTCAAAATCACAAAAGCTATCTCAACAAATTTGGTATCATTTTAAAGCCCTATCTGCCTGCAAAATGGCATTGGTATAGCTAATACAGAAGGGGAGCTACAGCTGTTTGATGTTTGGGGACCAGGGGTGCTGCTGGAAGGGGTGCCGCTGGAAGGGGTGCCGCCTGTACAAACTCAATGGGGATAATCCCATGCTTTGTTCTTTTTACAATAACTAGTTATCCCCTAATGTTACAAACACCATTCGGGTCCCATTTTAAAGGATATTTAGTAGTCTTTAAGTATGTGGTTCAACAGACTTGTCAACTATTTGTAACAACTAATTAATTATGGATAAGACCATGATCATCAGCTTTCTTCCTATTCGCTACGCAGTCAACATGAATAATCAGCCTCAATTTACCAGATTTATAAAAATGACTATAACAGAAAAGGTTTTCAACCTATGATAGCAAAAGTATACATTTATGGAAAGCTTGAGGAATTCAGAAATGCAGTTTATATCAGGGAAGGGTTCATCCTTAAACAAATATTTCTGAAAATTCTAAAAATATATAAAATAAAAATACGGGAGATATTCACTAGCCGGTATAATTACCATACCGACGTAGTAACTTTGACAATTATATATCATCTAATGGGTAATTTCATAAGGAATTCAAATATGTAAAGTAAATAATGATAGGGGTAGGTATAAACAATCTCAAATTAAAAATTAAAAACTCTGATATTTTTCCGAACATTTCCGATCATACCATTTTAGTCATTGGTCGTACTATAATTTTAATGGCATATTTGGTTTCCTCATGCAATTTCCCTTCAGAAAATGTATACCTTTACTACCTCAGGGGTATACAAGCAAATATAAATGTGTAAAGTTAAAATCATGTAGCGAAAGCCAAAATCCGTGTGTAACGCGGAAGGAGGCGAGCTAAAAAACACATGACCATATTCGATTCGTGACAAGTATACGTGGTTTTCCTACAGGGATATTTGAATACATTTAATAAAGAAATCTCTTTCTAATGGTAGCAGCGATATATATAAGTGCGGGTGTTTAATATTATCGTTTAGTGCGTGGGCACTCTAAAATGATTCAAAAATATATATTTTCAGTTCATTTTGTAAGTTTGGCGGTGATTGTGATTGTAAACGTATCTGTCAACACTTCGCAATGCTTTATGATTATAAGGGCGCTATACGAGTGTTATCCCTTTCAGGGGCTTAGGCCAAACAAAGAAGAAGGTCTGTCTCAGAAGCTCGCCCGCATTGGTATGTGAAATGAGCTCCGGCGCGTAGGTCTATGCTTTTGGGGCTATTTTTTATTTTTATCTTTTATTTTATTTTTATTTTATTTATTTATTTAAAAAAAAAAAAAAGTTTAAAAAAGTTCTCCGTAAGCTTGGATAAGCAACAACAAAAAGAAAATAGCAAAAATAAATAAAAAATCGCATACCTCATAGCCTATTTTCTAAAAAATAAAAATAAAAAATAAATAAATCGCACAGCACTTAGCTTTTTTGCACAATGTTTCTGAGACAGACCTTCTTCTTTGTTTGGCCTACCTCGATGATCATTAACATCATGAACTTTAAAACCAATTTCATACTGAAAAATCCCGTCGCGTTTTAATGCAAGAATTTGCTTTTTGTATCCTCATTCATCATGCAGGGACATGTGGGGGGGGGGGGGGGGGGGGGGGGGGGGGGGGGGGGGGGGGGGTGAGTCAGATTTACCTCAAAATATGACTGGGGGTTGAGTCAGATTTAGCCTATGTTATAAAACAATTTGATACAACTTTCCCATAATCAGCCGACAAGTGTTGTGTATATCAAATTGTAGCCCATGATGCCTAGTTTTGAAAAACGCAATTGGTGTAATTTTTGGCACAGATGTTTCAACATCTTATAAGATGGGTATTGTCTACCAGATAATGAAGAGAGTTTTTAAAATGTCTTTTTCGTTTTTAAATTACGGTATCAAAACCCTGACTGGCTGCGGCCTGTTTATCATGGCAACCAATCCAAAATGCCGGAGAAATTATTTTGTGCGTACTATTCTCATGCACCTAACCCCCAAATATGACACCAGTTGGTTATTTAGATGTTGAGGTATTGTTGTTCCCGTGTTTAGCCAATCAGAGGCCTTTCAAGGTTACCATGGCAACCAGAGAGCAACTAAAAACGTTTTCAAAACTTGGCATCATGGGCTACAATATGGTATACAAAACATCAATGAAAATTCCCTTTAGTAACAGTTTCTTGGTATTTTTAATTGTTATCTAAAAAACTTACGATAGTGCTCCTTCATGTCCATCGATCAGCATTGCAAATGCTCTCTCTCTCTACAAACATTTGTGGTTAGGTTTTGGATAGAACTTAAAATCTTGGAGAAACCGTTTTGTTATTTCAATCCATATATTTGCTATCTTTTTCACAATTTGTTTCTGAATAATGATGAACCTAAAAAGGGATCCCGGATAGTCAAGGAGGACATTTTTTTAGGTGACGAGTTATGCTGAAAACATACTAAGGTCGCTTTGCGATTAAATCGCTCCTATGACGAGTTTTACGTCATATAAAAAACCCCGATACATCGATCAAGAGATCGCTTGACTGGAAACGACCAGTCGCCACCAGTTGACTTCAGTTCAACTCGAAAGATCGGTCGCTCATGACGTAATGAACACCATACTTTTTCAACCAATGGGGGGAGGTTATTTTGCTTCGAAATTAGCATAACCAATCAGCAGGTTTGTTGTCGTCTGCGTGTTCGGGAAATACCTGCGACTTCCGGCGATTTAGTCGCTCGATGCGACTTTTGGTCGCACCGAGATACTTTTGAGCTAGCGAGTACTACGCGACCTGTTGCGACCAGCGACCGGCTAGTATGTTTTCAGCATTAGCACACTCTGAGCTTTCACAATGTTATTCAACCGGTTATCGATACGCAAATGATACTAGCATATGTTAAAGTATGGCTTTTAGGGCACTTGACATGTAAACGAAACCATAGCCCGTAAGAGGAATCTTGGGATTGAAATCAAGTCTAGTGTGTGAAAGTGTCGCTGAGGAATGCGATATGCTGGCGTCATATGTAACCATAGTGATCATCCTTACCCGTATCATTTCGATATGTGACCATGTTGCATATTATTCCCAGTGTGCCCCGAGTAATATACTTGTGATTCCTTGTTCTTTTCATACGTATTCAACATGCCCTTCCACTTTCAGTTATGTTCATAACCGAGAAAACGCTCGCAATTTGGCCGGATGCATTGAACTATGATATTCTGGTTTCAGCGCAGTCGCAAAGAGCACAAACGCTCCGTCAGTTTTATTGGTGATCTCATTTGGCGCTTTAATATAAGCTCTATGTATCCTTAACGTAGTCAGACAAGAGACAGCTACCAGTATACAAATGCATATTAATCTTGTATGCATTTAGCTTGCGCTATCCAAGGCAGGCAGGCATCTTACTAACATTCGTACAAGCGCTTATATTATAAGTCACACTATGGCAAACGCATGAATGGAAGAACGTGACACTGATGGGATTCGTTGGTGATGCTTGATGGGCAATGCCCTCGGGATATTCCATATTCAAATCATATGCAATTTAATTGATCGTTTTCATACCCTTACACTACCAACTCCACCAAGAACTGTGTTTTTATCGTGTGTCATCAGTCTTTTCCGGAAACATGATGAAAGTTTTATGTTGCCGTATCTTGAGCAATATCGGTGATAATTTTGTCTTGTTATGTTGTCGAATGGTGAGACAAACGAGGAATGTATGAGCCCGCACGAGAGGCGTCAACATCCATGCAAACTGGAATATAAGCGAGAACCAAATCAAAGTTGATGCCATCCTTTTCATGGTACTTTGATTGTTACATTGTAGAATATGATGGAATTACGTAATGAGGAAGACGAGCTAGAACAGTATGTACAACAACCAGAAATTGTGTATGATACAAGTTCCGATCAGGATGAATATGGTGAAATGGAAAACTTTCGGAGGAACAGAAGAACAGAGGATACGTCTTATGTGTATCGAGACAGATATAGACGTCGCAATAGGAATATGCGTCTTCCCAGTGTACGATACAGAAATGGAAATGTTAGATTTTATATGTTACAACAAGAAGGACGTGTTGTCAACCAAAGAACTCCTAGGAATGAAGTCCATGAAAGCCATGGGAGACGTATGCCTTCACGGTGAGTTGGGTGTAATAGACGGTAAATGGTTAATACTATGCAAACATCCTAAAGATACACGATAACAAATTATAATGGATTTAACAGCAATTATTGATTTATTTTTATTTTTACAAAACTGTCACTTTTTCTTATTCTAAAGTGTTAAAGATCGTTTTGTTCAGCATTTTCAATCAATTTTCAAAATGTTCCAAAACTGACACGTAGAACGACTATTTTAGGCATTAAATCAGTGCATTGTCGATATTGATGTCGTTCTTTTGACTTTCATCCTTGATTACTCAAGTACCTCACAAACTGGGTCACTGTAAAAAATAATTACCCAGTATGGTGTAAAATATTACACATCTCAGCGGTTCTGGGGAAACATGGTCGTCACTGGAGTAAGCTTTACACAGCAAAGGGGAGTAACAAATTTACACCAGTTCGGAGTAACATTTTACCGAAAATGGGGTAACTTTTACACAATTGCTCGCATGTTTCCCCAGAACCGCTGAATGGGGTAAACTTTACCAAATTCAACAGCGGTAGTAGTTTTACCCCTCAATTGTGTATTATTTTACACATAAATGGGGTTAAATATTCTTACCCCATAGAGTTGTGTAATATTTTTACAACTGTTTGTGTACATTTGTTGTAGATATTTACACAATTTTGTGTAAACATGATGAAACCTGCAGGAAATAAATTACACATCACAATGAAATGAACATCACTGAATACATTTATTCAATTTTTGCAAAAGCCTTTATTCTGAACATGTTTCTTTCAACGTTACACATGAGCTTTTTATTGCCATTATTTCAAGGTATGTGTTTCTATTGATATCCTAAATATGTCATTATCAAATCATTGCATGCATCATGTGAAAACTTCCAAACGGTCTGAGTACTATACGGAGGATACCAACCAAGTAAGCTTAAACTTTTATAAACACATGCAATGCATGCATGCAGGTCATTTTTTTATCGTCATGTACCGTGCTTTTCCAGCCTGTATATGTTTTTGAGTCAGCGTACACCTTTAAATTTGATAATGACATATTTAGGATATCAATAGAAACACATACCTTGAAATAATGGCAATAAAAAGCTCATGTCGTTTTTCATCAGGAACACCGTGACCGTCTTTGACGCCATCATTGCAGCATGTGTCGTTCGTATAGTCAAGTTTCGCACATCATTTTGGCAATAAATGCCGCGCGCGGTGTCATCATGGTTGCTTTTACCCCGTTGCCGGGGAAACCGTCACTCATCTGCCACGGTAAAAGTTTACCGGTGTGTGTTGTGAATCAAAAATTGTTTATTCACTCATTTTGGGGTAAAAAATGCACAATATTTCACCCCATTCACTTTACCGCTCGAAAAATTACCACCCTTTTTAACTGTGTAATAACATATTTGGTTTATCCTAATATAAACATGGAATGGGAAGGTTATAACTGTAAGCGATAAGAAGATCTATTATCACCAATTAAAAACCGCACGAATATACGCAATACAAATGCCGTCTTTTACTAGTACGCACAAATAATCGCAGGTCACAACGGAGAATCAAGTACCTCCGCGTAAACATTAGGCATCCCGCGTATAATGTGTATCAAATTTGATCACCAAATTCGCGTAATGCCACGAACGCATGGCGTATTTGTAATACGCAGTAGTTACGTGATGTGTGAGTGATTTGCTTGCTCGATGTTCGATCAGGTCGATCGATTTGTAATGGGTGAAGCATGGTAAAATTGAAGTGTAAAGTTTTTAAAGAATAATAGGGATCCCTATTATTCTTTAAAAACTTTAGTAGCTTACCTCGAGGTAAGCTACTTCCCTAATAGTTATGCTCTAACTGTAGCGTAACTTATTAAAACGATGTAATTCTGAGAGCAAAACTGGCGAGTAACAACAGAATAGTAACTAGCGAGGTAAATATCCACATTAATCAGCATCGTCCCCTTACAAAATTAATTGTCGCATATACCAAGTGTTAACCTATACTTTACTCTAAAATTCTGACGTGAGTGGTCCTACGTAATATTTAAAATGTGTCGTCACTCGCGAGGTCTGCTTTCCGGACAAAAAATGACGCCATTTTTTTTTTGCCAAAAAATTTCGCACAGTCCAACAAAATCGCAAGGTTCAAAAATATCGCACAGTAAATGTACGACATTTACAATTTTGCCTTCTATTTGGCTCTCATAACCTCTCATTTTTTCTCACCCCTTTTTATTTTTTTAGAGGGGTGGGGGGCGGGGGCACAAATTGGATTTTTTCGTCAGGGGGGGCATTTGCCCCCCCCCTGCCCCCCCCCCTGAGCTACGCCACTGGGTATAAGATTTAGCGTAAGTTACTCGCCAGTTACTAGCCTAGTACAAGTAGTTGCTAGTACTACACCTCAGTTACTAGCGAGGTAGCGCTATCCTTCAGCTACTCGCCATTGGTGCACTCGGCCGTATATCTGTTAACTCAAATATCGAGGAACGCCCAGTCTTAGCTTAATATTATTATTATTATTATTCAGGCTAAAACTGTAACTATAGGCTATACTTTCACAGATATTATATTTTTATTTTACTTTTGATTGCGATTGACGCATTGTTATACAAAACAATTCTGGGGAATGCAGCAGTATAGAAACTATTTTTCGATGATCGTCTTTTACGACGTTTCCCCTTTGTGATCTTGCTTTCATGCAGATAGTGTGAAAGCTTTCCACAGACTGGCTGATTGTTGAAGCCGTTTGGTCACCACTGCACTTTGACTGTCATTTATATGATCATTCTTGTATTAAAATTGTAAATGATCTCCATAAGGTTGACATAAAGCTATTTACCATGTTTACCATGTTCTAAGGTATGTTCTTTTAAAAGCATTAAGGACAATATTTTGTTCAAGGTTGATACTTTTGCCAGAGGATTACAACTTTATACCCACAGTAATTCTAGGCATGATAGGAATGTAAGGTTTAAGCAGTTGATAAATAAAAAAATTATTGTTCTTTGACAAAAAGTTCCAACCGAATTCGATAAAGGACTACCTCATTTATAGACATACCAATATTCTGCGTTTCCTCATACTCAGCTAGATATTATTGTGTTCTTTTGTAATGTAGCGGTTATTTCTCTGGTTGTCATTAAAGAAGATAGATAACATATGCAATATTATTAACGCAAGATAACTCTATACCTTTATTCAAAATATATTAATTTCATCTTGTTGTTTATATGCTAACATTTGTGACGTACAAATACCAATGAAAGTAAATGTTAGTAAACTAATCAATTCATATTACATTACATCTATAGTTTAATCAGTTCCAAATTGGCGAGAAATTGCTTATTGGTTGCTTAATTATGGCGACTCAAAAGGTCGGACTTTTGTCATGGCCTTCCACACTGCTCTATCATGCATGCAATTTTTCCAGATCTTGTCCACTTAAGCCGTTGTCCTCTGTAAGAATCATGATGTAGTCTTTCCTGGGTTGTCCCCTGGATATTTATAAATATCCGGTTTTATCTATCCACACGCAAAAAGAATCCAAGCGTACGCGCGAGATTAAGGCCACACGCACTCGGTTTTGGCGTACGCACGCGTTACGCATATAATGCACAGCGCGAGTGTTGCCTTCATGTGCGCCCGCGTCCTTAGTATTCATTCGCTGATGTTATGCGTCTTTGCCAATATGGAACTGATCGAACTATAGTCGAGGGTTAAATATATCAGGTGCGCTAGTTTACAGCAATGATATTTATAAACGGTCTTCGTTAATATCGTAATACGACGATGTGACCTCCTTTTAGTCCTTTATCTTTGACTGGTTACGAATATATCTTGTGGATTGATGACATTTGAATTTAACGCATCATAATCTTAGAAGCTTTTTGTGAATTGGATAGGTTGAAGTAACAAATCAAACTAACGTAAGATGAAGAAAGAGAAACAATTTGCGTTTAGTATATTATGTTAGCTATTGGCGTTGAACTCACCTATTAGAAACCTTGTAGGTCTACTTAATTTTCGGGCATGCTGCATGTTTATTATTTAGAGAATAAAACATAGTTCTTAGCTGTTTTGCTATAGACGATGGTCTTATAATGTATAGGCTGTACCATATTTGGAGTCGTGGTTACGAATATATCTTGTGGATTGATGACATTTGAATTTAACGCATCATAATCTTAGAAGCTTTTTGTGAAACAAACGATAGTCATCGTCTATAGCAAAACAGCTAAGAACTATGTTTTATTCTCATTCTTATTTAGTTTATGGGTTATTTTGATATTTTATCATAAAATAACGCAGTTTGTTAGATTTATTTTAAACAAACAACAACAAATTTCCCCCTTTATAAAATCGGCGAATCCAGCGAGCAATTTTCCAACATCCATTCAAATTAATCGCGTTCTTCAGCACACACGCACCTGTCATCGCTGCGTTATACCCACAACGCATACGGCGTTGATCAAACGCGCTGAAGGTATTATTTTTCGAATGAATCAAACCCCGCCCCAAACTATGCACCATTGTCTCATAATGCATGGGCGTGTCGGCTGAAAATCAGCCAAAAACCAATCAAATTGCCTGCTGACATCTCAAACCACACCCACTATATAAGAATGGCCAATGTCAATGTTCTGTCGTAAATTCATACTATCTGATTATACAATACATTTGCAAAAAAAAAAATAACGAGATGAATGCCTTAAACAAGTTAAATAACTATTTATAACTATTTATATTTCACTCCTTATCTCAAGAACTTTAGATTCAAATGTGTACGTGAGGTTTTATGCAAGGGTTGTTTGATCATAACCATGAACCATTAAGGGGGCTATCATTTTCTTCGGTGGGGGGGGGGGGGGGGGGGGGAGGGGTCAATTTTTTTTCTTCACTGAAAATAGGGGGTCAAAAAAATTAATACCATTGTAATAGGAGGTTGGGTCAAAGAAAAATTATAGTTACAATACTGACATTTGTTTGCACGCGAACGCGCGAATACATTAGAGTTCTCAACGACCTCATATTTTTGAGCGCTATGCGCGCATGTTTCAACGTTTAAAACAAAAGTTCGGCTAGCCAACCCTTATTTTGTTTAGATTCAATACCAACTGTTTCCCCAATAACCCTAATAGTCAGTTTGTCATAATGCTATGTACATAATTCCAACTACGCGTGCAAACTTGTGCGCATTCGTACATATATGCGTATGTGCGTAAACCCAGAAGTGCGTACCGGGCGATTTCAAGAAATGACCGCGCGTCAATAGTGAAATTGTCACGCGCATGCTGCACTTAAGTTTACAAATTTCATGCTGCTCCGCGAACAATAACAAAACACGCTCGTGTGAAATAATTTGAATTTGAGCATATTGTACCATTATGACAGTGACTATAAATAGACCTTATAAGTACATATTTGATTGTGTGTTGGGTGGGGGGTGGGGGTGTGTGTGTGGGTGTGTGTGGGGGTGTCATATAAACAAAAATTACCATTTGAGTAGGGGGGGGGGGGTCAAATAATTATTAGCTTTCGTTTAGGGGGGGATAGGGTGGGTCATTAAAAAAATGACGATCAATGACATTATTGGGTACCCCCTACCGAAGAAAATTACCGCCCCTAACCTTTACTCGAAGATGAACGTAGACGAGACCATTACACACTTTTAACTCTTAAAAGACGTGCGAGATCATTGGTCTAGGTTATAGTTATTCTACACACTTCACAATAATAATTAATTTAAGATCATGTACTTACACTGAGTTAAGTCTGCCTTTTAATGAATGTAGATGAAGAATAATCCAATACTTTTCATGCGCAAGTATTTTTACATTTAACCCAATGTACGTGAAATTGTAAAAGTGTGTTCCCCTTATAATTTTTGGATAGCTCCAAATGGTTATGTTTACTCCAATGTTATGTTGACACACGTGTCTGCAATATCTTATTTTGTGTAAAGGTGTAAATGCGTTGTATGCCGTTCACGTAGACGGATGTTGCAGTCATCAGATGAATACTTTGAGTGAGGTATAGTAGGGTAAAGGTTAAGGCGGTCGATCCTGTAATCCCAGGAGCGGAGTACCCGTCTCTCTTTCAATGCGATAGGGCCAGACTCACTTTTTTTATAATGGAGATGTGTGGGGCTCGTTACACCTCCTACACAGCGAGTATTTTACCTTCCCAGCACTGAAGAATGCCGGTACCCATTTAAATACACCTGGGTACCGTAGAGAGGAGTAATTGAGGTAAAGTGCCTTACTCAAGAGCACAACATGTTGACCACAACGGGACTCGAACCCACAACCTTTGGATTATGAGTCCTGTGTCATCTACCCACTGCGCCACACATGCCCTAGTATAGTTTAGTAATGGTGATATTACACAACTTTGTTGCACCCGCAATCCAACAATTATTGTTGGAAACCAGCAGACCGGTGTCTTTTCGATGCCCACTGAGATTGGGCCTAATTATTTGCTATGTGAAACCTTAACTAGACAGGCATGATTGATAATTTCATCTGCTGACCCAAGAAATACCAGTGCCTTCTAATAATTGATGACAATTACCTCGTTGGAAATGTTGGCAATTTTTAATTTGCATATTGAAATATTTAAGCCGTTGTTATTTCGTTGGTTCGATTTCGCTGTTCTCTTGAATCATTTGCTATTGTGTAACAAATTCGATATCGATTTCAATAGGACTTAGGAGCACAACAGCTTCTTCCTGTATTTGTCTTGTTGGCATTTTGGTTTTGTTACAGGAAAGTAAGATCTCATAGCCACTTATTTGATGGTCACCAGCTTTGCTCTTTAAAATGTTGAATTTTATAAACGCATGTTCTATCCGAAATAATGTTCTCATATACTACCCCCCTGATTATGAAACATTTTACGCATTGTTGCATTTATTTGCTATTTGGTTACTATATACCTATTAGCTTATAAATATCTCAAGAGTGTCACTGCCATGTTGACCACTGTAGATGTCACTATGTGTTTAAACAACACATCGAGTAGGTAAATTATATACTACCGCCGCGCCGGTCGACTACCTTTCCATACCATGTATACGCCAAGCGACATTAATTAGCAAAGACACTGAACGCTATGTTTCTTATCATCTTGATAAAAAAGTCAACCTTTCAGCTCTATAAGGATTGGGTTTTAAGGTAATTAAGTAGAGTATTTTTCACAGCTTAGCTGATTTATATACTTTGATTTAAGACTAATTGACCATTCAAGATACTATGAGTCATATAAGGGCTTATCGGTTAATGGGCAATTACATGCATTTGTAAACGTCCCTGCAGTAACGAGCCGTGGGTTTCAAGACACTCATATTTAATTTTGTATCGTCGGATATCTGCAAGTGATGCCATTCATTAAACCAATGACAATATCAAATGTTACATTCAGTATCTATCAAAACATAACAAGTGCATTTGTGAATGAAAATCATCTCTTTTATTACCCAATAAAATAATATAGGCATTTAGCGCTTTCTAATACTTATTTATGTTGAATTCTTTTGGATATCCAGTAGGTGAATCTCGAGTGACCTTTGTTCGTGTCCATACTTCACTCAAAGGAGGTAAACAGATACCGTCTTTGCTTACTTAAGATATGTGGCCCGATCATATCCACTTTGTTCCAAGACAATTAAATGATGGTATCAAAAGAAAGCCATTTCGCCTACAAATTTCTAGGGGTATGTAGCGTAACAGTATAACCAACGCTGCAGTTTTGTACTTGTAGCTTAGGAAAACCGTATTCTTTATTCAGTTTTTATTAAGCTTGAAATAGATCACTTAGTAAGGAAGCAACCGCCCATTAGTTTATGTAGCTCTATTATGTTGAATACGAAGTACATGCGTCATTGTATTTATATGTATAAATCAACTATTATTCCACATGTCTGGTCCGGAAATCCATGATTTCTGGCTGATATTTGTCAATATAGGAATCCTTCCCCTGTGCTTTTCGGTATTCATATATAACATGTGTAGTAAAGTGTAGATGTAAGCTTAATTTGTAATTAAGTTTAGCAATCATCATCATCCTTCGGCTGCAGAGCAGGAGACCACAAGTTCTTCCATGCACGGCGGTCTTGAGCAAGAGTGACTATCTGTCGTTCTTGGATCATGCCTTCATTGTCCCCTTGTAAGCGTTGTATGTAAGTCAAATATGATGTGAAAGGACGACCAGGTCTCCTTCGGCCATGTGTTGGTACATAGGTTGCATACTTTTTAGCAGGCTCTTCATCAGGGAGAATATGGCCAAGGAATCTCAGCTAACGGCGCTTTACACGGTGGATAAGAGGCTCTGTCTTGGTTATGTCATAAATTGTGGTGTTTGGGACATGATCCATGCGTTTGATTTTCAGCATTATCCTGTAGCAAGAGGTAGCGAAGGCATTAATTTTGCATTCCATATCTTGAGATATCACCAAGGATTCACCTCAATACAGTAATTTAGTAACACAGGTGGTGTTGAATAATTTCACTTTTGTTGTGATACTTATTTCAGGGCTCTTCTAGTGGCGTTCTAGCTTCCAGAATGCGCACCATACTAATGCCTTGCGTCTTTTAAGATCGCTTGCACCCGTTTAGCAATAAGGTGCGGGATTGGTAATTGTTGGTCATTATGGAAATATGGTCTGATGCAGAGATTTATTCCGTTGCAAGTCAGTGATGAACTAGCCTTTCATCCAGGCTTTGTGGCGGTAAAACAGTGTGAGCGCCCTCTATAAAATTTCGGCCCTCGCGACTTCGGCGCTCGCAACGGCTCATGCCTCGCTGCTTTGACAAAGACTAGTGATGAACACCTTTTCCCCACGCTATCGATGGTCAGTAGAGCGGAAAATGACCAATCTCGCAGCTAACTTAAAGTTTAGTAGATTGCACTTATTTTAAATATTCTCAATGTTCTACATATACCGTATGTGGTATTCGTTGGGCTGTATAATTTTCGTTATGGGTTTCGTATAATCTTGAGAAGCGGTAGCATAACATCTGATTTGACTTAATAAGTTAGACCAACAAAATTGAAAGTTTATTGTTTTAAGTTTCTTAGAGTGATGTAGCTAGCATCATTACACATTGAGCAGAGATATTACTATTAGACTGAAAGTTTAATAGTTTCGTTTGTGTGTGGGAGCAAACAACATTTCTCAGGGGTACCTTGTTTTGTAATGATACCATATGAAAAGGTATAGGCCAGAGATTGCTTCAATGTTATCCCAGCATGCAGTAGAAAAGCACTGTACACGGGGATGATGGAGACAGTTTAATTGATTTGTATTGAAATGTACAGAAACACCATGGTCCATTAGAGAGAGGAAGTAATCATTGAGACTTTTCAACTTGTTTAGTATCTTTGTATTGAGAAATAGATCCCAATTCATATATTGATACAGATGAAAAGTCTCTATTATTAGTTCCTCTCATGGTCATATGGACCATGGTATTTCCGTATTATTTCAATGGAAATCAGGTGTTGAATTATCTCAGTGCAGTGCTTTCCTACTGCATGCTGGGAATACATTGAAGCAACCTCTGGGTATAGGCTAGTTATGTCTTTTCTATATAAATAATATGGTTCCTAAATGGTGAGAGTCAAGGAATACATCGTTAGGTGATATTGAGTTAACACATTATGAACAATGTTATTCAACCGGTTATCGATATGTAAATGATATCCCCATAGCTACGTGGTGTTTAAGGCACTTACGCGTAAACGAAACCATAGCCCGTAAGCATGGTAAGAGGAGTCTCGGTATTGAACATCTACAGTGTGAAATTGTCGCTGAGAAATGCGATATAGTGGTGTCATGTATAACTATACATGGATCATTACCCGTATCATTCCGATATGAACATGTTGCATAATTATTATTCTTAGGGAGTGTTCAGAAATACTTTGGTGGTGGGGGGGGGGGGGGGGGGGGGGGGAGGGGGAGGGGGCTGGGTAACTGACCCCCCCTTTACATATTGAAAAACATTTTTGACCCCCCTTAACAAGTTAAAAATTTGTATTGACCCCTTACTATCTTCTTTTTACGACGCTGGCGGTCCGAACCATCACATAATTTACAACATTTCAGATTCAATCAACATGAATGGCTCTTTTTGCTTGAAAGTTGCATGAAGATTCGCGCATAGCGCGCATAAATGTGTGTTTATCTCGTTAATGACCACCTTTTCAACAGTACTTTGTTGGAATTGTGGAAAGTTTCATTTACACAAAGATTCGCGCGTAACGCGCAGAAATTTGCTGTACAAAATGCATTCATAAACGTGCGTAGCGCGCAAACAGTTGTGTTTATCTCGTTAATAACCACTTTTTTCAACGGTACTTTGTTGAAATTGTGGAAAGTTTCATTTTTTATACAGGTTCCGAAGGTCGCACAATTTGCAATGGTCAGTCTGGACGTTGCCTACCCTGTCATGGTCCAAGTTTTATTTTACATCCCAAAATGAAAATGTTCTCTTCACCCTTTAAATTGTTAATGTTTCTAAAATAAAAGTTCACACAAATATTCTTGTGTAGTGGGATATATTTTGTGCTACACAAATTGTCTTTCTACACCTCTTGCCTTTTTAACACTGAACAATTATAAACTTAAGCTTTGGTCCAACCAGGCGTTATACTATCCATTTGGCCAAATTTTTTTGACAACCCCTTTATGTACCAACAACTTTTTGGTCCCCCTTTGGGCAACTTCAAACTTTTTTGCCCCCCCCCCCTCATTTCTCGCCCCCACCAAAGTATTTCTTAACACTCCCTTAAGTGTACCTCGAATACGAATACAATGCGTTCTTATCATTAGTGTATATTTTCAAAACATTCACTTCCCCTTTTAAAAATTTGTATTGACCCCCTTACTATCTTCTTTTTACGACGCTGGCGGTCCGAACCATCACATAATAAAAATATATGTTCGTAATCAGGGACATTCTCGTAATTTGGCCGGACGTATTGAACTATGATATGTTGGTTTGAGCGCAGTCGCAAAAAATGGTCAGTTTTATTGGTGATCTCATTTGGCGCTTTATTATAAGCTCTATGTATATAAAGTCAAAGCAGAGACAGCTACAAGATGCATATTAATCTTGTATGCATTTAGCCCCGTCGTACAAGCACTGATATAATATATATATATAGTTACATGTATAAGTCACATCACTATGGCAAACGCATGAATGGAAGCACGTGACACTGATGGGATTCGTTGGTGATGCTTGATAGGTGATTCCCTCGGGATATTCCATATTAAAATCACATGCAGTTTAATTGATCGTTTTCATACCCTTACACTACCAACTCCACCAAGAACTTTTTATTTTAATATCGTGTGTCATCAGTCTTTTTCGGGAACATGATCAAAGTTTTATGTTACCGTATTTTGAGCTATATCAGTCTTTTCCGAAAACACGCTGATAATTTTGTCTTGTTATGTTGCTGAATAGTGAGAAAAAACCGAGGAATGTATGGGCCCGCCCGAGAGGCGTCAATATCAATTCAAACTGGAATATAAGGTGATGCCTTCGTTTTCATGGTATTGTTATAGTTAGCCTATACATCCTAGAATATGATGGAATTACGTAAGGCCCTGTCACACCATAGCGTATGCCTGAACGTGGCCTGAACGTATGCCGACGTATTCAAAAAATAGCTCGAAAATTGTCAGAGTCCAAGAACGTCCAAAAACGTCCAACTTCCCAACGAATTGCGTAGGAAAAGTCGACATCGGTGATGGAATGGACGTATCCATAGTGTATCCATAGCGTATTAAACGTATACATAGCGTATGACTAACGTATTGATAGCGTATCACTAACTTATAACAAACTTATGACAGCGTATCACAGCGTATGCGATCGGCGAGCGTATGACCAACGTATGCTTAACGTATTCGAATCGTATGTCTGCCGTGTTCGACGTATCCTCAGCGTATTCTCGGCGTACAACGAACACGTGACTTATGCCGATGCAGAAATTGAGTTTCGTACATGACGGGACAAGTGTTGCAGTTCAAGTAAACGCAGCCTAGATGATAACTATTAAAATATCTAGAAGGGTAAATCGACGAGTAACGTACCTCTAACGTATGTCAGCGTATGTCAACGTATGTCTAACGTATGTCAGCGTTTCAGCGATTTGGGAACTTATGGAGGGTTTGCGTATATAAATGGGTCCCTTGAGTATCTCATCCTCACTTCTTCATGGTCTGTCGTGCTGAACACATCAACCCATCATCATACGCTACGAATACGCTGCGCTACGTTAAGTATACGTTAAGCATACGTTAGTCATACGCTCGCATACGCTGTGATACGCTGTCATAAATAATTATGTTATAAGTATGTTATAAGTTAGTGATACGCTATCAATACGTTAGTCATACACTATGTATACGTTCAATACGCTATGGATACGCTATGGATACGTGACAGGGCCTTGCACGATCGCCCGGCATTAGGTGAATACGTGAGAATACGTCGAAACTCGTTGGAAATACGTCAGGCATACGTTAGACATACGGCACATATATATACGTTATCAACTCGTTATCACTACGGTGGCTGTACGTTTCCCCGTCAGCCTACGTTCATCAACGTATATCAACTTACGAGTAACGTACGAGTAACGTACCACTAACGTATGTCAGCGTATGTTAACGTATATTTAACGTACCACAAACTTACCGGGAACTTATGTAGAACATATTAAGCACACGTTGAGTACGTCGAGACATTTTGAGCATGTTCAATATTTTTTTCGCGGGCTCGACGTGTTCCAAATTGTCACAGAGTATCGCTGCGTGCTCTTAACGTAAACGACGTATCCCCAACGTACCCCTAACTTATATCAGCGTATACCAACGTGCACCAACGTATTTTTCGATATTTCGCATACGTTGAGGCGATACGTTATGGTATGACAGGGCCTTTAACCAGTATGCCTGACGTATCTCCAACGAGTCTCGAAGTATTCTGACGTATGCAAAAACTTATGCCTGGCGATCGTGTAATGTTCATAACGTATTTCTACAGTACAGCTAGCCTATGTGCCGTACATCTAGCGAGCATCCGGCGTTTTGGGAGCTTATTAAACGCACTTAGTGTATTAATCAGTGATAGAGTAAACTTTCCATAACCTGCAATCCCTTGCATCACCCAATTTCCAACGTGAACTCCGGTGGGTAGGAACATGCTAAACGCGCTGCGCATTGGTCTCTCATAATTTACTCAGACGTTGGCCATATATCGAGAACGCTGGACATGAACTGGCTATACGCTGAGGATACGTCGAACACGGCAGACATACGCTACGAATACGTTAGGCATACGTTGGTCATACGCTCTTATACGCTGTGATAAGTTTGTTATAAGTTAGTGATACGCTATCAATACGTTAGTCATGCTATGTATACGTTCAATACGCTATGGATACGCTATGGATACGTCCATTCCAACACCGATTTCGACTTTTCCTATGCAATTCGTTGGGAAGTTGGAAAGTTTTTTGACTCTGACAATTTTCGAGCTATTTCTTTTTGTATACGGGGCATACGTTTAGGCCATACGCCATGGTGTGACAGGTTAATAACAGCGATTCTAAGGTTTGAAGCAATTTCTTAAAAACGAGAACAAAAGTGTTTCGATATTATTGAATTTACCGTTTAAATGTGCTTGGAACGATACTGTTGATTTGATCACAAACAAATCAGGCAAATTGGCTTACATGTACATGTATCATGTTAACGCTGTTATACAGCATTGATCAGTTTATTAGGTTAAATACACTGACAACCAAGCAAGCGAAAGTAGAAATATCACGAAACCGTTTCAGCGCTGCTAATACGCTGTAAGATCGAATGGTATTTCGTTTCCGCAATCTACTGGGGTTTCTCTAATTTCTGTGTAATATTTTGATAACCTAATGATGATAGTCTTGGGATACCCACGTGTATTAATTCTACACATCTGTCTTTATGAGCAGTGTTCCACGCTCTCACATTGTCAACGACCTAGTTACAGATATCCATGCAACTCCCCGAAGTGTAAAATACGCAATATGGCAATGACATTAAAACAAACCTTGTGGAGTCTCGGGATCGACAGTTTAGCGTGAAAATTGGCACTTTGAAATCCTGAAATCCGATGATTAGTATCATGAGAATGTAGGTATGGTGATAGCTATCAACGGAAGTAATATGCCTATTTTAAGAGATATTTGTTTGCCAAGGAATCCAAGTTTGATTAATTCCAAGGCATTACGCACATAATGAATGGCGACGAGGGGCGTACCCAAATCAGTCACCTTTACGACTCAGTGATCAAAATAATCCACTGAGCAAGACACTTAGTTGTCGTCTTGTCGAAGCCCGTATGGAAAAACAGTAAGTTTCTTTCATATTGGTGGGATTTTTTTAAACGAAAATACATACAATGTTCTTCTGAATTCCTGATGAAACTATTCCATGATAGTCATTACAAAATGTTGTCTAAAAAACTGTGATTTTTTTTTAATTTCCAAGAAAATGTAAACCTGTGTTCTTTACAAGTATTTTTTTGTGTGCATTTTTCTCAATGTTAACATTTTCGGCTGTTGATGCATGATATCTCAACAATTCCTTGAGTGATTTAAGTGACAATTATAGTTTGATCCATTCTGCTTGTGCTGACATTTTTTGTTGCCTTCATTGATACAAAGTTTTAGGCATTATACATATAAAACAGGCATCTAAATTTAGATAATTTGCTTATTATTACACGGAGACATGTGTCAGATGATGAACGGAGTATCCATATCATGTTAAAAATGGAAGGAAGCGAAATTGATGTTACAGTGTCGTAACATGAACAAACATGGTTATACACCGAATTGTCGTTAGTGGTCTTGTTTGTAAAGTGTTAATTTAGGAGGTAATGAGGGAGCTACATACATTATAGATGTTGAAATATTGCTGCGTATCATGTATTCAATGTGTTCCAGGGAAAAATCAGCAACCTAATTTTGGTTCGTGTATCTTATTATCTTGTACATCTTCCATATTTATGTCACCCACTGTATTATCGAGGTAAAAAAAAGAGGTGATGTTCACTTTTGATCTATCCATCTTATAATTAGCGTTATCTGAGATCTTATTTGAAATCCGTTCCAAGTTCGACTTGAGGTTAATAGAATAGATTCTCTATCTTTGATGTACAACTTTTAAGTTGTCACTTTTCTTTCAAGTTCATCGAATATGGGGCGACGTGGTGCAGTGGTTTAGCGCTCGTATACTGCTGTGTACCGTAGTTATTTTGGTGGATCGTTTGAGCGTGAGTTCAATACGATATACCAACACATTCTCGTCCCCGAGCCTCCTTCAAACCGTTTAATAGGCATGCTAATCGCGCACCGTGGTTCGGAAGTCACGTAGAAATGTTGGTCCCGTGTATCGGAAGATCCATCACCGAGCACGTAAAAAGGTCACAGACTCCTTCGTAAAGAATAGGGAATCATCCCGGTCTGTGTCTGTACGCTCATGTTTGTATTCTTAGGTTCGAGGGATACATTGTGCGAGTATACTCAATAAGAGGTTTATGCACAGCATAGGTAGATGATGATGATGATGAGGATGACGATGACGATGATGATGATGATGATGATGATGATGATGATGATGATGATGATGATGATGATGATGATGATGATGATGATGATGATGATGATGATGATGATGATGATGATGATGATGATGATGATGATGATGATGATGATGATGATGATGATGATGATGATGATGATGATGATGATGATGATGATGATGATGATGATGATGATGATGATGATGATGGTGATGAATAACGAACTTCACTTATTTCGATATTGTACCTTTTATGATATTTATTTTGCATTCGGAATAACTAGCTTTTCATTTTTTTATGGAATAAGGAGTTGTTGAATAGTAGTCACCTGTATCATATTGCTGCTTTAGCATAACATCAATCAGTTTGCATACCATCAGTCACTTACAACCGTGTGATAGCATTGAATAGATTGAGACATTGATAGTTTATACTAAACACTTCGAGATCAAATCAGGAGGATGGCAATTTGCCTGGTAATTTGTTTCTTCAATCAACTATACGAATATAACTGGTAATGATGTCATTATTAATATTATGTCTGTATTACGTCAAGCGTTACTCTGATATTATATATCTAATATATAAGTGCAACCCACGCCTTGTACACCAGTACCACATGTCAGTGTTTTAGGCAGAGGTTGTCCATTAAGTAATAGTCGATAAATATTTTATTTGTGTCTCAAGTTGAATAGCTAAAACTGATTGAAATAGCTAGATGTCATAAAAGCGGCTTTTGAAGAGGCTTTATTCTGGTTTGTCGTTCCAAGGATACAGACAGAGTTGCACAAAGTTACGATAACAATAGACTTACGACGCATTTAAAGCAATACTAAATTATTTAAACAAGGATGTAAGAATGCTTTTTAAGACTTATTCCTGTGTAATATATAGGCCTATAAGTTACAACGAATGCTTACTTTTTAAGTAAGATGAGAGTGAGGAGGACAGGAGGTGACGGAGTAAAATCATCAATTTTGCCAAAAGATAGGTAATTTGAAAATATGAATACACATTCGTTTAGACATCTTGACTAACTACATGTATAAGTGCCTTCATAATAACAAATATATAGACAAAGATTTGCACGAGGCGTACGAAAGACTGTCATTTTGTACACCACATATCGTCGGAGCTACTACATGTATATTATTAGTTATCCTCTGCATGTTCACACAATACGGAAAAATACCTATGGTATTTCACTTAAAGGTATATCCCAACCTAATTCTGCTCCTGTTGGAATTCACCTGTACTATTCATGGTGCTATTCAACATATTGTCAGCCTGCTTCGATAACTGCCTAACTCACTTTTCCTTTTTTTTCTTCTTCTTTTTCTCAAAACTAGAAAAAATAAGTTAGGCAATTATCGAAGCAGGCTGACGAAATGGTATTTAAACACTCGCGGAAAACGAAACTCCCTTCAAACAAGGCGCTGAATAATCTTCCTTTTCTACCTCCGTAAAATCCCCCGAAGTTAACTACCCTTTAACAGGCTCTGCGCCGTCACCTCTGTCCATAAAATCATCGCGAAAAACATGTCTGGTTATGTTATATACAGATCATTTATTTTTCGGCGTGGATTTTACATTTTTGCGGTCTATTTCGGCCTCAGAATGTAATGTAACAGACATCCGCCACTTTATTTGTTTATTATTTAGGTGTCGCAACTCTTCCACAAACGCAAAGCAATCGCTTTACACGGTTAAGTGGTAGCGCGGTTAAAGGTTACGCGGTTAATCGGCGATATGGAATATATCGTGTGGTTTGACTTTCTTGTTTACACGATATGGATTAAATTTCATACGTGTTAACCAATGAAATTGCAGTATTTACACCCACTACTAAGTGATAAGGCAATGGATTTGAAATTTAACGCGTATGCATGAATCATAATAATAAACACAAAATATCTCATGGTGGAAGTTGTGTATTCCCGAATTTCTTTTAGCTAAATACGTTGTTTTGTGCCTATAAGAAATGACAAATTGCGTAGAAAGAGGTTTTAAGAGTCATGATAATTGTCATTAACGAGACGCTTTGGGGTCTAAGATTGTTTGGATAACATTGACCTTTGGAAATTTCGCAGACTAATGTTTCTAATTTGTATTCTTCGATCCCAGATATTTTGATTTGAAACTGATTTAGCATCTAGGCTATCAGATACTGAGTTTTCTTAATAACTCGTTAGCTACCTGAAAGTAGTTTAACAATTCCCTCAGGTACACTCTACTGTGATTAACTTCGTAACATTAATGCCTTAACACAGCATGAGAAAGTATGCATGAAGCTCATGCTCTTAAATAGCACCGGAAACCGTTTACCCTAAATTCATCAATTATCTCATCCCCATGGTCGTTCCCATAAGGAGATGTTCGCAATGTTCACCGTAAACTGATGTCCTTTAATATGCCTTTGTATGTGCTAAAGAACTCAAAGATCTTGTAAATGATATGCAACCAGCGGTCGACTACCTTGCCTAAACGCCATGTTACATTAATTAGCAAGGCCATTGATTTCGTGTTAGTAGGAGAATGTCGACCCTTAGGAATAGATTTTAGCGTGCTCGAATTTGAGACGTAATCATCCGTCTACCTTAATTTAGGGTTGATTAGAATCGGGTTAGATATTCGGTTATTGTTGCTTAGTTGCAACTACCTGTCTGTTCTGTTCTGTCCTGTTTATGCTGTTCTAGGGAAGTGGGATGATGTTTGCGGAGCTTGGACATTGTAGTTATAGTAGTAATAAGCAGTTAGTGTCTAGTTAATAATAGTTTGCTGAGTTGTAACTTGTAACCTTTTTTTTCTCATACATAAATGAATCAAAATTGACCATTCGTAAATACACGCAAAGATGCCTTAGAGTATATAATGTTGTTTGTTGTTGATGATGATGATGATGATGATGACGATGATGATGATGATGATGATATTGCTGTATGAGATGTTGTTTTATCTTTATTGGTGCTGTACTAGTATCGTCCGATACTGGAACCCCCAGTATCGTCCGATACTGGTATAAAGTCAGTGTTCCAGTATCGGCTGATACTGGCACAAATAAAATGTCCCAGTATCGGGCGATACTGGAACAAAGTTTGGTGTTTCAGTATCGACGGATACTGGAACAGTAAAATTGTACCAGTATCGACCGATGCTGGCAACTTTTATGTTCCAATATTGAACGATACTCGTATACCAGTATCCGGGACCTAAAGTACACTTTTCCTAGGTACATCTTCCTGTCTTTCGGATACATCCTACAATAACCATTTAAGGGGGGGGGGGGGGGGGGGGGGGGGGGGGGGGGGGGGGGAGGGGGGGGGGTTGTTAACTCTTTTAACTATACTGATGTATTAATGTGTTTAACAATACATTAGGTAGGTAAATCTACCGCCATGCCGGTCGAATTCACCAAATAATGACATTGTTTAGTCATTAGTTTGCATTTAATGTATGAAAATAATATCTGAGCAAGTTTGTTTTGTCTTATTAATTAGCTATTGTGTCAGTGGCGTAGCTCAGGGGGGGGGGGGGGGGGGGCAGGGGCATATGCCCCCCTGACTGAAAAACCCATTTGTGCCCCCGCCCCCCACCCCCTCTAAATAAATTTAAAAAAGGGGAAAAAAAGAAAATAGGGGATAAAAGACCGAGATTGCGCGCGGGGTACGGATTATATGTGGGTATATTCAGGTCAAATAGTCAAATATAAGGCAAAATTGTACATGTAGTACCTTTTACGAAAATTTCAGAAATCTTGCCCCCCCCCCCTGAAAAAAATCCTAGCTACGCCACTGTATAATTGTGTCTCATGCATGTAGCCACTTCATCATAAATAGCATGCGTCATTTAAGTACTCAATCAATATTTTGTTCGGTTTCAAAAAGCATTAATTTTACCAAAATAGTCATAACTGGATAATGGTAGCATGAAATATTGTCATTCTTTTTGCTGATCACAGTAAATAAATGCAGCTATTGATTAAAGCATTGGGTGAACTTCATATTTTGGTAAGAAATATGTAAAACATTTTTTACTCAGAGTACACTTATTCTTTTACTCACCCTGTATGTAGAAACCCTCTCATGTAATGACCTCTTCAAAAAATCAATAAATACAAATATGAAATATATTTCTCAGACTTTCTGAAGGACTCTTAATGCTTTTCACATTTTTTGTATTTTGATTAAAGATCACCACCAATTGAAACCAATTTGGTAGAAGACATCCGTGGCCGTGGCCATTTTGTTAATCTTGATCAAACCATCAAATTCATGAATTTTACATGAAATATTACTCCTTCAGCTCTATGATTTCAGATGGAAGTTAAAAGCATTACGTATAATGTGAAAGACACAACTTCTGAAAACAATTTAGGGCCCACTCCCCGGCCCGGAGGATCTCTCAATGACCCTTAATATGAAACTGGTATCTCAAGAGTGTCACTGCCATGTTGACCCGTATACTGATGCCTTAATGTGTTAAACAATATATCGGGTAGGTAAATCAACCGCCGTGCCGGTCGAATACCTTTGTAAACGCCAAGCAACTTCTGAACGCTATGTTTCTTATGGTTTTGATAAAAAAACAAAAACTTCCTTTTAGTTCTAGATAATGTGTAGGTTTTAAGGTAGAGTATTATTCGCAACTTAGCTGATTTATATACTTTGATTTATCTTTATTTATGATTAATTGACCATTCAGATACTGTGATTCATATAACATGTATAATAAGGGCTCATTGGTTAAAGGATAATAGCAAGCATTTATAATGTCCATAAAGTAATGAGCCGTAGGTGTAGGACACTCTGATTTAATTTGGTAGAGTAGTCTCGTTGGGTATGCGTGATATAAAGTGGATCCTTTCATAGTATCAGTGACATAGCACTAACAATATTGACACATTAACAGTGTAGACCCTGTTTGGCGAAAAATCAGCAAAAATACTCCTTGATTGAAAAGTGCCAATTATAAATTGAATATAAATAGGGGAATATGGGGCAACTGGTCCGTGGGGCAAGTGGTCCGAAATGAAGGATTTTGTAATTGTATGGGCATACTGCTTTCTTTTGAACAGTACGACTTTTGTTGAAACTTGACATATATCCTTACCTTCTACAATCCAAAACATTTGGAACTTTAGGGTATTTACACATGTGATATTCTCCAGATCTTTGAAGCCACCTCCTTGAGTGACTGATTGAAAATTCACAGATAGTATGGGCGATATATGAAGATGGGTTTAGATCATGTTTAATGTACTTCATATGATTGACAGATATGCAACAGTAAACATAAACATGCAGTACAGTCGTCTTAAGATGCTAGGTGCATATTGCATTTGATGGGTGCTATATTGTAGTGTGCTTAGGGACTTTCCGAAATGTGATTAAAACCATAGCTTGTGGTTGAAATGACCGTAAAATGGCGCATATTGCTAATTTAGGACATTGGTGGTTTGGATTTGCGATCAATATTATCATTTCAAGAATGCTTAAACTTAAATCATTTTCACGGGTATTCATTTGGTAGAGTTATTAGTTTATGAATTTGCAAGTAACAAAGTACAACATTTCTTATTTTATCTAAAGACACTCGTCTACTTGTAGGACCCGAACGCCGTAATATTTGGGAATTCAAAGATACTCGCTAGCTAAAGAAATCTGTGTAATGGATAAAAACAAAAATGCAGTTTTGCCTTTTTTTCTGAAATGTATTGGAATTATTGATATTATGACAAATAGTGGTATGTTTTAAAACATTTTGGCGTAAAATGTATTATCAAAATGTGTTTGAATAATGTTTCATCTCGACAAAGTGCTAAGTCATTTGTTGGGGCAAGTGGTCCGAAGGGGTATGGGGCAACTGGTCCGCCTGCAAAAACTTAATCAAAATTGTAAAATTCATTTGGAAAATTAGTTGTTAGTGTCAATAAAACATGACTCGGTATTGAAATGTGAATAGAATATGAAATAATTCACATTCTTACTAGTTCGTAGACATTTTGGGGCATTTTGGGTATAATACCATTATTTCTGCTATTGAAGGATTACAATATAACATGAAATTGATTTAGAATGGTTTAAAACCTCGGTATTATGAATTTCATCTTTATTATATTTTGAATGGTGTCTGTAAAGGTATTTGCAATGACAAAATATCATGATTTATGTATTTTATCCACTGCTTTATGTGTATATTAACCGTTGGGTCATCATTGTCATATTGACTAACTTCCCCTGTAACATGAAAAGCTGGCTAAATATCAAGATGGTTTATTATAAGTACTAAATGATGATTATATGAAGTAAATAAAATCATTAAAGAAAGGGGTATATGAAGAGGTATTTTGCAAAAGGGCTATGGTGCATTTTTTCAAAAAATGAGTTTGATATAGAAATGTATAGGGAAAAATCATATGTTTCAAGGAAACAAAGTCATTTTTTTCAAAAAGACCTACATCTCATTGTAAACAGCCATTGAAATTGTTGTTTTGTTGCAAAAGGGCCTGTATCCAGAATTAAATCGGGATACAGGCCCTTTTGCAACAAAACAACAACTTCAATGGCTGTTTACAATGAGATGTAGGTATTTTTGAAAAAAATGACTTTATTTCCTTGAAACATATGATTGTGACCTATACATTTCAATATCAAACTTATTTATTTTAAATGATTAAAATAAATGATTTTTTGTGTGTGGTATTTTTTCTTTATGTACAAACAGATGGAGTTTTGTTGCAAAAGGGCCTACATCCAAATTTTCAAAAAATGTAAACATGATTTAAAAAAAAATTAAAACTAGCACATTTAAAATTTATTTCAATTTCAATTAGTATGTAGTGTACCTCTTTCATAATCCATTCAGTTTTTCAATTGCTCAACTTGAATATTTAGAAACAGTTTTTTGACTTTTTCTCAATAAGAGCCAAAGTGGATGTATATAGGCCCTTTTGCAAAATACCTCTTCATATAGACAAATGTATGGGCATCTGAATATCACAACCATGTAACCATTTAACTAGGTTCATACCGTTTTATCTAATAAATGTGCAGTCGAAAATTTCGCTTGTTTTGTATACCATTAGTATACTGCTATTTACACGTTAACCACGAAAACTGTATAAAACATGGGTTTCATGAGACATGTATCCTTTTTACATGTTAAATGATATGGAAATGTGTTTGTAAAGAAAATACTGCCTAGTTTCCGTGTTGTCATTCACTGATTTCTGTGTATTCTAACCGTTGGAACATATAGGACCAGTTGCCCCAATGATGGGGTAACTGGTCCGTGCCAAGTAAAGTTTTCAGTTTGTGGTAATTGGCCTTTTCTTTAGATATTTTTTAACATTGATTATATGTTATATGTAAACAGTTACATGGGTGATATTTTCATAGCAATTCCATAAATATGTACACGAGCTTTAATCTTTTATATCATGAAATATGCTTAACCGGACCAGTTGCCCCATCCTCCCCTATGTAAACCCTGTTTATATTTGCAAGCTACCAGGGATTAACCATGGTCAATATTCAGGATTTTCCTGACTATTGAACAATTTCGAGGAAGATTCAGGCTTTGTTTTCTGAATTTTACCACATTTAGGGAATTTCTCATTTCTACGACTTTTCTGGGTGAATGTGACAGCGATTCTACGATTGAAGCAATTCCTTTAAAAACCAGAACAAAAGCGTTTCGATATTATTGAATAAACCGTTTAAATGTGCTTGGAGCGATATTTTTGATTTGATCACAAACAATTCAGGCAAATTGGCTTACATGTACATGTCATGTATCATATTAACGATTTTGTACAGCATTGATCAGATTATTAGGTTAAATACACTGACAACCAAGTAAGCGATAGAAGAAATATCACGAAACCGTTTCAGGCGCTGCTAATACGCTGTAAGATCGAATGGTGTTTCGTTTCCGCAATCTATTGGAGTTTCTCTAATTTGTGTGTAATATTTTGATAACCTAATGATGATAGTCTAGGGATACCGAAATGTATACATTTTGCAAATCAGTCTTTTATGAGCAGTGTTCCACGCTCTCAAATTGTCAACGACCTAGTTACAGATATCCACGAAATTCCCTGAGTGTAAGATGCGCAATATGGCAATGACATTAGAACAAACCTTGTGGAGTCTTGGGATTGACTGTTTAGCGTGAAAATTGGCACTTTGAAATCCTGAAATCCGATGATTAGTATCATGAGAATGTACGTATGGTGATAGTTATCAACGGAAGTAATATGCCTATTTTAAGAGATATTTGTTTGCCAAGGAAGACAAGGTTTATTCATTCCAAGGCATTACGCACATTATGAATGGCGACGAGGGACGTACTCAAATCAGTCACCTTTGTTGTTGTTGTCTTGTCGAAACCCGTATGGAAAAACAGTAAGTTCATAAAAATTCATACAATGTTCTTCTGAATTCCTGATGAAACTATTCCATGATAGTCATTACAAAATGTTGACTAAAAGTTGGGATTTATTTTAATTTTAAAGAAATGGAAACCTGTTTCTTTACAAGTATTTTTTGTGTGCATTTTTCTCAATAACATTTTCGGCTTTTGATGCATGATTTAAGTGACAATTTAATTTGATCCATTCTGCTTGTGCTGACATTTGTTTTACCCTTTATTGATACATAGTTGTAGACAGCACATTGATGAGGCATCTGCATTTAGCTAATTTCAATATTATTAATTACCTTTCCAATATCAAAAAATAAACACAACATTGGAAAATGTCAGGACAAGCAGAATTGCACAAAGAAGATTTTGTACCAAATTGGATCCATGTATCAGCTATGGTTTCTCACTAAAAGCGTATCACAAATAGGCTAAAATGACAACCATTGGCGTCTATGAATTATACAAAAAAGACAAATGTTGATGTAATTTTGTCATGCATTATTGTTTCATGATATCTAAACAAATATTATTTGGAAAAATTGATGAATAAAAGATACACACATTTTAACTTGTAATAAAATAGGAACACTTACAATTTTGATACATTTGCCAAAATTTTGACATTCGCTCTATTTTTTTACAAATTTACATATGGCTGGTACCATATAATTTCAGAAAATATATTATTTTGTTATATTCACAGAAAGTGTAATTCATAACCAGAGTATGAAGGAAATCTGTGATTTTGCGTTTGGCCACTTTAAAAAAAAAAAAGTCCATAGTTACAGAAAGGTCCTCTTAAACGCAACACAATTGACTGATACGACGAATATTCCCTGCATACAACAATCGTTTAACAATGTAATGTTGTCAGCTGCACCTGCCGCCTAGGATGTTTAATTCTCTACCTACCAAATTTTGCTTGTACAGGTGCATTGGGCACCAAATCACACGCACTAAAATTGTCGCCCTAATAACGATATGGAACCTTTAACGAAGTCACAGTTAACGCATTGACGATTAACGCCAATATTTATTGGCTGACGCCGCCAACGGCAGTGATCTCGTAAGTACGATAGTCAGAGATGTTGGGGGTGTTTTACATACAAAAACAGAACTCGTTTTAATATTAATCACATTTTTTGATCCACCTGTATGCCATTTATGCGGAGACATGTGGCCATGCGTTTTGAGTTGGGCCAGTAAATAGCCGGAGATGTGACACATTTACGACAATTTCTTGTTGAAAAAATGATTTTCTCAAGAAATATATATGCTATGAGAATAAATTTGGTATCAAATTGAAGGCAATACATCTGGCTACAAGATAGAATTATTAAAGTAGGTTGTTATATATCACTAATGAACTGTTGAAAAAAATTTCCAAGGGCGGAGGAGGATCGGGAGCATGAGGATCGGGAGCATAAATTTGGCAAATATGGTAATACGGGTCCTACTTTCAATGAAAAACAATTCTGTTTCTGATATTGATTACTCTGTTATAATTATTCTATTTAAAATAGTTATTTCAATGAAATTTGTTTTGTTTTGCTTTTTAAATATTACATATTGGGCTATTATTGAGTGAAATACGCGAACTTCACAAATTGTCTGTCTGTATTTCGTAATCCAAAATTATTCAAGAATACTCCCAAATGTTATACAGATGTATTGTCTGTATGTCTTTATTTAACTCTAATAAAAGCAAGTCACACTTCTAAACCTAAATCACATTGATAAAGATCCAAATACATGCAGAGGAATGTAGGCCTATACTTTCACAGAAGTAACTTTCCGTGATGGAGTGTCACTGTCAATCAATGATGAAGATGCTGATGATCAGGAGCAGCCTATGGATAGACACAGATACAAGTAGGCCTACTACATCATCTTCACACAAAGATTTTACTGGAATTATTCACATGGATTCTGTTATTGCAATTCAGTCTTCAACTGATGCCATGTTCATACTTCCTATTGCAAGTTACATCAGCTGGTGTAATTCCATTACAAAAAGATACAAAGTCAGAGTATGTCATTCGTATTTAGCTGGTACCAAGATTGTGAAAGGTCATTACCTAAATTATTTTAAAAAACAAGGGAGGGTATGCTATACAAAAAAGCATGGAAGAAGCCATAGTACCACAGGAATGTATATAACGGAATAGACCTTAAGAATAGCAAAAAGCAAACGGATATGTATGTTTTGTAAAAAGAGGATCACAAAGATATCATGTGTACATGTGACTTAAAACAATTTCCTTTGCATTGCACATGCTGAGCTGAGAACTCTAGAATAATGTGTAAAGACTGAAAGAGTGAGTATTAAAATGAATCCTACTTGATTGCAAGATTGCAAAAGTGCATGTTGCATGTAATATTGTATAATATTTTAACCCATTTTGAATATCGCGAATCACTATGTGGATAATTGAATCATATGACCAGTATTTTTGTATTTGGACAGCTAACATGCTTATATACTCAAGTTGTTTCCTTATCTAGCTGAATATGAATACTTAACTATGTTGAAAGGTTTAAGGGAAGGAGTTTTAAAAGGTAATGCCTTCGTAAGCCAAGAAGGTCCGATTATTTGCAAATAATCATGTGCAAAAATCAATTTTTAAAAAGCGCGCACAAAATCATCTTATCTTTAGTTAATGATGTGAAGTTATATATGTCTGGAAAGCTGAAACTGAGTAGAAATCAAATATACAGTTCTTAAATGTGTATGATTACCTGTACTTTTTAAAATATTTTTTGAAAAAATGGAAACATTTATAAAAAATTAACATTCTCAGATTCCTAGGACCTTACGGTTACAACCTATGTCAATTTGTATTGCATTTTTGAACTCCTCAGACAAAACTGTTCAAGAAAATGTATACTTTTATATAGGTGGTACATTGTTCTGAAACGGTACAGCCTTTTAGGTGAAAATACACACGTTTTGTGTCAAAATACAATGTGTCACGCGAAACTGGCCCACCTCAAAACGCATGGCCATGTGTCAGATGATGAACGGAGTATCCATATCATGTTACAAATGGAAGGAAGCGAAAATGATTGAAATGTGTCGCAACAAACATATGGTTATAAACCGAATTGTCGTTAGTGGGTTTTTTGTAGAAGTTTTAATTTAGGAGGTAATGAGGTAGCTAGATGTTGAAATATTGCTACATATAATTTATACAAGGTGTTCCAGGGGAAATCGGCAACCTAATTTTGGTTCGTGCATCTTATTATCTTGTACATCTTCCATATTTATGTCACCCACTGTATTATCGAGGTAAAATGAAGAAAAAAAGGTGATGTTCACTTTTGATGCTGACAATAAATGATCGTTGGCAAAAATAGTAAAAGCAATTTAGTATTAAGTAAAAATAGCATTTTTGGTATTTCATCGTTATCTTATAGTTGGCGTTATCTGCGATCTTATTTGAAATCCGATACAATTTCAACTTGAGGTTAATAGAATAGAGTCTATCTTTGATGTACAACTTAAGTTGTCACTTTTCTTTCAAGTTCATCGAATAACCAACTTCACTTATTTCGATATTGTACCTTATGATATTTCTTTTGTATTCGGAATAATTAGCTGTTCATATTTATGGAATAAGGAGTTGTTGACTATACCACGTAGTCACCTGTATCATATTATTGCTTTAGCATCTAGCAGTTTGCATACCATCAGTCACTTGTGGTGACAACCATGTGGTGATAACATTGAATAGATTGAGGCATTGACAGTTTATAAACACTTTGAGATCAAGTCATGAGGATGGCATTTTGCCTGATATTTTGTTTCTTCTGGGATTGCTCTGTATTATGATGATTAACTTATGAATGACAGTCTATCAAATGTACACATCTGCCTGCCTTTTAATCATAAGTGTAATAGTTCACACCGTGTCATCGATCTAGTTATCGATATTCATGCGATACCCTAAAGTGAAACTCGTGGCTTCAGGAAACGACATTAACCCTAACCAGTAAAGCTATGTTTTTTGTGCGTATCGGGGGGGGGGGGGGGGGGGGGGGGGGGGAGGGGGGGGGGGGGGGGGGGAGGGTTATAGGAAAAATAACCGAAAAATCCGAAAAAACCCCGAAAAATCACCCAGCACCCCCGGGATTCGATCGCGGGACCATCCGCTCCCCAGTCTGTCCCTCTACCAACTGAGCTAAGCTGCCAGCGCATATGCGGGCTAAAACTTTCCGCCTACATTATTATGCCTGCGGTAGGTGACGTCATCGAGGCAATGCAGCAGCGCAGTGAGATTTAGTGAGATTCAGTTGGGTTAGGGTTAAAACAAAAGAGTCTTAGGATCGAAAGTCGTTTAGGGTGAATATTTACGTTATAAAACAGCAAACAGATATCTGTATTAGCCTAAACAGAAAAAATGTAAAGAAAGATTTACTCAAGACAGGCACACTTCCTTATAGATGGCCGACACTTTTCCTGTGAACAAATCCAAACGAAGTTAAAACAAGAAATGTCTTCAAAAAAGACAACGCCTCAGCTTCACAAATTATTCATAAAAGAAAGGAATTAAAGGTGTTAAAGTGTAATAAATTTGTCTTGGCATGTGTGAAGCTTTCTTTTTATCCCCGCCCAAATAAATGTGTGTGTGTAAGTAAAGTAATGTAACGTAACGCAAAGTAACCTAACGTTACGTAAAGTAACCTAAAGTAAAGTAACTTAAAGTAACCTCAAGTAACGTAACGTAAAGTAACGTAACTTAAAGTAACGTAAAGTAACGTAACATAACGTAACGTAACGTAAAGTAACGTTAAATAAATAAGGTAAAGTAATGTAACGTAAAGTAGCGTAACGTAACGTAAAGTAACGTAACGTTAAGTAACATAACGTAAAGTAAAGTAGCGTAATGTAACGTAACGTAATGCAAAGTAACGTAAGTTCCGTCACATAAAGTTCCCTACCCCAATGAATTGCATAAACAATTCAGATTTTATGCAAATTCAATTTTGAAATTTGGATTTAGACATTGTCTAACATATTTAAAGTAAAAAACCCATTTGAAAACATTTTCATTGGACAGCTATTTTCTCCATACAAACACATTTCTTTCTCTTTTCTACTTGAAAAGGTTTTTATTCTACCACCCTGTATAACAAGACATTATTTTATCACCCTGTATAAGTAGACACTGTAAAAAATTCCATTGGAAATTACTATATTACATTCATTCCAATAATAAATGAGAAGTATTTAAAACACATTTCTTTCTCCTTTCTACTTGAAAAGGTCTTTATTCTACCACCCTGTATAACAAGACATTATTTTATCACCCTGTTATAGACACTGTAACAAATTCCACTGGCAATTGTCGGTAATCGGTAATCGATAATCGATAATCGATAATCGATAATCGATGCTCTCAACCCTTCATATGAATGAAATTTCCCAGAAGATTCCACCCCTGTTCCGTCAATGCTATATCCCGAAATCATTAGCTGCTTCATATGCATTTTTATGGTAATCAAGTAAATCTATGAGTAAATCTCATTATGACTCGCTCGAGTGAACATGTGAAGCCGATCTGTGTCATACAAAACACCCACTTTCGCTTTATACAAATCGCCCATATTCCCTATAATAAACATGAAACTTTCTAATCATGACTTTCAGGCCTACATTGCCCTAGACAGCTTCACTTTTTCAGGTATCGTATACATTGTACTTATTGATATTCCATTAAAACAAATTAATAGGTATGTTTTTTGCAGTTTAACCCTATTGTTGTCAATGTAGCACGCACAACATACCGCCCAAATGCGCCCTCCTGATAACGCAAATTCGATTATTGACCGCCTTCGCGGAATAATATAGCGTTACGGTTTCGTGGACTATGACAGTTCACATTTTATAATATAAGCAATCAATTACTGGATAATAAAGCAATGTTCTTGCAGAGTGCTCAATGCAATGTACAGCGAAATATATACATTAAGTCAATCAACTATACGAATATAACTGGTAATGATAAAATTATTAATATTATGTCTGTATTACGTCAAGCGTTACACTGATATTATCTATAGTGCAACACACGCCTTGTACACCAAGTACAACATGTCAGTGTTTTAGACAGAAGTTGTCCATTCAGTTACAGTCGATAAATATTTTATTTTGTGTCTCAAGTTGCATGGTTAAAACTGATTGAAATAGCCAGATGTCATAAAGGTGGTTTGACATTTGACGTAACTCTGTTAAAGTTACACATCATACCGTCTATCTACTAGAACTGGATCCAATATTTCCGTTTTCAAACGACTCCAAAACAACTCTTTCCCCAGACGATCATTGGGGAATTTGAGCAGTTCCTTGTCGCATAGTAACTGACGCAAGGACATTGTCAGCATGTCATCAGGTATCTCTTCTAAAAGTACAAGAATGATGACGTCACGATTGGCTTCAAAAAGCCTCATATGAGCCATTCGCATTTCAAAGTGGCACCATTCACTCTCCACAAACATTGGTGTCAAGATCAGCAACGTCTTATGACTCTGTTGGATGTTCTCAAACATCTCATCAAAAATATCTCTCCCGGGAATAGAGTCTCTATCTTTGATGTACAACTTCAGTTGTCCCATATCTTCCAAGTTAGGTTTTAGTTCATCGAAAACCCAACTTGTATCCTGTTCACACGTGTCGTTATAGACAACATATGCATCATATGAAGGGTTGACGACGAGAGGGTTTTCATCTAAAAGATCATCATTTTCGTTATCAATGAAACGACCACGTAGTCTCCTCCTGTGAAGTAACAGAAACAGTTTGTATTTGATATGCCATCTGAATCTGATTGCAAGAAATCCCATAAATAATAGCAATAACCCACTCGGTATACAGGTACTGAGGCTCATTATAAGTGGCGTTCTGCAATCTTGCTCGATGTCTGTGATACTGAGACCCATATGGGATTTTGGTGTAGCACATGTGTACATCTTATTAGGCAATAGATGTACCATATCATCAGTGGCTATCCATTGTCCGAATTGTATGATATCACAGTTACATTGGAATGGATTACCACTTAAGTCCAGAGTGAAATCTTCGCCATATTTTAACCCTCTGCTGGTTGTAGTGTTAAAGGAAAAATCGTGTGTGATATGTGTGATTTTGTTCTGGGCAAGATTTAGATATGTTAAGAAATGCAAATTTTCAATACCATCCATAGTTGTTAGCAAATTGCCTTCCATACTCAGCCACAAGACATTCTGCAAGACGTCTTTCAACATGGCGTCGTCAAGAAAAGATATGTCATTATAGCTTAGGTCCAGATGAAGAAGTCGTGGAGATTTTATAAATTTGACCTGGGTCATTAATGTAAGTTTATTCTTTGCCATGTTCAAAGTAGTCAAATTTGGCAACTCAATGCTCGACTGAGGGGTGTATTTCTGCAGGCAACCTGAAATATCGAGCTCCATCAAATGAGGACAGGAATTCCCTATAACATCGCTAAATCTTCTTATTCGGAGATCCGGTAATATTGCCTTGCTAAGATTTGGTGCTAATGTACAAACGGTTGTCTTGAAAGTACGAATAAAGATCGAGTTAGTTTCTAGATATAGTGTTCTAAGAGAGTAAATAGGTGGACAATGTTCTGACAGATTTATCACTGAGGTGCTGAGGTATGTTAGATTAACAAGTGGTAATATGGATGAAGAATCAGTCAACACACCAGGGTTCCCATCCAAATATAGACTGCACAGAGATGGTATAGCCAGCAGATGCAACGTTGAATCCACGGAAAATAGTTTATTAAAACACAGATCTAGCGTCAATAAGTTACTTGATTCCCTGAAGACGGCAAAGGTTTCATAGTGTATCGACTCCAAACTATTATGCGCAAGGTTCAAAGTTTGTAGACATGTTAAGCCATCAAAGGCGTCAGTGGATAGATAGCTGATATCATGATTTGCTATAAACAAGGTTCGCAGTAAGGGCACCCAGGAAAACGCACTCCCATTGATTCTTCGAATTGTACTAAATAATGTACTGAATAATCTTAGCGATGATAACGTTGAGTTCCACCTTGAAAGTGGTTGAAATGTTTCATTGGTAATCGTTTTCGAATTAATGTGTGGAAAAATAGTTATGGACTTCAGAGGGGAATCTAGAGACTCAAGCTCAGCATAATAAAATGTGGGAGCCACCGTTAAGTCTTCCACAGTAGTGATGTTCTCAAATAGCCTTGGTACAAATGGAATACGGGCAGCTCCAAATTGAAAAATCGTCAGCGATTTACATTGTGCTAAATTTTGAAAAGAATCGTTCGTGAGGTTCCATAGAACCATTGGATCTATGTTGTTGATGGAGAGCTTTTGAAGCTTAGTCATGTTTTGGAAAACAAGGCCGATTTCAATGGACTTGTAATTGTTATTACTCAACAGTGCAATCTGGAGTGATGTCAGTGGAACTAGTGCCTCGTTTGGAATTCTTTCTAGAACATTATTGTGGAGATTTAGTCGGCTTAACTTTTTGAGATCTTGAAACAAACTTTTCGATAATGATGCCATCCTGTTGTGGGAGAGATCCAATTCTTTGAGATGTACTAATCCACGGAATACATACGGCTCCATGGAAACCAGTTCATTGTAGCTCAAATCAAGTATTTTCGTGGAGGAGACATTCACAAATGGAGAGCCAGTGAGGTTGATAAACATATTGTTATTTAGAAAAATCTTCTCCGTATTGACTCCTGACAGTGGCGGGATATATGTTAGCTCTCTGTAGCTGCAGTCAAGATATGTTGTTCTGAATAGTTTACATTGTAGACTTCCAAACGGATAGCCGGTGCTCACACCTGCTTCAGCACATGTGAATGCTAAGGTAGCGAACAGTAGAAGCACAAGTCGTATAATGTAGAACGCCATCATGATCATGGTGAATAAACCAACAGCACGTTAATTTTAACAACTGGAGTGGAGTCACAATGAATTCGTTAGTACACTTCCTTGTCAAAATTACAATATCGAATATCGCCAAATCTCGACATATCAGAGTGACGAAGGACTTATGCAAGCATCAATGTGCAGCTTGAACTCACCCTCCTCAAGCTTTCACATGTATTCACCTTCCTTCAAGATAAACTAGGTCATGATTAGATCTTTCATCTTTCATGAATTAGTTCAAGATTCACAATTTCAAAAATATAACTAGGCCTAGTCTTTGCCTAACCTTGAGGAGGGTAGGTTCAAGATGCACATTGACGTCTGCATTAATATCACATATAACAAAGTATAATTCCACTGACGTATGTTCTATGAATAGTTTGGTGTTTTCAAACTGTTCATGACCGTGAAATTTCCTTAAAGCTTTTGAATAGCAATCAGCCAGCAGGTCATGCTCTGTGCACGCCAAGGTCATTTTGTTCTGTTCACGGGATATAAATGCTTTTTGCAAGCTTCGATGATTTCGATATAGCTGTAAATGAAATATGAGGATATAGATGGTGTGACCGGTGACGTCATGTATTTACAAATGGGACACCCTCTGTTGATTCCCTCCAGGCAGAATATACAGTAAAGTTAATGAAGACAACATGAAATTTCTTTCTAATGAATTGTAAAACTCATTTTTAAATTTTTTTTGTGTGAAATGCGATAGCTTATAGCATTCCTAAGCAAGTTTAAAGACAGTTTTGATAACAATTTGCTGTAACACCACAATCTAGTTAGAAAACCTGATTTGGCCTATGTAAACTATAGGAACTCTTGCCCGGTGTGTTTTGTCTCAAATCAACAGTGGGCGTCCTAAATGTAAACAACGGTCACCTCATCTATTGGACGATGACTCACTATGGCATTTCCCGATACTGCGTAATAATTGATTGCACAATCAACGTAAAGAGTGCTAGCTACATGGAATATTATGACCTGAACCTATATAACTGTATATATTTATTTCAAGTCGATGGTGAACATCTTACCCATTTCAGATTTGCAGATGACATCCTACCCCAGAAATTGCAGAAGATGATCCAAGAACTGAGTGAAGAGAGCAACAAGGTTGGACTTAACATGAACATCAAGAAAGATTATGCAATAACAGTTCAAGAAAAAACCATATAAAAAGTGGACAGTTATATATACCTAGGCAAGAAGATTTCTCTGGAAAATGAAACAGCAGGCGAAGTGAACAGAAGGATACAGCTAGCATGGGTGAAGTTTGGTAAGCTCAGATTTATCTTTCGTGATGAAGAGCTACCATTGGCACTAAAGCGACCAATTTTCAACTAGTGTATTATCCCAGTGCTATCGTATGGCTCAGAAATATGGACAACAACTAAGAGATTGGAGAAGAAGCTAAAGTCACTGAGAGGGCAATGGAAAGGATATTGATTGGCGTTACAAGAAGGGACAGGGTGACCAACATAGATTTAAGGAAGAAAACAGGGACATCATACTGGAAAAGAAAAATGGAGAAGGGCTGGCCATCTAGCCAGGAGGGAAGACAACAGACGGACTCATAAATTAACAGACTGGATCCTCAAAGCATTCACCAGAGGAAGGGGCAGGCCAAACAGACGGTGGATAGACGACATCAAAGAGTATGGCAACGTTACTTGGAAAAGGACAGCTCAGGACAGAGTGAAATGGAAAATTGATGAAGAGGCCTTCCTTCTGCAGCGGAGTGAAATAAGCTAGATAGATAGATAGATAAATTTATTTCAAACATCTTGTTTTGTTGTCAGCTTCATAATTTGAAATATGAGTTGTCCTAATCATATACTGGAACCTTGATGCAACAGTGAGGGATTATACAAACTAATGGTACACGATATATAATATTCAAATATCAATTTTTAATCTATATATCCTCATAATATATTAGGGCCGCTGCTCTTCTTGTGTTATGTTAACGATATGTCATCAAGCGTTAACAGTAATCTTTTGTTATATGATACGATAGTGCCCTATTCATCCGGTAAAGACCTAAAAGTAATTTATGATACTTTAAGTAGAGAACTTGAGTCTTGTAGACAATGGCTGATCGACAACAAATTGTCCTTACACCTTGGCATAACAGAGTCTATTCTTTTTGGATCTAAACCCAGACTGAGCAGGGTGGACAAGTTTGAAGTTTCTTGTGATGGAAAATTATAAATCCTACCAACTCTGTCAAATACCTTGGGAGTACTCTCGATGAAAATATCAGTGGTGAAACTGTTGCAAAACCAGTTGTCAAAAAAACTTGTGGAATATTTTTTAATCTACCACAAACTTAAAGTTTCTCATACAGACAAGGTCATTTTTTTGAATGAAAGATCTCGTAAGACCCGTTGCACTGCCCTTATACAATGTCATTTTGATAAATGTTGCTCTCCATGTTTTTTTTCTTCACTTTCTGCAAAGTTGAAAATTAGCTGCAAGTTGTGCAAAATAAATTGATTCGCTTCATTTTGAAGCTGGAGCCCAGGTCCCACATTGGTGATGAAGAATTAAAGAAGCTGGGAATGTTGAAAGTTGAAGACCGAGTTAAACAACTTAAACTCAATTATGTTTTTAAAATCTATAACGAAATAGCACCTTAGTATCTGAATTCTTATTTTACCAAATTGTCCAACACCCACATATTAATACCAGGGCAGTGCAACAAATGTTCTGGTTCCGAAAGTTAAAGGCCAGCAGTGCAATACATTTTCCTTTAAAAAGCGCAATATTATTTGTGTGCAAATATATATGATTTTTATTATGTGCTGTTTTAATATTTGAAGGACCCCAATGGAAATAAGCTCTTTTTAGAGCTTTCTTGTGCTATCCTTGGCATTATATGATTTCTTTTATTAATATGTTGTGTTAATTGTTGTAACTTTAAGCCTTGTATATTGATCGGATGTATTGTATCTCTGTCTTGATATGCCAAATAAAACTTACTTTACCTTAACTTAACTTCACTTAACTTAAATAAGTTTAACCTAACTTAATTTCCGACATTTTCCGAATAGAAGGGCTCACTTTAGATCGCTTTGTCATAAAACCAGAATATATATGTAGACTTCTTTATTCACAGTTGTTTGATTTATTATTTTCTGCTATCATTCATATAAGATATCGTACATTTATGACTGTATAAAATGATGATATTCTTGATTTAAAAATCGAGGTAAAATGATCATAATTATGTGATATGCAATTAAAACCCTGGTCATGACCGTTTGAAGCATTTGAATATAAATTTGATAACACAGACTTCAATTTGAAGCATTGATCTTTCATATAGTAAAAGATTAGAAGGGTTAAGAATGATTATCTGCTTCAAATATTCACATGAAATATATAGTTTTGGTGGAAAGATCGGAATTTTGCTGTGGTTCCACATGCTCTCTGTATAGACCTAGCATATGTTAAGGCTGGCTCACATAGTAGCGGTAGAAAACCAACGGAGGGCGACGGACGTGAAAATCACAAAATGTTGGCGGCAAAAGGGGAAAAGCTAGATTCGCTGACGGGTGGGAACGACCTTCAGCGACAACACGACGGCAAGGGACGAATGGCTGCGGCAGGGAACGGAGTCTAGCGACCAAAATCAGACGTTGTCTGAGCGGCGAGTGACGATGTCTCGACGGAGCCCGGCAACAAGGAACGAGGTCAGACGGCTGGCATCGGATTGGCTGGCGGCAGGGAACGGCTGCTGACGGTGGGTTGCGGCGACGATGACGATGTGTGTGGGTCGTATAAATAGTCAAGTTTGGCGTTCCCACTCTTCACAACGTTCTGGTCATCCACTCAGACATACGCTGTGCTGGGCTGGAGAAGAATCTACCAACTAAAAGTTTAAAATCGTTGACCATCGTTACAAAATTTTAACCCATCGCAGATCACCGTTGCAATGCCGCAGGTACTCGCAAACGACCCGCAATCAACAGTCACCACCCGTCACCCTTCGGCCAAAATTCGCAATCCATCGTCGCACCAAGGTTGTTACAATTTCGCAATGTGTCGTCAGGGTTCGAGATGTGACGTCACTTGCCGTTGTTTAGCCGTCAATGGTCGTTGACAACGACTACCAACGAAATTGTGACGACCTCAAAACGACTAGATACGGCCTCGCACGGCATGGAAACGTAAAGGAAATAAAGGTTGCGGTCTCCAACGAAATCTGAACGGAATCACATCGATTTTTTTGCCGCCACAACATTTTCAACATGCTGAAAATTTGCCGACGGACGCGACTGATAATTTCGGCCGTCTGCGGTGGCTAGCGGATTCGTCAGCGACAACTGACGGCAACACACGATGATTGTTGGGAAATTCAAAATTGCAATCCGCAGCTTACCGTAGCTTGCCGTTGACCCCTTTCCGTCATAGTGTGAGCCAGCCTTTAGAGATATCCATTTAAAATACATGTGTTTCCCGCGACACTACACGAACGACTTTCTACACAGAGAATGACAGAACGTGCGAAATTTGTCAGTCTAAAATCATCTGTTCATCTTATTTTCCTGGTCTTGACCGTTTGAAGCAATAAGCCTGCCGAATGCTGACATTTTACGGGGACGAAGATTACACTTTTTTGATGCATAATTAATATTCAAGAGGGTTTTGATCATTTTAAACGAGATATGGCAAATTTATGGAGACAATTTTCAATGTAAATATTGCAGAAAAACTGCGATACTCTTTTCAGTGTTTTAGGTCCTACACATCATTTTAAAGGATCAAATCACCTGTATTAATTAAGATTGAAGCCTTGCCAACTATAATAAGGAGTTTATTGTGGAGATTTTACCTGAAATGACACAAAAATAGCAAACATAAAACTCTTCTCATTTTCATCCTTGCAGGTTATTCGCGCTGGCTGAAAAAGCATATAGCGACCATTTGCGTGACATGCTAGCTTACTGATAATAGGCTTTATTTTGGTTTGTCGTTCCAAGGACACAGACAGAGTTGCATAAAGTTACGATAACAATAGACTTACGATGCATTTAAAGCAATACTAAATTATTTAAATAAGGATGTAAGAGGTCACAGGTCACTAATAGGTATATCAAATATGGTGGGACCGTTTCAAAAAATCTTTAAAATCGTGATACGTGTCTCTATTTTAAATAGTTGTCAAAAAAACATAACATTTATCCAGCTACCGAATAAAAAAAGGATTAAAGCCCCATGTTTAGCAACAGTGAAGTTATCAATCTAAACGTCGAGTGAGTCAAGGGTGGGACCGGTGGATGTGGCGCCCATAGGTTTCTACACAAAATAGCGGAAAACTAGAACTTTTGAAATTGATGCCATTTTAAAAGTATACATAGGAAAGTTTTCAAACTTCTCATATGTGTTAATAACATGTGCCTGCTACTATGAATAATAATATTGAATTGTTATCTAGACATTCTCTACTAGAATATGATGTTTAATTCAGGGAGTGTTTTAATGTAAAATATACAATGTTTTATTCATTGTATTGATTAAACAATGGCCAAATCGGAGTCTCTCTATTTCATTTGTGTGACTCTTTGGTCCTTTTTTTACCCTTGGTAGTAAAACATTTAACTAAAAAAGCCAGAAGTGTTTCTTCACAGAATTGTTCATAGATTAATGAAACATTTGCTATTTAGACCTATTTTGGACCACCCTGTATTTAAAATAAAAGGAACTTTAACGATATTCATGTAGTTCATTTTGATAACCATTTTCTTTTAAATTCAATAGTCCATGCTAACTTAATTTCATAGAATATTAAACCTTCATTTTATGCATTATTTCATCATAATTTTAGTACTTTTCCTGTGTACATTTTGGGCAATTGATTCTTAGCAAATTTGGTAGCACCTTCTGCGGTTGTTCTGATTTTGGTGACTATCTTCAGCTAAACCCTAATTGTACAAACTATCAAAATATTTTGTGAGGAGCAAAAACGATCGTCTTTTTTATGTTCAACCCTATAAAATTTTACACACCCTGTATAATTTGATTCTTTTTTGCAAAAATGAAAAACCTTGAATCATAAGCTTTCCAACAATATATAGTTTGTGGGTCATTAAATATGTAAAACTTACGTTTTGTCCCGTTTAATCAGAATTGGTGCATTTCTCAACATTATTAGAAGTGAAACATTTTTTTGGACCAGTTTGTGACTTCTGACCAAGATTGCTTTTTAAGACTTATTCCTGTGTATTATATAGGCCTAGGCCAATAATTATTTAGAAGATACAACGAATGCTTACTTTTTTTAAATTTTAAAGTAAGATGAGAGTGGGGAGGACAGGAGGTGACGGAGTAAAATCATCAATGTTGCCAAAAGATAGGTAATTTGAAAATAGGAGTACACGTTCGTTTAGACATCTTGACTATTACTACATTGTATAAGTGCCTTCATAATAACAAATACCTTGACAAAGATTTGCACGAGGCGCGCGAAAGACTGTCATTTTGTACACCACATATCGTCGTAGCTACTACATGTATATGGCACTGTGTCATGGATTTGAAATTTAACGTATCATAATAATAAATACAAACAATCATAGTAGTTAATAATTATAGGCCTATATAATACACAGGAAGTAGAAGTTTCTCCCGAATTTCTTTTAGCTAAATACGTTGTTGTGCGTCTACAAGAAATGGCAAATTGCGTACGAAGAGGTTTTAAGATTCAGAACAATTGTCATTAACGAGACGGTTTGGGTCTAAGGTTGTTTGGATAACATTGACCTCAGGAATTTCATAGACTAATGTTTCTAATTTGTATTCTTCGATCCCATATATTTTGATTTGAAACTGGTTGAGCATCTAGGTTAGCTACTTTGAAATAGTTAAACAATTCCCTCGGGTTCACTCTACCGTGATTAACTTCGTAACATTATCATCGCAGCGTGAGAAAGTATATGCATGTACATGTACATCATGCTTTCATATACACTGGAAACCGTATACTCTTAATTCATCAATTATCTCATCCCCATTGTCGTTCCCAAAGGAGATGTTCGCCACGTTTATAGTAAGCTGACGTCCTCTAAAAAGGTGTTAGAGAACTCAATGATTTTGTAATGATATGCAACCGCCGGTCGTCTACCTTGCCAAAACGCCAGGTTAGCAAGGACATTGATTTCGGGTTAGTAGGATAATGTCTACCTTTAAGAATATATTTTAACGTAGTCGAATTTGAGACGCAACCATCCGTTTACCTTAGTTGGTTTTGCTAGATATTCGGTTATTGTTGCTTAGTTGCAACTGCCTGTTCTGTTCTGTTCTGTTCTGCTCTATTCTGTTCTGTTCTGTTCTGTTCTGTTCTGTTCTGTTCTGTTCCGTTCCGTTCCGTTCCGTTCCGTTCCGTTCCGTTCTATTTTATTCTCATATACATAGATGAATAAAAACTGAGCATTCGTAAATAAACGCACAGATGCCTTTGTGTATAACGTTGTTGATGATGATGATGATGATGATGATGATGATGATTGATGATGATGATGATGATATTGATGTAGTTGTTGTTGTTATCTTTATTGGTGATGTTGCATTTGTATTGTCTTCCCAGGTTTTCACATCTTCCATCGCTATTGTTCAGATACATCCTTTGGTAATTATTCGGTCACAGACTCACTCACTCTCCTTTGGAGCAATAACCCGTAAACCGGTTCTTATTTCATCTAATAGCTTCATTTCACTACTTTGATGAGACCATTTTCACTTTAGGCTTTATACGTACATCAGATATTCTATACGAATACTATAGATATTTTGCCTCATGAGCATTCTCTAATCTTAATATTATACGGAACAGTGTAGATATAGAATGTGAAATGCAATGCAAGCTACCCTGAGGCGTGTAGATATAGAATGTGCAATGCAATGCAAGCTACCCTGAGTCGTGTATATATAGAATGTGAAATACAATGCAAGCTATCCTTAGGCGTGTAGATATAGCATGTGCAATGCCATGCAATGCAAGCTACCCTTAGGCGTGTAGATATAGAATGTATAATGCAATGCAAGCTACCCTAAGGCGTGTAGATATAGAATGTGCAATGCAATGCAAGCTACCCATAGGCGACTACGGAACAGTGTAGATATAGAATGTGCAATGCAATGCAAGCTACCCTTAGGCGTGTATATATAGAATGTGCAATGCAATGCAAGCTACCTTAGGCGACTACGGAACAGTGTAGTTATATAATGTGCAATGCAATGCAAGCTACCCTTAGGCGACTATAGAACAGTGTTAATATAGAATGTGCAATTCAATGCAAGCTACCCATAGGCGACTACGGAACAGTGTAGATATAGAATGTGCAATGCAATGCAAGCTACCCTTAGGCGACTACGGAACAGTGTAGATATATAATGCGCAATGCAATGCAAGCTACCCTTAGGCGACTATAGAACAGTGTTGATATAGAATGTGCAATTCAATGCAAGCTACCCTTAGGCTTGTAGATATAGAATGTGCAATGCAATGCAAGCTACCCTTAGGCGACTACGGAACAGTGTAGATATATAATGTGCAATGCAATGCAAGCTACCCTTAGGCGACTACGGAACAGTGTAGATATAGAATGTGCAATGCAATGCAAGCTACCCTTAGGCGTGTATATATAGAATGTGCAATGCAATGCAAGCTACCCTTAGGCGACTACGGAACAGTGTAGATATATAATGTGCAATGCAATGCAAGCTACCCTTAGGCGACTATAGAACAGTGTTAATATAGAATGTGCAATTCAATGCAAGCTACCCATAGGCGACTACGGAACAGTGTAGATATAGAATGTGCAATGCAATGCAAGCTACCCTTAGGCGACTACGGAACAGTGTAGATATATAATGCGCAATGCAATGCAAGCTACCCTTAGGCGACTATAGAACAGTGTTGATATAGAATGTGCAATTCAATGCAAGCTACCCATAGGCGACTACGGAACAGTGTAGATATAGAATGTGCAATGCAATGCAAGCTACCCTTAGGCGACTACGGAACAGTGTAGATATATAATGCGCAATGCAATGCAAGCTACCCTTAGGCGACTATAGAACAGTGTTGATATAGAATGTGCAATTCAATGCAAGCTACCCTTAGGCTTGTAGATATAGAATGTGCAATGCAATGCAAGCTACCCTTAGGCGACTACGGAACAGTGTATATATAGAATGTGCAATACAATGCAAGCTACCCTTAGGCGACTAAAACATAGACACCTTGTTCTACGGAATATACGAATACTATAGATATTTTGCCTCATGAGCATTCTTTAATCTTAATAATGTACGGAACAGTGTAGATATATAATGTGCAATGCAATGCAAGCTACCCTTAGGCGTGTAGATACAGAATGTGTAATGCAATGCAAGCTACCCTTAGGCGTGTAGATATAGAATGTGCAATGCAATGCAAGCTACCCTTAGGCGTGTAGATATAGCATGTGAAATGCAATTGAAGCTACCTTTAGGCGACTACGAAACAGTGTAGATATAGAATGTGCAATGCAATGCAAGCTACCCTTAGGCGTGTAGATATAGAATGTGCAATGCAATGCAAGCTACCCGTAGACGATTACGGAACAGTGTAGATATAAAATGTGCAATGCAATGCAAGCTACCCTTAGGCGTGTAGATATAGAATGGGCAATGCAATGCAAGCTACCCTTAGGCGACTACGGAACAGTGTATAGAATGTGCAATACAATGCAAGCTACCCTTAGGCGACTAAAACATAGACACCTTGTTCAACGGAATATACGAATACTATAGATATTTTGCCTCATGAGCATTCTCTAATCTTAATACTATACGGAACAGTGTAGATATAGAATGTGCAATGCAATGCAAGCTATCCTTAGGCGACTACGGAATAGTGTTGATATAGAATGTGCAATGCAATGCAAGCTACCCTTAGGCGTGTAGATATAGAATGTGCAATGCAATGCAAGCTACCCTTAGGCGTGTAGATATAGAATGTGCAATGCAATGCGAGCTACCCTTAGGCGACTACAACGGAACAGTATATATATATAGAATGTGCAATACAATGCAAGCTACTCTTAGGCGACTACGGAACAGTGTATATATAGAATGTGCAATACAATGCAAGCTACCCTTAGGCGACTACGGAACAGTGTATATATATAGAATGTGCAATACAATGCAAGCTACCCTTAGGCGACTACGGAACAGTGTATATATAGAATGTGCAATGCAATGCAAGCTACCCTTAGACGACTAAAACATAGACACCATGTTCTACGGACCCGACCGACCCCATTTTTAGAAATTTGTAGACATTTTACAAGTGACAAAATCACAAAAATCTTTAAAAATGTTACCATTTGTTGACAATTTTTGTCATTTTTGGTAACATTTTAAAGGAAAGAAGACGAAGAAGATGATGATGATGATGAAGAAGAAAAAGCCAACCTGAGAGGTCCGTTCGTCCGTATAACAGGTTTTCTTTCGTCGCTTTATCGTAAGTAACTTCATGGGTAGATTAGTCTTGAAATAATTATTAGAACGTCTTTGATTTTAGTTTAGTGGTTTGGTACCATCATGACGATAGACCCATTTGATTAATAGAAGCTACACATTAAAAACGTTTCAATTACTACAGAGAGTATCGTGATGAATCATTCGACAAGCCCAAGCCCGCGTATTAACCTATGGAACAAACCACGCAGAAAATAGTATGTAGCGCCAATGTACAATTGTATATCATCTTTTCCCTTGCAATCAACTTGATTGGTCCATTGGTACAATGACAGTTATTGGTTCAAGATTCTGATTGGTCACTCATATGATGAAAGGCTGTTTGTAGTAACCCAAGAAAGCTGTAATGAGTGTTGAAATCAATATATCAAGGGTTCATATCAGGGAAACTGTAATTACTCTCAATCGAAGATTGATGACTTTTTATTTCCTGCCAAACGACGCAGATCCGCCTCAGATCATGCTCAGATTAACCGTACTTTAGACGTACTGTATACCATTCGAATTAATGCTGGATAATAAGAACACATCAACAGCTTGATGTGTTTTCTAATATACCAGCCTCCAATTAATTTTGTTTCTAAAATTGCTTTGCGACTGCACTAATCTGCTCACTATAAGTATAGAAACAGTGATGAATAGGCCCCTACAATAAAGGCTGCTTGGAGAGATGTGTGAGTTAACAGACATTGTTATCATTGAAAACTAAGCAAAATGGCAGCTATAAAACACTAATCCAAATAGTTTGTCAACAATAAGATGACATCTGTGATATCTACCTACCACTGAGAATTGGCGCTTTAGGATTATTTTCAATGTTACTGGCATCTGATCTGGAAATGTTGAGGCCTAAAGGTAGTACATGTAGGAAATGTACTTGACGAATTTACGGCAAATCAAACTATGCGGCTATACAAAGGTGTGATATAATTTTACTGGGGTAGTGGTCATCTTCAAAATCATATTTCCAGGATTGTTGTGTGTACTAATCGTTATCATAATCGCATCATCATAATCGGGCATCAGTGGGAGGAACGGATTTTCCTTTTACACTGAGTTGTTGATGAATCTCTGATGAATCTAATGCCGATATCGCGATCATGGCGTCATGGTAATCCGATCTAAAGCAACGTGTTCCAAAATTCGCTCCAAAATGGGAATGCTGATCAATGTGTACATAACGTGAATTTCCTCTTGACATTGTATGTTTAGAAAGTGTCTGGATTCGACCTTTTACGGCGTTGATTTCATGGAAATTCAAAGCAACCTCTTCAGACACACGTTGTTGAAGTGAGGCATTTTAGAAACGTTTCCCCGATTTTATAAGCGACGCATTGCATTTGTCATCATCGGGCGTAAGACAGGGAATGTATCTCGTTTAGGACTATGCAAATAAAACTAGTATACATATAGTACAGTATAATATTAAAATGAATGCTCTTCACAGTCTGCTCCGGAACGGGAGCGCGTCGGCTTGAGGGCGTACTAGTTAGTGACACACTGCCGTCAACGTTTACACATGGATGCATCAAGTGACGGGAAACCGTCTTCCGTTGGATGACGAATAAGTTTAATATTTTAATAGAGGGCGGGCTTGGGAACGGGACTGCGTTTTCAAGGGAACAACGTCCCGTCACAGATTGAAGATAAATCCCATTTTGCCGATTTTCAATCATAACATAATTCTCTTATCTCGGAGATAATGATAACAAATTAATCACTATATACATGATATAATACTACAAGGATTATATTTAACGTCAACATTGTCACACTTTACTAAAAATTCATTAAAATGGTATAAACTCGCCTATAAAATAGTAGTTCATCGCGGTAAAGAGCTGTATTTCGACCTCTATTGTGAGATATTGGGGTCAAAGGTGAGATACAATCATCGGACTAACTGCTGCGAGGAATTCTGGTAGCTAGGCTGCACTCAAATTGTTAAGATGTTAATCTGTATGCAAATATTTAGGGTTGAAAAGCGAAAAAGCAAAGATTGCACAAATTGACGGGTACACGTCACCACGGTGACGCACACCAGTCAATTCCAGTATCGTCCGATACTGGAACATTTTATATGTGCCAGTATCGGACGATACTGGAACACTGACTTTGTGCAAGTATCGAACTATAGTGGGTGTTCCTGTATCGGACGATACTAGTACAGTCCAGAATCTTGGACCTAAAGTACCCTTTTTCAATAATAAGTTACATCTTTTGCACTGAACATGAAATTAATATAATTCATTTGAGTAGATTTATTGGCACGCGAGAGATAGGGAATTTTTTATATTATTTAGTCTCCCACACAATATAAACATGTCAGATACATGAAAAAAGCACGAATGGAATGTTGTTACAGCCGAAGATATCGCTGAAACAAACCTTGAAGGGATATCTTATCTGAAATAATATCCGGAAAATTAGCTTTTACCAGTGTTCGTTGTTCGTACTTATTCATTCGTATTTTTTGATATTAGAATAAAAACAAGGAAATGCTGATACACGTATATTGAGTAAATGAACATGTCTCAATTCCGTTTTGAAATGAACTTGGGGAAGACGAAGCGTCTTAGATACCTTTATTGTATTAACAATAGAAATTTCTGTGTGATGTGGACAATGTGATGCGGTAAGAATACTGTATGTTTGTGGTATGTTAGCTATGTTACGATTTGTCCGATGTAATATTCTTTTTGGTAATTTTACAAATTTGGCTTCGGTTAAGCATTCAATCCAACCTTGAGTCATTGTCATTTACCAAATGCTATAATGGCACAAGCGCATATCGAGGGCCTAGTGCCACAAGGCCCTATCTGTAATAGCTGCTAGTTGTTATATGGTGTTTTTTATATGCTGAGCAATTGTTATAAACTAATTGTAACTCGGAGCAGCTATTGCAGATATGTGTCTTTTTGTTGAGATACCTAGTGATGTGAAAAGTCGCTATCTGTAATAGCTGTATGAATGTAGATAGGTCCTCGATATGTTACTTGATATCTTGACTTTGATGAAATTTAAGCCCTTTCGTTTCTCCGTATATTTCACAAGCCATAGTCAAGATAATAATATCACGTTAAGAATTTCTCAATGAGAAGTTCATCGAACTCTAGGAAATTTGATTCAAAACACGTAAGGACAGTAACAATAATATCCGATATCATAATAGCAGCTTCTTGGTATGGACATTTACCAAGTCATGTGAAATTGACACTATCAATATGAACTTATACGGAGTCAGTTGGCTGCAACACTATATATCTTCCCTGGAGAAATCCTTTGCACCTTAAAATGTAGTCCATATCAAGTAACATATAAATGATTATAGAATATATCTCAAATTGATTTTAAAATACTACCATCCGAGCGAAGCTGTAAGCAGCTGCTACTGGCAGATACCATATGATGGGGACAATAACTTGGGTGTAAGTACTTCATGAATCGATTGTTTGCCTATAGACATAAAAAAAAAATTGAGTTGGATATCCTCCCAGTGAGGTTTGCTGGGTATCAGCACGATCAGTGTGTCCAATGTTTCACATTTTCGTTCGCCTGTTTACACCACGGCGATTTAGGCATACATGTGGCTAAAGTGGGGAACAGGGGAACGTCCCTTTTTTAGGGGCGCGCAGAAGGGTCGTTAAATTTCACGACCCCTTTGCGCCCACCCCTAGAACATGTGTATTAAATACAGTCCTCAAAGTAACTGACCAGGTAATACATATGCTCTGAACTCCAAGATATAGCTCCTACGTCAAAATATTAAGGAAATTTGTTTTCTTTAATTTGAGATGTTACACGTGGAAGATATTACACTCAGTCACGTCCCCTAAACCAAAACAAAATCCGTTTTTTTAACATTTTCTTTTCGACGCAGACTCGAACTAGCAACAGGTAGATAGTAAAATGAGGATTATTGCGGATGCTTCAATTGATCAGCCAATACATATAGCTGTCAATGTCCTGCGTGTTCAAAACCCAAGTGTGAAAATGTAAACTGCGCTTTGTTCTATCGTGTTCAATGTAGCGTTCTTAATTATTAACCTATCTTCGTGAAAAATGTCTCGCATTAATGAGAAATTTCTTTACAACTTTGTTATTTGATATTTTGAGTAGGAGCTATAGTTTTGGAATTACGAGTATATTGTCTGGCCCTCCTGTGAAATATTGGGGAACTAGTCCGAATATTTAATGTTACATGATGTAGAGTATCCATATCAAATGATAGGAATAATTTTATGTGTTATGTAATATACTGCTTATTTTCCTACAACCTCATCCTTAGAGTCACACTGAGATGTAAATAAACAGTACTACATAACGGTACCATTCCAAGTACTTCATGATTTACAGACTGATTCATAAAAACATACATTGAAGTCAACATTTCGTCGCTGTTCTGACATACCGGCACATCACGAAAAACAGCGTTTTGAGAAAATCGTGTTTGAAAATGTTCCAATTTTTAAAGACTTGTTAAAGAGCATTTACATCATATGTCACTATCATTGTCAAAGAACATATATACTTATGTTTGTTATGAGCATGTTACAATAACAAATTGCAATTATCAATTAGGAGTAATTATGTCATAAAGTCATGTGCCGGTATGTCAGACAGTCCTACAGCGATATGCCAGTGATATGCCGGTATGTAGTTACACGGTGGTCTATGGCAGAATATCGTGATGTGCCGGTATGTCAGAATACAAAATGAGGTTTTCATGCCGGTATTATGTTAAAACCCTGGCATATGACACTAATTAGTGCGGTATCTCATTAATTAATTACCTTTTTGTCTCAATTTTTTTGGAGAATAAAGAGTTTACTTGTAGATCATAAAATGCAACTTAACTCATTTTGCCCAAAATGGCACATATGCCGGTATGTCAGAACAGCGACGATTTGTTTCCGGCCCGGTTTCCGGCAAAAGATGTTTCCTGTAAAATTATCTTAAAAGCATTTGTCAATTTCGAGGAATTTCAATTGGTGTGATTTGGAAGTCGAGAATAAAAGTTTTGAAAGATCTGTATCGATATTCGTGTTGTGACACTTTCAGCATTTTAGAGACTGGCACCGATGCACCGTAAACGTTAAGCAAAGAACACACACATACACTAGCAACCAAACTACGATCTTAAGTCACCCATCTTAATTTTCCTTAAGTCACGTGTGGTCCAGTGGAGTAGTTGCCGGTCTCATAATCATAAGGTCGTGAGTTCTAGCCCCGCTGGTGCCAATGTGTTTGTGTCCTTGGGCAAGGCACTTAGTCTACATTGCCTATTGGGGGTTACTATATAGGGGTTATGTATGTTTGTTCATGTTGTTTATGTCGCAACTTGGCGCTGATTTAGCTGCTGCCTGGACGTTGCATTGTTTATTAATGTATTTGATTTGTAATGTTGTTACAATTCAGCCAGTTGGCTGCAATGACAATAAAATTTAGATCATTATTATTATTATTTATTATTTAAGACTTTAAAAGTTTTCCATCGCTCTTTTCTTTTTACGTTGAAAGTTGTTGGGTATGTTGGGGATGTTATTAATTTTAAACAATTATTTAACTTTCTAACATAATCGTTTGTTTGACGTGAATCTAGAGTTGTTGTGACGTGGTGTCCCCAAAACCGGCGCGAAAAAAGAGCCTTCGATAACCGACAGTGCCCATCTCAACCGACAGTGCCAATTTCGACCGACACGACTCGAATTTGGGAGCCACTGGTTTTCACTAAAAGTACCTTTCGTGCGACCCGCCTGGCTGCGGTATTGTTTTCCGTAGTTAATATTTGAATAGAGTACGTGAGGTCCAGTGGAACAGCGCGAGATTCACAATCCTGAGGTTGTGAGTTGCCAACGTGGCCAACGTGTTTGTATCCCTGGGCAAGATACTTAGTCTCAATTGCCTCGTTGACCCAAGCGAGATTGGGTAGCTGTTAAAAAGGGTAATATTACAATCCAAGTGCCGATATGGATGTGCGCCTGGCCAGCTGCCACGTAGATGAAGCGAAATATGATCGTGACGATTTCCTAACGACAGCGTAATAATAAATAGGCTAAAGCGCCATGAGCGCCAATTGCGGCGGATACCGGCGCTTCATAAGTGTCCATTATTATTATTATAGGGCATCGACTATTCTTGACACCACGGACAGAATATACGTGAATAATGATAACATAAAACGAGGTTACTAGCTCTAAATACGGAATTAAGCTAAATATAATGACCCGTATTCTCGTACCTATTTAAACACGGTTTGAAGATAAACAAGCGTTAACTTTGACTTTAAGTACATCGTTTTAACTAAACGCAATTCTCGAAATTTTAAAAACTTAAACACTCGTCTAACTCTCTGATTGATTGATTGATATAACTTTAAACATGGGTATGAGGGTAGTTTAACGTGCGTTTAACCCACCAACTGCATGCCTTGCATGATTACTCAATCAACCGTGCCCGGTGCAAGCTGACGCACATATTGTATTGTGTAGTATTGCAAATACAGGTGTATTTGAGGAATTGGGTCGATACGGTATAGTATTATATTGTAACCCATTTGGGCCACAATTGAAAACCTGTATACAGTGAACGCACGATCACTCTGGGGACGAGATTCGCAGAGTTTAAAAACGGGTTTTGTTAAAAATTTTACGTCGTTTAAAAGATAAATTCGCGTTTAATTTAGACACGAGTTCAGTTAGTCACGGTTTTAAGCTAAAACCGCGTTTAGTACGAGAATGCGGCCCAATATATGTATTACCGTACCTTATTATATTTTAAATTCATGGAATAATAATAATAATAATAATAATCAGTATTTATATAGCGCCTTTTCCAAATGGCTCAAAGCGCTGTGATTTTGCTGCTGGTGAATCATCAGAATCATGTCGCATCAACTAGGGTGCTGCCAATTTCTAGCGCAAACCTATCCGCAGTTAGATTGTAACATCCACCATTTTTCAACGCAGCTCCCCAAATACCTTTGGGTCAATGGAATAGAAGGACGAGGGCGCGCATGAATGCAACGGCACACTTTGCATCATATGCGTGACGCGTACGTGCGACAAAAAATGCGTGCGTGCGGCCATAATAGCGCGTGTACGCTTGAGTACTTTTACCGGCGGAGAGATAAAACGGAATATTTCTCGCCAATTTGGAACTGATTAAACTATAGTCATCTTTCTAATCACTGAGACGGCGACGAATCATCGTAGTGAGTACACTGGGACTGAGCTTTTCTATGTACAATATTGACATTTGTTAATTTTTTTTAATATGAATTGAAAATGAATGAACAAACCTCACTTCATTCGAGAGAAAAAATATGGGTCGGGCCCGTAGAACAGGTTTTCCCCTAAAGGCTGTATCAATATTGTACCCACCTTAATTAAAATGACAACACATGTCAAATGCAATAACCTCACAACATGAAGCGAGAATGTAGAACACACATTCAACCCCTGACATTTACATTGCAAATTGGATTTTTATAAGCAATATTTCTTTTAATATCCGATAATCGCACCGGTTCTATACGTTCAGATTCAGCGCAGCGTGTATAAACAACGAATTTCGAAATTGACATGGATCGGGTGTATGGGGTTTCTGTTAGTAACCTCATATCATCACAAAAACCGCATCCATGACGGATCGCCATGATAGCAATATAAAGCTTAATATAACCTTTTTTTTTTAGGCTACGTCCTTTTTGTAGACAGTCGGTCTTTTACTATGATTTTCCACTTGTCCACCAAGTTTGATAGTCTGAAGGCAAAGGATATAACCCAAGTTGAAAGTTTGTCAAGTTTTGATCTCAACGCAAGAGAATCTAGTGCTGTGAAATTGATAGCTTCGACATAATTCATACAGCATAATTACTTGTACCACTGTAAGCGGCAGGCACAAAATGAAACTAGGGAAATTTGCAGCTTCGACTTATATACAAGCGTACTAGATGGGGTGACAGCAATGTTTATCAGCAAAAGCAGCGGTCGAAGAGACTGGACTGTCGATACATGCTTGAGGGAACAGCATAATGACCACAACAATGTCTACTATGCCTTATTGCCCTTTATAATGCTTTGGCGCGAGTTTTAAAAGCACGGGTCCTAAACAAAACAGGATGCGCGCGCACACCACCGGGCAAAAAAGCAATGGCAACTGCCGACCAAATTCCTGGCATGACGTCACCTGTCACCCCATCTATATCTCATAGGCCTACCTACAGCATAACATGAACCATTGTGTGATGCAGGCTTTTGATATCGTCATAGAATCCGAGCTGTTGAATATATTATTGATAATAATAGTGCTTGCCTTTTATGACGGGCGATCTTCGTTTTGACATAGCCCTAAATGCATCATTATGAACATTTAAGAACATGGAATTATTCTACAGGTAGTCCTTCTATTGATATGAGAAATATTACCTGTATTATTTGATCACATATTCAACAAACATCAGGGCCCGTATTCTCGTACGTAGTTACTCTCAGATAACGGAATTGGACAACAAGACACATGGAATGTGATAGATAGCTGGTCGGCTATTGCTGAGAGGATTTATTCCTTAAATACTACAGAATTCAACAATGTCAAATTATATTTGATAATACAATTATTGAACATCTAATAATATAGATGAATTGAATATAACTATTAATTGATATCATACCAGTACATTTAAATATAATTTTAATCTATAACCTAAGTTCAAAACACAGGTGGGACCAAGAGTCCCATGATTGGAAGGTCATAATAGGAAATACCGACTGTTCAGTTTCATAAACATTTTCGGTTAATCAATTTTAAAAGGCCTAGTAAAGTACCAAAAACCTAAATTTAAATAGCGGATCTGATGCCGCACCAATTGATAATATGATTATGACCAATGTCAGAATTTTACTAATTCATTAATTATAAGTCCCCCATGGAGACATCCGTACTGTTCAATTTTCGAAGGAAATGATACCAAAAATAATATGAGAATTATTAATTGAAAATACATCATTATCACAATGGTTATCTTAATTGACCATTGGACGTGAATTAGCCAATAGTAATTGGTATAAGATTTGACCTTATAAGTATATAATTTTGTCTTTAATCATTACTCGTTGATGATATTTATGATCGTAAAAAGTCAATAATTGGGATTTAAACCCATAAATGTTCAAGATTAATCTACCAAAAGCCATACAATACCCACACACCCACCTGGTACCTACCCCAAAGAGGTATCCAGGGGGCTGGCTACCTACCCCAAAGAGGTAGCCAGGGGGAGCCTACCCCAAAGAGGCTCCGGACCGGGGAAAGGACTCGTGGGCCGAGAATGTGGGCCAAGATACCAAAGATCAGTGTACACAACCAACAAGGCAGCCACGGAGGACCAAGATGCACGACCAACAGCGGTCCGACACACTGTAGGGGCTAGGAACAGTCTAGACTAATGACATGGGAAAACCCTATAGAGCTACAAAAGCCCTCCGATAGGGGACGGGAGCCAAAGAACACAATGAACAGAGGCTCCGGACCGGGGAATGTGGGCCAAGATACCAAAGATCAGTGGCACCAACGAGACGTGAACCAAAGCACAACCAAAAGGTCCACAACAGGGCCGAAAAAGTGAGGGACCCAGGTGCACAACAAACATGGTCCGCCACATGGCAGAATTTATAATTTATTTCGGTTTATAAATTTTGAAAGAAACAAAAGGAAAATCCGAAAAAGACAAACAATAAATAAATAAATACAATCAAAATAAAGAGATTAAGACCATGGGAATGAACTAATGACAAAAATAAATAATTAAAAATAAAATAAAAAACAGAACAAAAATCATCACGGGATAGGAGTTAACTAGGCCGATTGGCCTAGCAAAAAAGAAAAAACCAAACAAATTGGGAGGGTGGGAGTGGCGATTCGTAAATAGTTCCTCTCAGCAGAACAACCGACAAGCGAATGAAAATTAAATGGGCGCTGGCGAGAGAACAAAAAACCCGCGGGACTTGGAAGACGGCCTCTGATTGGCTCATCGACCGGTAGTCATGACATGGATGCAAACAACATCCAAAGCACGCCACTTCCGTTTCATGGAGTAAATGAGTTCGATCGAGAGTGCCCTCTATCAAACTTAATTACTCTCAGATAACGGAATTGGACAACAAGACACATGGAATGTGATAGATAGCTGGTCGGCTATTGCTGAGAGGATTTATTCCTTAAATACTACAGAATTCAACAATGTCAAATTATATTTGATAATACAATTATTGAACATCTAATAATATAGATGAATTGAATATAACTATTAATTGATATCATACCAGTACATTTAAATATAATTTTAATCTATAACCTAAGTTCAAAACACAGGTGGGACCAAGAGTCCCATGATTGGAAGGTCATAATAGGAAATACCGACTGTTCAGTTTCATAAACATTTTCGGTTAATCAATTTTAAAAGGCCTAGTAAAGTACCAAAAACCTAAATTTAAATAGCGGATCTGATGCCGCACCAATTGATAATATGATTATGACCAATGTCAGAATTTTACTAATTCATTAATTATAAGTCCCCCATGGAGACATCCGTACTGTTCAATTTTCGAAGGAAATGATACCAAAAATAATATGAGAATTATTAATTGAAAATACATCATTATCACAATGGTTATCTTAATTGACCATTGGACGTGACTTAGCCAATAGTAATTGGTATAAGATTTGACCTTATAAGTATATAATTTTGTCTTTAATCATTACTCGTTGATGATATTTATGATCGTAAAAAGTCAATAATTGGGATTTAAACCCATAAATGTTCAAGATTAATCCACACAAGTTGAGCATGGTGAAACTTGACAACCCCCCCCCCCCTTTTTTGTTTTTGTTGTTGTCAGGAAATGAAAAGTGTAAACACCAAAGAGTCTGAAGGGGAATGCCGTCATCTCGGTATAGGGGCATCTAGAGACGCATGAACAGTTATGAATGGCATATGACATGTGTGTTTGCCATCTGGACATACATGTCTATTTATGTCGCGAGTACAATAGCTCTGCGATTTCATTGTAAGATTTCCAGCGGGGGAGAATGAAAGACCATAATTAAAATCTGGGAGAGAGGAAAGAGGTTCCTTATTACACAAGATTTTGCTAAATGCGTTGGCGGATAATCGGAGGTCAGCAAAGATGTCAATCTCAACTCAGTATAAACCGTAGCACATACGACGGTATAAACTCATGGATTGTATTAATACATTTATTTATTTAATACATGTTTTACGCATTGAAAGGATTCGGTCACAGATGCTGGATACACCACTTCTTATATCATTATTATTATTGTTGCTAATATTATAATTACTGTACGAATTATTATGAACGTAATACGTTATTTAACATATGCGCAATATATCATCAAAGCGTTGGACAATATGCTATATAATACACACTTCATGCCAAGAACGTCATAACGTCCTTGTCCCTATTCTATTGACATCCTCTGAGTATCGTGGGAGATTATGCACAAATGAAAAATGACAACAAATTTCATAGATATCAAATCGTAATCGTACAAATAAAAATGGCAAATTGTAATACAGAACAAACAAATAATCAAACATCCTGATCTAGAGATAGGCGAAAACAGAGATAAAAACCCGGAGAAAGTAAGAGCAAAACACTCAACGGAAAAAATTGCCTCTGCAAATTCCTATCTGACCCCATTCGATGGCGATCGAGCCGCGCAAAAAAAACACCACAAAGCTCCAAGATCATAATGTTGAGTGACTAGGAAAAAACATTGGCCAGTGTTGGATTACCAACAGGATAATTTTTGAACAGAAATTTCACGTTTACGATCATGTCGACACAAAAGCCTAAAGTCATAATCCTGTTAACCATTAAAGGTATTAGGTAAATACATTGGATTCAATTGTGGAGGTGGCATATTGATTGTGGACAGGTGATTGTTGGTATCACTCAATATTGTTATTGTAGTAGGGTAATCTACGATTCCAACACTTGTATAATTTGTATGGGTGACAAATTTAAACATTAACACTGTATTTTAAAATGAATTCTTCCATGAACCGGTAAAATAAAAAGTTTTAAAGTGAGCTGAGATTCTCACAGCATCAACTGTTCGAAGGAAAAGCATTCCAGATTATTTGGTACCATGACAGAAAAGCACGAACGCCGAGGGTAGAAGAAGTTCTTGGAACAGCACGAAGTTGTTTGTTTGAAGATCGAAGAGTGTGATTAGGATTATAGTGAACAAGAAGTGAATTCTTCCATGAACCGGAAACCATGCAGTGTAATGTGGTCAAATGTCTTGTTTTTGTGAGAACACGGCGGCTGCATTGTGTACCAGCTGAAGTTTGTGTAATAGTTAAAAATACCAATTAGGAGTGAATTTCTGTTGTCAACCAGTCCACCGCCATTTAGTTGAGTCTGGCGCTGGCCAGCCCCCATCAGATGGATGATGCTATCACCGATCCAAGTCCACCTGTAGTGAATAATAAGAGCAAGAAAGGCAGCAGGCATAGGCAAATAAAACATGAAAAGGGCAAGCTATGATTATTAGCAAAGATGGAAGGGGTATGAAATTAAAAGTTAACTAAACGCGTGGAGTCGATAACCCTTGCAGGTACACCATATCTAAAACGCCCTAATAATATGCTTCAATAACTTGAGCAGCAGTCATCAATAAGTAAGTAAACCGACCCTTTTGATAATAGCAATTGGTCGAAATGCAAATGTAAATGTCAAAACAAACACAGATAGACACATCTGTAAAATGATATCTGAATTTGATTATGGCGATAGGAAAGGTTAAACTAAAATTAGTATTTGTGAGACAACGCAAAAATACCAAGATTCATTCCCTGACAATGATGTTGTTAACACCAAGGAGTTTTCATAGTTAACACCTTGTTAATACGCTGTGTGATGCGATGGTATTTAATAATAACAATCAGACAGATGAGCCAATATTGTTAGGAAACAAGTATAACAGTTAGTAGTAAACAACATTAATATTCTCATGAGCTTATTGTAACCTAATCACAATCATGAACCACTACAAGCGCTAAAAGCATGCTATCCATGAAAGGATTTTGATTGAAAGTCTGTTTGATTGTATTGGCTTTTATCAATAGATCCACTAAACCAATTAAAGCTGTTATGTAAAGCCATTCATAAATCTACAATATTTCCTAGATTCAAGTGTGTGTAACCATTCAGACACTTATAGACCTAAGTGATATAATTGATCAATGCAAGTCAATCAATATGAATAGCGTCTAAATAAAAAATGTCCCGATATGGCAAATTCTAAGGGCTGTGATGTATACATGGTGCATAAAGGCAAGAAAATGCATGGAATCGGTACTCAAGCATTGCGGTAACCGGACATGTTAATTTGTCACTTCCCATCTCAAATGCTATAGAGTGGATGGTTTGCCTCTTTAAATTGACAAACGTTTTAAATTCGAAAATAATAAAGCATGAGTAATATGAAACTGATAGGTGATGGATATTTGCAACAATAACAGTTCCTAGTAAATACTATGCAACAGTAGCACCTTCGGTTCTGGGTAAAATGCCGCCCTGTTTCCGTTTGGTGCGCAAGTTGACAGTATGTCCTTCTTTTTGACATGGAGAATATACATGGTTAAAGCAACGGGATTTCCGTGTACATGTCCCACAAATTGCAGGCAAAGCATAAGCCTGTGAATTGGACAATTCATCGCCAAAAGCTTAGGGGAACAAATGCACGAGATTTGATGCCTAGTGAATTCAAAATTCAGGGAAAAGTAAGTAAAATGATGGTAGAATGAGTTGCGATATTAAAGGCCTGAACAAAAATAAATAACAATTTAAAACTCACCACACTGGAGTCGTGGTCAACTCATACGTGGCGGGTATCACTTGCACATGCAAATTGCAAAGACGGCAGCTCGGGGCTTAATCAGACTTGAAACTCGAAGACAGGTATTTTCGTTGTCCGTCAATCCACCTGATTCCCTTGCTGTTCACCGCCGTCGTTTTCCACCTCAATTTTATTTGACACATCTTCGTCGAAATTTACGTCTGTATCGCCTCCTTTCAATTTAATAAATTTTCGTTAAACACAGCCCGTCTCCCAGACTCAATTATATCATATCATGGATCGCAGAGACAGAGTTAGCTTGCCTGCTACGGTCTGTACGTACGTGATATATTTGGCGAGATGGGTCTGCTAGTTAAGAGTCTGATTCGCCTGTATACATCTTTGTGCCTCTTTTCGGTAGCAACAAAGAAAATAGCAATGTCCTGACGGATAATAAAACGTGATTTTTAAGAGCATTACTCACGGGAAGTCATCAGAAATCTGATAAGATTAAAGACATCCAAGGATGGCAATAGTAAGCCAGTAAAATGTCCAAGCAAAGAACCCATCAAAGAATGATCAACCTAACAGAGACTGACGCGCCGATTCGTAAATAGTTCCTCTCAGCAGAACAACCGACAAGCGAATGAAAATTAAATGGGCGCTGGCGAGAGAACAAAAAACCCGCGGGACTTGGAAGACGGCCTCTGATTGGCTCATCGACCGGTAGTCATGACATGGATGCAAACAACATCCAAAGCACGCCACTTCCGTTTCATGGAGTAAATGAGTTCGATCGAGAGTGCCCTCTATCAAACTTAATTAAGGGGGGACTTAAGGAAGTTTTTTGTTGAATTTTGTTAGTGCTGTAATTATTGAACCATGACTCAAATGTATATAAAAGTATACCTTATTGGAAAGGAAATGGATCAGAGAATCCAAATTTGGCATCAATTTTGACCAAAAATGTTGATTTTTTAATCAAATCACAAAAAAAAATCACTTTTTTTGAACAAAGCTAACAAACATAATTTTGAGTTAAAAATGCCCAAATCACTTGATGATGATGTTAAGACACTACTGAAGGGACGATTTAAAAAAAAAAAATCTAATCCAATATTTTTTGAAATGTTGACAAAAAAGTGTTAAAAAAAATTAAAAATCAATTTTTTCACGTTTTTTGGCAATTTTCAAAAATATTAGATTAGGTTTAAAAAAAAAAAGAAATCGTCCCTTCATCAGTGCCTTAACATCATTATAAAGTGATTTGGACATTTTTTACTCAAAATTATTTTTTGTTAGCTTTGTTCAAAAAAATTTGGGTTAAAAAAGTGAATTTTGTGATTTTCTCAAAAAATCTAAAAAAAAAATCTAAAAAAATCAAATCAAAAACTTCCTTAAGTCCCCCCTTAAACACGGTTTTAAGCTAAACACGCGTCTAACTTTGACTTTAGACACAGCGTTTAACTAAACGCAATTCTCGTACATTTGTTTTACTTAAACACGCGTCTAACTCGCTGAAATATGTCTAACTTTAAACATGGGTACGGGGGTAGTTTAATGCGTGTTTAACTAAACTCGCACACCAACTGTATGCCTTGAATGATCACTCAACCGTGCTCGGGGCAAGCTGCCGTGCGGATCGTGTAGTCTTTAAAAGTACCGTGTATTTAAGGCATTCGTTCGATATCTATTGTAACCCATTAGGGCCACAATGAATTAAATACCTGTATACAATTAACGCAGGACCACCCTGGGAACGAGATTTGCAGAGTTTAAAATCGTGTTTTGTTAAACACGTAGTTTAAAGGATAAACTCACGTTTAAGTTAGACACGCGTTTAGTTAAACACGGTTTTAAGCTAAAACCGTGTTTAGTACGAGAATACGGCCCAGGTGTTTATCTTTGGGTAGAAAATTCAAAGTTACAGATGAGGAACAGTAACGGCGATAAGGCGGAACTGAGTGGCACACTAAGCTATTCTCTTGGAAATCCATAATTCCCTATGAAAGACATGACTTTAATCTCCCCCACAGATCTACATTCCCTGTATGTAAGATCATGGAAGTAACAGATTCCATGGTAACATTAAGGTCATATCTTCCATAGCGAATGTAGGGATTTCAATTGGAATAGCCTATGAGAGAAATAATGTGATGCATTGTATCAAGTTACTATGTTTACGTTTGATAAGTAATAATCAATTTGATGATTATGGCAACAAAAAACAACATAACACAAGTTATAACAACTACGTTGCTTTGCAGGTGGATTCTAACCAACCAACTACTTCAAAAGATACGATCGTCCGGTCAAAAGCACTTGGTTCATATTGGAGCACCATGAAACCGTAGGATCAACGGTATATGTATTGATATTGTGCCGATGTTATACAGTACTAAACACGGTTTTAGCTTAAAACCGTGTCTAACTAAACGCGTGTCTAACTTAAAGGGGCATTGAGAGATGTATCGATATACTAAAGAGCAAATAACGTAAAGATAATCATCAACATAGCCCAAATCCAAAATGTCACACAATTCTGACATCGCCTTCATGCCAAAGAAGCAAATAACGGCACTTCCGGGTTGAGATTTGCCGCGAAAAGCTGCATGTAAAACGATAGCATAACTTCCGAATTCAGCACCTAGTTTGATCATATCGAAACTAAGAAAATCATTACATTTTATATGATGAACGGCGAATGTTGGTAAACTGTTTCAGATGGTAGTTAGTATATGCCTAAGTATTACTTTGATGCAAAAAAACTGATTTCCAGGATAATTGAGGGCACACTCCCATACGTATCTCTCAATGCCCCTTTAAACGCGAGTGTATCTTTCAAACAACGTGTTTAACAAAACACGGTTATAAACTCCGCGAATCTCGTCCCCAGAGTGGTCGTGCGTTACTGTATACAAGTATTTATTTTTGTTGTGGCCCTAATGGATTACAATAGATATCGACCGAATACCTCAAAAGCACATGTGCTTTTAATACTACACGATCTGAACGTCAGCTTGCAGCAGGCATGATTGAATGATTATCCATACCATGTTTAAAGTTAGACACTTTTTAGTGAGTTAGACGCGTATTTAAGTTAAACAAATCTTCGAGAAATACGTCTAGTTAAACGATGTGTCTAAAGACAAAGTTAGACGCGTGTTTAGCTTAAAACCGTGTTTAACTACGTACGAGAATACAGGCCTTTATGTTTATATTCATTATGATTTCTATTTTCTTTTCTTTTTATCAAACAGAACGGAGCTAGCTCGCCGACGGAGAATGCTCTACCGGATCGCCCGGGTCATAGGAACCCTTGCAATGCTGGGAATTACCGTGTTATTAGTCAATGTGCCTTCTTCTACCAACATAAAATATCGGCATTCGCCTAATTCTGCACCATATCGCCACGAACAACCAACCTACGTTCAAGACATAGCTGCGATGCAGCATAACAAAATTGAAGCGAGTGAAAGAGCTAGTGCCGCAAGAGTTTTATATCAAACGCCTCCTTCAAGTACAGTGCCTACTACAGAACAACAAACTACTCCTTCTTACTCCACCCCAACACAAGAATCGTGTTGTATGCCTAAATGTGACCTTATTGCCCGCAAAACAGGCATGTGTACCTGTTATTTGTACTAGTCTTCATGAAGATTAACATTATGATTGTATAGACTAAACAACGAACGATACTGACATTCGTTGGATGCAGTTTTGCATATTAACTGACGAAACAATGCAAAATCAGCTTAAATATATTATTGTCTTCATTATTTGATATTTCACTGATAAGTATAATACTATTAAAGGTTGTATCACATTTTTTGTACCTTGCCTTAAAATTTGAGACAACTTATGACTAGAGGCAAATCTATGGTAATAAATCCTTTCAGCAAACAATAAAAACGAGTGAATGTACGGCACGTATCGATCCAGACCACCGCCAAATAGACGAGGTAGGGTTGACCTGGATAATTTACATTTGGTCAACCTACTGTGCCGTGCGTCCATTACCCCAGACGCAAACAATTGCATATGCTGGTTCCCTGCATCAATGGGCTCCACACAACTTTATATCCATAGATGCAGGTACGCGCCGATTGCCACTCAAAGCTGATTTGCTGGCATGAAAGTCAGGCATATTCATGATTGATGAAAAAAAGATCCACAAATAAATTCGATCAAGCCAGCTTCACGCTTATAGAATGATAACAAATTTGATGATTGGCACAAACTACACGTGTATCTGCGCTCACCACAGCGCCGGACTTCACACGCATGTCATAGCGCGTTCCCCACCGTGCCGTAGCTATGGCTGCGCGACAATGCATTCAGCGTTCGATGCGGTATCTCAGCTACAGTATGTTGATCGGGTTTTTTTTAACCTTATACCATAACAGAGCGACAATGTAATGTGTTGAACTTACTGTTACGGCCGGCAAATGCGAACCCTGTACCTGCTACTATGGATCAGTCGGCCCGGGGATGCAGGGTGCAGGGAACCAGCATAACAATTGCATTGAATTTACAATTACAAGGACATTTTATGCAACTCCTCACTTACTTTCGCGGCAAATCTCAACTCGGAAGTGCCGTTATTTGCTTATTTGGCATGAAGGCGATGTCGGAGTTGTATGACATTTTGGATTTGGGCTATGTTGATGATTATCTTTACCTTATTTGCTCATTTAGTATCGATACATCTCTCAATGCCCCTTTAATGGGTTTTTAATGCTTGAAGAAGGTCAAAGAATGCATCTCCCTTAATAATGTGGGTCACTAGTTATTGACCCTTTTGTTACCTATCATAAATATTGCCTATAATAATATCATGACAGATAATAGATGGCATTTCGTCACCGTCTCTATTTCTTGAAGGCTCATCGCACTTGATGGGAATTTTATGCATTTTCTGGGTCTCATAATACAATTGCCATTGGTAACCATCGTATAATTTAACAAAGGCCACGGGAGTCCTATTCTACGATCGTAATTTCAATAATTACAAAATGTTCATGATTTTACAAACCTTATTAAAAATGTTCAAACACTATAAAGAAAATACAGAATTAAAAGAAAATGACAATTTTTCAAATTCGTGGCCCGTATAGAACATGTTGGTTTCATTAACTAACATGTTCTGTAAAACCTTAAAGGGACATGCAGTGCTGTGTTAGAGGCTGCGCCCTCAATTTTGATAAAACTGGTATTTGTAAGTTTTTACAATTGTAACATTTTACACTAATAGTTGGGGAGCTTAGGGTTTTTTCGGTCCCAGTGTAGATGACACAGGGAGTTATGTACCAAAATGTTCTTTGAAGTCGGTAGAATTACAACTTCAGTGGACCTCCTTACCAAAGTGTGTGGTTATTTGACCTTTGACCTTTATTTTGGGTAGAAGGTCACATGCGTTTCAATGTGTTTCAAATCCATGTGTGCTCCACAGCTATAAACAGTTACAGTATAAATATGCTGGGCATAAGGCTGCTTTCGTGATTTCGTGAGTGGTAACAGCAACAATGACCATTATTAATGTTCATCTTAAATTCTGATTTAAATTATATAAAACAATAAAAATTTTAACATCACTTTGTATCCCTTTAATATAACACAGCATATTCAGAAATGGGTTTCACACTTCGGACACATTGTGTATCAATTGCTTTGAGATGCTGATCAGTCCCATTGATGGAATGCAAATGATTATCAATCAATCAATCAATCAATCAATCAATCAATCAATCAATCAATCAATCAATCAATCAATCAATCAATCAATCAATCAATAAATCAATCAATCAATCAATCAATCAATCAATCAATCAATCAATCAATCAATCAATCAATCAATCAATCAATCAATCAATCAATCAATCAATCAATCAATCAATCAATCAATCAATCAATTACGTTTTGAAAACGCAGACCTACATTAATTTAAAATGTACTATTTTCAACATGATGTGTGTAATTATTATCATTAATACTCGTTGCATCTTATTTATCAATTTGTTGTGTGTAATAAACCTTTTTTTATAACTGATCGAAAATGTTGTTGAGTTGATAAACCCCTCGACTTTGTTGAGAGTGGATTGTCCCTGTCTCCGTATCCAGATGGATTCTTTTAACCATCTAGTTGTCTTGTGCGCTTCCTTATCTATGACTTCGGCCTCCTCCCACCCGATGACATGGTTGGTTGGTTGCTGCGACGCACTCGATACTGGTGTAACATTAATGTTCCAGTATCGTCCGATACTGGAACACCAAATTGTTTTCCAGTATCGAGCGATACTGGAACTTTTTTATGTTCAGTATCGGTACACTGGTACACATGTACCAGTAGTGATTTGTCCCAGTATCGGGCGATACTGGAACATACTTTTAGATGTGCCAGTATCGTCCGATACTGGAACAGTGACGTTGTACCAGTATCGATCGATACTGGGTGTTCCAGTATGGGACGATACTAGTCCAGGATCTGGGACCTAGAGTACATTTCCCCCCAAACGCGGTTGTTTCACGGAGCTGAGAAGGATTTTCAAAATATATTGGATAAAAAGTTTGCGAAACAAACAAAATTCGTAATTTAGAGAGCAGTGGGAATCTTTTCGTACGAAGGATCTTGATATTTTAAAAGCTTAATACCAGTGACTTATGTTTAGTTACACACGGTACACCGAGTACCATGGAGTGGAATTCTGCATCAAGCAGTCTATGCAGACTAATCGGTAAAGGCCTTAGGCCTAGCATATTTATGATGAGGTATAGTGTAAAACAAATACGGTTTACATCGGGAAGTAGTATACCGCACTGCAGAGTGAACACTAAGTGGTAACTAAAGTTTCCACGCACTGAACGTGCGAGGGTGGTCACGCTAATTAATGTACGCCGTGTTATTTTGTCTCATGCAAATGTCGCTATTTCTCAGAGTACTAATGAGAATTGATTAAACTATCTTTAGCTGTTTAGAATTGTTTTCAAATAGAGAGAATTTAAGGTATATTTCATCAACAATTACACCGAGATTATTTCATTACATAACCAATCACAGTTTGATTAGGCTAAAGAAAGCCCCTTTAATATTACACTACGCAACAGGCTATCAGTGTCCATATTTCTTAGCGGGCTTTATAAACATGCAAGCCGTACAGGTGCGAGCGAATGCAAACCGTACAGGTGCGAGCGAGATAGACATAGCAAACGTTTTGTACATTATTTCAAAACAGACGATCATCCCTGCTTTTAAAAGCTACTTGAAAGCTATTAAAATAGCTTTCAAGAAAATATATACAAATTTTATTGGAGACAATAAAACTAAGAAATCAAAACAATAATTAATAAACCATAACAGATAATTGGAATGGAACAGTAGGGTGCATCTTATATCGCCTGAGAATGAGGTGAGATTTTCTTTTACGCAATGGTGATGGACATCCTTTTCTATATTTTGTTCAGAAGCTGACAGGTAAGCCTCATTTCGTTTTAAATGCGTTGTTAATAAAGCGCACATGTCTCCGTTTAATCCGCGCGCCATCTTCCAAACACATTGGAAATGACATCTACTTGCTAAGAGGGTTTAGTTTACCTTGAATACAAATGAAGGAACTAGTTTGGGATCTCTTTAAAATGATTTTTAAGAATTAGCTTAAGAGCAAATTACACTTTCGCAATAGACCGCGTGTAGGTCTATGGCAAGCTTAAGGGGGACTCACTCACTCTGTAATTATTGAACTATTAATCAAATGCATACAAAGGTATACATTTTTGGAGAGGAAATGGATCAGAGAATCCAAATTTGGCGTCAATTTTGACCAAAAATGTTGAATTTTTGAGAAATTCACAAAATTCACTTTTTTGACCCAATTTCTTTTGGAACAAGCTTACAAAATTATTTTTGAGTAAAAAATGCCCAAAATTGCTTGATTATACTATTAAGACACTAATCTAGGGACGATTTTCTCATTTTTTCATATAAAGCCGTATTTTTGAAATTTTGACCAAAAAAGTGCCAAAAATGTTATTTTTTTCACATTTTTGGTCAAAATTCCAAAAATACGGCTTTAGAAGAAAAAAGAAGAAAATATTCCTTATATTAGTGTCTTAATAGTATCAAGCACTTTTGGGCATATTTTACTCAAAAATTATTGTCCAACAAAAAAAATTGGTCCAAAAACCGATTTTTGTGATTTACAAAAAAAAATCAACATTTTTGGTCAAAATTGATGCCAAAAATGTATACTTTTATATGAATTTGATTAATAGTTCAAAAATTACAGCACTCACAAAATTCCAAAAAAACTCCCTAAGTCCCCCTAATGCCTAATGACATTCTTGGTCAGTGCCGTGACCCCCCCCCCAAAAAAAAAACCCAAAAGAAGAAAAAAACAACCCGATTTATTGTAACTGAAACTGCTTATAGTTATATGACGCGAGCGTAGCAAGCAGGACATTTAGCATTTTTGAAAGTTTCTCTTAGGTTTTTCGAAGCCTTTTTAGAGCAAAATATTAAAATGGTTCCCCAAAAAGCTATATTTATGATCCCTTCATGACCCCCTGGAAAACCCCAAACGACCCCCAGGTTGAGAACCCCTGCCCTAATGTATAATAATTCGACAAACACGGTTTATCGCCGATAAACCCTGATAAACCCTGTTTATCAAATTGAAAAACACTGTTTTTCGCTCGAACAACAGTTTATCGATAAACAGAGTTGATCAAAAAACACTGTTTATCGCTCGAATAACACTGTTTATCGCTCGAATAACACTGTTTATCGCTCGAATAACACTGTTTATCGCTCGAAAAACATAGTTGTTATGTTTTCATGTTTTTCGCTCGAAAAACATGGTTTATCGATAAACTCAGTTTTTTGCTCGAAAAACACTGTTTATCGCTCGAAATCAAATTGAAAAACACTGTTTTTCGCTCGAAAAACAGAGTTTGTCGTTAAAAACACTGTTTATCGGATAAACATTGATTTTCGAGTTTTTGATCAAAAACAGTGTTTTTCAATTTGATAAACTGAGTTTATCGATAAATTGAGTTTATCGATCGTTAAACTCTGTTTTTCGAGCAAAAAACACCCAGACAACATTACAATATTGGCCCAATATTGATGTTTCATTGGCCCAATATTGGCTCACAATATTGGCGCAATATTATTTGCTCATTGGCCCAAGCTGGATGAACACTGTTTTTCGCTCGAAAAACATGGTTTATCGATAAACTCAGTTTACCAAATTGAAAAAACAGTGTTTATCGATTAACACTGCTTTTCGCTCGAAAAATATAGTTTATCTCGGTAAACTTAGTTTATCGGTCGATAAACAGTGTTTATGATAAACCGTGTTTACATTAAGCTTGCCATACACGTGCATAGTTCAAGTTCTTGTAATCAGTGCGCCAATAAGATCCTATCTGTTTATTTGCTTAGTTTGTCCACTATTCATAAACTTTGGGATTTTGATGTCGGTTAATTCTACTTGATCGCAAAGTTGCGGCGTCTTCAGCTTTATTCTCGAGCCTTTTGGGGTCATTTAGGACCGATATCAGTTCTAGGTTGGCATGCGTAATACCAGGCGCGGATCCAGCCAAGTTTAGGGGGCTCCAGGGGGTGTCTGAGGGTGGGGGGGGGGGGGTATGCCCCCCTTTGAATTGCATTTTTTCTTCCATTTTCGAACTCATTTGGTGCGATCTGGTGTATACTTTTGACCAAAATTCTAACGAAAAGCCACCTCTTCATTTCCAATAAATATTTTATTTTGTTTTTTATCATTTTAAGTTCATCTTAGCATCAAAAAGATTCTTTGTGGTTCGAGAAATTAGACTCCTGAAAAGCCTGCAAGATTTAATACTTAGGAAATAGTGATATCACATTTTAAAATTTTGAATCCCAGTGCAGTCTGCTGAAAGTTGTTCTGATATATATATGTTAAATAAAACAAGGCGCTCTAGATTATGTACTGAGAATTTGAAGAGGGAACGGGCTGGGAGGAGTGTACTATAAACATACACATTGTCCCTTGGTTGCTTCTCTGATTGAGGAGTGGTTGACACCTCGTGTGTCAAATGACCGTACAGTATGCTTACACTGTCTGTGTATGCCTGAGGTTCTTCATTCGCTGAATATCTCGACATTATTATTTAATAACTACGCACATATCAAACATGTCAACAAATTGCTATGATTTCTTTTTTTACCGATATCATTTTGCTAAAATAATACCTTGAATATAAACAGTAGTGAAATACCGTATTACAGTCAAATGTAATTAACTGTTATATAATCTTGTCAAATAACTGATGTCCAGTATAGGTTTGACGTCATTGTGTGATATTCAATTAATAAAGTAAGTTCACAATCGGTTGAAGGCGTTATTCATAAAAAAAATGATATTTATAGAATGACACATCTAACCTGACGCAATTAAAATGCACGTGGTCAGGTGAGGTCCATGTTGGATATTAGTGTGCATAGATTGGTCGTCCAATGAATACGAGTTGTTCCAGTAATGTACAAATTATGATGTGTATAAATTATTGACGTCATAAAAAGTGTGCCAACAGTATTACCACGAATACTTTAGAATATAACATAATTAAGCTCTCTGTGACTTTGAGGTTTGAAATACTAATTAGCTGCAATGATACCACCATTTGAGCTCAAAGGTTATAATACTAAAGGGAAGGGAATATAAAAGATATAGCTAAGAATAATTTTAACGGTTTAAAACAGTATTTTGGTACAAACTGAAAATGGATTATAGCTTTAGAAAGCAAATGCATAACCTAACTGGGTCAAAAGGAAGTCGGAATTTTCTTTGTCACATGTTTGAAATATAACTCATTATTTTCTCGACATTATACATGAGGGAAAACCCGCATGCTTAATCGCACCAATCATGCCAATAGTATACGACCGTCAATGCGACTATCAGATACCATTCACCTGGATAAAACATGATTACCACCTACACGCAATCATAAAGTGAGAATTAGTGAACATGATTATTATAACGCATTTTGCATTTATTACAGCATAGTTTAAAGTGATTATATTGGATTGTAAAAATGGGGCAAACACTCCCCACTCTCCTCTATATATAAATGTTTGGCGTTTCCGGAGACCCCAAAATATCAGAAATCGAATTTGATTGGCGACAACTAAAAATATTGAAACCCCCGTATTCTTTCAATATGTGTAGCTCCATTCACCAACTGAAATATAACTGATGTCCACCATTATGCTCCACGTCATTGCGTGATACTTAATTAGTCAAGTAAGCTTACAATCGGTTAATATTGGCATATATATGATGGATCGTCCATTGAGACTACTATAGTAGTCAAAACAAAGTTCAATTTGGATGTTTTTAAATTATTGACGTCATAATAAAGTGTGCCATAATGGCGATGAACAGATATAGCAACATTGTAAGCTATTGGGAGGGAATAAAGATGTAGGAAAAAGTGTACTTTTGGTCCCAGATTCTGGACTGTACTAGTATCGTCCGATACCAGTACACCCAGTATCGTCCGATACTGGTACAAAGTCAGTGTTCCAGTATCGGTCGATACTGGCACATATAAAATGTTCCAGTATCGGGCGATACTGGAACAAAATGATGCACCAGTATCGGTCAATAATGGGACAAATCTCACTGTTATCTCGTGTACCAGTATCGCCCGATACTGGAACACAATTTGGTGTTCCAGTATCGGTCGATAACGTACCAGTATCGTTCGATGGCAACCTTTATGTGGTATACCAGTATCTGGGACCTAAAGTACAATTTTTCCAAGATGTATAGCTAGGAATAAGTTTAACGGTCTTAAAAGAGTATTTAGTACCTCTAGATTATATACTTGGTGTTAAGACCATTTGATGGCCATTTTAACTACACACGCCGAGACTGTCAGAGTATCACTCTATAATATACACCTGGAAAAAAGTATCGCACCACTGCTTTTTTTTTTGAAAAGTGCAAATGTGGCCTCGAATTTTGCAACCATGGTGTGATATTAAGGATCATTTGTTTGCGTAAGCTAGCCAACAAAATGTTATGCAATCAAAGGGCCACATTTTAGTTTGTGACGCGTACTCGATGTAATGTTTTTCAAGGCCAAGGGGAAAATGCATGTTTTTGTCCAAAAACATGCATGAAACAAGTTTGGGTATAACGCAATATTGAATAGACTTTAAAAACTTAAAATAGTCATTATATTAGTTCTGTATTTGGCGCAAGATATGTTCCATTTAGACGTAATAGGCTACAATGCAGTGAATGAGTCCAAACATGCCAATTTTTGTTGCTCATGAATTCAGCATATACGAAGAGGTCACCGTTGATTTTTATTTGTTTATTTGACCTAGGTCAACACTTCCGCAATTTTGCTTTGTCATTTGAACTTATTTAAAATTTGACCTATTTTGACCTATGACCCCATAACCGTTGGGCGTACGAAAAAGGGGGTTTTCATGTTTGAGGACAATCTGGCAACTTTTGAAATTTGACCCCAGATGACCTTTGACCTTGGAAGACTTGAATGTATTACCAAGGATTACAACTATAGAGATTAATCATCGGGCCTCTCAATATCGCGTTATACCCAAACTTGTTTCATGCATGTTTTTGGACAAAAACATGCATTTTCCACTTGGCCTTGAAAAACATTACATCGATTACGTCACAAACGTCCTTTTCAATATGTGTAGCTCCATTGGCAATCAAAGCCCGGGTCCGTGTGTACGGCGTGAGGTTTAGTATTCATAATTCACATTTTCACCCATTAAAGTGCGCTAGGATTTACATTACATTTTGAGTTCATTTTAGCATAAACAGACTCTTTTGCGGATTTAGAAATTCCCATAGCAAAAAATAAAGTCACCGGGTTACCCGATACCATGTGGAGAGTATTTTTAAAGTAATCGGAACATCTCCGCTAGCGGAGAACATTTTGGGGGAGCAGTTAGCTGTTTTGGAGAGTTACCGATGGTTCTCCAGAAACCTGGTTATTATCCGAAACACTCTCCAAAAACTAAAACTCTGCCAGCAATTCCCGAAATAGCCTCGGTTCGAGGCTTCTGGGCCCTGGGATACTTTTTCTCTCTCTCTCTCTCTCTTTTCATTTTTTCTTTTCTTTTCTGTTCTTGGGAGTATACCGGATACTAATCCGCAATATCCCCAAAACATTAGCGGGTGGTTACCCGCTAACCATCCGCAATTCCGGGAAATATACTCGTACCTACTTCACTCTCAAAAACGTTATCGGGTAGTTACCCGCTACTTATACCTAATTTGCATGTCATTTCCACCCGGTGGTAACCCGGTGATCACCGGATAGCTATCCGCTAATCTGCTGTTTTTTCGATATGGGTTAGACACATTGCCCTTTGTTGTAATAAGATATATAAGTACTTGAAATAGTGGTTGGCACATTGTGTGTCAAACTCTCGCCCAAGTGTCTTACTAATATTATGCTTACAATGGGTAAACATGTAAAAGCCTGACATCTTTCCTCGGCTGCATTTCTCGATATTATTATATTAAAAACTACGAGCAGATATGATTTATTTTTACCGATATCATTTTGCAATAATAATACCTCTTACTAGAAAGTTACTAACAATAGTGATATACCGTACCTTTATACTTTATATTACCCATTACATAATTAACAAGCCTCAGTGGTTTGAAATACAACCACGAAAAAGTGTATCATAGCTTTAGAATGCAAGCAAATGTCACAAACATTAGAAAGCCAGCAAATGTCAACCAATATACCCGATTTCCTTTGTGACATGTTTGAAATATAACTCATTACTTTCTCGATACAGCAGACAGTAACCCTCTGGCTATTACCACCAATATTGCATGGACGTCATTGCGACTATCTGCCAAATACCGTACACTGGTTACTGTCAGTGTCATTTGATTGCCACCTACACGCGGTAATGAGGTGTAGGGGTGAACATGACTAATACACTCTTTAGTAGTTACGAACCAATCAGAAAGCAGGAAAATAAATACGCGTATTGAAAGTGTCTAATTACACTTCGCGTGAGCGCCGTACATGCGAGCACTACCACGCGCTTTGTTCCCATTCGTTATTCACTCATTTGACCGTAACAGGTGATTATAGCCTCACTGTCATAATGCTATGGACATGATTTAAACTATTCACGTTAGCGTGTTTTGTTGTTGTACGCGGAGCTGCGTCCAGATGCATGAAATTCGCGTACAAATATGCATGCATGCGCGTAACGATTTAACGATTGACCAATCAGGACGCGCGGTCATTTTTTAAAGCGCCCGGTATGCTTTCCGGGTTTACGCATGTACGCACCCCCGCACGCGCGAGCATACGCACGCATTGTTGGAACTTTGTCCAAAGAATTATGACGCTGACTATATATAATGACTAACTCTTTATCCAATTGCGAGTTTGCCGGGCGTGTTTGACGATGTTCTTGGAATAAGCCGGAGACCCAACATGTCAGAAATCGACTACTGAAAATAAAATTTGGAAAAATGAATTGCTTCAATAGATAAGGTACGTAGGAATCCTGACTTGTAATAATTCGTGGGAAAATGGTTGAATGATAGCGCTAGCTAGATATTTGGATGAAGCAATTTATCTAGTGAGTGGTGCTGATAATTGCGATGTGATCTACATCGAAATTACCAAATCGTGAAATTGTACACGATAGACGGCGAATTAAGGTAAACGGTTTCAGATGGTACACTGCTAGAAAGTGACGTTAATTTACAGGAAAACTATACGGTTTTTACCGTTTTAAAACAATATTTACACAAACAAATGTTAAAAACCCGTAATTTTACTATTCCCTCTATATTACCTTTATTTTAACGTTATTTGGAAAATATTCCGGGTTTTTTTACAGCAAATGTAAAATTGACGTTAATTAACAGGACAAATACGGTTTTTACCGTTTTAAAGCAATATTTACACACAAAAATGGTAAAACCCCGTAATTTTACGATTCCTTCTACATTAACGTTATTTAAACGTTATTTGTAACATATTCCGGTTGTTAACAGCAAACGTAAAAACTGACGTTAATTTACAGGAAAAATATATGGTTTACCGTTTTAAACAATATTTACACAACGAAATGGTAAAAACCCGTAATGTTACGATTCCTTCTACATTAACGTTATTTTAACGTTATTTGTAAAATATTCCGTTTTTTTTACAGCAAACGTAAAAATGGACGTTAATTTACAGGAAATATATACGGTTTTTACCATTTGAAAACAATATTTACACAAAAAATGGTAAAACCCCGTAATTTTACGAATCCCTTTACATTTACGTTATTTCAACGTTATTTGTAAAATATTCCGTTTTTTAACAGCAAACGTAAAATTGACGTTAATTAACAGGAAAAATATACGGTTTTACAGTTTTAAAACAATACAACACAAATATGGTAAAACCCCGTAATTTTACGATTCCCTTTACATTAACGTTATTTTAACGTTATTTGTAAAGTTTTCAAGTTTGAGGGAGAAATCGGTTTTCGTATAGGCCTATTCCGTGGATCGAACCCGGACCGCATGCGTGCAAATAAGAGACTCTACCGCCTGAGCTATACGGGTCGCGATGTTCGTTACCGTAAACAACATTTGATCCTTGACGGAGTAAAGCACATGGCACATGTACATTGTACAGCAATACATTTATACAGTAAGTGTGTGTACGGTTAATAAATTCGCGACCGGGCCATCGCGCGGTACAACATTCTAGCAGCGTCGGGTTTTGTAGTGTGGAGGGTTATGGTTAAGGGATCGTGAAAAAGGCATGTTTTAACCCTATAAGTATCCGGGTGTGTTTTGGGAGATTTAAATTATCAGGGAGAGAAAAAGGGGTCACATTTGACCGGGGTGGGGTAATCAGTCTCCGCATGTGCTGGGGATCGAACACGGGCTGTGTGTGTGCAAGTCAGAGACGCTACCGACTGAGCTATATGGGTCAGCTTCAAAAAACTTACGTTTTTTTTCTCGCAAGGCATGACATTTGGTCTCCCCTCCCCAAGTCAGCACAACCCACTCCATTTTGTCCCAAACACTCTTGAAAATTCTGGGGGATAAAACTAGCTTAATTGGTCGAAAATGTCAAAATCAAAGCAGATTCAGGCAAATTGTACACAAAGTTAAAATATTCCTGCGCATTTTACCCCCTCCCCCTCACCCCACCCCCATTTCTAATCCTATTCCCTTCTTTCATGATCAATTATCACCCTATTGTATATCGTAAGAATAATCCTCCTTGAATCGGCCTTTCAAGACATGTGTATAGCCGCGACCAACCTCCACACTCAAGTGGTTTTGACGTCCCGTGTACGTATCAGACTAAAAGTGATTCTAGATTTTATTTGTAAACTTTTATCACGCATGCGTACGAGGGGCATAACATCTATTTTCTTAATTAAGACAATGGATGTTTGGTCCCTCGTAAGCATGCGTGATAATATTTTACACCACAGAAAGAGATCTCAGGGAAACGAAAATTTCAGCAAAACTTCTACCGAAATCGGCGGTATATTCGGAAAGTTACGAATTATTGAATACGTCATTCTGTTTAGGGAAATTTGGTTCCCAAACTGTGAATTCTTAAGAAATGAGTCCGACAATTTGGTCATTTTCATGTATTTCCTGCAATTTCCTGTAATTCAGACATAGTTCAAAATAAACTTATTCGTATATCGTACCAATTTATGATGATATGGTCGTGATCGCCGTTGACCGAAAAATGTAATATTGAATCAAATATTGCTACATTTATGATGCATACAGAAGAATCGAGGCAGACTACTGAACTTTGTTCACCAAAAAAATAAGAAGCTAAAAATCTCATTGTATCCATGCGAGTTAAAATCACTTAAAAAAAACCCGCGTCAATTCAAAGAATAAACTGAATGGATTGTATGCATTACGCCATCATTGCACGTGGTTGATTCCTTTCTGTAAAGCCGACCAAAGCACGTGGAAGGCCTCTATAGACATGATAAACAAGTGGCATCAAAACCGCTCGAGCATGGAGGTCGATCGCGGCTAAACAATAGTCTTCAAAGGCCACTTCAAGGAGGGTTATTCTTACGACGTAAACAAGTGAATTACGATAAGCCTAGCAATGAATAGGCGGCTACAAACATATCTCGTTTGAGTAGTGTCGCGATTAGCCTCCTCCTAGAGCTATTACCTGCCATGGATGTATTAATACACCCACCTAACTAGCTTATTAAAGAAATATACACCTAGGCAATAAATTAAATGTGTACATTCCTTCCCCCTAATTTAACACCTCTTTCATAAATAATGAGGGGTACCTTTAAAGTTATGGCTATATCTTGATAGACGTCTCGTATGGAATAAACTGTGTACTACAGTGCAACAGAGCATAAACTTCCAAAAGTGCATGTTATTGAAATTACGCTGTAATTCAAAAAGTAACATATGTAAGACAAGGAGACAATATCATATTATAGAATACAGCTTGGTGATTTAATGTCATAGAGAAAAAAAATTGTTTGACCTTATTTGCATATGATTAGCATATTATAAAGAAATACATTAAAATTTTGCTTTTTGAAATTTCCAGCAAAAACTATAAATGCTATTAACAGTCTCTGCCTCTAAGGGCGTACCATGTGGTGATTCATGGGTCCTCAGATCAACTTTTTAAAAAAACTAGTGATACATTACCATAACATTATACTACTGCCAAATTTTAAAATTCCTAAAAGTGTTGGTTCGGTCGTAAAAAATCACCGAAATGTCAGGAACAAATCCCAGTAAAATGATTACTACGTTGCCTATAAGTATAACTATGCGCACCATGCACATCCCAACGAAAGGAAAACATATTTTGAAACCTCCAGTTGGGTACACAACAAAAGTGAAACAAAATCATTGGGATCTCGTTGGCGCGTCACATTACCCTGACCTTGAAACCGTGACGAACAGCGTCGTTAGCAGTTTTCAAGCCCTTATAGTTTGGCGCGCCAATGATATCCCATTACATAAACAAGTTCATATGGAAGAACTCAGAGCCTTTAACAAATTCAAAAGTAAAAATTGTTGGGATCTCGTTGGCGCATGGAGATAATCCAGGTCAAAGGTCAAGTTTTACCATTTTGAGCCATTTTCACACCTCCGTAAATCCGTGCGCCATCTTTAAAACACCTTGGAAATGACATCTACTTGCAAAGATGGTTTACCTTAATAAAAAATGAAGAAACTGGTTTGGGATCTCAGAGATTTTTTTTTTAATGATTTTTTACAAATTTGCTTAAGAGCAACTTGCACTGCATGCGAGTCAGTAATAGCAATTTGTGCATTGTCCAAGTTCTTATAAATCAGTGCGCCAACAAGATCCCATCAACTTTTTGATTTATTTGCTTAGTTTGGCCACCATTCAATAGATACCACTGGAAAAAACTTTGGGATTTTGATGGCGGTTAATTCTACATGATCGCAAAGTTGAGGTGTCATCAGCTTTATTCTCGAGCCTTTTTGGGCCATTTATCAGATTATCAGAATATCAGATTCCTTTGGTGAATTTTGACATGTCATATAGGACATTGTTTTTCATGCATTTTAAACCATTCTCAACCCATCAACATTAATCTGTTGCATGATGTTTCATAAATTGCATATTATGTCTTCAGAATTCAACAACCCTGTCGAATTCGGAAGACATGACTTACATATTTTGAAATCGACATTACAGACTAACATAGATGTGTTCAGAATAGTCTAAAATGCATAGAAATCAATGTCCTATATGACATGTCAAAATTCACCAAAGTAATCTGATATCCTGGGACTTGGTCTGAAATGGCTCAAAAAGGCTTGAGAATAAAGCTGATGACACCTCAATTTTGCGCTCATTTAGAATTCACCGCCATCAAAATCTCAAAGTTTTTCTAGTGGTATCTATTGAATGGTGGCCAAACTAAGCATATAAATCAAAAAGTTAATGGGATCTAGTTGGCGCACTGATTTATAAGAGCTTGAACAATGTATGTGGGGCTATTACTGACTCGCATGCACTGTAAGTTGACCTTAAGCAAATTTTTAAAAATCGTTTTAAAAAAAATCTTAAAGATCCCAAGCTGGAATCTTCATTTTTGATTTAAGGTAAACCATCTTTGCAACTGGAGATCATTTCCAAGGTGTTTTAAAGATGGCGCACAGATGTACGGAGGTGCAAAAATGGCTCAAAATAGTAACATTTGACCTTTGACCTTGATTATCTCCATGCGCCAACGAGATCCCAACAATGTTTCCTTTTGAATTTGTTAAAGACTCCGAGTTCTTTCATATGCACTTGTTTATTGAATGGGATCTTGTTGGCGCATCGAATTATAAGGTCTTGAAACTGCATAAGAGCGCTGTTCGTCAAGGGTTCAAGGTCAGCGTAATATGACACGCCAACGAGATCCCAACGATTTTGTTTCACTGTTGTTATGTACCTAACTGGAGGTTTCAAAATATGTTTTCCATTCGTTGGGATGTACTTAGCGCGCATAGATATACTTATGGGGAACGTAGTAATCGTTTTACTGGGTTTTTTTCCTGAAATTTCAGTGATTTTTAACGACCGAACCAAAAATGTTAGGAATTTTAAAATTTGGCTATGGTATAATGGTATGGTAATGTATCACTGATTTTTTTATAAAGTTGATCTGAGGACCCATGAATCACAACACCCCCCAAAATGGTACACTCTTACAGGCACAGACTGTTAACACCAAAGTTACAGGAAATGAAGTTCCCATCATTGCCAACAATACTGTCTGAGAAAAAGTTCACATTTATCTTTACTTTCAACAAAAACCCCAAAATCTGTCTTAATTAGCTTAATTAATGACCAAACTCGTTGAAATTATTAAGTAATACTGTGTATCAAAACCAGACTTGCATGGTATCAAATTAAAGGCAAAGACGTGCTTAAAAGAATGGTCTGAGCAGATAATTCAATATCCCTTTATTATTTAAAATATCGTCCTCCAAACATTTAGTATATTTAAAAAGAGACACATGTAACCACTATTTCATACAACTGTACACAGACTTGGCAAAAGTCTATTAATACTTGTGCAGCCATGCACGCAAACAATGGAAGGAATATTCAAGGACATGCACATGCTAAGGGACCAGTGGTTTGAAATTCGCGCTACAATAAATTTGAAATGCAATTCGCAGTCATAATGGTGTATGTTACTTACTTTAGGTGACCGTGTGCTGACATGCATGGGTGTACAAACAGGTATCGTGTTAAAGGCCTGCACTAAGTCTAAATAAAAAAGAAATGGTTAAATAGTCAAGGACATGAAAGGAAGTAGGTAGTAGCTAGTTGGATTAGCGTGTATGGATAATCAAGTATTGGCTAATCCGAAATCAGGTTTAATAAGAAATGTAACAATGCTGATAATCATACAAGGACACGAAATAGTACTTTAAAACAAAGCTGTTTTAATTATATATGATACACATACTTAGGATTGAAATGTTCATTGTTGTACAACAATCAGGAGGCACTATATTTATAATTCAATATAAGGAAATTTATGCTCTGTTGCACTGTATACAAAACGGTTCAATTGTTATGAGCATGCGCACATCAGTTACGGCACATCTAGCAAGACATTGCCAAAGTTATGACGTCTTATATGACCAGATCCTACTTTTCGAGAGCAGACTTATCCTGTGACCTGCAATGCTACTATATTGTACCTATCGGCAATGTTTCAATCCATTCAAAAGTCCACATTTAATTAATTTTATATTCATAATGGAAGACTGTCATTTGAAATCATTTATGTTTTCCGGTGATGTCTGATTTAATAAAAAACGTTCTCGGTGTCGCGTCAGTGAAGCCTAAGCAGTTTTGAAATTACCAAAAGTCAAGCGACTGTTCGGGATATATGGCAAAGGGGCACAATACAAAAGCAAAATGGTTCTCAGGGCTCAATCGAACCAATAATATTACTGAACAGCTGTACAGATTTTTGTTTATTTTAAGGTATGGGGTTCTTCAATCAGCTTAATTTGAACCTTTTTTGGCTGAGAATATACAAATATTATTCGAGTTAACACTTTCCACGCGGCAGGCGTCTGCAGACGACATTCCAAAATGTCTCAAACTGTTTCAAAAAACAAAACAAAAATACATTGTTAAATTTCATAACCATATTTGGAATAACCATGTGAAATGCATCGTATAGGTTCAGTAATCCTTGAGGTAGACTTTGAAAATTGGGAAAGGTTTCTGAAAATCTGTTTTTATATGGTAAACCGCGGAAAGTGTTAATTATGTGGAAAACTGCAGTACGCATGGCTGATACGTATATTATGACTACGTAAGACTTACATACACGATAGTTGACAAAGGAACATTTTGAATAACCATACGTAAAAGCAACCTTTAAGATTGAACCAGGGGTTTGTCACTGAGCTTGCCGATCGGGTCCACTTTTAAATTGAACTTAGTCAGCATAGAATTGGGGGCGCTATACCGATCAGGCGTGATGATTGTAGCAGACGACGCAACGCTGGCCACGCGTCTCTCAGACGACCCAATTTGGCAACGGGAGTGCACCATTTTGAATTATTTTTAACAGTCATCGCCCGGTTAACGATAAAAATCCTTTTAATTATGATGTATTTGTCAAAATGATAGTTTAAAAGTCGCGATTACGTGTTATTCACTACGAATTCAAAATTTAGGTTTCGTGTGGCCACCGTCGTCTGTTTAAATCTACAGCGCCCCCAAACCTATGCTGACTAACATGCCGTTTAATTTATTCAAATATGCAAAAGAGTCCGTTTTCGTTACGTACGTTGGTATACTACTTTCCTATCCCAAAGTTAATAGTATCCCTGATTGAACCAATGCAAGTATTTCTATATTATTATGGAAATATTTGAATTGGTTTAGTTCAATTGTCATTGGTGCTTGTACGTATGGTGACGCACAATATTACTTTGGCGGCTATCATGTAAGTCTTACGTACGAGTCACTTATTTGTACAAAGCAATACGTACTAGTTTTGGACGCCTTTGCAATTATGACAAGTGCAATGTTTTGTTTTTGAAGTTTATCTGTTTGTTTGTTTCTTACTCGTTACAATGTCAGCAACAGCACAATATATCTTATATTCCTATAAATTCCACCAGTTTTGTGTATCATACCCTTGATAAGTTTCGATTCCTTGTGTTATATCAATAAATGTAACATTATATAACATAAATATTGAACATATTTAGTAGTAGTGACTTGTCGTTGAATTTCTTATCACATACAAAAACACGCAAATTCATACTACGCAATAGATATTCAAAAGGTACTGGCCTGCCAGTGGGTAAAATGTCTATACAATTAGTATGCATGTTAAGAGCGCACTTAATCATAATAAAAAAGCTTTTACTTCTGGTAATTAATATCAAAATGTTCATGTAATTTGAGCCCCTAGTGTGTTATTATCAACAATTGATGATGGATGAGATTTGTGATGAGGTTTTGCAAAAAGAATTTTAAAGAAAATCAGATTGCATTAGAAGAATTTATGTTACAAGTAGATTTTACGATACAAAATGACCAAAGGCAAAGTAAAGCTATAATGGCACAGTCGCGATATTGCAAGTAAAATCTAAAAGTGCATTTTTCAAACGGTGCTGCATGTCGCAGTGGTTGTAAAATAAAATCATTGCCTTAGGACGCAAATTTAAAGACCCATGTTTAGGGTAATATCGTGATTTCTTTGACAAAAATGTAACATTTTTACGAAATTGTATAGGCCTATACATGGACTACAAAATCATTCTCTGGAAGATTAACTTGATATAATCGCACACGTGAGAGTTAAAATGAAATACAGATAGCATTAAGAGTTTATCTTACACATTTCGTATCACAAAATATATTTAAGAAGTTGTAGTGGCCGTTACGTCTATTCTTATCTCCCTCCGGTACAAACCATTCAACACATTCAGTACATCACCATTCTCTGGAGAATCAACTTGATATTCTTTCGTTAAAAATATTTGCACATGTAAGCGTCAAATTGACGCATAGAGTTTTACCAAAAACATGTCGTGTCATGACATTTATTTAAGAGTATTAACGGATGCAGATAGACGTTACATCTATAATTGTAATCTCCCTTTGGTACATACTCACGACTACATTTATATTGTGATGTCATTGAGGATGTTGCTTATATGTCGTCATGGTAATAAGGCCAACAAAAAAAAAAGTTGACTTGCCCTTTCAGGGTCAAAGTCAGGGTCGGACGGTCGGATTTTTTTGTTGTTGTTGTTGAAATATTTTGAAATTTTACTGCACAAAAACACGTTTTAAAGATTTTTTTTTTGATTTTTTTAAAATTATTTTTATATGGGCAGATACTACTCAAAAACACGTTTTCATCTTTCTTTATTGTTACGGTATGTGCTTCTTTCCATTTTTTTTTTTTTTTGAAAAAAAAAAAAAAAAAAAAAATAGCGACCCTAGATTTCCCAAAATTCGGGTCGGTCAACTCTTTTTTTTTTGGCCTAAGGGTTTGCTCAATATTTCCACCGGAGGCGATCAAATAGCGCAAAGTCGGCGAAAAGTGCATGGCTCCTTAACAACTTCACAAACCGTATGACCCTCTTAAAAGGTTACAAAAAAGTCGCATGACCCACCCATACCCGGTGTTTGTAAAACACGTACTCGCGTACGCGTGTACGGACGTAAGTACGATTGATCATTCTGAATCGTATCGGCCGAGTGCATCAAACTAGCGTAACGTAATAGGGAGGTAAGCTATCTCCCTAGTAGTTATGCTCTAACTGTAGCGTAACTTACTAACGATGTAATTCTTAGAGCATAACTGGCGAGTAACACCAGCATAGTAACTAGCGAGGTAAATATCCACATTAATCAGCATCGTCCCCTTACAAAATTAATTGTCGCATGCATCAAATGTGTGTACATATATCAAACAGCAATCATATTGACATGAATGGTGTTCCGTAGAATTATAAAAGTGTCGTCAGTCGCTACGTCAAGCGTTGATTTAAATACACGAATAATGCAACACGTCACACCACGTCCAGTAGAGCAATGAAATATGTGAATATGACGACATTATTTTATGTTCAAAAATTTCAAAGTTTATTACCATTCTTTCAAAAATAAGGACCATAATTACATTATAAACACATTTTGTGCGGGAGAACACAATGGTATAAAATGGCAAACATTTCACGATCAAAATCCGTTCGTTTTAAATTAATGGATCATCAATGACTAAATAATCAAAATATCACAATTCTAGCGTCAAATCTCTGTGGCGTGCTACTGTGATCCTGGCTATTATAAACGTAAATCACGGGTTCGAATCCCGTGATTCCCATTTTGTTTTCTTCAAAAAGTTATGGTGACTTTAATGAAATCATTTATGTCAATTTCTATGAAAAACAGTATGGTATTGACATTAATCAATCGATTTATCAAATGTGTAGATCTATGTATTATTATTTTGCATTCATCTTTTTATTTACTTTATTCATAATATTCATTCAATAGGCATATTTATTTATGAATTCGTTTATTTATTTGATTTCATGTTATTTAGTTAATTAATTTATTAATTAATTAAATAATTAATGGTTGATTGATTGATTGGATGCCTGATTGTTTGAACTAATTTTTACAACTGTGTATGCATGATTGTGGATAGTTTTAAAATATTTTATAATAAATTGGTCTTAAATGTATCATTGAGTATAATTATTATACACAAGTTGATAATAAATTGCATGATAAAATTCTCCCACTGAACATCATATCTATGTAATCGTCCATCGGGCAAATAAGAAATTGTCTTTTAGTTACAGCATAAACTGTTATGCTCCAACATACTCTTGGGTCCACTGAAGTATAAAATTTAGCGTAAATTACCCGCCAGTTACGTCGTACTAGCCTATTAGCTTACCCCGATTTGGTGCTCTCCAAATTTTGGGTTGCGCCTCAGTTACTAGCGATACTAGCGAGGAAGCGCTATTCTTCAGCTGCTACTCGCCATTGGTGCACTCAGCCGTATATAGAAAGCTAATAATAGGTCTTTATTAGCGCAATTATTTCTTTTTTCTGACCATGAATAATAATATAATATCTATAATTTATAACAACAACAAAAAATCATCAACATGGTCCAACTACTGGCGGATTTGATTAAGAATAACTCAGTTATTACACAAAAATCTAACATCTACGGCAGGATAAATTAAAGAAAATATATTTAAAAAATGACGACTGCGGGGATCGAACCGTGTCTCTCTGGCTTAAAAGCACAGGCTGTTCCACTGAGCTACCAGAGCGTTACATATTTGACGACTCGGGATTATGACATCACAGTGAAACAGACGTAGGGTGCAAATATGGAGGAAACTTGACATTTGTTGAATATTTAGGTACACATTCGGAATCAAATACTGCTTTAAAATCGATCCTAACAAAAAATGAATATCCTCATTAGAAAGTGCAGACCCTACCTGTTAACAAACACATGTCGCAAACCGCCAATTTCTTGGAGATAACGAAGACCACGGATAAATTGTAGTAAAAATACATGTTTTTTATCAATAATCTCATAAAAATATCAAAATAGGGGAAGTTTGTATCAACATATAGCAATTGCGTTATACCTACACGACGATCGAGCCAACAGCCTGTTAGTGCAATTAAAGTAATTCGCGTACTTGCACTTGACAGTTAAGCATCCGATGATTACCGAAATTAATATAGGCTAACTTTGCCAAAGTTTTATGGTGGATATTTTCTGTTCGTGGCGTAAATAGAAATCCAAGGTCAAACCTGCTCTGTGAGTGACCTAGCGACTGACTGATGCGACACAAAGTTTTTAAGCCGACGATGTTAATTTATTTTGTATATTTTCTCGTTAGTTACTATTCCGACCGTACTCTCCAGATTTGCTCTAAAAATTATATCGCTAGTAATTTACGCTGCAGAACATGTGTCGCATTTGCTCTTGTCATTGTGCCCACTGTAAGGGATGCATAAATCAAAAAGGCGCTTTTCTGACTTCAACTCGCTATGAACTTAATACGTACACGAGAGAAAATACCAACCTAAAGATGATGTGACCTGTGACGTAGTGACCGGTAGTATGCGTACGCACCTACAGGGAATGTGCTTTGTAAATTAAATTCACACTTGATCATTACTTACTACTTACGTTGTAGAATATTGCAGTAGTCAAGGTCTACAACCCTAGCACGATGAGAGACCAGGTACTACATCTTGGTACAGTGTAAAACCCGAGAAAAGGGCTTCCCGTAAGACATTTTGTGATACCCATCGTGTTGGAGCATGCGATTGGTATAGAAATGTGGGGTATTGTCTCCTCGATAAGAATATCGCTGTTGGCATATTAAAATCGTGTGATAATTAGCTTTAATTAAGCAAAATAAAGTGCCAATGCCTAAATTGAGTGTGGTATGTACTATTATAGCAACACTTCTCTATTGAATTCATGGCGAACCCATTAACGCGTGTCTTTGTGTCGTTATTGAATTGAGTTGCCACCTCGAGTTCGATTCCCATTGATCATGACTATTTTTGGAGGAAATAGACGCGAGTCCGTTTTAGGAATTTACTCCGGAATGCAGCTATTCGCTCGTAAATCCAAAGTCATTAGTCCGAAGCACGGTATTCAACTATGTGTGCCGAAGTGTGGCACGGAGGGACTGTAGTCTCTGATGAATTGTACGCCAGCTAGTTATGGACGAGATCGGACTGTCATTTGTCTGAATAATTTTAGAAGCCTGATCAAGGACAGTTGAAATACTGTTTCAAGTTTGTAAAAGGGACGGCGTGACATTTAAAGTTAATCATTATCTTTTATTGCCATTTCAAAACAGTGGTCGCAACCAATATCAACGCATATCGAGGATTGTGCATTTATTTATTTCATAACATACGGTATTATGTCATATCCAAATACTAATCCAGGGAAATAATACAATCGTATTCTTTGTTTGTTCATTATCATCTCTTAACATCAAAGTAATAATGCAAATGAAAGCGAATGGGAAACAGTGTCTAATAGGTCTAAACTCAAAATTAATTTTAATTGATCTAACACCTCATTATATTTATCAACTTTTTTAAAATTTGAAATGTGTGTATTTATATTGTTTATACATTATTGGTAGATACGACATCGTTTTGATATTCAGTAAATAATTTGTTTCACGTATGCCACCTATGCATATTTAGCCACATTATGAGTTTGTTTGTTGTGGTGTGTTTTTTATGTGTGTTTTTTCAGTTGAAAATCCTAGACAAAAATCTTAAATGCTGTTTTAAGACCAAATAATGCGTGAAATATAATGTCAAGACTGACAATTTGTTAAAGAGGTGAACTTGTCTTTAAGATAATTAAAAGAAAAAATCAACGTCAATACAAATTACTTGATGTGGCAGATCTCTAGTGCTAAAATCACAATCATTTTTCACATCGCAGTTTCAGGTAACATAATACATTTTGGTAAATAAAACATTTTAATTTTCTGTAAAGTTAAGTAACGGTAAATAATTATTGTGATATGGATGTTATATCTGATGACGATAGTAATATGGTTGCTATCTACTGAAGAAAGCAATGTATATAATATATGGGTGCTATCTACTGAAGAAAGCAATGTAATAGGCCGCTATCTGCTGAAGAAAGCAATGTAATGTATGGGTGCTATCTGCTCAAGAAAGCCTGTATATAGATCTATCAATATCAATGCATACCAACCACTCTCCACAAGATTTAGCAGCGTTGCTCCCCTCCATGATTACAGTGTTGCAATGCCAGCTCAGTGCCCTTTCATTGCCGACTGCCAGCACGTGCTGCTAAGACAGAACCTCATCCATGCAGCCTGGAACAGTGTTTCAGACAATGTTGTTGGCAACATCCTAGAGGAAGAACTCCAATCTTTTAAGGGTCGTGTTAGCAGACACTTTCTCTCCAACTAGTCAGTGTATGTTGGCTAAGCTCTCTCGATGTAAATGATTTCCAGATATTATTTTTCTTCTCTTAAGTTTTTTGATGTTGTTCTCTATGTTTGGGTTTTTATCTTATTCCTGTCCCACGCCACTTTCGTTGGGATTTTTACCAACCCAATTGTGTTAACTTTTATTTTGATGATTTTCTGAGTCAATCGGTTGGCCCAGCTCTCTGTAGAGAGTTACCCATTTGATTTGTAATCAGTCAGTTCATTAACTTTGTTAATGTCTGTTGGGCTATTGTTCACATTTGCTCTTTATATACACACCAAAAAAGCTATCTACTGAGGAAAGCAATGTAATCCCTACCCCTAAAAAATAAGGAAATCTGTAAACTGTTAGAAGTTCGGCTAATCTTCCTAAATGTAGGCCTCAACAATATCACACAATAAATGGCCGCATTTATATTTGTCTAATCATAGATATTTGCCACAAGATTATCTTAAAACTTATCCATATGCCCACCTGTAGGACTTGGTACCGTAAATTATCATCATAACGAGTGTTATGGCGTAGTTTTAAGCAAATTCGCTCAAGGCCTTCATACTGACATTTCCCTCATCCCGAGTCCGTTGTTTAGGTTCTCTTGATTTCATTGACCTCCAGAAATGTATTTTTCTTTTATTTAGATCGGATATTGTTCTCTATGTCAGGGTTTTGATCTTATCCTTATGTCATTTTCATTGTCACTTTTAACTCATGCCTATTATTTGTGTTTCTTGTATATTTTATTTTGCATGTTTTCTTAGTTGATGCACTTGAACCATAGAATAGATTGGCCCATCAGACTCTTTGTTGGGTTACCAGATTGATTTCTATAATCACTCATTTCATTAACCTCGTAGATGTCTGTTGAGCTATAATTGTTCACGTTTGCGCTTTTTATACACAAAATACCAACAAAAAACAAGCCGAGTTATATCACGTTATTATATAGGCCTGGGTGGATTTTCGTTATCCTACAATAAGAACTATATGTGGATTCAAAACAGCAACACCCCTATTCAATTCCCTTTTGGTACCGATTCTGTTGACATATTTAGGCGTTATTGTATGATTTCAGGTATTAAATCGATTTCTCTAAGAATGTGTTCAGCCAATATCCTTGATTCCAAAGCTACAAAATGGCAACCCATCTGCCCATTTCAATAGCGTCTTTGCAAATAATAGACAACGGATAAAGGAATCGATATACAAATGACGTTCATTGAATGGACAGTGATGCTACATTTGGTATATGCTATAACTAAGTTTAGGGACTGATGTTTTGTTTTGCGTAATTGGGGTATTTAGCACACATTTTTAATATGCCAACAGCGGTATTCCTATCGGGAAGGACAAATACTACATGGTTACATGAATCGCATGCTCCAACACGATGGGTATCACGGAAATTATGTTAATGAGCTACCTTTTCCTGTACCATCTGGTTGCCCGGCGGTATGCGTAGGGCAGGTGCTTTTAAAATTGGCGCTCTGTGATGAGTATTTTGCTTTTGAATAGTGCGTATGCAGTAGTCATGGACTAGAACCTCCAGCATGTCTTCAGACCAGGCGCCAGTCAATAGTTAGGTCACCCAAGCCCTATATGAAAGCTATGAAGATTGTTAAACGCATATGGATCTTAGGTGTTCACCTAAGCAGCCTTTACTGACCACCAAACCACAAGCGCATTTGTACTGTGCTTTTGGTATATGCCGATTACGCCCAAATCCGCTTAAAAAATCATATCTCAAGTTCTATCCAACTTTTTAAAAATGTAGAAACTGATTGATAACGCTGACATATTTCTTTCAAATAACATATAAATATTACATTTTACAAAAAATATTCTGGTCCGTACTACAATTTATTTATATCCTAGTTTGGCATGTTTTTGGGTCATTTTATGCTGCTATATTTAAGAAATTTGCGTTTTTTCATGATGGTTGTAGTAATTTGGGCGCCATTTCAAAACCGAATATGATAATCAAAATGTAGAAACTGAATCACCTAAAGGAAGTGTTCTGTGAAGTAATCTCTTAAAATCAATCCGATTGGATAATATTTGGCACCGTACCCTTTAAGGTCCAATCAGCGACTGCGAAAAGTAAATTTTCAGTGTTGCATTGCTGGTCACGGTGGTCTGTGTGAGCAGTATGGACAACAAAAGAACCAGTGTTTACCTTCTATTGTGCAACTCTCAATTGGCTATCGATTGGTCAACATCGGTGAGCCATAGCATAGATACAGCAATGTATACTGTGTATTACTGCTGATGTTAGGTGAACAAAATAACCGTAATAAGATTCATATGGGGTCAGTAGTCGCAAACATGCACAAACACAATAGTCGAACGACCTTGCTATTGTCAAAACTCCCTACACAGAGGACTGCAGTGCAAATCTGTACGATGTTCGCCATGTAATGTCTATGGCGCCTAATGGCGGATTTCATTCCGTGGTATGAAGTTATGAAGTTACCGTGGTCTTCGCTATCTCCAAGCAGATAGAGCAATACGTACATGGAATTGTTTGTAGACGAGGGTTCATTTCATGATTTAGTGAGGTTTAGAATGAGTTAGGATTCCTGTAATTTCGAAGACCACAGATTTTCAAAACGTGAATTTTCCAACATTTTACGACATAAATTTGGTCACAAAACGTGTTTAATATTATACATTTTACCGTTCTGCAGACGTTATTGACCCTCCTCTAAAATTCTACATGATTTTTAGCACGTTTCTCATTTTTTGAGATGCCCAAATAGACCATTTTCCGAAGCGATATCTAGCAAATATTGCAGTCACTGAGAGTCCATTGTTTTCTGGCGTATAACAAAATATGACATGCAGCGTGACCTCCCTACTGACTGGCGCTAATCAATTTGTAAACACTACTGATGTAAACAACGGTCACATCACCTATATTTAGAAAATGTGTGCTGTGTATAATTTTTAGAATATTATTTCTGTAAATATGATTTCGATCTTTACAGTATGTTTCAATAAATGGTATATTTAAATACGCGTTTTTGAGCCATTTTAGGCAGCTCGATTGGCCTATTTTATAGGGGCGGATGGATGGTATTCAGGTGAATTCCGTTGCCTACATCAATATTCCTCATGGTATACTTTAGTCGTATAAACATTAATTGTGATTCGTCGAGTTCTTGGCAGTACGAATTGCAATTTTCTACCCGCCAACGAATCACAACATTCTTTGCTTCGACGTTCGGTGCATTTTCTGTATACAGCGGTATTGGTATGAAGGCTACTGGCTACCTCCAAATTGTGGTGGTGCAGTGGTGCGTGCTTGTAATTGTATTGCATGGATGGTAAAGGACTTCTCTATAATGCGACAAAACAGTGACAACTTTACAATATACGCGTAAAATAATTTGAATATCAAAGAAAGTAAATAGCGCCATAACAATTGTACTAAACGTAGGAATGTCACATACGAAAGCCTGTTTTAGATGCGATCCCTAGAAGGTAATAGTCTATGGTATGTATACGAATGTGTCTAGTCAGGGCACTCTTCACTTTAAAACGTTTCTGACAATATTCACATTGATACGTTTTTTTCTCTCGTATGTATACGAATGTGTCTAGTCAGGTTACTCTTCGTTCTAAAGCATTTTTGACAATATTCACACTGATACGGTCGTTCATTCGTATGTACACGATTGTGTTCTGTCAGGTGAATCTTTCTTGTAAAACATTTCTGACAATATTCACATTGATACGGTCGTTCATTCAAATGGGTACGATTACGAATGTGTCTTGTCAGGTAACTCTTCAATGCAAAGCACTGTTTACAATATTCACATTCATAAGGTCTTTCCTTTGCGTGATGAATACGATTGTGTGTTGTCAGGTTACTCTTCGTTCTGAAGCATTTTTGACAATATTCACACTGATACGGTCGTTCATTCGTATGTACACGATTGTGTTCTGTCAGGTGAATCTTTCTTGTAAAACATTTCTGACAATATTCACACTGATACGGTCTTTCCTTCGTATGTACACGAATGTGTTCTGTCAAGTGAATCTTCGTCGAAAAGCATTTCTGACAATATTCACACTTATACGGTCGTTCATTCGAATGGGTACGAATGTGTCTTGTCAGGTAACTCTTCAATGCAAAGCACTGTTTACAATATTCACATTCATAAGGTCGTTCCTTTGCGTGAGTAAGAATATGTCTTGTCAGGTTACTCTTCGTTTCCTTTGTGTGGGTTCGAAGGTGTCTCGTCAAGTCACCCTTAACTCTAAAGCATCTCTCACAATAAGCACAATGATACACACAGTCGGCATCTGTCCGATTGAGTCCTCGTGGATTCTTATTCCGTTTCTTATTACTATGTCTTTCAACATGCCGTCTTAGTCTATCTATTGAGTGGAAATATCTCTTACAATACAAGCAAGTAAAAGGCTGACATCGATTCATCCTGCTCGCAATCGCACTATTCTAAGGATACTGAAGAAGATATAATATTACTGATTCAGCCGGGGGATCAGCCAACAAAAGTTGAGTACCTTCTGACCAGACCTGGTATTCTTCATCTTCTGTACTGTGCTATGGAGTGAGCTTGCTCGAGAGGAATCTTTTGAACCTGTGAATGATACAAATTGTGCAAAATCACGTTTAAATATGGGTGTCCAGGATTTATCTGGTGTGAGTGTGGGGTGGGGGTAGGAGCGGAGGAATGGTGGAGGGGGGGGGGGGGGGGGGGGGGGGGGGGCAGGATCGACCTCCATGACTTGACACCCCTTGTGCCCGAGTATATATAATTATGTGTTCCTTAATAGTAAAACATGAGCGCACGAATTTTGTTAGTAAAGTACTAAGTATAGGCCTAGTATACTTTAACCATATTATTTAAAAAGTCATTCTCTCGTTTCTAACAGACCATGGTTAAGTTATCAGGTCGAGTTGAGGTGTGGTACTAGAAAATCGTTTTCGGTCGGTCGAAATTGAGCATCACAGGAAACTCGGATTATAGGATAATTGATAATACAAACAGAGTCATTCACAGCTTAATGTCTGTCCTTAATGGCTAATAGCGAGTTTATCGACGAAATGGCACTCTAGACTAGTCTCTCGAATAAGCTTACTTTATCTTCAATGACTAACCGTACGTCTATGGGACAAGGCCTGCTAACTGCCATGGAAAGTGATTCCTGTTGTCAATCTCTGGGCAGTTGCTAGATGAAATTATTACCAAAAGATGGAAAATACATAATGTACCTAAATACAAATTCAACTTGTCTCGCGTTCGTAGGTTGCACGTTAATGAGTAATTCCATCCCAAAGTTTGACTGAATACCCTGTATAATTGGATGGGCCATTTCCTAAGTCTACTAAAAGAGGGCGCTATTTTCTTAATTGTCAGTTATAGCAGGGCCTGAGTAATAGTTTTAGCATACCAGTTTAATTACTTTAAATGGATAAAAAAAAAGTTTGAGTGGACAGATTCCTATAAAATTATTGGAAACTTTTGAATATAAGAATTTCATGTGACCTTAAATACAATTTGAAATGTGTTTAACTGAGTATTGTCAAATAATGTAAGAATATTGTGCTCAATATTCAATACGCAGTTTTATTGTTTTTTCTTCATTTCATCGTTTATCTTTTATTGTATATTATCATTCATTACTTTTCACATAATTTTCACGTTTCACATAGTTCCACCATATGTTTACAATACATTTTATAAAATATTTTCATATGTTTTTCAGCATATACATTATCATTACGGTACATGTATATCATTAATATTTATTTTGTATAAACTGATATATGCTTTCAGTTCGTTATAATATTACGCAGATTTAATATGTCTTTATGTAAGCTCTCAACCTCCGTATTCTGTCCGCCAATTTCAAACGCCTGGTTAACAAGTTCTTCTTTGTCAATGACCGGCATACTGTCTATTGGTGTCACCCTAGTAGATAACAATAATTTTCAAATTATTTCAAAATATTATCAAAAATGTAAAAGAAATGTCTTACTTACAAAACTCTGAACTTAAGATAATTTTAATCATGAAATTTGATAGTGCCAATCATTATCAACATGTTATGCTATTTGAGTTGCTGGAAATGTGACAACAAAAATATCATACTTGATGTCGACAATGAAAGGAAAATATATTTGACCGGAATATTTCACACTTGAGCAGGTTGGCTATATTTTCATATTTAGTGTACAGTTACATGGAGTACTTACCAATCTTCAAGATATTATTTTACTGTTAACAATTTGTATTGATCATTGTTGACTTTTACTACAGATTCAAAATCATCAGAACATGAAGCACGTCGCACGAAGTACTTATGAATTACCTTGTTGGTTTGTTGTCATGTTTGTAGACACATACGAGAATGACGATGATAACAATAACAATATTGACGATCACAACAATGTAGAACTAGAACAAAACTGGAAGAAAATAAGTTTTGAGAATTTGTTTGATAAGAATAGTAACTTTGAAGATAGGCCTACATGTAAAATAGTATGATTTCGATAACGATGTTGTATGACAATGCGGAATCGCTATTAACATGATTAAACCCCTCAAAAATGTTCGTATCATATCAGTGTCGTATAGCCTAGCCTATATTCGTTATATTTGCATAGTATGTAGGACATCAGGGAAAACTGTTCCATGATCCAACATTGGTAGCAGTTTATTTGTTTCAGTGCTCAGCAACTTGCCTGAAAATATGGGGAGTGGAATACTTCACTATGTTCCCTGAAATGCTAAACAGACGGCAGAATTGTTTTTGAGCGCTAAATAGTGGTGAATTTTGATTGAGACCTCCCTACATTATTCTCCAGTTCATGGCTAAACTTTTAACCAAACGATTTCTACGTGTATATTACGAAATATTTGAAATGTGGAGGACTTGTCTTGAAATATGTCCTATAAACCATTGCCATCCAAGCACCTGTCCCAACCTTCCCAACCCTCAACAACTCACCCAGCTCTCTTCATTGTGTGTAAGACACATACGGCCTACTGCTCTAAACATCAAGCGCCGACATGCTAACTCATTGAACCAAAATCTTTTTAGGATTAGCTGGTTTCTTTTTGTAACATACGGGGTAGCACAATGGCTTATTACATTTCCATTGGAATCAACACTCCTTGTGTTGCACGATTAAGGTAATGTCTTCCATAGCCCATTTTGAACCACAATTTCGGTCGGGATATCGCTGTTTTGAAACAACAGGCTTGAGAAAATGCTAACTATAATGTCTTAGGAATTGACAACCAGTACGTGTACTATAAAAATATTAAAAATAAATATTATACGAATTACATCATTGAACATATGTTATGTTTTGTTTTGTTTTTGAAAAATATTCAAATGAAGTTTGAATTGTTCAAAGACATTCCCAGTTTAACTGTACCTGAAAAAGTGTTTTCCTCTGCTATGTCGGTCGGTGTAACGACAGCTGATGTTGTATCTTTCAGTGGTGTGGATTTTGTTTCCGTTCGTATCTCTGTTTGTGGATCCACAGTTGTCCCTTCATCAGCATCGTCGTTAGCCTTAGTTGTTGTCATGGAAACGATTGCTGGAAAGTCAGATGTTACCGTTCCTTCAGAAGACATTGTCGGTGCTTCGCGCTTGGTAGTTAAAGAAATTGCAGAAGTCGTAGGGCATTCCGTACTTGTTCTGCCTGTAAAGATATTTTTAATGAAGAATTAACATGATGCATGTATCTAACTTTATTCACTGCTTTCTGTATATTTTAACCATTTGGTCATCATGGTCATATTGAACCACTTCCTCAATGATATGATAACCTTAATAATTATCAAGATAGTTTGCATTAGGCCTACTAAGAACTATACTTACATGAAACGACCACAAATTCACATTTTTTTAAAATGGACATATTGGATTAATTGATTTAGCCTACAACTCTGTGGAAATAGACTCATCAAACTCAAGTGCAGTCTAGGATCTACAAAAGGGAAACCCTGCAAGAGACCGAGGTTTGACTGGCAAAGGCTGCAACGAAATAGCTATTTCAGATTGAGCTGTCAATCAGATTCGAAATCCTCAAATGCAACGACACGTCCACACCATAACTGAGAGATACGAGCAGTTTGAAAAAGCAGTTTCAGAAGCAGCTGAGAAAGTTGTTGGCAAACGCGAAGCTCATGGGCCCATGGCATGCCAACCTGGGTAACCGACAAGAAGCACTTCAAGATGACACCAAGATGGGTGAAGATGGCGGTGAAGCATTGGTCAATGTTGTCCATGGATTTTGCATGGAAGTTTAGACTCAATGTGCGAAATCTTCACACAGCGAATGCTCAACGTATACATTTTATTTGAGTCACACCACGCTCAGAATTGTAAACATGCTTAATTAATTAATTCGCAGAGGTACCATTACCGCTCCCTGTCTTGATTAGAGACGGTGGAAAATATTTAAATGTCACTGGTACGATTAACCGCACGACCAAATACTTGAATCGTACGTCACTTCAGACTTAAGTTGTAATCCATTTGCTATTAACCTAAGGAATACATTTCAAAATCGTAAGTAAAGGGAAAATCTTACCGCTTTGAATGGTTGCCACCCATGTGAGAGAAAACCCTTTAAACTGCTGCGATTCATTACTAGTAAACACCAACCATATGGCACTACCTTCCAGGATCAGTGCAGGCGGTAGTACATCGCCCGTCAAATATCCCAGTGCTTCGGATATAGTTCCGTAGTATCCAGTTCCGTAATAAAGGTAATCATTTCCGCTTTCAATGATGAAGTCTTGAAACGTGATCGTTATATTTGCGGCATTTGGTACATCGATGATATAATCACAATAAGAGTATGAATAGTATTCATCTGGATGATTTGGACTGGTAATTACGCCGGTAGTAGATGTATAATATTCATAACATGAACATCCTGATGAAAAAAAAGGTATAAGAATGGTATTTTAAACTTGTAAAAACATAGGATGATATAAATTAAATGGATAATTTGGAGTGGTATTCACATGGTATTTGCACTGGTTGCAGATCTACGATTTGATCATACTGCACAATGTACTAACAGAAGAACAGGATGGTTATACGCTCTCATGAGTACAATGACAATGATATCAGATATGCATATTCGTCACATATAAACGACGGAGATATCATGTTAATGTACCTTAGATAATTGTTTTTATATTGTTTGTATTGATGTGTATTTGTTTTAAATTGTATATTATGATCTGTTTTAGTTTTATCTCGATGTACTTTTTAATCCAAATGGGCACATTTGTATATTTGTGTGTGTTTTTTAATTTTTGCATTGTACGGCGCATCGAAACTTTTGTATTACGCGCTCCACAAATGTAATGTTTTATTATTTATTATTACCTGTAAAAGCTTTAAATTGGTAAACACAACAACAACGTACCGAGTTATTGTTTATTAGCGTTTACTTTATCACTTTATACATTATTCTACGCGTATTCATTGTCAATGAAGAGGTTGATTCAATACGAAACATCATTACGTTTTGTACAAATATCGTATACAATCAATTGGTGATATCAGATAAGGGTAGGTAGCCGATTAATCAACTTATTAATCCTCGTCTATATTTGATTGTACACAAAATAGAGACTCCGTGTTTTGAATTTAAGTGTTTGAAACACAGTTCGGACCCACAACCCTCTTTCATTACAACCTGGTGTATGACTTCCAAATACGCATAACCTCTTGAATGTTAACATTATCTGAATATAAATAACGTGCATTTTTAGCCAAGTTAGACTATGCGTGTCCTCTAAATGGCCACTAATCGAATACACGGAAAGTCTATTCATACCTGTATCAGAATATAGCCAACAAAATTTTGGAACAATCATTTCATGACGATTAGACCAACAGGTGATTCCTACGCTTATTTCTGTTCGAATTTGATAGTACTTCATAACAATGAAATCAACCGTTGACGATCCATAAAAGTGTATCTTGTCTAATTTTACGAAATTTGGGATATTGACATTATCTGACAGAATACCTAGCAAGGTTTTTAATAGGCATAACAAAAGTCATGCTGTGCAAACATGCGACGCACACAATAAAAACTAAAATCTAATTTGGAAAAAAGAAGGCATTATTATTAGGATGTGATCTTTTCACCCGGGGGGGGGGGGGGGGGGGGCAGTCAAACATAATGGTGTACACATGCGTGACTAAATTTTTTCCAGACACCCCCTAAACAAGTTTTACCCTGCAAGCAAAATTACCCCCTAAACAAGTTTTTAGCGCGCTTTTCTTGCAAATTTTGACCCCTAAACAAGTTCTTGCCAGAATATGACCCCTAAACAGAATTCCCGGGTCAGAATTCTACCGCTGTCAAAATTATCAGCTGAAATGTCAGCCCGTTGGGATTCTCCAGTCTCTAGCGCATATTGTGAACGCTACAAAACGACGGTCTTGGGGACTGTCTTTGCTATCTCGGTTTGCTATGGCGATAATATGACGCTAGAAACGAGTGACACACATGCGTTCTCAAAATTGGAAATGAGACGCTCAAAAGAAATCTCAAAAACGGGGATAACATTCTTCTGGGAACGAGGAACAAAACAAGTTACCCTAAACACGTTCGACCTGTATTTTAAGCCACCCTTTTTCTTGAAAATCAGCGTTTTTGATACCCTTAACGCGTCACTCGCGTGACGCGTCCAACGCTGAAAAAACACCCCTTTTTACGCGTTTTTTTGGTCACGCATGTGTACACTATTATGTTTGACTGGCCCCCCGGGTCTTTTCACTCATTGATATGATTGATATTATAGTGAAGTGTTAATTTATTAACCATATCAGAAACATTTTGAATACAATTATGTATTTGAAATCTAGGCTACTATGAGTGCATACACAGACATCAGCTACCTTATTTCTTATAGACACCCCTCCTTTAAGAAGGGCAAATTCATTAAGTGCTTCATATATTATAGGCATGCCCTTACCATGGTAGCCTTGACCTACAGCTACATCTCCATGCATGTAGGCTGCTAAACATGCTAAAGAGTATAAAGACCACAAGAAAGAAAGTCATGCACTTTGTTTTTGTCCTATAGACTTCTGATTATTTTTTGACCAAACATGGCAGCTACATATGTATTAAGGGAGTGGAAAAGTGAGCTATAACAAATACAAAAGTCGCTACATCTCGAAAACGGTAGCTTCGATTTTAACCATTCTTTTTAAGAAATGAAGAACATCGCTTCTGTAACATTTCGAGTTGAACTTCATAATCTAATTACGTATACATATTTAATGAAATACATAAATAACCTTTATTTTGATGAAGTGTCATAGTTTCAAAGTATCTAATTTACAGAGAAATACACAAGGTTCATTACAGCCACTCAAGAAGCTGCAGAGGAAGTCATTCTTGCGAGGAAGAAAGAGAAAAGAAACTACTTCTCAAAAGACGCCCAGGTTATTGGGACGAGAACAAAAATTGATGAAGCTTACGCAAAATATCAACTAGACACTAGCAATGAGAATAATAGCAGAGATTATAAGGATGCTAAGAAGAGCCTAGGGGAGGCTTATGATCAAGTGAAAGAGAAAGACCTTACCAATAAGCTAAGAGAGGTAGAAAATGCTCACATAAACAGCAAGCATGGTAAGAGTTGGAAACTGATAAACCAAATATCAGGAAGACTGACAACAAGAAAGGGGCAAATCAAAGGGTCCACGCAAAAGGAGAGATTAAACAACTGGTACACTCACTTCAAAAATCTACTTGGGAGCCCACCACATATAAGTAATGAGGATGAGGAAATTGCTCCAATACTATCAGATCTCAACATTAAAGTAGGAACCTTTGACTTGGAGGAATATGAGAAGGCTAAGAAGGCACTAGTAGAGGGGAAAAGCTGTGGGGAAGATGGTATTACACCTGAAATGCTCAAAAGATGTGATTTGGATAACATCATTCTCGACTTCTGCAATGATGCCTTGTTGAACGGGAAAAAGCCAGAACAGTGGTCCATTCTCAACATAGTACCAATACCGAAATCAGGTGATCTCAGCTTGGGGGGGGGGGGGGGGGGGGGGGGGGGGGGGGGGTAACTACCGTGGAATAAGCCTGAGTTCAATTGTTGCCAAGCTATACAACAAGATGATACTCAACAGAATTAGACCGGAGCTCGACGTCCACCTAAGAGCTAATCAAAATGGCTTCAGAGTAGGACGTACCACTGTAGGTCATATACTTGCCCTTCGAAGAATTATTGAGGGAATAAGATAAAATCACCTGCCAGCCATCATAACCTTTATCGACTTCAAGAAAGCGTTTGACACAATACATAGGGGACGAATGCTGCAAATATTGAAAGCCTATGGTGTACCTGATCAGCTTACAAATGCGATAGCAGACATATACAAAGACACCAAGGCAAAGGTCATATCACCAGATGGAGAAACAGAAGTGTTTGAGATACTGGCTGGAGTATTACAAGGAAACACCCTGGCTCCATATCTTTTTGTCATTGTTCTTGACTATGCCCTAAGAGAGGCCATATATGGCAGAGAAGAAGAGCTAGGTTTCCACCTAACAAAAAGAAGCAGCAGAAGAATAGGACCAACCGTAGTAACAGACTTAGACTTTGCTGATGACATTGCACTGTTGTCTGAGGAAGTGTCTCAAGCGCAATCACTACTCAATAGAGTGGAGACTTCAGTGGGAAGCGTTGGGCTCAAAATGAACGCTGCAAAGACGAAGTACATGTCCTTCAACCAGACGCAAATACCTGTAATTACCACAAGTGAAGGCATGCGCCTTGATAAAGTGGAAGACTTCAAATACCTTGGAGCCTGGATGAACAACACTGAAAAGGACATCAAAACACGCAAAGCAGCTGCATGGAGAGCTTGTGGCAAACTTAGTCAGCTATGGAAGGCTAAATCATTATCCAGAAAGCTCAAAGAAAGACTGTTCATAGCTACAGTAGAATCCGTCCTCCTTTATGGATGTGAGGCATGGACAGTCACCCCAAAGCTTGGTAAACAACTCGATGGATGCTACACTAGGATGCTAAGATCTGTGTTCAACATCAACTGGAGTCAGCATGTGACAAATAAGGACCTGTATGGGGACATGCCAAAAGTCTCGGACAAGATCAGAGAACGCAGAGCAAGATTTGCTGGACACTGCTTCAGAGGGTCCAAGGAGCTTGTACACAAACTTATACATTGGATCCCAAAGCACGGAGCAAGAAAGCGTGGTAGACCAGCCCTGACCTACATTGACATACTCAAACGTGATACAGGACTACAGGTGGAAGAAATCAAGACAGCTATGTTGGATAGGAAGATCTGGAGAGGCATTGTGGTTCGGAAAAATCATCCGCCCTAAGTCAAGTAAGTAAGTCAATTTACAGCGGCGGTTGTTTCAAACGATTGCATCAAGTGGGGGGGGGGGGGGGGGGGGGGGGGGGGGGGGGGGGGTGCCACTGCGACGAAAAAAACATGTTGTACAAATCTGATCAACTCATTTATTTCAAATCTAAATTGTTTAAACATTTGAAGTAAAATTTAAAATGTAACTAAACTGCCGCGCTGAGATTCGACCCGATGGACAGAGTCTGCGGTGTCAGTCGAAACCACAACACTATAGGCTGAGAGCCTGTCACATATGATTTTACCCCATAAAGTACAGAAGGTTTGACCCCCTAAAGTTGCTAAGGTCATCTAAGACATTACATTTTTTTTGGTCAGACTGACCCCCCAGCTGGGTCTGGACTCCAGACCCCCCTGAAAAGACCCCAAGGACAGTTGAATTTACCCCATAAGGTACATGGACCAAAGTTGTGTCAACTTATAGTACTATATCAGGACATTATAAAAAAATAAGACTGACCAAATTTTTCCGCTGGAAAAGTGAGGTCAGACCCCCCACAAAGTTTGCAAAAAAACTGGTTGAATTTACCCCATCAGGTACATGGATCAAACTTGGTCAATTTATAGTACTATATCAGGACACTATAAAAAACTAAGTCTGACCAAATTTTTCCGCTGGAAAAGTGAGGTCAGACCCCCCCCCACCACAAAGTTTGTCACAAAACGGTTGGAATTTCCCCCTTAAGGTACATGGACCAAACTAGTGTCAATTTGTAGTACTTTACTAGACCCCCCACAATGGACCCCTCTTAATGGTTGATTTTATCCCATAAGGTACATGGACCAACCTTGATGTGTCAATTTATAGTATTATATCAGGACACTATAAAGAAAACTAAGTCTGACCAAATTTTTCCGCTGGAAAAGTGAGGTCAGATCCCCCACAATGGACCCCCTCTTAACGGTTGATTTTACCCCATAAGGTACATGGACCAAACTTGTGTCAATTTATAGTACTTTTTCAGGACACTATAAAACAATAAGTCTGCTCAAAAAAGGTCAGACCCCCACCCCACACACACACCCCCACACAACGGACCCCTCTAAACGGTTGGTTTTACCTCATAAGGTACAAGGACCAAACTTGCGTATATCTATAACACTATGTCAGGACATTAACAAAACTAAGTCTGATCAAATTTTCCTGTTGAAGAGGTAAGGTCAGACTCCCCCAAAAAAGAAAAACCCACCCCAAAGAATGTTAGAATGGATCTCATACTTAAAATGACAAAACTTGGTCAACATAATGAACGATATTTTGCTATGAACTTATAAACTGATATACCGTATACTGGAAATAACTATATGTTAAACATCTTTCAAGTTAGGAAAGTTTAATATTAAAGACACTTTCAATGAAATTCATCATGTAGTATGTATTGAAAAACACATTGGACAGGATGTCCTGTATGGTTTTCCGTATAAAATCAGATGGGTGACAGGGCTGCACATTTGGGTAACAGTCTGCATCTAGCAAAAAACAGCAGTGTGGATTAGAGAAGCAAGAAGAAGGAAGTTCATCAGTGAGTGTGTTGACAATCCGCATCGAGAAGTGGTTAGAACGACAGAAAGTGCATACATTTGCATCAGATTGAGGAAAATGTAAGTTCAAGGGATCAGATGGCAAAGTGGTGGCAGCCTGTCTGGTTCGTGATCTGTTTGGAAGCATTCTATATCACTCTCTCCAACAAAAGGAAGTGCTCAAATACCCACGAACACCAGTTCCACTGTCGCTTAGTCATGTAGATGGTACAATGCAAAAAACACCCAAAGCTTTTAATAAGTATTTGGAGTCTCAAGTTAAAACAACCCCTCCAGCATCAATCAATACAACCATTACTGACGCTTCATTCTTCCTACATCTGCAGATGAACTCTGCTATTCCATACAGTTTTGGTGCTGTGTCTCGCTTTCTTCTCAGGAGGATGGATGCTTATATCTGATGGTGACACTATTCACTTTGTTGCTGACAAATGGCTGTTGCCTTCAATCAAGTGCTGCGAGAGAGATTCACGAGCTTCGTCTTCTGTTGCAAACCACATTACTGGACCTGGACCATCACAAAAACGTCCAAGTAACTGGATTCAAGCCCTCCGAAATGCCAGTTTTAAGGAGTCATTAATTGTGTTCCTAGTCGACAATTGGGAGGATGGCATGTGTGTTGCAGCAGAAAACTCTCTTTGCAAATTCAGGAGATATATGCTACAGCTACAAAGTTGAAAACGGAAGAATAGTCAGAAGGGTAGAAATTCGACTGTGCAGTGACCATGAAGAAGCCGATATAGTTGGATTAATTTTGTTTTCATCTCTCAAACGTACCAGCCCCAAACAACGTCGTCATCCGCACATCCGACACCGATTGCCTTAATGTTATTAGCTTACGCCTTACGGGATGCTTTTCCTTTTTCGATCCATCGTTGAAGATCTGGATAGAAGCTGGGTTTACAACCCAACAACATTAGTAAAAACGATACTAATCGCACATCATCGCTCTCTAATATTGCCAAATATGAGATAATTTGGAACATTTTTAATGCAGTTACAAAAACTTATGTGAATTTAGTAAATTATTTTTTCAATGCTTTAATAAAATCTTGTTCAAAACCTGTTGGGACACTATACACGTGCGATAGAATATCTTCCAAAATGAGTAAAAAGCTGTCAGTTGAAAGTATGCTAGTCAAAACTAGTTTATGTAAAGCTGCCATCCCTCCCCACCCCACCCCCCCAAACCAATGTTGGGGCTGATATAACACAGCCCGTTACTGGACGATGCTTTTATATGGACCAACATTGAGTTTAGGGGGAGGGACCACCGTTTCACAGGACATGCAGGAAGTGTCCCAACAGTTTTGAACATGATTGTAGACATTTAGGGACGCACCATTAGATTTTCAGGGGGAGGAAGGTGGGTTCGGGGGGGGGGGGTATTTTTGAGCCGCCGTAAGTTGTTTTTTATGCCACCGTGAAAATACATTGATTTTTCCGTAGACAATGGATCGATGACATATTATAGCAATGTACTATATTCAGCGAATTTATTTTTAAAAATAACATGTTGAGAATGATCATTTCTTGGAAAATATGACACTACAACAAATCTCACACCTAGCGATTCCTGATAATAATTATAAAATTCATTGAACTTGTTTTGGTTACGTTTACATCGTGAGCAAGAGGGTTGCCACGCTTAAGTACAGTGTCATATGGGAGCCGCCGCTCGACTATAAGTTATAACTTGTTCCCTCAAGTTATAACGTGTTCCTTCAAGTTAACTTGCTCCCTCAAGTTGTAACTTGATCACTCAAGTGGACTGATTTCTAAATCAAGATACATAATATTGATACACTGCACTGCAATTGAATAAATATTTTATATATTCAGCTGTAACTTGGGACTTTATTCATTTAATTTGATGTCAACTTTAAATTGTTGACTTGGATTTCATTGAGCTTTTAAATTTTTTTTCTCATTGGTGAATTTAAACTTCATCAATTAAGTTCATTGTTAGTCTATTAATTAAATTTAATCATCAATCATAATCAATAAATTTTAATTGATAATCTTAATCAAGTTTAATAATTAATGAACTTGGTTCATGTTCAGATTTTTCAAATTTTGATTGAATTTGAACTTGAATTTTGATCTTGAACTTGAGATTGACTAAAATTTTTTGTTGTTGATTAAATTCCGAATTCTCTTTGGAATTAGCTTGTGATTTTGACATAGATTGTTAAAAAGGCAATGAGCGATAGCGATAGCGATAGTGATAGTGATAGTAAGTCTGTTATATCACTTAATAGTATAGAGGAGGTTGAACTTGACGTAGCAAATATGGCTAAATATGATATGCATAATTGCGATATTAAATATTCTGGTAATCCAGATGATGACGTAGATAACTTCATTAGTAGATTCAAGACGTATGCTGATCTGAGAGATTACACCGCGCCAAAATCTATACTTGCCTTACAAACAAAAGTGTATGGAAATGCTCGCGTCTATTTGGATTCAATTCCTGATACAGATAAGGATACCATAACCAAGATTAAAGATTTACTTAAAAGTAATTTCGAAGGTTCATCTTGGAAATGGAGCGTCGAATCTAAGCTGTTGTCGCGTAAGCAATTGACATCAGAAACACTTGACGACTATGCTTGTGAAATAATAAGATGGTGCAAGCAGATTGGTAAATCTGAAGCAGAAAAATTATCTATTTTTGTTCGTGGTCTTTTGCCTTCTGTCAGAGCGTTTGTGTTTTCAAAAGAACCTGAATCATTTAAACAAGCACTAGACGCCGCGAGATTGGGAATTTCAGTACAGCAAACGGGAAATGACTCGCTATTCGCACCTGCACAATCACAAAATACTGAGCCCCAGGTAAATAGCATTAATTCTGTTCTGGACACACTGACGGGAGTCGTGTCTAATATAGCCACCAGAATGGAGAAATTAGAACACGACAAACATGTCTCTTTTTCTTCCCCGTTAGATCGTACTTACAATTCAGATAGTATAAGTAGTTCCTCTCAACCTAGGCATCAACCTAGTCAAACTTGGAATCAACCAAGGCAGTCACAGGCCCCCTATAGATCGTACAGAAAATTAGTATGCAATAGGTGTGGTCGTGTGGGACATGGGTGGAGAAAATGCTATGCCAAATTTGACGTAAATAGGAATCCTTTAAACTAATAAACCCATCTGCTCGACAGAAAAAGAAACATGTTCCACGACATGTAGATGGGTTAAGGTTTCAAAGATTTGAACATGTAAGAGGTGTATACCGAAATGGCAATGCAAACCGTGTACCTCTTGATTTGAACAGACAGACATTTGGACAAAAATCGAATTCCAGTTTTTCACAAGCGCATATTGAGATTAATTTGTCTACGTTGAATACCATAGCAGCATTTGTTAATGGTAACCCTGTTCAATGTTTGATTGATACAGGTGCATCTGTCAACATTATTGATCACGATTGGTTTCATGCTAATCTTTCCAATTTGCGTTTTTCTATAGAAAAATCACGTGTAGCTGAAGCACGCGCAGCAAATGGTAGTAGTTTGGAAATTACTGGATTCATAGTTTTGTCCATATCTGTCAATGGCACTCAATTTCCTGTACCTATGAATATTGCTCGTAACTTAAGTACACGTATCATACTTGGGTCTCAGTTTTTAAACAGGCACTGCGCAAGAATAGATTGTGAATCTCGTACACTAAGACTTGCTAAGGAGAGTAAAATACTTGTCATTGAGAAACAGGAAATTCCTGCTCACACTCAGTCTGTTGTGTGCGCAAGACTGTCAAATAAATTGCCATTCAATACAATTGGTCTCTCTCATGGAGGTAGGCGTGTCTCTGCATTAGGTGTATTGATCGCGAATACTGCTTCTAGTGTACAGAATAACTGTATTCATTTATTAGTTATGAATACTACTGATGAACCAATAACTTTGTACCCTCGTACTAAATTGGGCATTTTTTCTCTCGTTGACCCGCATAGGATTCACTCCTTCCCCGATCTTGAGAAAAACAATGTTAACAATGTTAATATAAGGCAAGCATCCGCGGTAGCTAGCGATGTAAACAGTAAACAAGATTCAGTAAAGGAAGTCCTTTCAAAAGTGAATTTAAATACTGATCACATGTCAGGTACTGAAGCATCTGAAATCAATGGTTTACTCACTGAATATATTGATATATTTCAAGTAAAAGGGGGTCCTACTGGTAATTACTCCCGTGTTAAACATGCTATTAACACTGGTGATCACCCTCCTATTAGATCTAGACCGTATAGGCAAGCTCCTCACATTCAAGCCGAAGTACGTAGACAAGTCCACGAAATGTTAGAACAAGATATTATAAAGGAGTCGGCAAGTCCTTGGTCCTTTCCAGTATGCATGACACCTAAAGCTGGTGACCCAAATACTTATAGATTTGCAATTGATTTTAGAGCCTTGAATAAGATTTGCGCACGCGATAACTTTCCGTTACCTAACATAAACGATGCTTTAGATAGTTTAGGTGCAGCCAAACCAAATTTCATTACAACTCTTGATCTTGCGGCTGGATATTGGCAAATAGGCTTGGAAGAAAGTTCCAAATCTAAAACTGCATTCATCACTCAAGATGGTCTATATGAATTCCAAAGAATGCCATTTGGTTTACATAACGCCCCAGCCACTTTCCAACGAGCTATGCAAGAAGTTTTGAGAGGTTTGAATTGGAAATTCGTTCTCTGTTACTTAGATGACATAATTATATTCAGTAGTTCTTTCTCCGAACACATGGACCATTTAAGGCAAGTTTTCGATAGGTTGCGCGCAGCTGGTCTAAAATTACAACCTAAGAAATGTACTTTTGGTCAAACTGAGGTCAAATATTTAGGTCACGTAGTGAACAAAGATGGTGTAGCAACAGATCCAGCAAAATTGAAAATTGTCCAAGATTATCCAACTCCTGCCAAAGTAACCGAAGTCAAATCTTTTCTTGGATTTGTGGGATATTATCGAAAGTTCATAAAGGACTTTTGCAAAATTGCTGAACCACTAACCAATTTAACTAGAAAAGATGTATCTTTTGTTTGGGATCAAAGTTGTCAAGAAGCATTCAAAACGCTCAAACGAAAATTGTTAGAGCCACCAATTCTAGCATATCCAAATTTCGATGGCACAGAATTCATATTGCAAACCGATGCTAGTCGTACTGGTTTAGGTTTTATCTTGGCCCAAAAGCAGGATGGCAAGGAACGTGTGATATCCTATGGTGGAAGAGCATTACATGATGCGGAAAGAAATTACACTGTTACAGAAATTGAAGCTTTGGCAGTTGTCGAGGGAATCAAGAAATATGCTCCATATTTGCAACATAGTATCAAATTCACTGTTGTAACTGATCATTGCGCTTTGAAATGGCTCTTTGGTATAAACAAAAATACCGGAAGTCGATTAGCGCGATGGGCACTTAAACTGCAGTCATATAAGTTTGATGTAATTCACATTCGTGGACGCCATAATGGCAACGCTGATGCATTAAGTAGAATAGATTATGACAGAATGGATATTTGTACTGATTGCAATCATTCTCATTCCAAAGTCACTGATGCTGTAGAAGTTAATAAGGTAGCCTGGGTAAAGTCGGGATTAGACGAGATGGTGAGCGACATCATACAAAATCCTAGTAATGATGTGAACTCTCGTCCTACAGTAAACGTGGTTAGAAATCTTCGATTTCAAAAAGGGAAACGTGTTGAGAATGACAAAGATTCAGTCAAGCCAAATATTCCAAACTTTCCAAATGAGCTCAACTTAGACAAATTCAAACAAGTTTTGTTGACGGATATATTTGCGGGATCAATGTTGCAATATCTGGAAAACGATGAATTGCCAGATAATGCTGTTAAGGCTAGGAATGTAGTTTTACAGGCTGATCAGTACTATGCACACGAAGGGTTGTTGTATCACATTTGGCATACTCCTGCTAAAGGGCACATGCCTGAAAGAAATGTCCATCGTTTGTATATACCCGTGCAATTAATTGATACAGTTCTAAATAACTGTCATGATCACGTGTTAGCCGCACATTTTGGATTTCAGCGAACCTACAATAGAATCCGTCAACGTTACTTTTGGAAATGCATGTATCGTGACGTAGACAACTGGGTCCGTTCATGTATTTCTTGCTCTCAACGAAAAACTCATAGACATAAAGTACTAGCCCCAATGGTAACTATGAAAGTGCCAGGCGCTTTCGAACGAGTAAGTGTTGACATTTTAGGTCCTTTACCTATTACCACTTCAGGTAATCGCTATGTACTCTGTTTTTCAGATCATTGTACTAGATGGCCAATTTTGGTACCATTGAAAGTTACTGATGCGTCAACCATTGCTCGCGCATTCTTTGATTATGTAATTTGTGAACATGGTTGTCCTCAAACCTTGTTGAGCGACAGAGGTCAAAATTTCCTCTCCAAGATTGTATTGGAAGTTTGTCGTATTATGCGCACTCACAAACTGAATACAAGTTCATATCATCCACAATGCAATGCAATTCAGGAACGTTTTAATGCAGTAATTCTGGATACCATTTCACATTATGTCAATGAATACCAAAGCGATTGGGATAAGTACATAACAGCTATACAATTTGCCTATAGAACAACTCCCGCTGAAAATTCAGTCGGATTTAGTCCCTTCTTCTTGTTGTATGGTAGAGAGGCAAGACTTCCGATAGATGTTACACTCCTAGCACAATGCAAATATCCAGATAAGACACTTCGTGAGCACATTCACAATCTGGTATCACAACTCGAAGTATTTAGGGACATTTCAAAACGTCATGCTGAACGTAATCAAGCCAAAATGAAAGAGCGTTTTGATGATCGTGCGCAAGATGTTCCATATCAAGTTGGTGATTCAGTTTGGATTTATATACCTGCATTGCAACAAGGATTGTCACGTAAACTCTCAAAGTTCTGGGCGGGACCCTTTCTATTAGTCGAACAGACTGGTCCTGTAAATTTCAAGGTGCGAAATCTTGAAAACAACAAATTGGTAACATCTACTGTACATGTTAACCGTATGAAATTTGCATATAATAGATTTGTCCGTCCAAGCAATGATACTCCCCCTGTGGATCCTGAAAATAGAGATCCAATTCCAGGATTAGTTCTAGACGATTGTCCTGATGATATATTTGAACAACTTTTGGCTACCCACGAGTCTGACAAGAATCAGATTCCAATTATTCCAGGTTTGCCTCCTATTCAAGATGAAACTCCAGAATATGTGATAGAGCGTATTCTCAGGGGACGTTTTAAAAATAAACGTCTTGAGTATTTGATAAAATGGCGGGGCTTCCCAAATTCAAGAAATACTTGGGAACCAGAGACTAACCTAAACGCGGCCGCTTTAGAATCTCTGAAAGCTAACCCAGTCAAAATAACTGGCAAGATGTAAAGCCAGCGGGCAAGAATCATTGCAGGAACAGAGTCTGAAACAGCAAATAAATTAAAAGTGTACAAGTATAGAGAACACAGAGGAAGTATATGAATAAAATTTATAGTCCGTAGGCTGAGATATGTCATGGTATGAGTATTACAATTCTTATGACACAAAATGTGTTATTTTGATAAAATTGTTGAATGAGAGCAATTTGTAATTTGGGCAACATTGCCTGAAAGTGTGTGTTCACTTTCGTTAATTTGTATATAGAAATGATTGTTGCAAAGAATTGCACACAATGATATTCTTCATGTAGAAAGTTTGAATTTATATAGTTGAGCAAAAATGCGGAAATGCAGTATGATCAAATAAGTGTTATATTTATTTGTATCTTTTCGGAAGAGGCATATGTTGTGAGGTTTTCTGGCAACATTAGTCTCACATGAATAGACGCAAACAAAAGAAAGTTTAATGTAAATTACTAAATATTTCAGTAGTGCTACCTTTGTCTTGTTTTGTCTGTCCTGTATTGTCTTGTTGTGTACACATAATATATAGTCACCATTGATGACTATTTAATTTTAAAGGGTCACAAAAACGTGATTTCTTTGAAATAAGAAAAATATGTTTCCGTATGAAACATCGAAATTGGAAGGAAATTTTCCAATTCTTTTGCGCTTCAACTTTTGATGAAACCTTTAGACCGCACACGTTAATCAGAGGATTATGTATGAGAGTGTGTGTGTTTGTGTTAGGCCATTTAAGGGATATCCCGTATGCGTGTTTGTTCAACAACAAAAAATCCCTCTTTACCGTGTGAGCGTAATCACTTGGAATTTTTCACGTGAATTCCGGGTTAATACGGTCGCAGGTTTCCACAGGTTTGGCGTCGCAGAAGATTAATAATAAATTTATATTTAAGGCCACTCGTTTAAAAATAAAATAACATTCTCTGATAGTTAAAATTATACAACCTGATATTAGATGCCGTCAATTTGGCAGACGGAAACATGGATAAAGCACATGTTAAATTTTGTGACGAAATAAATAATTCGTTTCTATATATGATAAAGATATCAGTTTCTTTTATAAATATTTCACCCAGCATTCTTTAAGTTAAATTGTCAGGTGTCAATTTTGTTAGGAAGGGCGTATGTTGTGACGCTAAATTTATATTGATATTATTAATAGTATTATTAATTCTAGATATTTCCATATCTAGAATTCAGGCCATGATTGACTTGAAATGGCAACACCGTACTTCCGTATTCTGAATCCCATTCAGTCTACGCGCCAACAACTCTGACCAATTCAAGTCTTCGTGCCACGCTGACAACACCTCATAAGTTTAGGCCATATAGTTTTCTATTCACACAACAGGACTGGTGAGCTCTGAATTACAGAAGCTCACGATTGATGCGTGTCATGTCATTTCTTTAGGATAGTCTAGATGCTGGGTGCTGTGTTCGTTTATAATATGAGTAAGTGAACTATTGATGATGAATTAATAAAATGTATATATAAATAACTTGGAAGCTATATCCGTTATATTCATTCTGTGTGTTTTGATCCCCTCTCCGCCATGCGAGTATTTTCCCTAAAACCACGTCATAACAGTAGCATTCTGCCAATCCAATGCTGGTTACAGTTAGCAGTAACTTTTGTAGATTGTTTTAGTCGTGGCACTGTCTACATTAAACCAGGGTATAAACGCTTCGAAAGGAATAAGTTTAAGCTTAAGCTTATTCCCAACTTGTATACAACTCACAACTTTATTCCGTGTGCCAAGTTACCCCATTGGTTACGAAAGTAGATTACGCCTAGTCGACCCAGCCGGCTGTTTCATGTAATTTGCCGTGATTCTCTGTATCTTTAACTCGGCGCCGCATTAGTTACAATTTTATCTATAATTCTTAACATAGTAGCTGATATCTTTTATCTTAATGTAAGCTTAACATCTTTATTTGACCTTGCCTGATAATACAATTAATTTAACAACATTGTGCACTTTGAGTATAACATGAGGAGATTTTGATAGACCATGATCATTAATTAATTGTCCTTTGTTTACAATGCAATGAATTAGCGGCGTATGACATTACGCATGCGATGTGTGGTTACTATATACAGTCATCACAATAAGTAACTGACCAGGTAATAAACATGCTGATAACTCTAAGAGTATAGCTCCTACATAAACATATTTAATTATAAAGTTGTTGAGAAATTTCTCTTCTTGAATTTGAGATATTACACGCTAAGAATGGTTGATTAATGAGGAAGTTACGATCCCAAACGTTAGGGCAAGTCTGATTTTCATTTTAACATTTTCTTTTCAACACGGGGAGAGTATGACAGGTAAAGAGTGTGTGCCGTATTGATTAACCGTAACAATGCCACCGGCCAACTATCCAACAACCAGGCCATTGACGGGTGAATTGGCACTACCACTCGGGCTACCACTACCAGTAATCAATAAATTGCCGGAGTCCCCGTGTTGAAAATGAAAATGTGAAAATAAAAATCAGACTTGACAGTACATTTAGGATTGTAACTTCCTTAATAATCAGCCATTCTTAGCGTGTAATATCTCAAATTCAAGACGAGAAATTTCTCAACATGTTTATAATTTAATATGTTTATGTAGGAGTTATACTTTTAGAGTTATCAGCACATGTATTACCTGGTCAGTTACTTATTGTGATGACTGTATATTTTTATACAGGGTGTCGTATCCTGGTATTGGCCTGCTGCTACACATTTATGATTGAGGGAGGATTGGTGAGGCGGAGGATTACATTTTTGACGAAAACGATTAATTGTGTTTAAACACATAAATCGCTAATATATTTTCAGTTGTAGGCCTATACTTTATCATGTTAAACATGTTAAAACCATTCGAAGGTTTGGAACAACACGACGACCCTTTCTACAATTATTGCATTTTCACAAGGATGCAGCATATAGCACCAGAAGCGTTTTACATATGGCAGCTATTACATATAGTGCTTTTTTACACAACTATAGATTAGATATCTAAACAAAAATACCATATCTGCAATAGCTGCTCTGATGAGTTACATTTAATTTTTAGTCTACCAATTGCTCAGCATATACAATAGCTCATATATTAATCCAGTCAATTTAACAAATTAAAAAAAGTTGATAAAGATATACATTTGAATGCTTCAGATGAAAACGTGATAAAATCCTACTGATTTAATAATAATGTGTTAATATGCGGTAGGCGTTATAAGAGTTGAACTGGTTCGTCGTTCACAAATCAGCGCCCGAACTAATGTGCTACTATCAAAGGGAAATAAAGATCTATATATGATAGCTACATGTAGGAATACATATTAACGGTCTTAAAACACTATTTTTGACTAATTGAGAACCCAGACCAAGTGTATTATAGCTTTAGAAAGCAGGCTAATGTCAAAAGCATTAGAAAGCCAGCAAATGTCAACCAATAATATACCCGATTTCCTTTTTGTGACATGTGAAATATAACTCATTACTTTCTCGACATTGGTATACAGCAGAGCAAAAACCCCAGGCTATAACTACCAATATTGCACGGACGGACGTCATTGCGACTATCAAATACCATTCACCAGGATACTACATGATTACCGCCTACACGCAATCATGAAGTGAGAATTAGTGAACATGATTAATACAGTTGGCCTGCATAACATTGTAGATCAAAGTTATTGCACCGGATCGTACAATATTAGAACTCTCAATTATATGCTTGGTGTTAACATACACATTTGATGGCCATTTTAACTATTCCCAACTTGTATACAACTCACAACTTTATTCCGTGTGCCAAGTTACCCCATTGGTTACGAAAGTAGATTACGCCTAGTCGACCCAGCCGGTTGTTTCATGTAATTTGCCGTGATTCTCTGTATCTTTAACTCGGCGCCGCATTAGTTACAATTTTATCTATAATTCTTAACATAATAGTAGCTGATATCTTTTATCTTGATGTAAGCTTAATAACATCTTTATTTGACCTTGCCTGATAATACAATTAATTTAACAACATTGTGCACTTTGAGTATAACATGAGGAGATTTTGATAGACCATGATCATTAATTAATTGTCCTTTGTTTACAATGCAATGAATTAGCGGCGTATGACATTACGCATGCGATGTGTGGTTACTATATATATTTTTATACAGGGTGTCGTATCCTGGTATTGGCCTGCTGCTGCACATTTATGATTGAGGGAGGATTGGTGAGGCGGAGGATTACATTTTTGACGAAAACGATTAATTGTGTTTAAACACATAAATCGCTAATATATTTTCAGTTATAGGCCTATACTTTATCATGTTAAACATGTTAAAACCATTCGAAGGTTTGGAACAACACGACGACCCTTTCTACAATTATTGCATTTTCACAAGGATGCAGCATATAGCACCAGAAGCGTTTTACATATGGCAGCTATTACATATAGTGCTTTTTTACACAACTATAGATTAGATATCTAAACAAAAATACCATATCTGCAATAGCTGCTCTGATGAGTTACATTTAATTTTTAGTCTACCAATTGCTCAGCATATACAATAGCTCATATATTAATCCAGTCAATTTAACAAATTAAAAAAAGTTGATAAAGATATACATTTGAATGCTTCAGATGAAAACGTGATAAAATCCTACTGATTTAATAATAATGTGTTAATATGCGGTAGGCGTTATAAGAGTTGAACTGGTTCGTCGTTCACAAATCAGCGCCCGAACTAATGTGCTACTATCAAAGGGAAATAAAGATCTATATATGATAGCTACATGTAGGAATACATATTAACGGTCTTAAAACACTATTTTTGACTAATTGAGAACCCAGACCAAGTGTATTATAGCTTTAGAAAGCAGGCTAATGTCAAAAGCATTAGAAAGCCAGCAAATGTCAACCAATAATATACCCGATTTCCTTTTTGTGACATGTGAAATATAACTCATTACTTTCTCGACATTGGTATACAGCAGAGCAAAAACCCCAGGCTATAACTACCAATATTGCACGGACGGACGTCATTGCGACTATCAAATACCATTCACCAGGATACTACATGATTACCGCCTACACGCAATCATGAAGTGAGAATTAGTGAACATGATTAATACAGTTGGCCTGCATAACATTGTAGATCAAAGTTATTGCACCGGATCGTACAATATTAGAACTCTCAATTATATGCTTGGTGTTAACATACACATTTGATGGCCATTTTAACTATTCCCAACTTGTATACAACTCACAACTTTATTCCGTGTGCCAAGTTACCCCATTGGTTACGAAAGTAGATTACGCCTAGTCGACCCAGCCGGTTGTTTCATGTAATTTGCCGTGATTCTCTGTATCTTTAACTCGGCGCCGCATTAGTTACAATTTTATCTATAATTCTTAACATAATAGTAGCTGATATCTTTTATCTTGATGTAAGCTTAATAACATCTTTATTTGACCTTGCCTGATAATACAATTAATTTAACAACATTGTGCACTTTGAGTATAACATGAGGAGATTTTGATAGACCATGATCATTAATTAATTGTCCTTTGTTTACAATGCAATGAATTAGCGGCGTATGACATTACGCATGCGATGTGTGGTTACTATATATATTTTTATACAGGGTGTCGTATCCTGGTATTGGCCTGCTGCTGCACATTTATGATTGAGGGAGGATTGGTGAGGCGGAGGATTACATTTTTGACGAAAACGATTAATTGTGTTTAAACACATAAATCGCTAATATATTTTCAGTTATAGGCCTATACTTTATCATGTTAAACATGTTAAAACCATTCGAAGGTTTGGAACAACACGACGACCCTTTCTACAATTATTGCATTTTCACAAGGATGCAGCATATAGCACCAGAAGCGTTTTACATATGGCAGCTATTACATATAGTGCTTTTTTACACAACTATAGATTAGATATCTAAACAAAAATACCATATCTGCAATAGCTGCTCTGATGAGTTACATTTAATTTTTAGTCTACCAATTGCTCAGCATATACAATAGCTCATATATTAATCCAGTCAATTTAACAAATTAAAAAAAGTTGATAAAGATATACATTTGAATGCTTCAGATGAAAACGTGATAAAATCCTACTGATTTAATAATAATGTGTTAATATGCGGTAGGCGTTATAAGAGTTGAACTGGTTCGTCGTTCACAAATCAGCGCCCGAACTAATGTGCTACTATCAAAGGGAAATAAAGATCTATATATGATAGCTACGAGAACCCAGACCAAGTGTATTTATAGCTTAATATAGAAAGCAGGCTAATGTCAAAAGCATTAGAAAGCCAGCAAATGTCAACCAATAATATACCCGATTTCCTTTTTGTGACATGTGAAATATAACTCATTACTTTCTCGACATTGGTATACAGCAGAGCAAAACCCCCAGGCTATAACTACCAATATTGCATGGACGGACGTCATTGCGACTATCAAATACCATTCACCAGGATACTACATGATTACCGCCTACACGCAATCATGAAGTGAGAATTAGTGAACATGATTAATACAGTTGGCCTTCATAACATTGTAGATCAAAGTTATTGCACAGGATCGTACAATATTAGAACTCTCAATTATATGCTTGGTGTTAACATACACATTTGATGGCCATTTTAACTACGCTCGCCAAAACAGTAGGAATTGATACATGTATCGTCAAGTAGTGTTCCATAACAGGTGATGACATGTCGAACTCTTTGTCTTACTATACTTGCTTATTGCTTACTTGCTTATGGCGACACAAAAGGTCGGACTCTTGTGATGGCCTTCCACACTGCTCTATCATTCATGCAATTTTTCATATCTTATCTACTTACGCCAGTGTCCTCTGTAAGAATCCTGATGTAGTCTTTCCTGGGTTGTCCCCTGGACCTCCTTCCACGCTTGGGTTGCCACAAGAGAACTTTGGCTGCTGCTTCGTCATTTCTCCGAAAACAGAGTCCGGCAAGTTTTAGTCTCCTCGACTGTAGCCTCACAGAGATCGGCAATAGTTTCACATAAAAATCTTTATTGGTGATATTCGATTGCCATGAAACATCTAGCGCCTTTCTTAGGAGACGATGGCAGCCATCTAAGGCCTTTTCTGTTTGGAAGTGATTGACCAGGATTCTGCTCCATATATCAGGACTGGTTCCACTCAGTTTCATGTTCCTTGGGAGCTTACGTTTTCCAGATATTATTCAATGTATTACATGCTTTCCAAGCTTGTGCCTTTCTGATGTTGAAGTCATTTTCACTACTGGTCATCCATGCACCTAAAATTCTGGAGAAAAAAATCTTGGAACACTTGCGTGTGATTATACGGAAAAGTGTCACCCCCACTCCCCCGTTATTATTATTATTATTATTATTAAACAGCATTTATATAGCGCCTTTTCTAAAAAAGACCAAAGCGCTGTACAGAGATAAAATACACACACGATAAAAAAAAAATTAAAAAAAAGTTCAATGTTGACCAAGGCCAATGGCTGCTCTGCAGCTTGAGAGAGTGTCCCAACATTGATCGAATGGCTGCTCTGCAGCTAGTTTTTAACATGTTTAAGTCACGAAGTTGTGAAAAGAAAATTAAGACATGCACTAGATGTTTAGTTAATCGTGGCGCATATCTTGGTGCATTTCGAGTAAAATGTGGGCTAAATTTGATGCATTCTTTCATTTCTACGTTAACCCATTTGAATCGATGTTTATTGAATATATACCATTCCATGTAGTGGTTTGCTTCATTTTCGCAACAATGACTTTTCTGGGGATAGTATTCAGCCTGTTCCAAACGTGTTTTGTTATAAAACGTCTTGTCATAAAAGATAAACATGAGTTAGTGACGGTTTTATGCTGACACCGCGTTTAGTATGAGACCACGGCCCTTAAACATGTTAAAGAGTTGTACCTAAAACATGTCGTATCATGAAATGTATTTTAAAAGTTTTAATGGATGTTACGTCTATTATGAACTCAATCTGGAACATAATCAGACACAATTTATATTACGATGTCACTGAGGATCTATAATTGTATGTTGCTTTTATGTCTGCATGGTAATTAGTGAAGACGAGGTTGACGTCAGAATACACTTATTTTATATCGGGCCGATGTGGCATAAGGGGGTATCAAAAAGTTCTTGAAATCACCAAGAAGTAAAGGAGCCAGAAACCTTTTTGTTGTTGATATGTGACCCTTTTTAAAAAGTCACCGTGCAAAGTCACACATTTCTCCCACTTTTTATTATCTGTCCACAGACCGCCATTGTAGAGATCCTAGATTGACCGCCATTGATTGATCCTCAGATTGCCTCAGATTGCGTTATTGACCAAAACAGCAATAAATCCCGGGGGGGGGGGGGGGGGGGGTACTCACGTATGTAAGGCATACGGGGACGTGCCGCTCCAGTGGGTCGTTTTTTCATGAGACATCCATAGCCATGGGTAGGCTTTTCAACTGAAAAATCCTTAGACATGGGTCTATTTTCGCGAATATTTGCAAAAATTAGGTCTTTTTCCCCGATAATTTGCGAAAATTTGGTCTAAAATGAAGCAAAACCCCTAAAAATGGGTACCGAGGGGTTTTGAATCTCCAGCGGCACACCCCCGACCAAACAAAATCTGAGTACCCCCCCGGGCAATAAATAGTTTAAAGTTTTGACAGAAAGGGGTCAAAGGTCATTACAAACCAGCTTGGTGACAATAATCTTATGGGTAACATGGGGTGTACACAGATTGACCTCTAAGGCTCTAATGACCCCTACGTGAGGGCAACACAACTTTTTTTTGGGCCTAACTTATATACAAACAGTCATGAAGTTCTCGTTGTGTCACAGTTTTATGATAAATTACCCGGTAACGTGGCGCATGGCAGCAGCTATTACAATTTCATACATGTATTAAAATGTTAAACTTAGAATTAAAGTATTAAAGGCATATTATGTGATCTTTTCCAGAGACCGCCCTCTATTCATGATTTTTTTTAGAAAGTAGATTTTCTTGCCGATTTACATTTCCGATCATAAATCATACATACATTTCAAGTTACAGAGCGATACGATTCCTAATTACCTCAAAATCATGGTTTTAGAGTGAATTTAGAGTGAAAAATATAAACTGTCGGAATCCCGACAGTTTATTTTCACTCTAAACCATGATTTTGAAGTAATTAAGAATCGTATCGCCCTGTAACTTGGAATGTATGCATGATTTATGATCAGAAATTTAAATCTGCAAGAAAATCTGCTTTCTATTTTTTTTTCGATGTTGAGGGCGTTCCCTGGAAAGATCACATAATATATCTTTAATGCAAAAAGAAAAATGTGTGTAGTGTTTTTCATTAAACTCTTATTGAACATATTACTCACTTTGAGAATTTAAATTATCAAATTAACAAGAAATTCGGCCCACAAAACAAATTTCAGATTTTTGATAAACCATTGAATCAGATATAGAAACAGCTAGCACCTATAATTCTATTGCATAAAACTTAAGATTCATCTAAGAGGAATTATTCGTCTTAAGTTTCGAACTCTTCATTGTTTAAGAACTTGTGAGTTAATCTTCGTGATATAGACCCAAAGTCACACTTTCGAACTAGGTTCTAGCCCAACTTATCAAGAATTCCTAAATATTCTTCTCTTAAAAAGGGACACTAAGAGATGTGTTGGAGGCAGCGCCCTCAATTATGATAAAAACTGAGATTAGTTTATTTTTATAATTGTACTACATGTATGAACTTACACCTATAAGGATTAAGAAAAATCAGCTCTCTTTGTACAAGAAAACGTCGATTCAAAAATGCTCGTCCCGCGGGACGAGCATTTTACGTCCGACAGTATCTCATTGCAGTACGCGTGATACATAACGCGAACCATATTTGCATAGAGGGCGTTTTACAATAAATAGCGATGATATTGTTTTAATCAAGTTTTGCTGTGTTTTTGTTAGTAGAAACAACAATAACGGCAATTTTTAATGTTCATCTTGAATTCTGAAGTAAATTTTTAAACATTTAAAATTTTCAACACCACTTAATGTCCCTACCGTAACCCTAAACACCACACGGCAACAACCCGGCGTGCAAGTTTTTGGGCTATAAAATGGACCCAGGCTATATACGAGGCGAAATATGGAGCTGAGTAGCCTTGACAGCCGTGGTGTAGTGGAATGGAGATGGGCTTTGCTGCTTGAGGTCAGTGGTTCAAGTGGAATGGAGATGGGCTTTGGTGCTGGAGTGCGATCTTTATTACCGTAAACAACATTTGATACCTGACGGAGTAAAGTGCATAGCACATGTACATTGTACAGCAATACATTTATACAGTGAGTGAGTACGGTTAATAAATTCGCCCCCGGGGTCGGGTGACATTTCGGGTGACATTTTCTCCGTCGGAAAAAATAATCTGTTGCCGTGTGGTGGAGTTAGGTTTATACACCTACATGCTGGTAAATACACAGGTATGGTGCTCTTAGATTTACAGAAGGCATTCGACACAGTAGACCATGTCATACTTTGTAACAAATTGCAAGCTATGGGTATTCACATTGAGTCTGTTAAATGGTTCAAATCATACTTAGGCCTATCTGACAGAAAACAGATTGTTAATTTAAATCAGGTTGAATCCAAACCCATGAATATATCATGTGGCGTTCCACAGGGTAGTAATTTAGGGCCGCTGCTCTTCTTGTGTTATGTTAACGGTATGTCATCAAGCGTTAACTGTAATCTTTTGTTATGTGCTGACGATAGTGCCCTTTTCACATCAGATAAAGACCCAAAAGTAATTTCTGACACTTTAAGTAGAGAACTTGAGTCGTGTAGACAATGGCTGATCGACAACAAATTGTCCTTACATCTTGGCAAAACAGAGTCTATTCTATTTGGATCTAAACCTAGACTGAGCAGGGTGGACAAGTTTGATGTTTCTTGTGACGGAAAAATTATAAATCCTACCAACTCTGTCAAATACCTTGGGATTACTCTCGATGAAAATCTCAGTGGTGAAACTGTTGCAAAATCAGTTGTCAAAAAAGTTTCTTATACAGACAAGGTCATTTTTTGAATGAAAAATCTCGCAAGACCCTTTGCAATGCCCTTATACAATGTCATTTCGATTATTGTTGCTCTTCATGGTTTTCTTCACTTTCTGCAAAGTTGAAAAATAAGCTGCAAGTTGTGCAACATAATTTGATTCGCTTTATTTTGAAGCTGGAGCCCAGGTCCCACATTGGTGATGTAGAATTTAAGAAGCTGGGAATGCTGAAAGTTGAAGACAGAGTTAAACAACTTAAACTCAATCATGTTTTTAAAATCTATAATGAAATAGCACCTGAGTACTTGAATTCTCATTTTACCAAATTGTCCAACACCCACAGATCACGGCTGTTTGATCGCGTGTAAATTGTCCGATTTATAATCGCATCTTCAAAACAGAGGGCAGCACAGATTGATTATCAATTATCGATTATCGGGTAAAACTAAAGGTAAATCTAACCGCGTGCCGCTCCGTAACCAAGGATTATAGAACAAAGGGATATGCACCAGTTAGGACGGGAGGCTTTTAAATACATTTTATCACTGCTAGATCCATTTTAATCACGTTCTTTGTTCATTTACTTTGTTCAGCTATTTATCTCTGACGGTGGCCATTCATACAAGCTCGATTTTACTATAACATGGTTCTAATTAATTGTTTAGGTTTAAAAACTTGCTAAAGTCAATGATTGTTAATGTATTACTTTTATTTGGATGCGATATCAGATTGTTAGTTACGTACAACATTATTATGACGAATCGGTGAAACGGAAACATATTTGACGTCTAAAATTTCTCTCGCGTTGAAATGGTAGGGATAACCGATATTCCAGCTCCGGCCTAGGCCTTGCGCGCTCTAAAAAAGACTTTTTGGGTTGCGGCTTCAACGCGAACGTAAGTTATTCCGCCAAATATGTCGCAGATTGACCAGTTCGATAAAAAAACATTATACGTAACTCAAAATGTGATATAAGATCCCAGAAAGCAAATCGGGGGGCACATATTAGGATATTCAGCTTTTTTAGCCTTGCGCGCTCTAAAAGAGACTATTTTGGCTGCGGTTTCAACGCGAACGTAAGTTATTCCGCCAAATATGTCGCAGATTGACCAGTTCGATAAAAAAACATTATACGTAACTCAAAATGTGATATAAGATCCCAGAAAGCAAATCGGAGGGCACATATTAGGATATTCAGCTTTTTTAGCCTTGCGCGCTCTAAAAAAGACTATTTTGGCTGCGGTTTCAACGCGAACGTAAGTTATTCCGCCAAATATGTCGCAGATTGACCAGTTCGATAAAAAAACATTATACGTAACTCAAAATGTGATATAAGATCCCAGAAAGCAAATCGGGTGGCACATATTAGGATATTCAGCTTTTTTAGCCTTGCGCGCTCTAAAAAAGACTATTTTGGCTGCGATTTCAACGCGAACGTAAGTTATTCCGCCAAATATGTCGCAGATTGACCAGTTCGATAAAAAAACATTATACATAACTCAAAATGTGATATAAGATCCCAGAAAGCAAATCGGGGGGCACATATTAGGATATTCTGCTTTTTTAGCCTTGCGCGTTCTAAAAAAGACTATTTTGGCTGCGGTTTCAACGCGAACGTAAGTTATTCCGCCAAATATGTCGCAGATTGACCAGTTCGATAAAAAAACATTATACGTAACTCAAAATGTGATATAAGATCCCAGAAAGCAAATCGGGGGGCACATATTAGGATATTCAGCTTTTTTAGCCTTGCGCGCTCAAAAAAAGACTATTTTGGCTGCGGTTTCAACGCGAACGTAAGTTATTCCGCCAAATATGTCGCAGATTGACCAGTTCGATAAAAAAACATTATACATAACTCAAAATGTGATATAAGATCCCAGAAAGCAAATCGGGGGGCACATATTAGGATATTCTGCTTTTTTAGCCTTGCGCGTTCTAAAAAAGACTATTTTGGCTGCGGTTTCAACGCGAACGTAAGTTATTCCGCCAAATATGTCGCAGATTGACCAGTTCGATAAAAAAACATTATACGTAACTCAAAATGTGATATAAGATCCCAGAAAGCAAATCGGGGGGCACATATTAGGATATTCAGCTTTTTTAGCCTTGCGCGCTCAAAAAAAGACTATTTTGGCTGCGGTTTCAACGCGAACGTAAGTTATTCCGCCAAATATGTCGCAGATTGACCAGTTCGATAAAAAAACATTATACGTAACTCAAAATGTGATATAAGATCCCAGAAAGCAAATCGGGGGGCACATATTAGGATATTCAGCTTTTTTAGCCTTGCGCGCTCTAAAAAAGACTATTTTGGCTGCGGTTTCAACGCGAACGTAAGTTATTCCGCCAAATATGTCGCAGATTGACCAGTTCGATAAAAAAACATTATACGTAACTCAAAATGTGATATAAGATCCCAGAAAGCAAATCGGGGGCACATATTAGGATATTCAGCTTTTTTAGCCTTGCGCGCTCTAAAAAAGACTATTTTGGCTGCGGTTTCAACGCGAACGTAAGTTATTCCGCCAAATATGTCGCAGATTGACCAGTTCGATAAAAAAACATTATACGTAACTCAAAATGTGATATAAGATCCCATAAAGCAAATCGGGGGGCACATATTAGGATATTCTGCTTTTTTAGCCTTGCGCGCTCTAAAAAAGACTATTTTGGCTGCGGTTTCAACGCGAACGTAAGTTATTCCGCCAAATATGTCGCAGATTGACCAGTTCGATAAAAAAACATTATACGTAACTCAAAATGTGATATAAGATCCCAGAAAGCAAATCGGAGGGCACATATTAGGATATTCAGCTTTTTTAGCCTTGCGCGCTCTAAAAAAGACTATTTTGGCTGCGGTTTCAACGCGAACGTAAGTTATTCCGCCAAATATGTCGCAGATTGACCAGTTCGATAAAAAAACATTATACGTAACTCAAAATGTGATATAAGATCCCAGAAAGCAAATCGGGTGGCACATATTAGGATATTCAGCTTTTTTAGCCTTGCGCGCTCTAAAAAAGACTATTTTGGCTGCGATTTCAACGCGAACGTAAGTTATTCCGCCAAATATGTCGCAGATTGACCAGTTCGATAAAAAAACATTATACATAACTCAAAATGTGATATAAGATCCCAGAAAGCAAATCGGGGGGCACATATTAGGATATTCAGCTTTTTTAGCCTTGCGCGCTCAAAAAAAGACTATTTTGGCTGCGGTTTCAACGCGAACGTAAGTTATTCCGCCAAATATGTCGCAGATTGACCAGTTCGATAAAAAAACATTATACGTAACTCAAAATGTGATATAAGATCCCAGAAAGCAAATCGGGGGGCACATATTAGGATATTCAGCTTTTTTAGCCTTGCGCGCTCTAAAAAAGACTATTTTGGCTGCGGTTTCAACGCGAACGTAAGTTATTCCGCCAAATATGTCGCAGATTGACCAGTTCGATAAAAAAACATTATACGTAACTCAAAATGTGATATAAGATCCCAGAAAGCAAATCGGGGAGCACATATTAGGATATTCTGCTTTTTTAGCCTTGCGCGCTCTAAAAAAGACTATTTTGGCTGCGGTTTCAACGCGAACGTAAGTTATTCCGCCAAATATGTCGCAGATTGACCAGTTCGATAAAAAAACATTATACGTAACTCAAAATGTGATATAAGATCCCAGAAAGCAAATCGGAGGGCACATATTAGGATATTCAGCTTTTTTAGCCTTGCGCGCTCTAAAAGAGACTATTTTGGCTGCGGTTTCAACGCGAACGTAAGTTATTCCGCCAAATATGTCGCAGATTGACCAGTTCGATAAAAAAACATTATACGTAACTCAAAATGTGATATAAGATCCCAGAAAGCAAATCGGGGGGCACATATTAGGATATTCAGCTTTTTTAGCCTTGCGCGCTCTAAAAAAGACTATTTTGGCTGCGGTTTCAACGCGAACGTAAGTTATTCCGCCAAATATGTCGCAGATTGACCAGTTCGATAAAAAAACATTATACGTAACTCAAAATGTGATATAATATACAAAAAAGCAAATCGGAGGGCACATTTTTTTACTAGTCCTATACCTGCTGCCTGTGTGTTACTGGCATCCATTTTGAGAATCCAAATGACGAATACTAAAAGAAACACACGGTGTGAGCAGTAAAATGTGAAATTACAAACCAAATATTGGAGGCCCGGCTTTGAAAATGCAAGCATCTTATGCACAAGAATTTTTTGTATTTAGTGTATGAATAATAAGATTTCCCGCTGGTCCAACGTTAAATAAGAGACTCTAGAGAGAGGCCAAACGAGAAAAAAATCAGTGTAAATAGTGTTTAGATTTGCGGAGCTCCGCATGATTGCACGTTGAGATATAGGGAACTGCTGTTTCGTAAGCAAACTTGAAAACGATGTTACCAAAATAATGTTAACATACAAACCAAATATTGGAGGCCCGGCTACGAAAATGATAGCATCTTATGCGCAAGAATTTTTTGTATTTAGTGTATGAATCATAAGATTTCCCGCTGGTCCAACGTTAAATAAGAGACTCTAGAGAGAGGCCAAACGAGAAAAAAATAAGTGTAAATGGTGGTTAGATTTGCGGCTTACGCATACTTGCACGTTGAGATATAGGACGCGTACATAGTACATGCACTCAACTGGTTTGCGTGATAATCGAACTATCGAAAGTATTGAGAAACGTTAAGATGACGTCATAATAAATCGGACTGTCAAACAGCCGTGAGATACAATACCAGGGGCAGTGCAAGGTGCAACACATTTTCTGGTTCCCAAAGCTAAAGGTCAGCAGTGCAATACATTTTTCTTTACTGGTATTCGGGAATGGAACTTGCTACCAACTCAGGTTAAAACATCCAAAACACACGGGCAGTTCAAAAAGGCAGTAAAGAATCATTTTCTATCTTGATTTTTCATCCATTTTTTTATATGCAGTTGATTCATAAAAAGTGCAATATTATTTTGTGTGCAAATATATATGATGTTTTTATAATGTACTGTTTTAATATATGAAGGACTACAATGGAAATAAGCCCTTTTTAGAGCTTTCTTGGGCTATCCTTGGCATTATATGTTTTCTTTTATTAATATGTTGTGTTAAAGGAAATGTCCCGCAAGCACAAACATTGATCATTATTTGTTAGAAAAATAATTATCGAGCCGAAATTACGTAATTATATAGAACAAAACACCATACTAGTCACAAAAATGAATAAAAACTGCCATCACTCAACATGCAATTTTTAAAATTCGCGGCGATCCAAAGTCCCGGTGTCGATGACGTCATGGGTATCGGTGCTAAAATTTGCGCATGTGCATTGTATAACTATGACATCATCGACACTGGGACTTTCGATCGCCGCAAATTTTAAAAAGTGCATGTTGAGAGATTGCGGTTTTTATTTGTTTTTTTCATAAGTGTGGTGTTTTGTTCTATATAATTACAAAAGTTGGGCTCGATAGTTATTTTTCTAACATATAATGCACACTTTTATGCTTGCGGGACACTTGTAATTTTTTAAGATTTGTATATTTGATCTTATGTATTGTATCTCTGTGTCTTGCTATGCCAAATAAAGCTAAACTTAACTAAACTACCCAGGCTTAAGAAGAGTTAAAGATAAAGAATTTGATAATAACATGACAAACAGTTTAGCCTTCCGGTGTACATCAACACCATTCATGGATTCATTCCTGAAAGCGTCCGCCGAAACTCTCTACCACAGCAAACTGTTAGTACAATATCTAGTGTGACTTTCAAAGACATCGCACAAAATCCTGATAAACACCTTTCCATCCCTCCAACAATTAGCAGCCCACTCTCGCAAACTTCCAGTTATTTTGGAAGTAATCTCTACTACAAGGTACAAGGTAATAACTCTTCTAAGAGGAAAACAAATTTATTGTTGCAAATTATTTTGTTTTTGAGTCACTCATATTATTAACCATGTTTATTTCTGTTGGGCTATTGTTGGCTATTGTTCACTTTGCCTTTATACACAAACCGTACGTTTGTTTGAGTGATTCTAAATAGTCTTCCCCTCCCACCTCCCCACCCCCACCACATCAACAACACAAGATGTAAGTGACCTCATCAGATTCATCCCATGACAGCATTGTTACAACCGTGTTTGCTGGTGTTGAGGGAAATCACGTCGATCTCAGAGATAAAACACATTGTGTAATAATTCGTTTAATTATTTGTTCCACATTTAATTAAATTAAAATTCTTTCTTATATATAAAATAACCTTACTGCAAAAAGAAATGATCTTAGGGGGTGGGGTGGGGAGGGGGGTGTAGTCGCGACAGATTCCCCCCAGCTGCTATATTATTGGGACTAATAGAATAAAACATCATGTCAAATTATTATATTATACAAATAGTTTACATGATTGAGTAATAATAATAATGATTTGGTTTTTTGGGGGGAAGGTTTTTTTGGGTGAAATATGCGATGAAATTCTGCTCTACGTGCAGTGTGTTTTTTGAAATTACAAAACAATAGCATTAATGTAACGTAAACTCTAGACTCTAGAGGGCATCGTGATTCATTTTTTTAATAGTAAAAATCCCCAATATTTCACTCGGATGACTCTAGATGGCGGCATTTCACAGCTAATGTCCATGCAAATTCCTCATGCAAGCCTATGTTCTTTTACACATATAAAGAAGTCTTTTCAAGGCTCACAGATATTATGAATTATTTGTAGTGATTTGGCACTTATCATAAAGTGACGAAATCAAAATCTGCTGGCAAACGGACCCGCAAACGGACCTCTCATGGTAGGTCGGTCTGTCGGCCGGGAGTTTCTTCCTCAAATGTTGGTGATTTTCAACAGTTGGCGTTTTCACTACAAACAAAAAAAGGTACATTAGTAACAAACAAAGGTACATTGGTACAAAAAAATGTACATTGGACCAAAAAAATGTACATTGGTACAAAAAAAGGACTTTTTCAGATTTGGGGGGGGGGGGAGTCCGCCCCCGCCCCGCCCCCCCCCCCCCCCCCCCCCCCCCACCCCCCATCTAGTTACGGGCCTGATCGCGGTACATTTTGGCTCTAAACAAGCTTGTAGCAAATAATTATGCGCGCGAATTTTTTTTATTACTTATGACCCATAATTAGAGCAGATAACATCTCTCTGATTAGAGCGTCCTTGCTCAAGATTCCTGTGGTCAAATGAACCTCGCACCCCTCTGGCGACGATACTGTTGGCCACACTTTTTTGACCCCCCCTCTTGAGTACCCAAAACTTTTTGGTCCCCCTTTTTTCAACTTAAAACTTTTTAGACCTCCCTCGTTTTTGCCAACCCCCCCATCAAAGTATTTCTGAACACTCCCTTACACGATGCAGACGGCATAATTCTGTTATACCCTACACACCAACATCGGTAGTATGCGTCGTTTAAAAATCATGCACTATGAATACCTCTGTGAAGGGTATAATTTTATAACAGAATTACTCCATGCAGACAAGTTAATGATGTAAATGGGGGACACTATTGGCTATTAAATCATGCATGAAAAAATAATGTTATTCTTTATTTCAAATAAAGACCATGCAGCTAAAGAAAGAAGAGACTAAAAAAACCCAATTGAAATGAATTTAAAAAAAATAGTGCCACTTTTTCTAAAAATACCATTTTGAGGAAATGTGAACATGATATTGATTATTGAAGACATTATTTTTCTCCTCTTTTATGGGTAGCCAAGAGAGTGACTTACTTTTTTTTAACCCTATATGTTGACAGTTGGTAATTTCCCCAAGAGCATATCGATACTTCACGTCTTTTGCGTACCTTTTTGTGCTAGCTATCACGATAGCTAGCTCTTATAGCCTGAATTCAAAATCAATATTCCAAGTACGTTATGACTTCGAGTCACTTGGTTCAGGAAACCGTGACCAAATCGGTATAATTATCGAACGGGTCCAGCCAAATGACACTCTCATACGGTTATATTGGTTGAACGAGAAGTGTGACAGTGAAGCTTTGTATACCATTCACCCGTGTCGATGGCTTTGATTGGACGAGAGATGTGTTGAGGATAGCGCCTGGGCCGGGCGAATTAGACCATAATGATTTAATTGGACGTGAGGTGTTTGTTTACAAGGGGAGTCCCTCCATGTCGAGAATTTGTCATTCATTGACTACACAGTTAAGTTATGGCGCGCCATGTAAACACTGAAGTGTTTGCACTGTCAACACAGTAACAGTGTTGCTAGAAAAATGTGCGCATTATTTAGAAAAGCTCAAATTAAAGGTAGATGACCCGATCACATTCCGATTTTCAACTTGAAGTTTTCTATTGTACACGAAAGGTCATCCTTAAAAAAGTCGTGTTCCAAAGTTTGAGTTGCATAGCTCTAATGGTTCTTATTTTAGACGCACAAGATGCTGTGAACTGTACCCATTGAGAAGTACACAAACTATATCGGTGGTTACCACCATTCGCGGTAATTCGACGTTATTTCATCGATTTCTCCGTAATCATACCGATGTAGGCCGTCAAATTTCAGTATGATAATGAGAAAAATACGAGCTTTCATATGATATGAAAATCTCCGTATGTTTGAAATAATTCTGTGTTACGAAAATGTGATCGGGTCATCTACCTTTAATCTGGGAGCTGGTTTGTTTGCACCATGGACTTATCAGACAGGACTGGGCAGGCTTCATATCTCATAAATATAACGGTTAGACCTATTGTAAACATCCACCGTCAACAAAAGAATACTACTTGACGACATCTTTTAGAAATCGAACTCCTCAACATATATTGAAACCCATGGTCGTTAGTCGTTACCGCGGAGTTTGTTCGTTTTACGTAATGACTGCTCGCTGCCCAGAGAGTGGAACTGTCCAATTTGTTGTAGGGGTGACGATTCACAGAAGCTGCTATCAGGGGCCGTATTTTGTTGGTATAAAACATCACAATATACTTGGTTATAACATGGACTTATTAGAATGTCCATGGTTATAACTACCACAAATCTCGGAATACTGTGGATATATTATTTTAACTTTCATTTACTTACTGTTCAGTATGTTACCCCTCAAACAGAACCGCTGTCTGATAAGTCCATGCTTCAACAAATTGATTTTCCATTAGAAGGGCTCATCATAAAACTGTACCATGTTGCATGAAAATCAGCCCACAGTGAGAGAAATATTACAGGTTTTTAAAAAAAATTTGGAGTGAGTTTCATGTTGAAGGTTTAAAACTATATTAGGAGACATAGTAGTTAGATGCCTATATTTCTATTTGACACCTCCCTGCTTAAATACACAGTTTAAAAGAAAACCGCCTGCAGACAGTTTGATAGTTTGGAAAAACTTATTTTTCTAGACAAAATTTGGGCTCCTTATGGGAAAAAACCTGTGCTGCCAGTTTCTGCTTCCTGAATAGTAATTAATACGGTGTTTAAGCTTCTTAAATGAAGATAATTAATCTTTTTGATACTTTAATACTTCTGATGTGTTGGCAACTTAAATATTCCTTGGAAGTAACTATTTAAAAATACTCTATCAGGAAATTTAGTAGAATAACACTTTCTAAATAAAGGGTTCAACAAAAGAAAGTATACCACTTTCTTTATGTCATTTTGAGTAACATTCAACTTTTTTTGACTAAACAGGCTAAATAGGCATTTAGATGAATCTTTTAGGCATAATTTGATACCAAATTTGCCCCCTAACAACAAAGATAAACCATGAGTGGCACCATTTAAAGAAAATTTGTCTCTTTTTCGAAAGTCACATTTGTGACTGTTACTCAAAATGACATAAACAAAGTGGTATACTTTCTTTTGTTGAACCCTTTATGTATCATACTGCATATTCTACTCATTGCGGCACATAACACGCGCTTGCGTACTTTAAATGCTGCCTTGTATACACCAGGTTTGATGAGGATATTCTGGTCGTAAAAGCTGTAGGCCTATCTATTAAGTTACGTCACTGTCCAGAGGCCAAATGATGGATAGTACTGAGCTTATAAGTGAATTACAACCCAATCCGTGACGACTCAATTAAAAAAAAATTATTCAAGACTTGATTGCTTTAAATAACTTTATTACTGGTTCTGTGAACCAACCCGTGAAAAACCTAGATCCTTACCATGTAAATATATTCAACACAGTGGAACCATATCAAACAAAGTTGCCAGGCCTCACATTTTAATAAGTGTTAACAGAAGTTTGTGTCATTCGGTCATATTATAATAACATTATAAGCTTGGGACCTGAATAACACTTCGTGTTATCAGTACATTTGTGTTAAGAAGGTTCCACTGTAACAGAGTAAATTTTTTAAGTTTGTACTAATTCAATAGTTTGTTATTAAATAACTGTTAACTGTATTTATCAGTGATCATTTAGGTAGCATTTTGTGTAGCAACCGTTCCTTAAATATGATGACACTACTCTGGCTAAACCTGTTTGTTGTCTGAATGAAGAGTATGACCATTTCAATAATGCCTGTAACTTTGATATAACTACATTCGTGAAAGGTTCTAAACTATCATTATACATGTAATAGCCTACTATGATACACAATGCCAAGTTTGACAGAGAATTAATGAAAGGTTCGAACATGTCATAAAACTCAATCCCACGCAAATATTATCTGTAACCATACATTGATTCAGTTGATTGTACGCAACATTATGGTCCCTCCTGAACTTCTATTTGTACATGCCATTCATCACTCTCATCGTGAACATACATTACACTTGTTTCTAATAAAATTACACACAAAATAAGAAACCGTTTTGTGCTTCTTATGTAACTTGTTTTTGTATTTCTTGTTGATTGCCAGTAAATGTGTACAGCATCTTAGAGTCTCAATTAGAAATTGCACCATGACAACAACTAGAGGCTATTTACATGTTTCTAATTGACAACCCTGTGGTTACCTGAGACTATATTAGTCTCAGGTGGTTACATCATATGTAACTGTTCTACCGAAACCAAATGAATTGGGCAGAGCTCCAAACCGAGAAATAGCCCAAAACCTAATTGGGGTGATTTTTTAAGAATTTAATGCAAATATTTAATTTTTAGAGTGTTTATAACATTAATGTGAAAGTTTCAGATTGTCATTGTACGTACAGTTAAGCCCACAATTATTCATACCCCTTGACAAATATGTGTTTTTTGCGTTTTTCTCATATCTATACCAGCTGGAGTGGTGGAACTTTTGCTTTACACTAAAGACAATTAGTTTGCAAGTACAAATCAATATATTTGGGCTCAACATTTTTTGCATAACAATAGAATTGAACAAGAATTGTGTTTTTATGCCTGTCCAAAATTATTCATACCCCATACCAAGTCTCAGGATTGAGGCCACTTTTTGTGATAATACACATGTTTTTGACATTCCAAACATTCTTTATATTGTGTGATAGGCTTTTATATTGTTATGCAATTATTCCATACAATGTGGATGCATTACAAATGTGTCCTATTCAATGTACATTGAGGGATATCATAGGACAACACTCTAGCTCTTTGACAGCATGGCGAAGGGGATCAAATAACTCAGTGAGGACCTTTTTTGTGCATTGTGAATGCTCACACAGAGGAGAAAGGCTACAAAGCTATTTCGAAGCAATTTCAAGTGCCAAATTCCACCATAAAAAGCATAATTAGGAAGACCAAGACAGTTCAAATCACTTCAAATCAGTTAAAAACCCTGAAGAACACGGTCGGAAGCCAACAGTGTCCCCTTGTTTGACAAGAAAATTATGGTGAAAGACCAACAACAATCCACATATCACCGTCAATGCTCTCTTGAACAACCTTGGTGAGTCTTGGACCAAGATATTAAGGCAGACACTTCAGCAGACATAGCACACAAGAGTTCTCCATGGACTCCGACCAAGAAAGACTCATTTCCTGAAAAGAGACAATGAGAAACTCATCTAGCATTTGCAAGAGCACTTCTGGACAAAGATCCAAGTTTTTGGTCTTCAGTGTTGGGGTTGCTTAAGATGCAAGACAAGTTTCTCTGCGTCTCTTTTAAGGAGTAGAGTCTTTCTTGGTCGGCCTCCATGGAGACCTCTCATGTGCCATATGTGCTGGAGTGTCTGCCATGATATCTTGGTCCAATAATTGCCAGGGTTGTTCAGGAGAGCATTGATGGTGATCTGTGGATTGTTGTTGGCCTTTCGCAATACTTTTCTTGCCAAACAAGGGGACACCGCTGGCTTCCGACTGCATCCTTCAATGTTTTTTAGTGAGTTGAACGTCTTGTTCTTCCTAATTATGCTTTGTGTGGTGGATTCTTGCACTTGGAATTGTTTCAATTAGTGCTCTGTAGCCTTTCCCCTCTTTGTGAGCATTCACAATATGCATAAAAAAGTTATTTGATCTTCTTCGCCATGCTGTCAAAGAGCCAGAGTGTTGTCTATATATAATATCCCTCACTGTACATTCAATAGGACACATTTGTAATGCAATAACATTGTATGCACACATCATGGAATAATTACATAACAATATAAAAGCCTATCACACAATATAAAGAATGTTTGGAATGTCAAAAACATGTGTATTATCACAAAAAGTGGCCTCAATCCTTAGACTTGGTATGGGGTATGAATAATTTTGGACAGGCATAAAAACATAATTCTTGTTCAATTCTATTGTTATGCAAAAAATGTTGAGCCCACATATATTGATTTGTACTTGCAAACTAATTGTCTTTAGTGTAAAGCGGAAGTTCCAACACTCCAGCTGGTATAGATATGAGAAAAAGGCAAAAAACTCATATTTTCCAAGGGGTATGAATAATTGTGGGCTTAACTGTACATCTTTAAAGGATGATATCTCAGTTTGGAGTTTTCATGAAGACTAACTGGAAAATGATATAACTCCGCTTTGGGAAGTCCGATTAAAAAAAGAAGAGTACCATAATTAAGCGGAACATCACATCTCTACTACAATAATCAATTACAAACTCAATTTTGATATCTTGCCTAATTGTGTCTGATTTCGGTAGACCTCGTCACATATACGGACAACTATACTGCAAATTTGTCTTCATATTCATTACTTGATATCATGCCCAAATTTGCCAATACATCCACTGCCTGCTCTTGTGCCAATCTCTGATTACCCAATGTTATTATTCTACCAACTGCTTTTCCTAAAAAATATTAAAGTCTTTCATTTGTACTAGCACCTCCCTTTTAAAGGGTTTTTTATTAACCCATAGATGAAGACAACGAGCCAAATTGGCAATCGATATGGCAAATGGATTTTATCTAACGTGCAGATAATGAAGAATTATAATTACATAGCGGGTTGAAATATATTATATATTTTTTGTGTATTATATTTATATTTATTTTAATTCTCAAAATACACAAATAAATATTTTATATTACGACAGTATACATTGTTATGATATTAGAGTTGTATTTAGCTTAAAATAGTTGCTTGAAATGGGTTATGTGTATATTTAGACAGCACGTTAAAAATAAAGTCTGCTCTGTAGGTATTTCCCGTTGCGAAGCGATCGAAGAATGTAGCGTTACTTCGCTTCCGTATGTGTTGAAATTGTCCGATTTGACGCTTCATAATCATGATATTTTTTACCTGACCGAGAAGCCGAGCGTTAATAGCACACTTAATCAGTGGATAAAGGTTGATTTTAAGGTGTAGATTAGGTACTATAGCTGTCACTTCATCACCTACCTGTTGACTAATTGGATTTTTGACATCCAACTCAATCAAAACAAAAATAAGCTTATTTTGACATTTGGGTGACATATCCAAGAAAACCAGCAGGAACTTGCAGCATAGAAGTAGAAGGGAGGATTGTTTCTTGTCCATAACAAAAAAGGTATTTTTACGCCAATCAAACAGCCTGTGGCAAATATTAATTAGGTCTTAACCTTAGCCTTAGGCTTTACTCTTAAAGTTAATCTCTTTAATTAACTAGTCTTATTTACAAGTCTAGTCTAACTCTAACTAAGTCTTACTCTAAATAATACACCTATCACTATTATGGCAATATCCTCAAATAGGTCTTACACACGGAATAAAGAACAAGGCAGCTATCAGTTTTACAATGTAAAACAACTGCAAAACAATTGCTGCCTTGCCCTTGTGCTTTATTCTGTGTGTAAGACCTATTTGAGGATATTGCCACTATTATCAGTTGTAAGATGCACTATAGGTAAATTAATAATTTCACGAACGCAATACAAAGACGAACGCAATACAAAGACGAACGCGCCTGAAATGATCACGCGAATGGTTGTGCGCGCTTCACGCAATGTACGCGATACGCTGCTTACATACATGTAGTTGTGTTTGTCTTTGTTCAATTATTAATTTACCTAGGCCTATATTATACCGCCCCCTCTCTGGAATGGTGCGTCACTTTACCGAGATGTGTCAACTTCTCATGTACCATGACACACCCTGTGTCAAAAAAGTGACTGACCTTTGTCATACACTACGCACCCTCAGTCAATTTTGTGATGCACCGTTGGCATTGGTTGATTCTGACGTACCATATATGACGCACCCTGTTGGTGATTATTTTTTTGATCCTAGTGAACGAGCCTGTCCTCCTACCTCTGCTGTGGTTAGACTGTTCTGCGCTTGCGTAGTATAGCACATACTCATCCCCTATAATATTGTACATGTATGTGACAGTACTCTCAAAATGAAAGGTTCTCTGTCAACTGTCGGTTCCTTGTTTTTTCCGTTTGCCAAACTCTTGCACACTTGCACGGCGATCGAGTGATTTCAGGCATTTCAAGCAAGTGATGTTTGCCGTAAAGTAAAGCCTGGTTTAAATTATAAAGTTCGTATTTTGTTGTTTGTCAAAATGATGTACACTGTGACGCACCCACGTAAAGTGACGGACATTGACGCACCCTTCATCAATTTCGTGACTGACCAAAGGCTGCCACTGACGTACCCCACTGACATACCCTACGTCAAGTATGTGGTTGTAAACGACGCACCAATGACGCAACTCTACCAGGGTCATATAGTGCGTCTTACAACTGATAGGTGTATTACACACATGGATTGTCAGATTTTATGAAATAGTATGCATTCGTGGTATTACCTGAGGTTGATTTTATTTCCTGACTGAGTATTGTATGAAATTTCTGCTATTCACTGAAAAAAGGAATAATAGTAGCTTGCGCAGAAATCGATAGGCTAGCGAGACTTGACACATTTCTCATCGTCTTCCTCAGGTAGAGAACCCACAGACAGAAAAGAAAAAAGGATGAAAGAAAATAAATGTTTAATTACATTTTTTTACATTCTTAAAATATAGTATTAAATGACCAATCTAGAAGTCTTTTCATCAGGTCATGTATTTGGATTTTACAATGATGTGCAGCCATTCAGACAATACTACGAAATCCGACTATATGATCGAAAACTAAAATAAGAAGTTGCGCCTGTACTGTACATAGCGGCGAAATGAAGCATATATATGATAATTGATATACAGACATTCCACATACAAGCCGTTGGAGAATTTCTCTCAGAAAGCACAACATCGCCTGTTTAGCACACATGTATGAGGTAGAGGTAGCTGAGCAGTTAAGCGCGCTGTACCGTTGGTCGGGAATTTTTCATCAAAGCACAGAATCGTGGGTTCAAGTCTCCTTGAAACCAAGATCCATTGCTCACGGTACCCCAAAAAGTACCTATCTAGGTCGGACATCCTAAAATCACATCTTAAATTCAGTATAAAAAGTTAGTTCATCCTATTCTCTTTCCGGGGTTAAAGCTGATAAACGGATGTTATTGTAGAATTTCTACTCTACCCTATTCACTCTGTACAGGGTGCAGGTCTATACAGTGAATGTCTGTGCGCCGTGGTTCGGAGAGTCACGTTAAGCCGTTGGTCCCGTCCCGTGTATTCAGACGCTTCAGACCCAAGTTAACACTGGTGTCTAGTAGTCAACATCTATTACTGGCATTGTGCTATAATTACAGTGGTGGACTTGTTTTTATATTTTGTCCCTGATGAAGGGTGGTATATCCACTTGAAACGTTGGTCTTTATTGTTACCATCTTTGTTGTTTTATTGCACAGCAATTTTCATTGCTTGTCCTAGTGCATTTCCGTGTGTTATTGTTATTTTGTTATTTATCTGTTTTATCATGTTATTCTCCCTTGTTAAAATATTACCTGTTTCCCCACACCCTGTTGGCATACATGTATCTTGCTTTTACTCTTAGCATTTTTATATTTTGAGATATCCTCTTGTATCAGTTTTCTGATCCTTGGTGTGTTTTGTTCCTGGTTCCGTTTGATTCATCTTTTGACATTTTATAATTATCAATTATTAAAAGTTGCCTCGTCCCTTTTTTGAAATGTTAAAATGCAACATGTGCATCATATTTTCAGTTCACTATAGCCGTATACTATAATCAGCGCTCTCTATCTAAGCATAACGCTCCCATCTATCCGATTGTTGAATACCCAATGTGCAGAACTGTAATGACACACTGCATTTCATAACATCAGACGCCCTTGTTATTGGCGGTTGTTGTGGGTATGCTTCATGCCTCATGGTAGATTTGAGCTTGAAAAAAGTCAAGCAATATGCTTGAATCAGCTTGACATGTTTTATAATATTTTATTTACACTATAGTTATTCTGATAACTCGGATACGCAGCATCTGAGGTCATGATTATCAAGTATTAATGCACAGTAAGGACTTCCAGGAGTCAAAGAAACGACCATCCCAAATATGACTTGACCACAGATATTTAAAGTAGATACTTTAATATGTAATTTTGGTACAACTATTAATCCATTTCGAATTCGGATGTATATAAAAATGTGTGTTTGACATATGTGTGCTACATACAATGTAATGTATGAGCTTAACTAGTGCTCTGTTTACACAATTTGTTATTGTAAATTATAGTGATCACCCTGTATAAATGAAATCTTGTTTCTTACGACATCCCCAATTCACAGATCCAAGACATTAGCAAACCATGGATGGTACAGAGCAGATGGAGACAGGGGCTGCAGCAATAGACCATTCAGGGGATATCTATGGCACATTGAAAAACTTTGAAATAGAAAAGAAGATCGGCAAAGGACAGTTTAGTGAAGTGTGGAAGGCAAGATGCCTCATAGATAACGGTATTATAGCCCTAAAGAAAGTACAGGTAAGTAGTTAAAAACCAAAATTTGGATCAGAAATTAAATTTGAATGAAAGTAATAAATAATTCAAATATCAAAGTTATTCAAAGTTAAACTTAATTGGTCTCAACGTGAGATGAAAAGTATGTGATATTTTAGGTGTTGCTACACTCTTTATTTGGAGATTAATGACTCGGTTTGACAGACTTGAAATGTGACATCAGGATTTGGTTATAGACTCTTGGTAATTTGTATCACACCACATTTAGTTGAATGATAGCTACTTGCCTCCTGTAAAGACCTCCTTGACCCCCTCTCAAACCAACGAGAATAACAATCCTAGACCGTCATGTATCCAAGTCCACCTGATGTCCTGGAAACATGATTTCTAAATGAATGTGTTGGGAAACCTTGAATGTGGTGGAAGTAGGACGTTTCTACAAATGTTTGATTTCTCTAATATATGTTTAAGAGCAACGACATAGTCAAGTCCACATAAGGTCAAATCAAGTCAGTAATCTGCTGATCACAGCTGATGGAAGGTGTAGCAACCTGAAAATTCCATATAATTTTATCATCATGTTAAGAATGAAAGCTTAACTTCCAAGTTATACAACCAGGAAGTTTTGAAATGTTTATACTGAAATATTGGTCCACAGTCTACTCATACTCTTTCAATTGGTAACATGGGTTACTAAATACCGTTCATAATTCTTGCCACAAGTTGGCATTACTTTGGGGGATTTCAAGTGGGATGCTGCCTAACAATGGCTGCCACTGACGTGTACATGTAGGAATGAATAAATCGGATTTGTGTATGTGATCATTTCAACCAGTTCCATTACTTTTTATATCTCTATATTAGATATTCGAAATGATGGATGCAAAAGCAAGGGCAGATTGCATCAAAGAAATTGACCTTTTAAAAGTAAGTATTAATCTTATGTATGTTTGGTGAAGTTAACAATAAAGTATGGATGCGCGTCATCCGTGGTGCGCACTACGTAATCTCGACCTCACGGCTCGAAAGGCTTAAATTTGATGTTGAAATACTGTAATTCAAAATTATAGGAAAGCTAAAGTGTATCAGCAAGCTACATGCCATTTTTTTATCCAAATAGGTTTTCTTCTGAGCTGAAAGACTGCAAACCATATCAATAAGTACAGAAGCCAGTGTTCCCTTTCAAAGTGCCTTCAGCTTTCTTAGCTGTGGGTGTGAAATATATATATAAATTGTTATCTTATTTTCTGTTACACAGCAATTGAATCATCCCAATGTTATCAAATACTTGGCTTCATTCATAGAAGATAATGAGTTGAACATAGTTTTAGAATTAGCAGATGCTGGAGATTTGTCAAGAATGATCAAGGTAAGATATTGTCCTTAAATGATCAAGGTAAGATATTGTCATTAAATCAAAAATGTAACATACTGTAAATGTGGACAATTTATGCTACATTAATGTTTGCGCTCCAAGCACTCAAGCAGCTACAGCACCAATAAAAAACTTGAATATGAATATATTTATTTTGTGTATAAGTCTATGTAATGGACTTTAAAATAACAAATTTAAAGACAAGTGAAACGGCTGAAAATCAGCAAAGCGCAAAAATTACCACTTTTACAGTAGTTTGAAGGGAACCAGATGTTCAGTGATCGTCAACTCTACAGGTGCTACATTTTTGATGAAGGAATTTATTCATGAATCACAATTCATGCAGTCTTATTTATAGATGAATCTCAGCTGTGACAGCATTATCTCCGGAAATAATGCAATACAGGACATTCTATTAATTTCAACAATGAGTTAGTCTTCAAATTTTGGTAAGAAGCAAAGTTGTCCTACGTTTCAATGGTCCATAAGTAACCAAATCACAGTACTGTAATGGCTTACATATTTTTCAAATGTACAATGTTTTTATTTCAGCATTTTAAAAAGCAGCAGAGACTCATCCCAGAGAGAACGATATGGAAATATTTTGTGCAGCTCTGTAGGGCATTACAACATATGCATTCAAGAAGGGTTATGCACAGAGGTAGGTGTACCAATGATGATATCAACAAACTATAAGGCCAATAAAAAAACCCAGTTTGTCTCAGAAGAAACCTGAAAAAAGGCTATACAAAATGCAATTTTTCAAAATGTTCTTTTAGTAAAAAATGCTATGCGAAATGCCAATTTTTTTGTTGAAACATGAGACGGGCTCTGTGAAGCAAGCAGGCCTAAATGAAGCTGATATGGTACTTATGTGAAATTAAAATTGAAAGAAGCATAGTCCTATAAATCACTGGAGTCAGTTGTTTTTCTTGAGTTTAAATACTGTTTTAATATTGGAAAAAACATTCCACACAGGCATAACTTGGCTCACACCATCATTTTCAAAGGTTCAAGAAAAAAAGAGAAGAAAAAAAGTTATGTGGTGAAATGTGAATTTTAAAAGCTACGCGCGAGGTCTTCTGAGACAAACTTGTTTTTTATTTGGCCTAATAGGATTTAACCTGGAAGAAACAAATTACAATAGTGTCTCGCACTGTATGAAACATGCGCAACCAGAAGTCTTAATTTCAGGTTTGTGTTGTGTAAATAGTTTATGTTAAATGTTTAGGAAGATGGACAAGATTTAGTATTGGGACCAGTTACCAGTTAATGCACTAACAATATATATAGGCGATGTCACTTTGATGACTTACTTAAGTTATTCTCAGACATTTCTTTGGTTCACATTGTGTGTTGGTGGTTATCAATCTTATATTCTTTGTTATCAGTGTAAACAGAGGTTCATGGGAAGACATTCCAAAAAGCGGGAGGGTATCAAGGGTACCTGCTTTTGGACAAGAACTAGAATACATGCTCTATTAAACACACCGATTGTAGAATGCTAAATATTTGAAATTTGAACTAGAAAATCTAAACTGTGTTGCATCTGATAACAGAATGAATCAATTAAATGAATTAAATCATTTAATTAGATAGGCTTGGGCCCAGCAAACATGGTGTTGGATGGGAACTGATCAATTTCAATCATATCTTAATAATAAAAGATTCAATAGCTTTATTCCTTAAAAAAAGATATTCAATCATATCAAAATAGAAATAAATGTGCACTGGAGGTGTTCTTTGATTTTATGAAATATTAAATGCATGTTTAGAAATAATAACTAATTTCTTATTTGTTTAACATTTTTTGACTATGTTTTCATATCTAGACATCAAGCCAGCCAATGTATTTATCACAGCCACCGGTGTGGTTAAGTTAGGTGATCTTGGTCTGGGACGTTTCTTTAGCTCCAAGACCACAGCTGCACATTCTCTTGTAGGAACTCCATATTATATGTCCCCAGAACGTATCCATGAAAATGGCTACAACTTCAAATCTGATATCTGGTCGCTAGGGTGTCTGTTATACGAGGTAGGTCGTACAGAGTGTCATGGTGTACATTGGTGTTCACTGCTAGTATAGAAATTATAGCAATATTCTCACATAGGTCTCCGATACAGAATAAAGAACATGGCAGCTTTCTTATTTACAATGTATATCAATCATATATCAAACCAATGCTGCCTTATATTTTATTCATACGGCATGAAAGACCTATGTGAGGATATTGCCTCACCAATAAATGGAAAAAATATCCAATCAACTAAAAGTCAAAACCACCGCTCCTTTAACGATTTAAACAAAGCGTTACCATTTATTCTGTACTGTGTGCTTGGATGAGTGTGGGGTTTTCTTAAGTTTCGCGCACATGCACTGAAACACTGTAATACACGTTGAGGGAATGGTGGCTTTTTCTTTTTCCAGGTCCTGGTTATAGTCAATAATTTGACTTTTGGTATTCATGACTCATGAGTTTGTTACCATCACACCTTTACCAAAACACTAAGTCAGCCTAATTATAAATACTAGTATCAGAAAGATACATTTTTATAAAGATACAACCTATTTATTCCTTGGCTTTATTGAGTGTTTCTGGAACAATTTGTAATTTATTAGAAGTAAGAAAGATGGTATCCATGACCTTCCTCTGTGGAGTACATTTGGTGTTTATTTCAGTGTCAGTGGCATTAGTTTCACTGTGGTGGGATTCATCATTGATTGCTATGGATCACATACGCTACTGATTCTGAAATATGCATTAATGTCTCTCAGAGGAATGTACTAGAGTATTAGGTCATTAGATTGGAAATAGATGTTTAAATCTAACAGTTTGCAGTGATGTGATTCACCTATAGCCTGTGTCACCTTAAGTTGTGGGATGAGGTTAGCACATTGTCTGTAGTCGCCGTCACAATACGTTGGACAAAATTCTACCAAACTAGCGCGCACCTGTGGTCAAATTCAGTGGGCACTTTTAATGAATATTTGTTAAGCGTGGAAAATCACTTTCAGGTTTACGATCACTTCTGGGCGTTGGACAAAATTCTACCAAACTAGCGCGCACCTGTGGTCAAATTGAGTGGGCACTTTAAATGAATATTTGTTAAACGTGTGAAATCACTTTCGGGGTGTGCACAGCATACACACCCTTGCCCATTTGGAATTTCAAAGCATTGTGATGGCAACTATAGTCGTAGGACCAACATTCTTCCTTGATCATATGGGAGTACACGCTATTGCATATCATGATGCGATTAATATAATCAGTTTAATAATTTCTTGATCATTTCAATCAGTCTCACACGTCCCATGCGACTGGTGTGATCTGTGTGGTGCAAGGGCGCCCACTGTTATAGAATTCAGTGCGTCATTACATAGTGTATTGTGCGTATGACGCTGGGAATAAGTAATTATTGAACTGAATATAGGATACTTGCTGACCTCATTCTCAAAAGTGAGGTGACACAGAGTGTACTCTATTACAATGTTTGATGTGATAATGGTGTGATGCAACTTGTCTCGCATACTAGAACTATGAAATACACTTAGTAGTGGTTCCTACATGTACCTCATCTAATAAGATAACAGCTTCCAATGCATTGAAAGTATTATAAAAGCCTTGTTGATAGATTCATTCAACAGGTGTCTCAGTTTAATTTCAAAGTTTGTTTTTCATTAGATATTATTATTATTGAGGCAAGTTGCATCAACCAGTATTTTCTTTGCAAGTTTGCAGTGTTATAATTGCACCAAGCATGGGAAATTTGCCATTGAATGTAAAAACAGTCAATATTCAATATAACACCTTTAGAAAAAACAAACTTGCTGAAAAAGGAGAACAACACAGGCCCTAATTGAAAGCTAAATACATTCTGAATTAGAATTTTATTAAACCAAACAAACTCAAATTGACATCACTGCAGATGGCTGTTTTTACTTTAGATGAGTTCTTTATGACTATTTTCAAACTCTATTGTACTTGATACACATGCAATCACAAGAGTACAAGATTTGTAAATTTAGTCAAGCTTGAAGCCATTCTAAATCATTGACAATACATTTTAGTATGCTTCATTTTGAAAAAGGCTGGTATTTAGAGAATAAAGGTATTGTTTTTAGACCGTACCCGTGTTATATTGTCTGACATAAATGCGGACGATAGTATTATTTTAAGTAGAACAACGACGCCGCTCTCATTCTTAAACAATCATACTTTAGACATTTATCAAAGAAATAAGTACATGTTATTGTCCACATTTGACAACTTTTACCCCTGCTAGGATCGAATAACCCACAAACATTCCATCCAATCACATGCGATGGGTAAACCATGCGTAAGCGTCGCGGCGCCGGCATAAACGCAGGAAAAGCGCTAAAGACGCACTGCAGAAGTGTGCGTTATGGAGCAAATCACGCATTGTGAAGGTCGGGCGCACTATTAAAACGTAGGCCCACCTCCCCGTGTTAAGTTGTCTCATCTAGATGTCGCCGATTTCTCTGAGAACCAATGAGATTGCTTAAACTTTCTTAGCTGTTTAAGAATATTAATTAAACGTTATTTATTATTACCTGTTTGGAACCCAACCATAGAAATTGAATATGAGAATGAAATTATACTGCTATCTATCACTTTGTATGGCTGTAAAATTGTGTACCTTTAAGAATTCGGGCATACCAATATTTGTAAACCGCGTCTTTGAAATGTTGAGAGAGAGTTTGAAAAAATTAGTGTGATACACAACTCTACATGTGCAATACCCATGAACATTAAGATTATATGCCATAAAAATGTGGATTTTTATGTAGTAATACCTATCTAATACAGAATATATTTGGGTACACTATTCTAGACACCATACATGTACATGGCAGCAACTGAGTCTCTATTTTATTTCTATGGAACCAAACCCAAACAACATTTGTTTAAATGTTTACCATGTGTGAAGTTTGACAATTTAAGTCAGGTTTGACAAACTTACAGTGACCTATAAGTGATCAAATGACAATAGATTATCATACTCTATCCCAGTCCCATGGATGGTCCTATAATAAATCAATATCAATTCTAACACTGGTGTCATTGGGTCTTTTTCTCTGCTATGCATTGCAAGTAGACTAACACTGTAACCCATTTCTAAGAACAATTATAGTATTGTTGCTAGATCATCGGTGCTTTCATTTTCCTGTAACAAAGAAAAAGATGATACACAAAATCAATCAGTTTATTTGTTCATTGACAGGCAGATTGAATAATTGTGGTTTAAAGCAGCGTCATAACATTCATTCTGTTAACAGCATAATATAATGATTTACATCAAAGTGGCTATACTTTTTTTCTTAAATTTTGGATCATACATTTTGTATATGCTACTTTTGAAATAGAGATCAATTGGAACAAATCTTAATTCTGTATGCTTGCATTAATCAGAAATGCATTGGCGTACACTATATTCAAACATGTGTGTATGAAATTTATGTTACACCTTGTATACAAAACTAAAATCCATATGTGGTTAAAGGTTGGGATTTTTGGGAGCTCTCCTTCACTTTAGCTTGTGGAAATTCATTTGGGCGTGCCTGCTTAACAACAGATTGTTCTATTGAAACTAGTTTTATATCAGTGACTCCGAGACCACCAATTTAAAAAGTGAGCCAATCAGAACATTCCAAACATTTAGCTGTGATAAGAATGAATGAACTAGTAATTGGTTGAATTTAATGCATCATTTGCTAATACATGTGGTTGTGGTACTAAGGGACTAATATGCCATTGCATGAAGCTATTGACTAATTAGAAATGCCTGGGTGCTCTAACATGCTTGGATTGCTTGACTAACTCATACTAATTTGTTTGATTGAAGTGCTTGAGTGATGTAACAATAAGAATCTTTCAAAAATAAAAGGTGTTACATTAACAACACACTTACACTAGCATATATTAACTTTTAATGTGTGTAACTGTACCTACATTGTGAATTGAAGAAAAACATATTCTATTTTACTGATAACCCTGGCAACATTTAAACTTAAGACGGGCTTCGTTTAGATGCTAAAAGCAGAAAAGTTGTGATTTTATTCTTGGTTTTTTTACTTCTATCACTTAAATAGCTGAAGTGATTAGCTCCAGAATAAATAACATTTTATGAAAAAGTTCACACACCTTAACTTCGCCTAGTTTGGGTTAAAATGTGACATTCTTTTATGAAGGATTCTTAAAGAACTTATAGTTTTTAATTATTATTGCATTAAAGGTGTATGTTCTGATCACTTTTTTGGGGCTATGATTTTCTTTTCACATCAAGATATTTTGATATCAGAAGAATCCCCATATTTTTCTCATTATGTCTGAAAAATCTTAGGGGCCAGAAGATTCATTTCCATTATAGGTTAAAATGTGGTGAATTACTGCCCAAGGTGGTTAACCATCAGCCAGTTTGTGTACATCTCAATGGGCATATTTTGTGTGACCTTGTGCTTCTAAAATAAGAACCATTGAAGTTATGCAACTCAAACTTTGGAATGTGACAATTTTAAGGATGACCTTTCATGTAAAATAGAAAACACCAAGTTGAAAATCGGTCCAGCAATCAGAACCTCTACCTTTAAATGTGAGCATTAATGTTATTCATGTGATTTGATTTCGAAGAGCCTAATCAATCAAACAGACATTTTTCTACAGAGAGATTTTTACCGTTTTTAGAACCAAGTTTTATTTTAGAATAAGAGGGAACTATTTGCAACCTGGCATGTAGATAAATGCTATTTGTCAAAGTGAAAGCACACATATTTCCATTCATTTATTAATTATATAAAACAAATACATCATGTATTTGTTATATTTAGTACATGGTGCTATCTATTTAGACTTCATAGTGTCGGAATATATAGCAGTCTTGACCTATGGTATCTAACAAAATTGGGGAAATAAAGAGTATGAAAGAATGAGATAAACATGGGTTGGACTATTTGAAGAGTTTAGATGTAAAGAACAATAAAAGCCTATCATATTTTGCTGTGTAATTAATGAGATTCCGATTATGAAGAGACACTAAATTAACATCAACTTCGCTAACCCTGAAATCAATTATTTATCTCAAGAACTATCTCCTGTAATAAAAATGAGGAGACCTTACATGGTTTTGCAGTTAGCAGCATTCTTATTGAAAAGAATTGTTGATAAAATAAATAGTTAAGATTGCACTCTGTGATTGTAGCTGAAGGAAATGTATAAAAAAGTTCTCCCAGATCAAATCACATAGCATATAAAATGTTTATTTGAAGTACTGTAAAAATGGAAATTTTCGCGCTACATTTATTTTTGCGGTTTCCGCGCGAAAATGAAATACACAAATATATTTCTTTTGTATGTAGGTCTTTGTAAGGAAGCTCAAAATCGCAAAAATAAAAACAAGCAAAATTGTTTAAAATGTGCGAATCGCAAAAATGTACACGCGCGTAAATTTCCACTTTTACAGTATTAGTTTATGTCTAAAGCATGCACAAACCAAAGCTTACACTATTAATGGTTTGCACCCTCTGAAAACCATGTACACAATGTTTGTATCGTGCAAGATTGCAAGTCTTATTGTGAAGGGGTTATTTGTATTTGAGTTGGTCCTGTTGCTGTTTTTGTTTGGCTAGATGTATAGATGATGTAAACTGTTTGTTGTTTCTGCTTACGTGGTAGTTTCCAACTGAAAATCTTTTTTTTTTTATGGAGGCTCCAATTTGTCAAAGGTCAGCAAAATGGCAATTCATTAAATGGAAGATATCTTAAAAATAAAATACATTCACAAATTAGCTTTCAGTACTGCCCAGGAAACAAAATATAGGGTCATTAAAATTTAGTATTGACAATGGCAAGTTACAACTCTACTACGTCACAGATTGTAACACAAAGGCTAGCTCATAGAAGGTCAATAGGTCAATAGCAGTATTCATGCAATGGAATTTCTTTAGATATTATTGTTGTGAAACATGCTTCAAGGTTACTAGCATCACCATTGTTGTCATGAACTACCATGATAATATGATACTTATGAATCCAAATTTAGTTAGTTGTTTGTGTGGTATCCATGGAACTATATTTGATGGTAATAGTTTGTTTCCCTGTGCCAATTTAATTGTGTACCACCTTGCGTTGTCAAATATCAAAATCTGAATGTTTACCCTTGCATAAGACATACTTTAAAATGAGCAAAAAGTAAAGCTTTACTTTTTTGTTGGTTGTGATCATTGGTGTATTAGTCTTTATTTGTGTTGGTGTTTTCTGAATTGTTTAGTTGACTATTAGAATGTTTCCTTTCGGTGGTGGAACAGTATTCTGTAGGGTATATGATATGATCATCTTAATTGATTTATTGAAAATATAACAACCAATCTGATTTTAAAAGTCTAGTGACATGTCAAAAGGTACAGAATGGGAAATGCTTGAAGCTTGAGTTGTACCAGCTGACCCAAAATAGCTTTAAATGCTCTGCAGTACATATTGAATGTTTTATCAATGACCATGGCTATGGCTGAGTTGAAATGATATGTTTTGAATGACTGTCTATATGATATGATAGACGATTGTTGTTTGTTGTGAATTGTCTTTGTTTACCTGGTTGATCCGTACTGACACTTGCCTGGATCTTGATTGGATCTCATTTGGGTAAAATAATCAGGGCAAGCTTGAATTAGCATAAATGGGCATACTGGCTGTTTGAATTAAATTAAGAAAAAGACAATACAGTGTAGTCAACAGTTTCAAACAACATATGTTTAAATGATGTCTGTTTAATGTTTAGAGAATAATAAATTAGACAATTGTTTGCTGTTCATGATAATCATTGCAAGGGGTTAAAGGGTTTGTGTGTAAGCATGTGAATTGAAGCTTGTCAGCATGATATTAATACAATGTGCATGAATAGGGTCAAAGGGTGCAAACTTATGGTGATAGGGCAACATCTAATTTCCATATTTTGCTTGCTTTTTTGCCTCCTTTTCTTATATCCCAACTTCTTCACCAATCAACCACCGTTGCCCTGACAACAATAATCATCATGCACTGCCTGCTGCCTGCAACAACAACTACTACTACAACGTCCATTCATCACACCATCTGTATGTCCATTATGACCCTTGACCTGATATGACCTTTGACCCATCAAGATGGCTGCCTTACAGTCACCATTTTATGGTGACAAGATGAATTTGTATTCTTTGTGTAAGAAGATAGAGCAATGTGATTATCCCCCACTCCCAGCAGATCACTATTCAATTCAGGTGAGTGGTTATGAGTATCGGCGAAACAGGGTGACACAAAAGTGTTTGTAAGATTAATTTATATCCGTTTGTAAAAGCAGAGTTGTATAGTGTTGCTCTATAGAATGTTCTCTCAAATAATCCATGTGTAAGGTAAAGAACGCACATCATTATCAGTCAACTAGCTATAGCTATATAACCAAGTCTGTTCTCTTGTCTGTGCGATAGATTTTGCATGAGAAAGATTTCAAATTAATAGCAAATATTTGTTGCTCACCCTAAGTCATTTCACGTTAAGGTAAAAATTGATCTTACAAACAATGTATTTGTCATGCCGTTTCAAAGAGTGTGTTGCCATATTGGATGGGTTGCCTGACTAGAGATGGTGCTATAACTGGTAGTTGCCAATGTGAAAGTCTACAGTGCCATGGTGCTAAACCCATACAGCCTATTCTGTAGCAACATTAGTAACACTTAACAAACCATATAACACTTAACAAGCCATATACACAACTTGTCAGGCAACCTTACATTATTATCGGTGATATGTTAATCTTTTGTGTATGCCATTATTGGTTCGTGATTTTTGTCGTCATCAGCTTGCGGCCCTCAATTCACCGTTCTTTAGTGTGGGCTTAGACTTGTTCACTTTGTGCTTGAAGATAGATCGCTGTGAATTCCCTCCTCTACCAGTATACTTTTCTAAGGAGGTAAGAATGGTAGAAACATGAGATTTTGATGAGTAAATCACTATCACATAATTATTATGAAAGTATGCAGGGTTATAGTTCAATCAGTTCCAAATTGACGAGTCTACTTACAGCGGAGAATTAATACGGAGTAGCATGGGTGGTGCGCTTAGTGCTTGCTTTACACAAGAAGGCCCATCATGTATCATTCATATTCATGATGAGTGCGTATGCCAAAATTATGTGCATACGCTTGGATTACTTTTGCAGGCGGAGAGATAAAATTGTATATTTCTCTCAATTTGGAACTGACTGATTTAGTGCATGTTTTTTATGTAGATTATTTCAGGGGTCATTTCCCAGCTGTTATGAAGAGCAAACAGGGTTGTCACCAGAGTGATTTTAGAACCGGGTAAAAATTGCGAAGCCCAAAATACATGTGCAAAATCTTGCCAATCAATTAACCTTTAACCCATGTTAGAATTGCACACAGTCAATCTAGTGAATACCCGAGCAGCATTACTAGCGTTCTTCTTGCGTGAGAGATGATACGATCACATATTGGCTTTCGTTTTTTCTTGACTAGACTTGAATGCAGTCATTACATGTATAACAGCAGTATCGCAGTGTGCTTCACAAGATACAGACTTGGCTACAGACTAGGGGCGGGGTTTCCCCAGGTCCTTGTTGACTATATAAATTATGATAATGTTTGGTTTTGACCAGTGAGGAAATATTTAAGCTTACTTCGCCGTTTTGCGGTAAAAAAACCAAGGAATTACACAGTAATCTAAGAATTTTATTCAGTGGGGGTAAGAAATTTGTGCCGGGCGGTAAGGCTAAAATTTACTGTGAGTACCGGGCGGAGATTTTGAGAGCCTGGTAGCTCCGCCCGGCGCTGCCTGGCGTGGTGACAACCCTGAAAGCAAAAGACCTCCAAGTCCTTTTAGTGACAATATGTCAGCCTGTGTGCTGGTTGCTTCCGACCGGTGCTCACCAGTGTAGAGATGCATATGAACCTGTGATGAATGTGTGAAAACCAAGAATTCAAAATTGACAATAATTGTGTATTGTTCTTAGTAACGATTCTAGATTTGTTGGACTCATTTCTCAATCTGATCGTCACTGTTATTTGATTTAGTACTCCAATCGGATGTACGCTTGTTGAAATAGAAGCCAGTGTGTTTATGTAATGGTAAACTACAAGCATAGATAACTATTGAGAAGTAAATATGGACATTGTAATTGCTGTCCCATAACCCTTACCCTACTGAACCCCATGAAATCTCATTTGGAAACTATGCTGGCAGATGCTGGCAGCATGTGCTGCCTCAGTCTATCTCCCCGGGCAATCATGGCTGGTGATGAATGCGGATGGAATTGTAAATTATGGGTGGATGACCCCCTGGCAGAGTGGACCAAGAGACTGTATTTCATGCTGGTAGACCTGGGTTCGACTCCTGTAGCTGTCAAATCTGGTTTTCCCTGCTAAATTTGGCACATATCCGCCCCCTGATTGTTTTTCCAACATCTATCCCAAAAGTGTTAGGGTAAGAGTATGTCAGTTAAAAAGGGTATGAACATTAATGTTTTGATGATTTTTAGCTGATGAATTGATCTTTTTATGAATAAAAATATCATATTTGTGTTTCAATTCTTATTAAATCTAAACACAAACCATTAGCTTATCATTATGATTAACATAATACATAGTTTATATGTTCAAGCATGTAACTAGTAGGTCTGAATGGGCATGTCTTATGAAATGTCTTAATTTTAGGGATATTTATGCACAGATCATTTTAGAAATCTATCATAGCCTGTATATCGGAACCATTAATCCATACTAAAGCGTGTTCAGGTTATTTAGAAAATGGTAATAAACCTGTGAATATCGCTGGATTCAATTATCGCACTCTAACTAGGTTGTGCTACTAATTAAACTGAATGATGATAATCGATTGGCCATCAACTATAAAAATGCTGTATCAGACCTACAATCTTGGAAAAAAGTCCTTGGAACGCGAACTCTGAGCACACATGTTGGGTATTGTGTGCATGTATTGATACTTAGTGTCTTCTGTTATAAACGGAACTTGTTCAAATGAGATTTTTCCTTCCCCACCCCATCGATCAATGTTGGGACACTCTGGCAAGCTGCAGGAGCCACTGGCCTTGGTCAGCATTGTACGGAGGGGTGGGGTGACACTATTCCTTTATTCACACGCAAGTGTTCCAAGACTTTTTCCAGGATTGTATAAGAGGAATGCAAAATATTTGATCTAAATTTGGTTTTTCGATCATTAATCAAAAACCGAATGTCATATAAATCTCATATTACACACAATTTGAGTAAACAATAGGGGCATCACAAATATGATAAAATGATGATAAGGAGTTTATTTTATTTAGGGAGTGGTCACTGAAAACAATTATTTATGTCATTTTCAACTACAATTTGACCCATTTGTTGATCCCGCGCGCAATAATCAGATGTTTATAAATGAATAAAGCAAAAGTATAAAGTTCTTGCTGAGAAATTAACATTTTTACTTTTAATAATGTTATCACATTGCCTATTTGTTTGTTATTTGAAATATGAAACTATACATTTACACTTTCCATGCGACAGGCGTCTGCAGACGTCAATCCAAAATTGCACAAAATGTTTCAAAAATGTCAAAATTATTGAATGTCATTTTATAACCAATATTTGAAATCACCTTGTGAAATGCATTCAAATAAGTACAAACATGCCTATTATTTACTCAGTTATCCTTGAGATAGACATAAAAGTTAGGAAAGGTTTCTGAAAAATCTGTTTTGTACCGTAGTTAAACCAATAGCCACGTTGAAAGTGTTAACATTTGCCGAGCAGTAAACGTTTATTTGCAATACTATTCCTATCTACTGAAGATAGCTCATAACAGAAAAAAGGGAAAAAAGTCATGCCATTGGAGCGACTTGAATCAACGCTAAGCAGGCTATAAAGGGTGCCAACGAATGCTCCTATCCGTTAGGCCAAGCGGTCAGTGCTTACAAAAGCATGGATTTGTTTTATTATACATATTATAGTAACTAGCGGGACGCCCATCCTTTGGACGGGCTCTCCCGCTAGGGAGAGCAAGACTCCCAATACTTTTTTCCAGGATTGTAGATCGCTGCACATAAATGGTATGAACGGGTGTTTCTTATCCCTTTAGGTATACTTGTCTCAGTTTAGAGTAATAACTAAATAAGGGCAGATTGTAAATGTGAGTCACAAAGATTAATATGAATACCGTATATTCTCTAAGAGAATAAGCACCCCCGTTTTTTAGCAATATGCCAAAATTCAAAATGGCGATCCTCATAATACGGTAACTATCGCTATGATATTGCATTTGTAAATGTCCATTTTAATGTCAAAATGTGATTAAATAAGTTGTTTAAATGCATAATCTACTATAACTTGACCACAATCGGGATGCATGATGATGTTAGAATAGGTTTTGTCCATGCAATTTTTGCAATGTTTTAAGTTTACTTAATAATATGGCATGGAATATATTTGCAATTATGTGATATTTTGGTTCAAAAAAGTGGGGCGGGTGGGGAAGCATTTATTAGAGGGGAGCGTTTATTAGAGAATATGTGATCCATCACATCAAAATGGACATGTTGAAGGCCAGAGTCAAATCTGAGTTATTGGTATGTCTTGAAAGAGCAGATTATAAGCTTTGAAATGATACCATGTTGAAGGTTATAGGTCTTTGTAATCACAAAATATGATTTGAAGAATCATATTTCTTTCTATTATTTTCTTTATATTTCAGCAAATATGTTGGTCTCTATCTCAAAACTGTGTCTGCCGACAACATGTCCTTTTTGATGCGACCGGTCACATATATACGGTATATGCAACCAGACAAAGATGTCCCTTATTTTAAATAAAAAACTTTAGTATATTTAAACCCTAGATGTTATTGAAAGAGTTGGTTTTCTTATTTTGTCCTGGATGTATAGGATAATTGAAGTTAGATTCTGTTCATTGAACAAATAAATATTTACCCACCAGTAACAAACCATTAATATTTTGAATGTCTTTTTTCTTTTAGCTTCGAGACCTTGTCCAACGCTGTATATCACCCAAACCAGAGAACAGACCTAGTATTGAGGAAGTCCATGAGATTGCCACCAAGATGCACACGATCACAGTACAGTAATTGTAGTGTGATCAACAATGGTGTCAAAACCAGAGTCATACAAAATGGAGAGGATTCTGCGTAATTGTGATACCAAACAACAACGCAGATACTGATGGAGGTTGCTACCCACTCACATCAATACTACAGAAGTTCAGATGAAAGAGATTATAATATAAAAAAAGATATTTTTATGGATGTGAAAATTGTCATGTAATGCTTGTGTGATAATATACTGAAATATGTCCAGTCATTCAAATGTTACAAGTTAACAACCAATTAAGTTAAAATATGAATTTGAAATATAACATTTGTATTAGACATTCTGACTTCTTTTAATCATTACTGTAAAAGTTAATATTTTCGCGATAAGATATTTTCACGAAAATGGTCATAACAGGCATTTCACGATTTTTTTATTTTCGCGATTTTCAACATTTGTGAACAAAAGTCAATGGAAGTCAATAATTTTCGCAAGTTTATATTTTCGCGGATGAGGATTGATTCGCGAAATTCGCGAAAATAAAAACCTCGCGAAAATTTCTACTTTTACAGTATTCCAAAACTTCAAATTCAGGTTTCACATTCATATCAACTCATTTTTACTCCTAACCAAAATTGTACGGTTAGATACTTCTATGGAAATCTTTATTTTCTGTTTTGAAAATAGTTGACATTATTCACCTGGCATGCGGCCAAAGACATCAACATCTATAGATAAAATGTTTCACATCACAGATATGTTGATCTGATTTAAACATATAGGAGTGTATTCTCGTACTAAACATGGTTTTAAGTTTAAACCATGTCTGACTAAACATGTGTCTAAATTATACGCAAGTTTATCTTTTAAACGACATGTTTTACAAAAACCCAATTTTAAACTATCCCCATTTCATCCCCAGAGTGGTCGTGCATTCACTGTATACAGGTATTCAATTTAATGTGGCCCAAATGGGTTACAATAGATTGCAACAAAACTCCTCAAATGCAAATGTTTTAGTTATTTTTAAGACTACAAGATCTGCACATCAGCTTGCACCAGGCACAGGTTGAGTAATCATTCAAGGCGTATAATTGGTGCAGAAGTTTAGTTAGAGAATTGCATTTAAGTTAAACCATTCAAAGTTAAACATGTGTTTAGCTGAAAATCGTGTTTATATACGTACAAGAATACGGCCGGCCCTTTAAGTCCATTTTTGTAGCAAAGTAGGTGGCATTGTATGCTTATATATATATCTTAATTGTTGGAACTATTGTAAAATATTGCCACAATTATTTTTGGAACGAACATTGTAAATGGCTACTGTTTTGATAAGATCTTTAACCCTGACTTCTTTACAATGTATTTTACAACAGGAAATGTGAATAGAATATGATATGAATATATAATGAATCCTATTGTGAAATAATTGTACAGGCTTTTCAAAACCACTTATCAAAGCTATTAGACTTGGAATGCCACCATATGCTTCAATTAATTTCTGAAATAATGACAGTATTGTATTGCTTATTTGTGATAATTTAGTCAACTGCACTAGACCAAGGTGTACATTCAAATTTCTGTGATAGTATGTGCGTGTAACCAATACTTTAGAACTATTTTGTTTGTTAATATATAGTTTAAGAAAGTGATTCATATTGCATTGCCACTAAGTGTATAAATACATATGACTTGCCCTGCACGTCAGTTTTGCCTTTAAGGGAGGCCCAACAGTATTGGTAGAAATGTAGCACTATTAAAAAGTAAATCAATTGATTTATTGTTACACTGTATGTAATGATAGTGAGATTGTGATGCACCAAATTTTAGGGTAAAACGGCAAAATTATCAATGACAATTAATTGTAAATTCTTATGTTTGAGTTCAGAATGTAATTAATGGGGATATATTCCATGAAAAAGTACTTGACAAAAGAGCCGTTGTTATATAATCGCATAAACATTTTCTGAAAAATAACTAAGTTGCAGCGTTGGTTTTCAGAATTTCAGGGCGATTTTTAAGGGAGCCTTTAAGTTTATAGAGTCACAAATGAAGATTTTAAGTGGATTAAAGTTTTGATTCTAACCTGATGGCTCAAAACTCAGCAAGTGGTTGTTTAACTTGTTGATGAGTGCACTTTAATATCAAACTATCATTACTATACTTTGTGTCATCTCAAGCTTGGAGGTGACGTCGGTGCGTACTCCATACTGACTAATCATGAAATCGTGCATGTAACTACAACGCGACAGCATTTGCAACCTACCTTGTGATTTAAACAGAATTGTTGGCTGTGGTACATAACATATTGCTTGTATCACTAAATTAAGCGCTGACATGGCTTCGTAACTTGAGGTGAGACGGACTATAATACTGATAGTCAATTCATACCAGTGTGCAATCTGTTGTTCTCTTAGTGCACTTATAATTATCACGTACACTATTTTTGTACCGTGATCACTTTGCATAGCATTGATGTTTGACAGTGTCCATAGCACACAATGAATTAGTGTGTCAGTTGTAATACTGGTATTTCCTTTGTTTGATGCAATATAAAGGAATACATTCATCCAACTGTTCTGATGATATTATATATGCAAGGCATGATGTATTCCTTTATATTGCATTGGAATTTATAGGCATCAAGGAATCATTTCATTGACATATGTTTTGTGTAATTTTGTAATTTCCCTACTTCATTAGCTTGTAAGATAGCTTAACATTATTTGAACTTCATAGCTTACTTGTCAAAAATCAAATCCTTTCCAAGGCTTACATTATGATTCACATTTATATTTTGTATGTGTGTTTTCAACCATTCACATTTGTTGTGTTAAGGTTGTTTTCATCCTTTTACAATTCAATTATATTTAAGGGGGCTTCAAATATTTTTTTGAGTATTTAATCATGGTGTTGTTTCCACTGATCTCTTTCAAAAACATAATTTTCTTGGTAAATTGAAATACAATAAATTTGTGTGTGCATATATAAATTGTATCAATGTTTTGGACTTTTTTTATTGACATTTTAATTTGTGAAAGTAAATCCCAGTATAACTCGCATTCCACACTGACCGTAACTGTGTTGTTTTCGATGCTGTGGATGTTATTGTATTGATGGTGGTTCTGGTTGTAAGTCTGCTTTTATATTGACAGGTGTTTATTGGTTATATTTACATCTACTTTTATCAGCTATTTTCATCTTGAAGACTTACCTTACAAGAATTGCACCTGTCAAGTAACTGTCAAATATAAAAAGATGGCAAACAAAACAAATATTGTGATTACTTAATTATTCTAGGAAATAGTGTACCAGGCAAGCATACAATCTTGTAACAGATTACAGTGTATCATACGTGATGCGATCAAGCAAAATAAGTCTGAAGTCAAACATTTCACAAATTCAGTTTCCTATGTAATGTTGTTGGGTACTTTCGGGTTATAAGTCTGCTTTTATATTGACAGGTGTTTATTGGTTATATTTACTTCTACTTTTATCAGCTATTTTCATCTTGAAAACTAACCTTACACGAATTGCACCTGTCAAAGTAACTGTCAAATATAAAATGATGGCAAACAAAACAAATATTAATCTATTCTCGGAATAGTGTACTTTAGGTCCAAGGCAAGCATACAATCTTGTGACGGATTAAAGTGTATCATACGTGATGCGATCAAGCAAAATGAGTCTGATGTCGAACATATCACAAATTCAGTTGTGTTGTTGTTAGGTATTGGCAATGCAACATTTTGCAGAAAACCCCATTTGAAACGGACAGATAGTTCCAAAGATATTAGTATTTGAAGGTTTTTTAAAACAAAAGAAAACAAAATAATTTCTATTCTTTGTTTAGTTATATCCCAAAATTAATATTGGCTACTTCATCACTCATTTTACTTGATCCATCGCATACGCTTTCAATGTGACATTTTTATTCTACCAGGTAACTGTTGCATACCTGGATTTTAAGTGCACTTCATCTGAAATGTTTGATGAACACAGACACCTGTCATGGGCGATATACTATAGTTCAGTCTGTTCAAAATTGGCGAGCTACTTAGCAACCAATTAAAGGAATGTCCTGCTGTAGGACAGTCTATTTTCAACCTCTTTAAACCATGATTTTGAAGTAATTTGCAATCGTATCGCTCTGTAACTCAGAAATGTAAATCTGGAAGAAAATCTGCTTTCAAAAATCATCTTTCAAAAAGAAAACACAGAAAGAGGGCGTCCCATGGAAAAGATAGCAACATATGCCTTTAATACAGAAGAGCGTGGTGCGCATCGGGCTTTCATCACGCAACAGGGCTCACTGTGCATCGTATGTGTGAAGCATGCGTATGCCAAAGATACTAACCGCATATTTCTCGCCACTTCGGAACTGACTATAATTTAAGGAGTTGAATTCAACATTTCTATATAGAACGAGATTTATTAATAACTCTCTATTGCAAAACACTATACGCAAAGTGAATAAACCGTTGTATCATTATAATATTTGAATGAATTCAACAAATCCTAGCCAGTTATTGCCAGTTTTGTTTGCATTTACTGTTAAGTCAGAATTGTTATTTCCAGTTTATATTTGTAGTGATACCATTGTTTGTTAAATCTTGTAAATATGTAAGCTCTAAGCTATTGCCAATGAATGACATATTTATAAGACCCTCATGTATAACGGAGCTTTAATTTCAGGTTTATGACTGGGTTAATATCATAGTATCTTGGGCCAAATAGGTTTTCATATAAATTGTACAGGTTATTCACATTATCAAGTGTATAGGTTGCTATTATTGCTTTAATTCTGCCTGATGACATAATTTATTATAGTCTCAGTTAATTGGTGGTCAAATTTGTTGGTATTATACAAATACTGCATTTAGAGGGGTAAACTATTTTCCCCTTGCACTTGTCTTTGGGTTTTGAATGAACAAAATATTTATATATATTTGTTGTGTTGCACCTCACTGTGACACTGTGGATGTGGTTGTTGGGAAATAGTCACAAATATTCTCATGGGGGATATAGTACTCTGTGAACAATAAGCTTATTGGTATGATTGGTATAGGAACATTATGAGGTGTCATAAAAAAGTTCTTGTCATATAATAAGAATCAATTTGACTGAAATTGATGTCCCTTAAATGATAGAACCAAGACTCACCTAGCATTGAATCCAGAGGTTTTGATGAGTAACTTGGTCAAGTAACTCTTTAGTTGTTGCATTTCTCAATGCAAGAGGTGATAATTAAACAGGTAATGACAGACCAATTTTACAGGGGTCTTTTGGTTCACTGAAATAAATTACTAATGATCTTTCTCCCTAGAGCTGACCTTAAAAAAGCAAACCAACCAACATAATAATAAAATAATAAAAATACTTTTATAGCGCATTAATTATCGGCATCAAAGCGCTGTACAACCCAAACACTGTACAATTATACACACTACATAAAACAGGACAACAATCTGAAACATCAAAGTGTGCTCTTAGCCATGTTGGAACCAGTGACCTAGAGATTATGTGTGACTGTCTTAGTGACTAAGTAGTCAATGCATATTAGCATCAAGAGCATTACATCACATTCAGAGCATTTTTCTGAGATTGAAATGGTGTTTTGTAACACATGTTAAGCCCTTGTATTGGGGAAAGATCAAAACAATAATAGCCTTGAAATTGATTGCCTTTTTCACACATGTCAGAACAGTATGACTTAATGAATTTAAATATATATAAACAAAATTCATATTTGAGATATTATAAACAACAGTTTTTGTACATATCTATATGGTAGTCTTATTAGATAAGAGATTTATATAAGGTGAAATGTTATTGTATAGTATAGCAAAGAAGGCTTGCTGTGTATGGATTAAATAATGCCTTAAATTATTAAATATATAGAGCTATTTTGTTGAAACATTTGGATATTAATATGGAAAGCATTATATTGTGATGGACCAATTCCCTTTTTCCTTCTCTCCCTTTGCTCTCATCTAATATATTGTGCCAAAATAGCATCGATGTTGACACTTCTGCATGTATGTAGCACTTTAACCCACAAAAATACAACTGGAATGATCAGTTGTTATAGTCTGCAATTCACATGATTTAAATTGTACAGTGCTCAAGTATATCTTGCTCAATTTTGTCCATGTGAAGACTGACACAAAATTTAGATATGCATAATTTGAATATGCTTCATCATTAGCATAACTTATCTCATCATTTGCTATCATGAGATAAGTTCAATAGGAGGATGATATATAGTGTTCAACTTGATTTGGACAAAGTTGAGCATGAAATACGTATAGGATTACAAAATCTTGATTCACAATGCCATTACTAGATGTATGTAAAGTGTGTGTTAGTTCTGCTAAAGAAACGAGTTGTACAATAGTCATACATTATTTAGACGTTGGTTAACTTTGATGTAACAACGGCTCAATTTGATAGCTGTGTTCAGCTGATCAGCATTATCCCTATATATACCTGTGTCCTGGTCATCATGTATGTTCCCTCAAAAGGTTCATAAATTGCCAAAAATCCAAAAGGAAATAAAAAAAGTTGTAGAATAACGGTTCAAACCTACTCCTGTTATTGGGCACCGGACGTCATTTATCCGCCAATGTTGAGGGATGTAAAGGATGGCGGGCGTTAAATGACTATTTGGTAATGGTTGAATAACATTGGCCATGCAATTGAAATATTATAAACTGCTCAAAAAAGTTCAGATTTGTTTTCTTCAATCAAAGTATTTTTAAATATTTCAGGATATGTTCATATTGTGTTGCATAGTAATAGAAAGCTGATGTGTTCATCTTTACAATGATACCTAATTTGTAGCAATTGCTTGTTTCAGAGTTCCGCCATGTGCTTGAGAAAATGGGAAGGTCCTGATCTGAATGTGCCAACATCAGCACTATTTGCCCTTAAAAGTCAATAGAGCATCTCTCTATAACACAACAGGGTTCTTCAAATACTCTTCTTAAACAACTTTTACATATTCAAACAGTCATTTAAGCAGGGTACTTGAACAATGGCAGTTGTTAATAAAGATTTTAAACAGCATTTTTACAGTGTATAGCTGTCAGTATATAACACTGCATTGAACAGATGACAGACTTGTTCTTTTGAGCACATTCTTAAGCAGGTAGCTAAGCACTGAAACAGGTGATTGCTACGAATGAAGTATTATTGGAAAGAGGAATACATCAGCTTTTCTTTGATATGAAACACATATCACAATGAATTTATCACAAAATATAAAATATGCGATTGAAAATAATGTTCACACTATTTTTAGCAGTTTATAAACTACCGAATATGTTTTTACAGATATACACACTTTTCATTCCATTCACGAATGTGGCCTTTATTAAGTTTTTAAAAATTGATATTATGTGTATCTATATTTGAATGTGAAAGTTGTCCTAACAATAAATGTCGGAGTCATGATCGTAGACTATGGAGCTACGTGTAAATCAAATATATGTAATTAACAGTGTTGTGTTTTATTTGATTGATTGTCTGACTTGAGTTTTCCTTACAAGTACAAGCACTCAATAGGCAGCAAAAAAAGAGAGTTTCCAGTTGCAAGCCTGAAAAGTCGAATGCAAAATGCTTTTTGTTGTTGTTGTTGTTGCTCAAATTCATAGTCAAGATTCACTTGAAATGGTTTTATTTAGTTAAATCTGCATTTTTGTTACTCTTATGATCGCTAAAATGCGGATTTTCACTTTCGTGTTTGCCGTATGGCCATCTTGAAACATGTTGGACACAATTTCGACAAAAGATGGCGCCCTAACAATGATGGTTTCTGTTTTTTCTATAAAAAAATTAAATGCGTAAGAATCGAGCATCTCAGTGAAATGCGAGCGCACTACTGGAAACAAACTTTTTTTGTTTTGTTTGGCCGTATATAAACAGCAATCAAAGTGTGTTTGTCTGATTCTATACGCACCATGAGTGTATCTTTTATTTAAATATAAACCACACGTGACAGCTACAAACACTCTATTTCTCCCAAGAATTGTCACAGACTGGAATAATCTACCTGAAAACATGGGCAACATTGAGCTCGCCAAATCATTTAAAAACTAGGACTAGATTAGGAGTGTTGAAAAGTACCTCTATTTTGAATAAATGGTATGACCTACCCTGATACGTGACACTTATTTTTAGGCATTCATCATTGAAACATCGAACGAAGTACCTTGTAAAGGAAATATTTTATGAACATTCTGTTTATTGGTGACACGGGCTTCAAAACACGGCAATTTGACTACTTAAAAATGACGAAAGTCGCCCAAAAAGGGTATTTGGGCTGTTGCCATATTTTCAACATTAATAACATGAATATGGTCATGTTTTTTATACTGGGTACCCAAAAAAGGTGGATCTGTTACATTTGCACTACATATTATTACTTTGCATGCATATATTTTGGCTATTCTTTATCACACATACTCAAATTTGGTCTTATTTTGATGAGAAAGTATTTGGCCTTTATTTTAAACAGAAAAATATAAACTACCATGGTTCTGTTAATTACAATAGTTCGTTAAACCTAATTAGTCAGGGGTGGAAGAGTATGTGGAGGAGGAGTATGTGGAGGAGGAGGAGTGCATAGTTGAACAAGTATGGTGCAATATACATTGGGCAAACATAAAATGCACTGTTTTCACTCTTGGTACAATTCTATATTGAAAACATAACAATATTGAAGCATATTTGAATTAAAAATATAATTAGTTAAGTAAGGAATCATTAATTAGTTAATTAAGGAATCATTAATTAGCATTAAGAAGCTCAAAAAATTGTTAAGAAACGTAAGTTGGTCGCCGTTTGCGAATGTATGCAAACATTTGCCTGCACCAAACTGTCCATTTTAAAAGTATAGAAAGGTTGAGGTACCCTTTTGAATAAATAAATTTAACTATTTAATTAAAAATTAAAAGAAGATATGTAATTAACCTCATGTATTCTGTATTGTCTGGATGTTAATTAGCACATTTTGTTAAATGCGTTTGTGTGGTGTTATTACTTGTTTTTAACTGTGTTACCAAATAAGTAAAAAACTGCTGGTTTTCATCAAGCTTGTAAACTCAGGAGAATTATTAAATTCTTAGGAATGCAACTGACCTGAGCTAGTATAGGATGACCAGCATAAGCTGCTTGATTAGTTCGCCAATCAACATTGGATCACCCTATATGTTGAATACAACTTAAAACGATAACATTTTATAATTCAATCTTAAATCAGACTCTTGAAATTTGAATACTGGGTTCAAACATTATGGAAACTAACCTAATTTGTTCATTTGAATGTGCTTTGCACATCATGAAGGTGCAAGAAGGATAAACGCAGTTAATTGTATGCCACTAAACATGTGCCATTGGGAAAATTTGAGTCACCCTGTAGTTAAAGGGCCCCTTTTTATTGAACATTATTTGAATATCATACCACTTTAAGCATTTGCCACTTCAAATTGGAATGTAAAATCATGTTTCAGATGCAAATTTAAATTCATTCAATTTAATGATTTATGGATAATCACGTATACCTAAAATAATGTTTTAAACACCCTATATGTTTAAAATTAACACCTTTACATACGAAAAGGGTGACTTTTAAAATCAATCAATGTTCATGTACATGTAATTGATGCATTTTTATTTGAAATCTACTTGAATTTTGTTAAAATAGCATTTTTCCGGAACTAAATAAACACATTTTTAGACACCCTGTATATAGAATTTCAGATTCATAATGAAATTTTATTTGCATATGTCTGGATGGGTATTTTATTAAACTACTTTAAATCTGTACTGAACTTTTCTCTCATCACTTCATATACATAGTGGAAGTAATTATTGAAACCCTTCTTTTTTAGAACATTTTGCTTGTTACACCCTGTACAATTTCGGGCCACCCTGTATAATCAACTTGATTGTATGCTATTTGCATCCGTTACAGTATATGCTTTCAGAATCTGTATACTTTTACCAACTTAAAATGTAAACTTTTTCAGATATAATGCATTAACTGAAAAAGGAACCTAATTTATGGAAAAAGGGACATGTAACACAAATTGTACCCAGTATAAAAAACATATGTGATAGTTTCAAATATAAAGGCCATGAAATATAAAGTATAAAGAAACTTTGTTTCGGGGGCATGGCAACCCATCCTCCATCAATACGGTCAATTACTCAATAAGTTGTTTGTAAATGTTGTTTAACAGATTTCAAATATCAGAAAAAGAAAATGGCATCGGAAAAAATATTATGATATACATAAAAAGTGCTAAGTGACGCAATTTGAAATATTTATACCGTCTTGTATTGTGTTTGTTGATTGGAAACATTTCTGCGCAGAACGCCAATATATAGACATGTATCCGTCTAACCATTTGCAATATTTTGTAATTGTTTTTACAAGCACGACTTTCAATTCCATTTACTATTTCTGTCAATAGCCTTTTCAGTATATGATCGTCATTATACTGTTTCATAGATCTCGATAGTATCAGATCTAATCTAAAATTCAAGATGAAATTAATATTCATAACATACGGACTATTTAAAGTTCGACGGCACTGAGGACGTTGACCTAATTCGAAAACAGCTTGCTATCTATGATAAGGACTCCGTTACAAATCTCAAATTTAAATTGTATTGCAAAATACCACCACTTTTGTTTGAATACAAATAGGTGACGTCATTTCAATTTGTTTTCACAGTAGAAGCACGAGTAGAAGGGGTTTTCCTTTGAAAACTAGTGCCATCTGCTTATTACAAGGTGTTGCCGACTTTGCATGTGAATCATAATCGAAATATAATTTATAGGTCATTCATAATTCTAAATATCTTCGGAGTTCTACCAAATTATTTCATGATGTACATTGTATAATAGCTTTCATACAAAGCAGATGTGATGTTAAGTTTTAAGAAACTTGATAATATATTCATGAATATTATGTCAGTTAGCCTATATATCATTAGGATTCATTATTTGCTTAAAGATTTATCGGGTGTGTATACATTTTCCTTGTGAAACCACAAAGACAAGCTGGTACCCTGAACAATATCAATAGCAGTTTTACATGCACTTCGTACATTCAAGAAGTCGTATGCTTAGGGGGGACGGGCACTGACATTGGAAAGGGCTATCGGCATGTGCCGCCCTGAAGACCCCTACTTTCACCCTCTTCTCTAGCTAGAAGACGTCATTGATTTATATGGCCTTGGCATCTAGCGCCACCTGTATAAAAAGTAAACCTACTTATGAGACCATTTTTGCACCATAATGTTTTTAAGGACCAGTGATTACACTGACGAAATTTCATTGATATAGCTCCTTAACTTCTAGGTGAAGTCAAGAACTTTTTGATACCCCCTCGTTTATTGTCTGACATCAAATGCGTTCGGTAGTATTATTTTTGCGTAGAACAACTCCACCTGCGGCGTCATTGTTCTACTTAAAATAATACTATCGTCCGCATTTATGTCAGACACTATAACACGGATACGGTCTTAAACCAATGCCTTTACTACTATAAGTATTGAACGATACTGGCATACCAGTATCTGGGACCTTAAGTACACTTTTCCATATAGGTCGTTCGGGCTTGTGACAGGTTTGTTTGTCATTGGAATAAACGAACGTTTTATATTCTAATCGAATCTGTGAAAACAGAGATGATTATTTCAGTGTTGTATAACAAGGTCTGTCCGATAGCAACTTGTGCTTAGTGCTTTGTCTTGTCACCATATGTTACCTGCCACGCCGTTGGCCACATTCACCAATACAATATATCTCTGATACGTGGCCATTATTTATAAAGCTGCGCAATTTGAACTACTGGTGTCTTATCATCTTCTATTATTCATTCCCTGCATGCCCAGTAACTATTTCTAACCTAATTTCATTCATAATAGATGAATGCTGTAAGCTTATCAGGTAATACTATACAGAGTGTCTCAGAATGATTATTATGTAGCAAGTGGCTCCTGGGATGTGATATAACAGCATGCGGAGGTATTGGCGCTCTTATCTCCTTGTGCGGGTGGAGTACACTCTTCCGATGCAGTAGTTGAACGTTTTTCGGGTAGCCACTGTTTCTTTGCTGGATGCCAACGATAGTGTACAGGGAATTGATCATAATGTATGCATTCTGGAGTCTAGATTATCTTTATTAAAGTGCATCCATGATGTGAGTGTGGTCTATGTGTTCTTAGGGACGCACCATTTGATTTTCAGGGGGGGGGGGGGGGAGTAGGAAGTTGGGTTCGGGGGAGAATTTTTTTTTTTTGGCCGCCGCAAGGGGTGAATTTTTTTTTTTGCGCCGCCGGAGGCGGCGAATTTTTTTTAAATTTTTTTAATGTATCCATTCATATTGAGTTGGGTGGGGGTAGAATTTTTTTAAATTTTTTTTTGTACTCATCAGGGGGTGATTTTTTTTTGTTGGCCTGCATAGAGGGGGAATTTTTTTTTTCCGAAAACTTCCTACCCTCCCCCCCCCCCTGAAAATCTAATGGTGCGTCCCTTAGCAAGGGGGTTTTCACCTTCCTCCATCCATCTTGTCCTTGATCGTATAAGAACACCATCCATTTTTGATTTACGAAGTTCAGCTAGCTAATTTTGTTTAGTTTTTAATAGAGAATTAATGTTATGCCCCTGGCCTTCCGATACTCTATTAAATAAAAACTGTATTTCTTTTTCAAGGTCATGTTCGGAGATAAACTGTTTGTCTTTTTCCGAATAGAGTATGTAATCGTTTTCCTTCTTATTTCCATTAACAGAATTTAAAAAAACCCAATTGATCGTTGATTGTAAATTGGATGTCATTTTGATGGATATTTGTTTTTAATTGTTGGTGATGTATGGTATTGCTGCATATTGTTCTACCACTTCGCATATGGTAGCCTTAACCATGTCAACGTATTCTTTTTCTTTCAACAGGCAGTTATTGATCCCCTTCCCCTTTCAATTTTACTCAAATCAAATTGAATATCTATTATTGAATGGTCAGTTCGACACCCCGGCTTAATATCACAGGCCGTAATCTTTGAATTCATCTTAAATGAAACGAGAAAGTAATCTAATCTTGAATGTTTTTGTGAATTGTGATATCGCCAAGTGTAGAAACGTTTATCAGGAACCACACTTGGGTTACAGGTAACGACCCTGCATATGTTAACAAGGTTAAGGGGGGGGGGGGGGGGGGGGTCTATGTTATTTTCACCAATTTTGGAAACAGATTTTCTCAATGTTACCATGGGTTTACCCCTTAGAGTCATATATCAAATTGAAGCTTAGGTAACAGCGTTTTAGAAAATGCGCGTTATTTTGATCTGGTTGCTATGGTAACCAGTCCAGGCCTCTGATTGGCTAAACACGGGATCCAACTTTACTAGAAAACTAAAGGTTGCATGTTCACCATACTTTGGTAGATGATGCATGGGAACAATGCGCACGACCCGATGAAGCCGGATTTTTTATACGGTTGCCATGGTAACCAGGAACCGACCAATCATGTAATTTTACATTATAATTCAAATTTGGAAAGCTAAATTGAAAATCCGGCTTCATCGGGTTCTTCCTCTATTCAAGCTTATTATCCATTCCAAATATCACCCTGATACGAGGTTTCGTTTTTGAGTTACGTTGGTTCCAGTATTGCAAGTTTGCGACTTTTCTAGTTTTGAGATATCGTGCAAAACGTATGAAAAATATTAAAATTGGCGAGAAAAAAAAAGATTGACATTTTGGATAAAAATAGTTGTTCAATTATGGAAGAGCATGAATTTAGACACATTTTGAGCCATTTTGGGTGAAAATAGCAATTATATTAGCATTTTTATTGATTTTTAAAGATAAATGGCTTAAAAATAGCCGGGTGGGAAAAATAAAGAAATACATAAGAAATTACGTTGACTTTGAAATTTTGATGATTTATGATGTGCAATTAATTATTTTAATATTTTAATAAATAAATTTGATCAAATGTTACAATTATTTGATCAAAAAATAATTAAAACTGAAAATGCTTAAAATCGCAGGGTGAGCGTTTTCTACATACAAATGTATACAAAACACCACCGATATTTTGAGACACCCGAAACTCAATCGACCATAACTTCGGAACCGAAAATCCAATTTACCTCAAACAAAAAGCATTTTAAAGCAGAGACTTAGCAGTTTCCTACTGTTCTAATATCTCATTTTTGTCAGAAGCACTGAATTTTACTATCTGACTAACATAGACCCCCCCCCCTTAAAGGTCGTGTTGTAAAATAGGATTATCATTATGTTCCCACTCCCTTAACAGTTTTGGACTATCATTTGACATTTTGCCGGTAATAAATCATCTAAGATTGTGTCCACCGTTACGAAGGTTATAATGCCATTGGGGCCATCACAATGTCATTTGCAGTCTTGAAGCGGACCACATAGCGGACAATTGACATATTCTTAGATGATTTATTACCGGTGAAATGTCAAATTACGGGTCCAAAAGTGTTTTTGGGAACATAATGTAGGTTAAGCTGTTGCTAAAAGTGAAGTCCAATAGGAACTAAACGTGGGTTAAAGATGTAACATGGGAGCCTTATGTTAATGAGGTCAAAGGTCACGCACACACCCCCACCCCACACCCCACACACACAACCACACCAAGGTCAAAGGTCATCTCAGGTTAAGTTTTTTACTAGGCTTAACATGTAAAATGGGCCCATTTGAAGAAAAGTAAAGGTTCAATTGAAACCACATTTTGGTGGACAGGTGTAACATAGAGCCTTCACACCAAGGTCATCTCAGTTAAAGTTGTAAAATAGGCTGAACATGTAAAATCGGGCCATCTGGGTCTCATTTGAAGAGGGGAAGTCCAATTGGAACCGTTATTATGTTTTAAGGTGTCCACGTGTGGTATAAAATTGAATCGATTGAGCCCATATGTATTTGCCAAGCTATGCGGTTTTAAAAATATTGGGCGAGACGTAGTCGAGCCCAATATTTTAAATTTCATAGCGAGTTTCTTATGTGACATCTATAACCCAAGTTTGGTATAAAATTGGATAGATTGAGCCCATGTATTGGTCGAGCTATGAGTTTTTAAAACTATTGGGAGAGACGCAGTCGAGCCCAATAACTCATAGCGAAACCAATACATATTGGGCGTAAATCATCCAATTTTATCATTATTATGTTTTGGATCCTATATTATCCATTATTATGTTTTGAGAGTCTTCCGTCCTATTCATTTACACAGAGCATTGAACTCGAGTTAATCATGCATTGGACTGTATTAGTAAGTTTAAAAATCAGTCAACCGAATTTTGTTACTGTATTGGACAGTTTGGAATAAGAGCTGTTGATTGGTTCAATGTTTTTGCTGGATTGACCCATACATTAGAAGGGTATGAAACTGTAATTTGTAGTTGGAACTTTTCATAACTGATGCCGGATAAATAATTGCCATATTTGTATATTTTCTATAAAGAAACAAAAATATGATGATTGATATATTTTAACACGAGCCTAGAATGATAATTTTGGTATTTTTGGATGTGAAACATGTTGAAAACCTATCTTCTTTACTAGTCAATTAGCCCCTACTGTCAATATAATATAACCCCCTATTTAACACAATGGAATAGTCCATACATCCTGTGAAAAAAGTAAACAACAACTTAACAAGATGGCCGACACTGTGGTAACATTTTGTGTGGAGAGAAGATTCCATCACTAGAATTACTCATGAAAAGGGTAAATACAATAAACATGGATCAGGTTAATTAATACAAATAGTGTGAAATACTCTTTGGCTACAAATATTGTACTTTTGGTCTTTTGATAGTGGGTTTAAGGAGAATTTATAGCCTTTTTACTAGGCCTAAAAGTAAACCTCTTATTTTTATTTCCGATTTTTGTGCTGGCATTTTTAGCCGTAAATTCCCTCAATATTTCCATGATGTTTACACATTCCAATGAAAAAAAATCAAATAACAGTGATATAGTACGTCATTTAAAACACATTTGTACAGTTTTCTTGTTGTAGTTCCAGAACAAAATACACCCTAAATAAGTTTATCTCTGATTTGTGCAGGCCTAAGTCTAGGCTCATGATTTACCATTCAAAATGAGCCAGTGTCTTATTTATCGATGCGTTAACATTACTTTTGGGTATATTGCAATGTAACACTGATGCATAACTACAACAGTCACCCCACTTTGAAATTAAAAGAGAGCCCTAGTGATGATATGATGCTAGCATGATTAGATCTAGCCTATACTTCCTAGGATTTTATGGCTATCCTAGTATTTCATATAAATTACTGTGCATTTATTTAACAACTATAGATGTCCCATCTTTAATTAGAGTCAGATTCTCAAAACATAATAATGTTAATATTGGATTCTTTTTTTCCGGGCAATACAGTGAAAATTGGTTTCGCCTTGAACAAAAATCGGACTCGCCTGCGACTCGTCCGATTTTTTTCAAGGCTAAACCAATTTTCACTGTATCGTCCTCAAGTCATCCAATATTATACCACACTTGGACACCTCAAAACATAATAATATACCAAACTTGGGTTATAGATGTAACATAAGAACCTTCATATTTTAATGAAGTCAAAGGTCACATACCACGGTCAAAGGTAGTTGTAAAAAAAACTAATTTTTTCATGCAAGACCGATAGCAACCATTATTATGTTTTGAGAATCTTCCGTCCATTCATTTACACAGAGCTTTGAACTCGAGTTAATCATGTATTGGACTGTATTTGTAAGTTTAAAATCGGTCATCCGATTTTTTTACAGTAGGCCTATCGGACAGTTTGGAATAAGAGCTTTAGATTGGTTCAATGTTTTTGCTGGATTGACCCATACATTTGAAGGGTGTGAAATTGTAATTTGTAGTTGGAACTTTTCATAACTGACGCCGGATAAATAATTGCCATATTTGTATATTTTCTGTAAAGAAACAAAAATATGATGATTGATATATATTTTAACACGAGCCTAGAATGATAATTTTGGTGTTTTTGGATGTGAAACATGTTGAAAACCTATCTTCTTTACTAGTCAATTAGCCCCTACTGTCAATATAATATAACCCCCCTATTTAACACAATGGAAAAGTCCATATATCCTGTGGAAAAAAAGTAAACAAAAACTTAACAAGATGGCCGACACTGTAGTAGCATTTTGTGTGGAGAGAAGTTTCCATCAGAATTACTCATGAAAAGGGTAAATAAAATAACATTGATCAGGTTAATTAATACAAACAGTGTGAAATACTCTTTGGCTACAAATATTGTACTTTTGGTCTTTTGATAGTGGGTTTAAGGAGAATTTATAGCCTTTTTACTAGGCCTAAAAGTAAACCTCTTATTTTTATTTCCGATTTTTGTGCTGGCATTTTAGACGTAAATTCCCTCAATATTTCCATGATGTTTACACATTCCAATGAAAAAATCAAATAACAATGATATAGTAAGTCATTTAAAACACATTTTGATAGCATTTTTACAGTTTTCTTGTTGTAGTTCCAGAACAAATTACACCCTAAATAAGCTTATTTCTGATTTGTGTGCAGGCCTAAGTCTAGGCTCTTGATTTACCATTCAAAAAGAGCCAGTGTCTTATTTATCGATGTGTTAACATTACTTTTGGATATATTGCAATGTAACACAGATGCAAAACTGCAACAGTCACCCCACTTTGAATTTAAAAGAGAGCTCTGGTGATGATATGATGCTAGCGTGACTAGGCCTAGCCTATAGGTGATTACGGAGTGACGTCACATGCCGTTGACCACAAACTACGTGAATTCAAACAAATTCAGATTGGACCTTCACCAAAACGGCCAAAATGTAAGCCTTTTTGTACTCCCGTGAAATATTACCATCGAACAGAATATTTGACAAAGTGATTCCTCTACAAACTCATGTTATCATATTTACACATAATGCAAGTTTTCACATGTTTTTTACAGGTCAAAGTCTGAAAATCGAGTGAAACATTTTACGAATTTCAGAAATATTGCTCATGTAAACAACGGTCGCTTACACAGCCTCTCATGGTCACTAGGAACGTTCTTCTGTATGGTCGAGTAGAGCGTAGACTTGATTTTGATGCTTTGTTGTCAACGGCAAATTGAAGGTCCTTAAACACCTATACTTCATAGGATTTTATGGCTATCCTATTTGACCTATTTCATATAAATTACTGTGCATTTTAACAAGCATAGATGTCCCATCTTTAATTAGAGTCAGATTCTCAAAACATAATAATGTAAATATTGGATTCCTTTTTTCGGGCGATACAGTGAAAATTGGTTTCGCCTTGAAAAAAGATTTTTTTTTCAAGGCTTAACCAATTTTCACTGTATCGCCCTCAAGTCATCCAATATTACACCAAACTTGGATGTTAACGAGATCAAAAGCTACACACCAAGTTCACCTCAGGTCAAGTTGTAAAATAGGCTGAACATGTAAAATCGGGTCATTTGGATCTCATTTGAAAAGGGGAAGTCCAATTGAAAGTGGCTATAGCTAAATTTGACATGCCTGAGTAGAATTGCCATAATTTAATAACGAAAGCTAAAAAATGGATAGGAACACATTCTTATGACACATTAAAGATTGCTGAACACGATTATAAATATGAATAATCTTTTAAATGTACTTTGTGACTTTTTACAATGGACACAATTAATGGGGAATGCCATTATTTTAACTTTATTGGTTTCTTCAACATACACAGATGATTCCCTGTGATTTTTAGTATTATATTATATGTGTGCAATTACAATATATTGTTGTTTGATATTCTTTTAATTATATTTATCTATTAGATCTTGTAATTTAATTATATATTAGGTGCAATTAATTTTGGATTACAAATTTCAATTTCATATTTATAATGCTTGCTCTTTGTATCCGGATTTTGTTGTTGTTGTTGTTGTTGTATTTTTATATTTGTATAATACCTATTGTGTTTTATCATATATTAATTGTTTTTAATTAGTTAGTATGCATTTGTAAATTAAGTTTTCTATATCACATTGTTGTAAGGCGCCTTGCGGTTGTTTACAACACAAGGCGCTTGATAAATTGTACTTATTATTATTATTATTATTATATGTCCAATTTTCTTTTTGTCATGATCATCAAAAAATCATGTTTTACATGGGACACTTTTTTGACACGCTCTATATATTTAACGGCTTCACTTCTAAGCTACTTCTGCATTTGTTCTCTCTTTCGCAGAGATCACTGTTAGCGCTTTTTTAATAGTTAAAACTATTTACTCCCTCCCTGCATTGTCAAAATGAGTAACAACGCACCATGTGTAGGCTCTTTTAAAAGGTGTGTATTTTAATTCCATATTCCTCAGTTCGAACGAAATAAAAAATATGTTATAGCGTATGAATATTTGAACTTGAATACTTTTACTCATTTTGTATGCCTGAGGCTGTAGTCACTCCAGTGGGTTTTATATCATGATAGGCCTAATTTCAATCATGTGATAGTTTATACTATCATTATGGCTGGACAAGAATGATGTGATATCATGATGAAACAAATATTGAATGCCTTTTGTTTGTGCAATAGTAAAACTATATCACTCGGTCCAATTTGGATTATTCCATTACACTCGGCTTCGCCTCGTGCAATGGAAAAATCCAAATTTGACCTTGTGATATAGTATACAAATATTGAATGCCTGAGCGTGTGATAGTAAAAACTATATCACAAGGTCAAATTTGGATTTTTCCATTGCACGAGGCGAAGCCGAGTGTAATGGAATAATCCAAATTGGACCGAGTGATATAGTTTTACTATTGCACAAACAAAAGGCATTCAATATTTGTTTTATATCATGATATCACATGATTCTTTTCCAGCCATAATGATAGTAAAAACTATCACATGGTTGAAATCAGGCCTATCATGATATAATTTTTACTATTACACGCTCAGGCATTCAATATTTGTATAATATTATACAAAGATGACTACAATGAGGGGCGCGGCTTTAGTTATTGTATTGTATCTTGTATAATATGCTGTATAGTGTTTTATTATGCCATCACGTTTTATTGTTCTTTGGTTTTGTATGCTGCATTCCTTCTTTTATCGTATTTTGTTAAGCGATTTGTGATCTTTTTGATGTAAGGCGGTATAATAGGATACTGAAAAACAAGTAATGTATTTTGTCATAGACGGTTACCGTCTATGATTTTGTAGACGCGAGAAAATCAGTGAATTGTCTTCGTATCCGCCCACGTTCGGGAACCCGAGAAGTAGGACCTGTTCCCACCATGCATTTAGCGCGCACGGACACGTCTTTTCCGGACTTCCTCGCACCGAACATGCCGAATGTAAAGTCAACCATCGTCAACCACAACCTCCACCCTATTGAATTGGACTATTGGACACTCTGGATCCGTCAGTGATAAACAATTATGTTCAAATACTTGCTTTGGTTTGGGTGTGGAAACCCCTCTCCGAGGAGGTGATTCCACCAATCATCATATTGACTGAAAGAATTTTTACTCTAATAACTGTTTATTCATATGGACGACCAGACATATGTGTGCTACGGCGACCATTATATTTCAATAAAGGCTATTAATACATATTCGAGCATCACTCGTATCATTATATCGAATCATTAGAAATATATCTTACAGCTATACACGAACTCCTTTCTTGTCATTTACATTTACGTTTATCTGTTACACACTACTTTATAAAAACAGTCAGGATCACCTAATTTATAAATTTTACGTTTCGATTATGATGCACATAATGCAATAGAAAGCAGACGGCACCGTTGAAACACCTTCTACTGTGCAAAGAAATTGAAATGATGTCATATGTTGTATTCAAACACATGTGACAATGTTATTGTAATTAAATTGAAAATCGGGATAAGTAACGGGGTCCATGTCATCGATAGCAAGCTGTTTTCGGAGGTCAATGCTCGCAGAGCCGTCGAACTTTCGAACATTCCTAGATATTATGAATATTTTATCTTGAATTTAGATTTGATCTGATATCGAAATCTATCTCAAGCCAATATTTATTATAAATCTTGTTTGTCATTTTGAGAGTATGAAAGGACAAACATGAAAGACCCATTGACAAGACAAGCGTGCATCAATCAGGCTCAGCTTATTTATAGATTCGCGGCGAAGTGATTTTATATTTTTGTTGCTCAACACACAGTTGAAAGAAGGCTACACCAATTTGGAGCTGATCAAACTATAGTGCATGATAAATTAACATCGAAGAAATTTAACAAGCGTGAAGACTAATAGTTCCAAAGTTCAATCCCTCAATATCGCCATTACCCGAGTTGACAAAGCACGGTTCCCGGATGTATTTGGCGAAACACGGTACCCCGATGTTAAAGTGCCTACACTTAAAAAAAGAAGTATAGATACATCCACGTAAGATATAATAGGAGGCGATATCGCGTTGAAGCAATATGGGACGCTTTTACCTTAAAACACGTGCAGACGAAATTCCAAAATAAAATGTTTAAAAAATGTCAAAATTGTTGAATTTCATTACCATATTTAGAATCACCATGTGAAATGCATAGAAATAAGTACAAATATGCCTAGTATTGGTTCAGTAAATCTTGAGATAGACTTTGAAAGTTGGGAACAGTTTCTGACAAATCTGTTCTGTATTATAGTAACATAATAGACACGTTGTTGTGCTTGAACCATGACCAGGCATGACTATAAATAAATTACGTCCGGAGCATTCAGCTTGTTCTTGTTGTTATGTCTACTGATAACGTGTTTAGGATGAGTAATTTGGTTAGAGTGTGTGTCATGTTATCCAACACCACACACCGGATAACGATCGGTAACATTTTCAGGGTGCGACCCTTATTTTGTTCGACGAGGGAAATTCCTTTTTTCTAAATGCTTTTGTAATGGTCACAGTTTCAAATTTGAATTTGTCTATATATGTTTTATACGATTGGTTAAATTTGATAATATGTTTACTCGTCTTACATAGCCTGTATCCTGGTTACTTGAAGGAACTTTCAGTTTTAGATTACAATGCAACTGTGGAAATATATATTCCTTTGAAGAAAGAGGGGCATAACATGAGAATGACTTTGGCTTCAACTTGTTTACTACTTGATTGTTCTTTGTTGATTGTGATATTATTTTGTAAATAATACTGACAGTATAATATACATTTTGACAGAACCTACTTTGCAGATATTTAGCGTTTGGACAATATATTATCATTGAATTCAACATTCTTATGTGTCGAGAGCCAACTTACCGTCGGTACATTTGGTTTCGGACAAGAAGTTGGTATTAGTCGGATCATGCTGAATATGAACTTGATCTACTATTGGTAGTTCCCTGTGGGTAGTTAACTTTGTCTAAATTGGTCAGGAAAGAGCAAATTGAATGCATGCATGCGCTTCAACATTAAGAATGCATGTTGGATAAATCGCCTGTTTTTACGATTAACCAACTGGACACAACATTACAAGCTTGCCAGTATCATTAGGCTTCACGGACAAAATACTTTTTTATTTGAAAAGGTAGATACTTCGCTGCTTTAATCATCAGCGCAGTTATTATTGATGTTGCAAACCAAAGGTCTCACGAAGGATTTATTTCTAGATTGTTAGTGAGTTCTTTCACCTGTAGTCATAATTAAATATAAGTATACAAGGTGTCCCAAGGGTACACGTGTTCCACGCCATTGACCTCAATGATTACTCAGTATTTAGCTGTAATCTTTATATAATTTAAAGGATAACATAGTTGGCTTTCAAATGCCGTTTTTGATTGTGTTTACTTTTGTCAATTAAAAAATATGTTTGATAAACAAAGAGCACTCAAAATCGGGGTTGTGCCACTTTTTGAAAAAATATGCTTTTTGGGAAATGTTTCATTTAAAATAAAATTATTATACTATTTATGTACACACTGAGTGTAAATGTGGAGGCATAGCATTTTACATGACTACGGGCGACAAAAACATGTATGTATTCTTTTTTAATTTAAAATGCTCCCAAAATTTGAAGAACATTTTTGTTTTCTTCAAAAATGCAAATATTAATACCAATAACATAATTCTCAAATTCGAAAAATATAGGTCGTTCGGGTTTGTGATAGGTTTTTTGTCATTGCAATAAACGTTTTATATTGTAATTGATTCAATGAAAATAAAGAGTATTATTTCAGTGTTGTATAACAAGGTCCGTCCGATAGTAAATATAGCTTTGTCTGGTCACATGTGATGCCTACCACGCCGCTGGCAAGATTCACTAATCCAATCTATCTCTGAAACGAGGCCATTATAAAAAAGCTGCGTAATTTCAGCTATTGGTGAAATCAGTATCAGATCATCTTCTATCTTCTATTATTCATTCCATGCATGCCCAGTAACTATTTCTAACCTAATTCCATTTATATTAGATAAATGCTGTAAGCTTATCAGGTAATACTATATAAACCATCTGGCAGGTGACGTGAGAATAGCAATTATTGCTACTCGATATCTACGTGAAACAATTATAGGATATCAGTTGGATGGTTACTTTCAGTAACACTACATTATGGACGTATTCCTCTATACCTTGATATTGTTTAATTTAAAAAAAATGAAAGGTTACCACCCGTTTAACATCACTAATAAAGTAAGGTTCCCTGTCTCAGCGTTATCTCATCATACATCATTTGATAACATAGTTTCCCTGTACCGGCCCTTCCTTTAAAGACCATCATATGACGTACATTTCCCTGTTCTAATTCCACACCGCTAAATCATTTGAGTAAAACGTTGCTTTTAACTTGTTGAATATGTATTCTGAAATACATACATGAATTGAATAACAAGAATACACGGATCTTGTCGTTCCGATAACGCACTACCTGAACTATCATAATGGCCAATTTTATCCCCGGGATTGTATTGTTTATGTGGCATTGAGATAGTCACGTTTTGCTTTTACAACAATAATGCTTTGTAATCTCGAGAGTCTTCCCCAATCATTTTCCCTGTCAAATGTATTTGTTGAACAAAACGGGGATACAAAAACTGTTTGGTACAAAGTGTAATGCGCAATATACAATGTAATATCAAGCGTAACTTTCTTGACATATCGTTTGCCCAGTGTCCTAAGATTTTACAGCTTAATCGGGACAGAAAAAGGTGAATAACCAGGGCAGTGACAGCTAACAAAAGGCGATGGGATATATGCTTCGGGTTGCAGTAGTCAGTTGCACAGGTATTACTTCAAATGTACTGAACGGGGCATTGAGAGATACGTATTATATAAGAGTGCGTCCTCAATTGTCCTCGAAATCAGGTGTTTGTACCTGCAATACTTGGGCATACATGTACACTAACTACCATCTGAAACCATTTATATAAATTCGCCGTCTATCGTGTCAATTGCTTCAGCCGAATTTGTATCTAGCGCCGTCAATCAACCATTTCCTCATAAATTATTAGACTTCAGGGTTCCTACGTATCTTATCTATTGAAATAATTCATTTTTTCCAAATTTTATTATTTCTCGGCAATCTGTCAATGCCCATTTAATTCATATACATGCTATACATGTTCCCGGCTAAGCTACACTTTGAAACAAGTCAACGTAGGCATCTCTGGGACAGTCATTTACTTGCGCGTATGATTTCATATATTATTAGTTCTATGAATAGAAGGGACAGATGGGCTTGTTGATCAATTATTTATCATTTATAGATGTGCTTGTCGTTTATTGATAAACAAAGTGTAAGCACCAAGTTGTGTGGTAATTTAGTTACAGGTTCGATAATATAAATAATAAATATCCGTGACTGGTTTCATATTAAAGAAGAGAATGAAATAGTCCAATTATCTGCTATATCCATCACCAGATTTGAAACATACGAGAAATTCTAATAATAGATCGATATTTTGTCCAGATATTCATTTCTATGGGTCCTAATGAGGTGTATCTAATGAAGTCAATTCTTTGGAATGCAACTTAAAGTTGCGCTTGACCTATCCACTGTAATCAAATAATAGAAAACATTTCCAAGCGACAAATCATTTTTAAAAAACTGTTTACATAACATTGCTAACGCAGTAATTTAAAATATTCAAGACAAATTATTTTTTATTAATTGACGGTTTCTTTCAATAGACTACTTGAAAAAGAAAAAAAAGGTATCTAGCTTTACAGATGCCATAAGTAAAAAACTTGCTTTGATCGGTCTTTATGCAACGAACTAAAATAAAACAGAATTGATACCGTTGACGTTGTTCTTTTTCTTCTTTTTTTAATATATTTTGTCTATAGTTTTTATGATTTTCTGCGGCGCCATCGTAAGGCGCTCAATAATAGTATAAATCATGATCGATAGATCGATATTTTCCCCAGATATTCATTTCTACGAGACCCTATGAGATGTATCTGATCAATCGAACTGTAGGTTAAGAACAAAGTTGAAAACCCACAGTGCGTAACTATAATAGACCGGCTGTTATCTGTCAGCTCCACAACGGGAGTCTAAAAATTGACGGGTGTGCGTCACCATGGTAACGTGTACCCGTCAATTTGTGCAATCGTTTCATTTGAGCTTTTCAACCCTAAATATTTGCATACAAATAAAGATCTTAACAAATTAAGAAGAGCCTAGGTACCAGAATTCCTCGCGGAATATAATCCGATGATTTAATCTCACCTTTGGCGCCCACATCTCGCAATACAGTTTGAAATTACATCTTTTTGAGCCTATATACTGCCAAAAGACTCCCATTTTCTACGCGAGTTTACACCATTTTAATGAATTTTTAGGGTAAGTGTGATAATGTTAACGTTACATTTATGCCTTTTAGTATTGTATAGTGATGAATTTGTTAACATTATCTCATAGATAAGAGAGTTATTTTATGGTTGAAAATCTGCAAAATATTTTTTCTTCAATTCTGTGACGGGAGACCGTCTCCGTGATAACGCAGTCCCGTACTCAAGCCTGCCCTCTAATGAAATATCGAACTTATTCGTAATCTCAGCGGAAGACGGACTCCCGTCGTTTGATCCAAAAATTTAACGGTAGTGCGCACTAAATAGCACGCCCTCAAGCCGAACGGGCTTCCGTTGTGGAGCTGACTGGTTATTAATGAAGTCATTTCTTTGGAATGCAACTTAACGTTGCGTTTGACCCATCCACTGAAATCAAATAATAGAAAACATTACAAAAAGACAAATCCATTTGCTAGAAAACTGATTGATTAAAACTATCAATTTACCTGGGTGCGCCTTTAATTACATAACATTGATACGGCTTGTCGCAGTAATTTAAAAAGTATTCAGATTATTTATTGACAGTGTCTTTCAATAGACTACTTAAAAATATTAAAAAATGAAAATGTTTTTACTTCGTTAAAAGGTATCTATCTACACTAGCTATACAGTTACCATAAGTAAACACTTGCTTTGATCGGTCTCTATGCAACGAAAAACAGATTTGATCCCGTTGACGTTGCTCTTACATACGTACATACAGAAAGTGTTTGTGATGCGCTAGGCTCAAAGTGCTTACAAAAAACAAAAACAAAGTGAATATAATAATATATAGAGAACATTATTAGATGGGGACCAAATATCTTGAAGGCAATAAGAGAAACAAACTGACGAATAAATACAGGTAGATTGTTCCATAACTTAAATGCACAAACAGTAACAGTCCTGTCACCAGCTTTAAATCTTGTCATAGGATGGATACTCAAAACGAAGATGATCATTGCAAGATCTTAAGTGTCTATTTGGAACATGAAACAGTTTGATACTTTTTAATACCTGTCCTAAATCTAGGATTGTAAACAGGATAGGAGTATTGAATTAATCTAGATATGTATCAGTGTGGTGTGCTGAGCTTAGTCTTATTTATAACCTCTTAAAGTAATCATTGTATACAGGTTTTGATTTAAGGTTGGTGACTGCATACGACTATTTTAAGGTTCATGTTTGAAATCTGTGACTTTGTTTTGGTACCAAGGGGGCACGCCCCCGAGGGCAATCCCGAGGTACCAAAACAAAGTCACCGATTTCAAACATGAACCTTAAAATAGTCGTACCAAGTTACCAATATTATTTATAACTGTCAATTGATGTTGAATCGCATCCAAAATGTAAATGTTTTAACATTAAAGTTATTCTAAAGGTATATTTTGACTTTGGAGTTCGTATTTTTGTGTGAGTTTCTCCTGAGGTAAATATATACCACCCTATTGAATAATGGAGCATTCTAGGGGTTCCCCAATACATCATCTTTTTTCTTCGGGTTGACCAATAGCAGAGAAGCTTTTACAAAGGAAGATTATGGAATAGGCCAATCACAGTACTGCAACTATTATGCATGTTCAGGGCCACCAATTAACCTATAACTTAAAAGTTTTCGATGTGCAAACAATCACAGAAAATAAATAAATAAAATCAAGACAGATTGCAATGGATTATACGCTATTTTCTTCTTTCCCGATCCTGTAAGACTTCAAAAGCATGGAAATATATATTTTTCATGTAATATTTATTGTTATTTTTAGTCTTTGTTGTCTTTGAAAGTGCCCAGTCAAGCAAATATCTGCCACTTGTTACCATGCGATTTCACACAAAACGCCCGCCACCAGGTTATTGATGCGCGTACAAGTCAATTTTGGAGGTCTTGGCATTTTTAATATATCAATAACCTGCGCTGTGCGTTCGCGTTTCCATATAACAATCAATTTGAGTGGAAGCGCAGCGGTACGCACATATTCATAAGTTATAAATATCGATTACTGGTTTACAAACATTGTTGCAGCACGATAGTTGTTGTTCTAGTGAGATAGTGGTTGACTTAGTTCTTAGGGCTTCCATAACACAGAAGTTTTAAATTAATGCCGACTATTCACTAATGAGTAATCTAATTGTGTGTAAGTGTTTACTATCCTTAATTGAATGATGATAGATGGGATAAGATGAAATCGTACAACCACCCATGAAAACAGAATGAAATATTGTACTAATAACATAGAAATATTTGCATTTTGGTCTCAGTTCAATTTGACATGGCGCCAATCGTAAGATTCTTATGTAAAGCACGACGATTGTCGCGTGTATATATGGTACTCACTTCATACTTTTATGAACAGTGCGCCCTCTACCGTCTAAAAGACATATTATTTTATTGGTATCCAGAATACACGAACTATAAGTCTTATGTTTTTATGTACTACTATAAACATAACTTAAAATATCTGTATAAGTTGAGCATAAGATACCTTATTCATCGTATATAAGTTACTTTAGCACGTGAAAGTAATATATGCAACATTTCCACCAAACACCTTTTTTCTGGAGGCAAGAGGTATTCAACAAGAATGACCCTTACTCTCATGAATAATGTATAAGTCACTCTTATCGTTTACTTTGATTCAAACACGTCAATTTAAACGATATTCTCTTTATAGTTTAGTACAAACCATCTAAATTAAAAGTGTATCATGCAAAATATTGGTTTGGCGGCACATCCCCGTTAAATTTGAATAATTTCTACTGGTACTAGAACGAAAGAAAAAACACAAAATCTTGATTTATTTAATGAACAAAAAGTTACCATCCATTTGAGATCACTGAAGAACATGAGTTTCCCTGTATTAGCGCTCCCTTTAAAGACCACCTAATGACGTACGTTTTTCCACACCGCTAAGTCATTTGAATAAAACGTTGCTCTTAACTTGTTGAATATGGATTCTGTCTTACATTGCAGGATTTGAATTAAACGGAAACACGTATTTCGTAGTTCTGATAACTGTCCAATTAAACAATCATAATGATCATTTTAACTTACTAAGTCCCATGTACTATTATTATTATTATTATTATTATTATTATTATTATTATTATTATTATTATCATTAGTAGTATTATTATTATTATTTAACAACTTTACTCTCATGCCATCCCGTATCAATGTGATCCACATATGATGTATATAAGGTGATAACTATCAAGCAATATGGGACGCTTTTACCTTAATTTGTTACTTGAATAGTCACGTTTTTGTGCTTGAACATTGGCCAGGCCTGACTTTAAATAAATTACGTCCGGAGCTTTCAGCTTGTTCTTCTTTTTATGTTTACTGATAACGTGTTCAGTATGAATAATTTGGTAAGAGTGTCATGTAATCCAACACCACACACGGAATAAAGATTGGTAACCAATTCAGGGTTCGACCTCAATTTTTCTTCGACGAGGGAAATTCCCTTTTTCTAAATGCCTTTGTAATAGTCACAGTTTCAAATTTGAATTTTACGATTGGTTGAATTTGTCTATATGATTTATATGATTTGTCTATATGATTTATACGATTGGTTGGATTCGTCTATATGATTTATACGAGTGGTTAAATTTGATAATACGGTTCCACGTCTAGCCGAATAGCATGTAGGCTGGTTACTTAAGGGACCTTTCAGTCTTATATTACAGTACAACCTTTGATTTCAAGGGCTATAACCATTAGGTAGACAACTCGATTGCTTATTTTTTTTACCACCAGGAATATGTTTGAAAGGTCAAAAGGTCAAGGTATACGGACCTATATGGAACCTGACGTTTTTACCCCTTTATAAGGTACAACGTAGATGGAAAAACTATCATTTCTGGAATTATTGCAATCAGACGAACAATTTGAGATATCATTTTTCAAAATGAGAGCAAGTTAAAAATTTGACCCCATATTATGTAAAGGTCAACGACCGTTTTACGTTTTACCCGATAACTCGTTAACCAAACATCGGAAATGGAGCAGACTGTACATTTTCGGAATCCTTATGCTAAGCCGAACAATTTGGAATGCTTTTTAGCTTGATTGAAGCCATTTGAATCTTCGGGCCCCTGTATGGCGGCCATTTTGGAATTTACGCTATAAAGAAAGTTCCCGTCACCTTTGAGAGGGGCATAGGAGAACATTTTCTTTTAAAATGGTTCTAGTTGACAAATTCACCAAGAAACAAAGGTTCAAACAAATGGTCACGGAATCCAAGATTATGACCCTACTATTTAACCCGGTGAATATTAGACGCAGAGGTGGACTCAATTGAATGGTTAAAAGTGACCTTAAATCAGTGTGATATCTCTTAATTAGTGAATGTTGTTTGAGTATTACGGTTTCAAATGCTGAACTACACGCTACAATAACACAAAAGAGGAAGAGCATTCCATACGAGGACTGCAAATGACATGAATAACCTTATATGGCTACTTTGTTGGTTCTTGGAATGTCAACTGCAAGGTCATGGGCGTGAATAAAACGACCTTAAGATCTAATGTATTGACAGAGCTGGCATATTCAGATATAAACAGGCTCTTGATCTTTGAGGGGGAGGGGGGGGGGGGGGAGGGTGGCGCTGGATTAGGTATACGTACGTTGTCGAGTGATGTTTGCAAGGAGCTTGGAACTGGGAAACGTACACATCGAGTTATCTTCAAAGGAAGCGCTGGAACAGGAAAACGTACACACCATTGAGTGATCATTAAAGGAAGCACTGGAACAGGGATAGCAAAGGGAAACTCACATTGTTGGTGAGTGGGAATGCTATCGGAGCGATACCCACAAGTGGTTATTGACTGGCAATTGCATCTATAGCTAAGCGTCAACTTAATAACAACTGCCCATACAACTACGTTAAAAATACACGTTGATGACCGTATTCCCCAATACAAATGTTGAAACATTTAAAAGTCTTCTTAAGTTCTTTACATATGGCATGACTCGAAATAACAGTGTCTTTATTATTTTCATATTTGACGGACCTTTACGTGAATTAACACATAGAATTATTTTTGAAAATAATCCTCGTTATCATGGCAACGGCCATATACCTTTTCCAGCCTATTCATCACTAGCTATGAGTAGGCGGATGCTTAGATGATTCATTGAATGCATAAAACAATAGGGTTGCTTTTGAACAAATGTATTCGGGCGCCATGACCCGGGGGGGGGGGGGGGTGGTACTTAGTGAATATGAGGTGTTTACGGGGATGTGAAGACAAATATGGTCCCATTTTTTACCCGTCTGGTAAATGAATGACCCCTTTTCATAGCCACTTTTGGTAAATGTATGGGTCTAAAATCCTCAAAATTTGCTGATTTTCAGAGAAATTTTACCAAAAAGTATCTGAGTACACCCCTCTCCGGGCGCCAGATGACTGCATCTTTTTAAAAAAATCTCGGATATAACTGTTCTTTACTCTTCAGTTCATATGCACTGTTCAAAAGTACAAGATGATTAACACTGCCAAACTAGAAACAGCTGAGAAGCTTATTACGAGTTGTTGACATAATACTCAACGGGCAGTGGATGACCAACGTGTGATCAGATTAACATTTTTAATAAATGTTTTATCCGCATGCTTCAACATGGTCAGTTGTTGACGGAAAAGTGTTATTGGGATAAGTATTTACTTGATACACGTATGACCTCATATATCAATAGTTCTATTAACCCTAACCTTGCCAAATCCAACAGAATCCAACGAGCCAATCTCTATGTTCCACCCGGCGTGCACGTTTTTCGAGGATAAAATGGACCCAGGCTATATACTTGGTGGAGTATACTCCGCCAAGTAGCCTTGACACCCGTGGTGTAATGGGGAATCCTAAGCCGCTGGTGCTGGAGGTCCGTGGTTCAAATCCCGGGGGGGGGGGGGGGGGGGGGGGTCGCGGTGACTTTTGGGGTCACTTTTCTCCGCGCAGAAAAAAAAATCATGAATGGGTTAGGGTTAATAGAAACACCTGTGATAGAAAGGACAGATGGGCTGGTTGTTTATTGATATAACAAAACGTTAACAAATTAATGTGTTAATATAGTAACAGGTAGTCAGGACTTAGTCAGCTATTTTCAGCTATTTTCATTGTATTTTAATACAAAAAACACTCAGATTTGAAACAAACGAGAAATTGTACAGAAATATAAAGATTTTCCCCCAGATATTCATTTCTATGAGTCCCCATGAGTTATATTTGATCAATCGAGTTGTCTATCTAATGGTTTATAACCCGAGAATGGGCTACGAACAAATTTGAGGACTCGCGGTGCGTAACTTTAATAGTCCGGATTGTATATATTGAACAAAGATATGTATAAGTGCGGTTTGCTGAGCTTAGTCTAATTTATTCCCTGTTAAAGTAATCCTTGTATAAATGTACTGATGGTTTACAAACATTGCAGCAGCACGATAATTGTTGTTTTAGTGAGATAGAGGTTGACTTAGTGCTTTTGTTTGGAATCTACGTTACCATGGTCACTCATCCGGCCACAAATTGTTGTTTAAATTATGCTAAATTTCTAATTGCAAAATTTCTGTTAGGCCTATGTTACAATCAAATTGATTACATTCATTTTATCCGTTCATCACTTCTAGCATGTCTCTGATGGTCAGTCATAGCTGCCATGTGTTACATGGAGGATAGTATTTACGCTGAGCAAGTTTTAAACACGCCCACAGGTTTACTTGATTTATGTAAGTTTATTTGCTATTACAGTTTATAAAAATATTATTAATATTATGTTCATGTCATCCTGACTAAAATGTTACTTGGTTTATATAATAAGGCCCTTCATAATTGATTTTGAGTTTCCTCTTAACCGCGCCTCGTCCAAAATTGACAATTACTAAATATTTTAATTATCTTATTTTATTAAGGATTTTAACTTTAAAATGAATTTCAATCAACTTTCATTTGCTACTTTCTGACTTAAATCAGATCAGCTATGATGATGTATAAACATAGGACATGATTGCATTATTACTTGGGCATCAAATTAATCATATACCTGGACAATACTATGTCCTCGATATAATGGGCTGACATTGGTTGCGACCACTTGTTTCAAACTAAAGAAAATAAAAGATAATTAGCCTAATCATTAAAAGACACCTCGTCTCTTTTTTAAATATCCAAAAGGAAACTCAAAATCGCTTGTGAAGAGCTTGAACATACCAAGGCACTGTCTTAACCGTCTTTTTTAAAAATATAACATTCTATTAACATCACATTATTTAGATGTATATCCGATATGTTAAATAATCTTTATGAAGGAAAATTCATAAATAAAGGATGAGGCAAAAGCGGCGGTTGAATTTCTGTTTTGATAAATGTACGTAACACTGAAATTTGAAACACATTTCAATTGAATACATCACAATGTTTGTAACTTTAATTCCTATACGTCTTGTGCCTCCGTCTGAAACTTATGATAAGTCCAAAATAGACATAAAATACAACCCAAAATAGCGATTACATGATATGATTTGTGACTTGGATTTTTCCCCAGTTTACCAAACTTCACAACTCCGTAAATAATAACATCTGAATGGTAACATTATGAGAGCACAGTGGCGTATGTTGTTGGCATTGGGGTGGGGGTTGGGGTGGGGGGGGGGGGGGGGGGGGGGGGGGGCGACTGACAAGTGGCGGCATCAGCCGCAACATTTGGATGAAAACGGTGGTGAGAAAACAAGTGGTGAAAAATAATGGGGGGGGGGGGGGAGAATGTGCACGAAGCGCGAGACAATTGTGGCTTTTATTGTAAAAATTGCCTGAAATTAGCTTAACATTTTAAGCATAAGCATGAACACACTATAAGGAATACAACAAACATCAGTTGCTTTCAAAATGAGAAAGTATGTTAGAATTATAAAGTTATGTTTTTCAATTCTAAATTTCAAACAAGAATGTTATTTTGCATACCCAATCCATCTGTTTAATGTTAATCTTTGGTTTAATTGAGACTTGTGGACTAAAATGGTCAACCGCTATTCATTATACATCTATAGGCTTATCATAGTGCTATATGCTATGATGAAAAATACATTACATTTATTTTTATTTTTTATAATCTCAAACAAAGAAGAAACAACTACTAAAGCTGAAGTTTGCTTTTCACAATTATTAATTGAAAACTTGGTTATACTCACTAAAGCTATAGCATGAATACCAATGCTAGATTTAAAAAAAAAAAATTCAAAGCAAACAATTGCTCAGACCATGGAAGTACGAGATGCTCAGAAGTCAATGGTGTTATTTGTTTGTAGTTTTTTTTAAAACTTTTGCCACATACAGACTGCTTTTTAGCTGCTCTTAGTTGAATTTGGTTTATATTCATTGCTCGTCGTATATACTATCCTCCATGTTACATGGCAGCTATAATAAATTGGATGTGACTGACCATCAGAGATAATGAGTTTCACATACTTTCACAACTGTGAAAATGGGGGTATTTTTGGCATGTGATTTATTGCATCTCTGGAGGGGAAAGTGTGCCTAATTAGGATAGCTCCTAGGGGCAAATTACATTACATCATAACAGGTCATATTTGGTTCTGGTGTAATATGCAGATCCTCGGTTTTTGCAGCGGCTATCGATACACACCACACACACCGGTATAGAGTACCGAGTGGCTGCATAGAGAGAGAGTTGGTATAGTTGACCTGCATTAAGCGTTTCTAGAACTTGGATTCAAGATAAACACGGGGTGGGCAAATATGGGTAATCTGGGCGATACAGTAGAACTAGGATTGAGGACTCGATGTACATACATAGATTCCGCTTGGTACACCCTGTATTATATGGTGTTTATTGGCCATAGCATGTTTAATGCAATACTCTTATTACATAAGGTCGATTTAAAACTTACAATGACACCAAATTATGATAATGGTTAAATTCATTTAGCAAATACGTTGTCACATAATTATTTTGTCACACTTTTTGACCACCCTGTATAAGGTACCATTTATAGTTAATGACAAAAGTGGCAACATTTTTCTTTGGGACAATATCATATACTTTTGAATTATATAACTTAATAAAATATAATGTTATCTTCAATGTATGAAAATGGCAAGTGAAAATGTTGTATTTTAGTACATTTCTTCATTTTGCACCCTATATATTGTCTACCTACCCTGTACAATGACCTTGACATTGACATTATGAGATTTGGAAATGAATAGGCTTTCATGAAATGTATACTTACCTTGATATCCTATGTAGGCCTATAGTCTTAAATGGTTAACATGTTTTTTCCATTTTGGTACATGTCACACAAAGGGGTTCCAGCTCAAGGCACATAACCTACTTTCGTTTTAGTGTTATGCGCTCAACATGCTGAATTAAACATTATTATTATTAAAATATCAAATCGAGTGTCGATTCCTCAGTACATGTATGGTGGTATATCATGGTAGTCAGCTCGGTCAAATAATGGTGTTTTTTATTCTCTCTCGTTTCTATCATGTCTGATTCTAATTTAACTAACAATTTATCATCTAGAAACAAACATTTTCACCCGAGGATACGATGGTTTACATCTATTGGACACATATTGGACATTTTTAGACTAGAAAGTACCGATTAAGCTGTCGCAAAATAAAAGCAAGTTGAAAGACTGAAAGCTACATATCCTGTTCCTGACTAGACCTATACTAGAAAGGATTGTAAGTTTAACACCGATTGCTTCTGTGGTGCAAGATCTGGTAAATTGCCTGGCAAAGAATAAGTCTAGCCTACATAGGGCATCTATTTCACAACGAAAATCATGTGTTTGGAGTCCAGGTCAGTACTGAATACAAGTATAAATCCATGAGTATGGTTGATCAACGTTAAACTGAATAATGTCAGATATGAATGTTCATGATAAATTAAATGTATGATGAATGAAATATGAAACCTGATCCCTACTCTATTCTATCATAGATTTTAAAGCAATACAATGCGTTTAATGTGTCAAAAGTCAAAGAGATCAGAATGGAAGTTCTGTATTCTATTGAGTTGATTTGTTTATGATCGACTAATGAGATCAGATTTGAATGAAGTGTATCGATATCATTTATATTATCTGCATTGATCGTATATGATAAGGCGTAAGTTGTCCTTTACGTTGTGTTTTACGCCGTATCTTGCTGTGTTCGCAGTCTTGATAAGTATTTATTTCGCGCTCATTTCCCCTTCCAAATCGATTGGTTCATATCGATCATCATCATGGTAATTTATAATTTGTTATGTTTTTCCAAATTGTAGCCCCCTTTCAAATACCGTTTTTCTTCATGTTCAATGCACCTTTTTATGTACAATATCCAGATTTTCGACCAAGAATAAAAAGAAGGTATGTCTCACATACATTTGGAATAATAGCTATGCTACTGTTGTGACGCCTATGCTCTTTAAAAGAACAAATAGCTATGCTAAATGCGATTTTTTAGTGCATGGTGCATGGAAGTTTGTGGACGGAAAAAATCTTAAGACATATCTACGTCTTCATTAAACATTCCATCACCAATGAAAATCCAATACGATGTACAGATTTTTATTTAATGATTTATTTTCACCTTTCATGTTTTTGTCACTTTCAATCCAGTTGTAGCAAAAGCAGAGATTAAAAACCAGAGAACAAAAATGTCACAAAGCTCAAATTGTCATTATATTTGATAAGTGTGCATGTCTTATTGTTCTTTTGCCCTATAAATAATATGTTGATGCTGGTTTCGCCACTGATCAATCATCCCCCAATGCCAATAACAAATTTACGCCACTGATACAATCAATAATAATCTACTAAATCTTGATAGTTAGTTGAATTTGAGCAGAAAAACATATTTTCATCCATATTATCCATAACAAACTACAGAATATTTGATCTTTAGATGTATTTTAAACAATACATTGACGTATCCTAATCATCATCAGAATCACAGGCAATTTTTCGTCATTTTCTTGTTCAAAAGTTGCCAAAGTGGGATTCGCACTCTTGTTACTGAATTGATCATATCTCGGTAGTAAAGCATAACACTTATAGGACACGCCATGTATAGCAAGGGTCATGCCACCATTTCAAGATTTCGGCATGAAGGCAATTATATTTGTTTATTGAATTATTCAGTTTGCTGCCAAACACACCCCACACACACCCCCACTCCACGATTGTGATTGGTCAGTTTGTTGTGTATGGATTATGTAATTCAAATGTTCAATTGATGTACAAGTTATGGCCAGTTGTTGCTAAGATATAGTAAATAAACTGCTCACAAAAAGTATCGAAACACTTAGAAATGATCCAATATATAACGGCTCGAAAGGGTAATGCATTAATCGAAGCAAATAACCAGGTGCATAATTTTGTTCTGCGTATTTTGACACCTCGATCGTTGAGATACGATGTTGCGGAGCGGAGTTATTGTCATTTCAATGATCGTGGGTCCAGTTTCAAAAGTGACACTCATCCCTATTGAAAAACACGAATCTGATCATTCTAAACAGTAATGCAAACTTCTTTCTATAGGATGATTGTCACTTTTGAAACTGGACCCACGACCATTTAAATGACAATAACTCCGCTCCGCAATCTCTTATCTCATCGATCGTGATGTCGAAATACGCAGAACAAAATTATGCACTTGGTTATTTGCTTCGATTAATGCATACCCTTTCGAGCCGTTATATATTGGATAATTTCTAAGTGTTTCGATACTTTTTGTGAGCAGTTTAGTTCACTTACTTACACAGTTACACAGTTAACTCACAATGTACCTCTTGTAAACACAAACACCCCAATGTGCGTGGTTTGTGACTTGGGCCGGGGGACGTGTTTTAGAAACGGAGATGTATTTGAATTACATTTTAGAGCATGTTAGACCCCGTGCCGTACGGAGAAGGGGGGGGGGGGGGGGGGGGGCGGAAGTATGCATAACTGGAATTCAAAATCTTTTGAAAATATTGTTTCTGTCAATTCCATGCGGTGGCGAACGGAGAAGGTGCGGGCGTGCTGAAGTATGCATAATTTGAATTTAAAATTCTTTAAAAAAAAGTGTGTCTATCAACTCCACGTGTCTTAGAATCAAATATGTCTTTTTAAATACAATTTAGAACATGTACATTATGTTAGACCCCGCGCCGTTCGGAGAGGGGAGTTTACGGAAGTATGCAAAACTTGTATTCAAATCTTTCTTTTTCTCTCATTAAAGCGTAATTTGTTTAAAATTATATTTTTGATATTTAAAAAAAGAAGTTTTTCTCCGAATTTTGTTCCTATTAGCGAAAATTAAACCCTCATATTTTGGCCATTTCGATAAATATCAAACATAATATTTTTTCAAATTAACTTGTTTGGCAGGGAATATACGGTTCTTTACAAACGCAGTGTGACACTACACTAGATTTAGATCTTTGATCGTACCTTTTTCGAGACATGACCCACAAATGACCCCTTGACCTCTGACTCCGAAATAAGGATTTACTGATCTTATCAAAATGTAAAATATAACATTATAGGAATATGTATGGCGCCATATATGGATATATTTTGATACATGGACCGATATTGCAATAGGGATACGCCTTGAAATTACTCATGCATGCGTCGGACACCGTCATCATCTAGTAGTATCATTGAGAAAATGGTCAGGAAGCTGTACAGCTGTGTGATTGATGACCTTTGATCTAATGAAATTAATAGACGCTTAACTTGTAGATATGGCAAACTGTTCTTATTTGGCTTTTGTATCCAAACAATTTGAGATCATTATCACTTAAATCGGAGCATTTTAAGAATTTGACCCCCCGTACAAAGAATATGAGAAAATGTTGACGTTTGAGTTATTTTGCCATACATCTCGGAAACTAAACATCGGGTGGGTGTATAAACCATTGATTTTGTTGTTGCTCCTTATGATTTCAGGAACAGTCTGCAGATATGCATTACAACATAATCTAAACATTTATGCAAGTTTACCCCTATATGATTTTTGACCTCTGATAGCGGCCCCCGTACAGGATGCGTCCAGCAACAATATTGACTCTTGGCCCAACTATTACCGGGCGCCTGGACTACATGGCGTGTCAAAAAGTGTTTTATGTGAAACATGACTTTGTGTTTGGCCTTGACAAATATAAACATTATATGTGAAATTGTACGAATCATGTTCAGATTGTTTTCCTATCAATTTTTGAGCTTTCGTTATCAAATTATGCCAATATACTCAGGCGTGTCACATTCAGCTTTGATCCCTTTTCATGTGCAGAGAACTCTTTATACAATCATCATTCCTTGTGTAATTGAACAGAATCAATAAAATCAATAAACTATGTAAGAAACTGTATAAATCCCACTGGAATAGCACTTGACATTTAAGGACCATTACAATCCATTCATTATTATTTTGATTCAATTCACAGGATCACCACCTCCAGGAGGAATGCAACTCACTGAAAACGATTTTAATTGGTTTCATAAATAATTGGTGAAGCAGATCGATGATGGCTATGTCTTCATATCAAATGTTCCAGAACTAGAATTGGAATACATTCTATGGATGCCCTACCATCAAACCGTTAATCAATGTCTATCAAGATTAACGAAGGATTTTACCTATCATATGACACTCATATATTAACAAAATATAGACCTATGGATGTTGGCTATTAGCCTAGCCTATCTACGACTAGGCTACCATATAGATAGAGGCACATGATGTAATGCTGCAGGGTATCAACACACACTACTCCAAACAATATAAGAATGAATATCTTTCCATTTTCCAAATGGTCTGTTAAAAATAGTGTCTATTTTGTCCTGGATGGTCTCATTAACGCCTTCCTGGTCACGCCTCTAACCGTTGCACTATGGTGGAGCGTTTGGGGCTTGCTCGATGACCTTGCTGCTACCATGTATATCGACGACATTGCCCCTAACTTAGGATCTTGGATTTTATTAGAAATTGGTACCATCAGTGAGCTAATAGTCTATCTGTTCCAACACCGATTATGCACCTACATGTCCTCGAATCAGCGCTCTAAAACTGTAATACGTATAGTGACTCGAGTGCAATTGTATATCATGTTCATATTAAGTATGTCAGTTTGGGTTGGTGGTTGGACACTTCTGGACAATCTTACCGGGCGTAATGACCGAAGTGCATTAGTATGCCTAGTGGTCAGTACTCTGGGACTGTTTATCCTGAGAAACCTGAATGGAGGTGTCTCAGTGCCTATGCATATACAGCTGGACAGCCAACAAAGTCCTTTTAATTTTTCGACACGGTTTATGGTCAACCCCTGCAGCCACAATGGTAGCAGGACGCGTCAGTGCTTTATATATTTTCTGGACTGCATTGCGACTATTGTAATAATCCCATATCTTGTTATCGCCTACTGGAGAGGCGCTTTCATCATCCTAGACTTGTATTTTCTACCGAATGACCGAGCCCTCTCCTACTTTATTACCATTACCATAGGCTTTACCATGTTTGCTGTTCTACTAATCTTTCAATTCCCTGCTCTGCATGTTGCCAGGAACATCTCCCCCTGGAAACGGTTACTCTGGGAATCATTGTACTGGACTGTGGCTTTCATTATGATGTTGTGTATCTGGTATGGAGAATGGAATGCAATCATCTTTTACACAGCCGTTGAAAAGCTAGACTGGCCATATCGCTATGTTGTACCACTAATAGCGCATGTTGTTATAGTGACAGTCATGATGGCCCTTGATATATTTGGGAATGGGACGACAGGATCTTTAGAAGTTATCGGCGCAAATCAAAACGGCACAGGTTTACTGATCAACAACTACATCTGTTCTGTATCGGTGAGTTTATATGACCCTGATGAAAGTTGATTTAGAGTTTCTGGTTGACTTCTGCGCCGATATCCATTTACTCAAAATAGGGACCTGTCCATTAACTATGTAGTCCAGCAAACAAACAATATCTTAGTTCCAATCCTTCAGTACCTGTCCCATTCATCTAACGACAATTACCATCTGAAAAAATCACAAACCCTAAAGTCCACTTACTTTCCTCATTCTAAAAAGACAATTCGAACCCAACAGTTTTTTCCCATTAATATCAGGAATTATCCAATCACAGATGATTACTTTAAATTCATAAGCCGTGTCCCAATCACAACAGTAATTCCGAATAAGCAACAAAAAAACCTTTCCTGCCCTTAAGGGGGATGTGCACCTTCGTATAGCCTCCGTAAAACTGCCGTAACTTCTTCATCATTCATTTAATCTAGATAAAAGTATACATTTATTTCCAGGAAAGGGTTCAATGAATCCAACCATGATCATAAAATTGACCATTTAGGAGAAAATGATAAAAAACACGTTTTTTGACCCATTTTAGGTTTGGAAAAGATAACTTAAAATATATTTTGTCAAATTTTGTCATACTATTTTGAGTTATCTTTTCCAAACCTAAATTGGGTCAAAAAACGTGTTTTTTAATAATTTTCTCCAAAATGGTCAATTTCATGATCATGGTTGGATTCATTGAACCCTTTTCTGCAAAAAAATGTATACTTTTATATAGATCAAATGAATAATGAAGAAGTTACGGCAGTTTTACGGAGGCTGTACCTGAAGGTGCACACCCCCTTAAGGGGGGGGGGGGGGGGGGGGGTCTTGGGTCATTAGCCCTATATTGGGTAGTAATTATCACAACTTTCCCATGGATGGACCCAATAGTGTTACATACCATGATATAGCATTTATTTATATATATTTATATACCGTTGCCATGGCAAATCGTAAAAATATAGCAGGGTGAGAAAAAAATATATATACATAAGAAATAATATTTCAATAATACCATTTTTGAATAAAGAAGTTTTACTAAGCCTCTGATACTAATTTGTTCCCAAATTTAGTGAAATATCACCGCTTGAAAAATATTACATATGTTCATCTAATAAGAAACCGCAATTTTAGTACAAGTTCGCCTCACCAATATAACTTCGTTCGACCACAACATTAAAATGGAATGTCCGATTTCAGTCAAATAAAAAGCATTTTGAAGCTAACATTTTACTGCATATGATGTTTTGCAACATCTCATAGTGTCTAACCTAGCCAAAACACATTTTCTCCCCAAGACCCCCCCTTAAAAGAAAAAACCCGGGAACGTCAGTTGGTCGGTCGGTGGGATTTGTTGTTGTTAATTATTTTCTTTATTCTGAAGATTTGGTCATTTCATATAATATTGTGTCTTTCCTATGTTCAAATCTAAAAACAAAATGACAACTTTTGGCAATACGGCTGTATACCTATTGGAAATGTCACTTTCCAATAGGTATACTGCTGTAGGCCTATACCTATTGGAAAGTGACATTTGTGGTGAAATTGACCTTTTGTACGTATTTTGAAAGAGTAGGTAATTGCGCACATTTTAAGCCAAATTTACAGTTCTAACACAAAACAATGTCTTCAGTGCAGTATAATATGGTATTGTTGCCTGCAATAACATCGTATCTACCACTTACGTCAGTATTGCAGGCTAGATTATTATAATTCTACTAAAAAAATACTTACCTATAACTACTAAAGTACCACTTAGAATTTCACAGAAAACCAAGTTCTTGCATTGGCACTGTCATTTATCTCAGAATTGTTCTCAGAATGCAAGAACGTTGTAAGTGGTACTTACGACGTTCTTGCATTCTTGAGTTTTAACCATGTGCACTTAACGCTGTAATAGTATAAAATATATGTCTATGTATAATCATGGAAATACTGCTAAAATCAGTAATACTATACACAAAAATGGCTCTCCTGTAAAATGACTGAAATGTCACTTACGACGACGAATTATTTCCATAAACTTGTTTAATTTGAGTGAAAACTGTGAGATTTTGAGAATCTAAAAAAATTAAATTAAAGAAAAAAGGTAACCTGACATCCTGACTCTTGTGAGTTTTTTTTGTGTCAGTCGCGGAAGGCTTTGCACAAAAGGCCACTTAACAAGCCATTCCAATCCTAAGACACCACCTTCAGTCCATGCTTGTCTACATTATACTTGGTTGTATTTTTATTTTTATATCTCAGAACTTAATGGCAGCATATGGATTACATGATGACGAATCGAAGGGGCTCACGAGGAAACAACAGTATGAGCACTTTAGAGGTATGGCGGACTGTGAACATCTGGCTGAATATTGTTTCCAGGGTTTCCAGGGTTTAACCCTATTGAATATACCCACTCCAAATACTGCCCTCCTATTATGTCCACCATTCTCCCAAAAGGCTAAGGCCTAAAATGGTTTGATTGGCCTAACATGACAAAAACAAATAGGGTAGGTCGGTCGGGATTTGTTTGTTTGTTTGTTTTTGAAATCACCTGCTTTGGGGGACTTAAAATAGCCGAAAATGAAAGCATTAGTTTTAATGGTTGTGTTGTCGTGTAAGGCCGCCTGCGGCGACCAACATTTAAATAAAGACTAATAAATATTCGAGCATCACTCGTATCATTATATCGAATCATTAGAAATATATCTTACAGATATACACGAACTCTATGCATGTAATAAACATTTACGTTTGTCTGTCCTATACTACTTATATAAACAGTCAGAATCACCTAATGTATAAATTCGCAGCAGTACATTTCGATTATAATGGATATATGCAAAACACATATGCAAAACCATTAACACCTTGTAGAAAGCAGATGGCACCGTTGAAACACCTTCTTCTGTGCAAAGAAATTAAAGTGATTTCATATGTGACAATGTTATTGTAATTAGGTCAACAAATAAATACTTTGTCTCAGCACCTTTTGGCTAAAAGCTATGTGCTGTGCTTTTTTTACAAATGTCCTATGTCCTATGCGATATTTTATAAAAATCCATTATATTCAAAAGTTTTGCTTTTACCTTTTTTAATAAAAGTTATTATACATGATCAACGCACATTTTACGCTTGTGTTCTCTTTATCTCTTAACTCAAAGTTAGTTGAATGTGTGTTCTCAGTCACAAAATTGCCGAGTATCGCAGAAACAAACTAGTTAAAAAAATATTTAAAAAAAAGAGAGAAAAAACCGAAAAAAACCCCCATGGCTGCCGCACGTAGCGCTACGCGCCAAAGCTCATTTTAATTCAATGCGTGTGGGTCGCTGAGACAAAGTATTACATTTGGTTGGCCTTAGGTTGAACATTGGGATTAGTAACGGGGTCCATGTCATCGATAGAAAGCTGTTTTCGAATTAGGTCAATGTTCGCAGAGCCTTCGAACTTTCGAACATTCCTAGAAATTATGAATATTTTATCTTGAATATAGATTTGATATGATATCGAAATCTATGGATCTCAAGCCAATAGGCCTATTTATTGTAACTCTCGATTGTCATTTTGAGAGTATGAGAGGACAAACATGAAAGAGCAATTGACAAAACAAGCGTGTATCAGTCAGGCTCAGCTTATTTATAGATTCGCGGCGAAGTGATTTTTATTTTTTCGTTGCTATAGACACATCCATATAATATGATGTAATAGGAGGCGAACGCGTTGAAGCAATATGGGACGCTTTTACCTTAATGTGTTACTTGAATAGTCACGTTTTTGTTTTTCAGACCTGGTTATAAATAAATTACGTCCGGAGCTTTCAGCTTGTTCTTGTTGTTATGTCTACTGATAACGTGTTCAGGATGAGTAATTTGGTTAGAGTGTGTGTCATGTAATCCAACACCACACACCGGATAACGATCGGTAACATTTTCATGGTACGAAATTATTTTTTTTCGACGAGGGAAATTCCCTTTATCTAAATGACTTTGTAATGGTCACAGTTTCAAAATTGAATTTGTCTATGTTTCATACGATTGGTTACATTTGATAATAATGTTTACTCGTCTAGCCTAATAGCCTGTAGCCTAGTTACAGGAAGGAACTTTCAGTTTTAGATGCAACTGTGGAAAAATGTATTCCTTTGAAAAAAGAGGACATAACATCGAAAGATCTATGCTTTTTGGCTTTAACTTGTTTACTTCTAGTATATTGTCCTTTGTTGTTTGTGAAACTATTTTGTAAGAATAACTGACAGTACTATCTGCATTTTGACAAAACCTACTTTGCAGAGATATTTAGCGTTTGGTCACTATATTACCCTTAATTTCAACATTCTTAACCGTTGGTTTTGGACAAGAAGTTGATATTAGTCTGATTATGCTGATTATGAACTTGATAGTGCCTAAACTGTACTTAAAAACACAAATATTCGTAGTTACCAGTGGGGAGCTGCTGGTGGGGTTTTATAGACATAGAAATGTTTTTGAAAACCAACTTTCTCTAAATTGGTCAGAAAAGAGTAAATTAAATGCTTACACGCGCTTCAACATATATAATGCATGTAGGATAATCCGAAGCGCCTGCATTCACGATTAACCACCTGGACACAACATTACAAGCTTGCCAGTATTATTAGGCTTCACCGACAAAATTGTTTTATCTAAAAAGATAGATAACAACGCTGCTTTATTCATCAGCGCAGCTATTATTGATGCTTCAATTCAGGAAGGTTTCATTTCTAGATTGTAAGTGAGTTCTTTCACCTGTATAATTAAATCTGAATTATACAGGGTGTACCTAAAAAAAACCCGGGTGAATGTGTTTAACGTCATTGGCCTTATTGATCAAATGCCTTTTATTTGATTGTGTTTACATTTCTCTATTTTAAAAATAATCGGGTTTGTGCCAATTTTAGAATAAGATGCTTCTTGGGGAATGTGTCATTTTCATCTTTAAACATAAAGCTTTTGTATGCAGTTTGTTTTGTCTAGTTTAGACTTCAAAAATACAATTAATAATACCAATAAAACAATTGTCAAATTTGAAAAAATATAGGTCGATCGGGCGTGTGACAGGTTTTTTGTCATTGGAATGAATGAACGTTTTATATTCTAATTGATTCTGTGAAAACAAAGCGTATTATTTGAGTGTAAGTATAGCTTTGTCTGGTCACATGTGTTGCCTGCCACGCCGTTGGCAATATTCACCAACCCAATATATCTCTGAAACGAGGCCTTTATTTATAAAGATGTGCAATTTCAGCTACTGGTGTCTATCAGATCATCCTCTATCTTATATAATTCATTCCCTGCATGCCCAGTAACTATTTCTAACCTAATTCCATTCATAATAGATAAATGCTGTAAGCTTATCAGGCAATGCTATATAAACCATCTGGCAGGTGACGTGAGAATACCAATTATTGCTACTCGATATCTACGTTAAACCATTATAGGATATCAGTTGGATGATTATTTTCTGTAACACTGCCAATACGGCAAATGCTCTTTACATGTTATAACGTTCTTGTCTATTAGTGGTAAGGTATGTAAAACACACGTTAACTATTCTCAAATCTAAAGGCTAGACCAAGGGGTATCTTTAAAAATACCAAGCAACCTATCATACAGAATATAGAACCCACTCAGAAATGTACAGGGTCATCTCTTAAAGCAGCCAATTCCTACAACCCATGTCTGTCTCTGTCTGACTTCTTTCCTTTCCCCATCCATTTATTTGATTTGCAAATTGTGTTTGAACTTTTTTTCTACTGTCATGTTGTGTTTATATTCAAACAAAACGGGTGAACCGTAGACATAGAGGCACAGTCAACATCGTTTGCTCTAATGAAATGAACTCCAGTGAATGGTTAAAAGTGCCATTAAATCAGTGTGATATATTTTTAATATCTGTGGTCTTTAAAGGAAGAATTGGAACAAGGAAACGTACACATTGCATGATTTGTAGAAACGCTGGAACATGGATTGTTCGAACAGGGAACATTCATATCGAGTGATCTTCAAAGGGAGCACTGGAACAGGGAAACACACATTGTTGGTGAATGAGAATGCTATCGGCTGAATAGTCGTATCCTATAGGTGGTCATTCCCGAAATATAGTTTAGGATAGTCCATAAAAAGCACTAAATGGGTTACCTTAATAAGACTAAGACTAATGAACTGTAATTTACGAGAATAGGTTGGCCATGCGCGAACATTGTCTTTATTATTTCATATTTGACGGACGTCTACTTGAAACTACACGAGGGAATTATTTTGGGAAAGTTATCCTCATTACCATGGTAACGCCCAAAAATACCATTTTCGGCAGACTTGGTCTTTTAGAAGCTAAACTGAGGTTTGTACTACCAAAAGGATTTTCGCAAGCTAAGAAGAGGTGTATAATTAATTGTTTCCCTAAATGCACACAACAAAATGTCGGGTGTCAGGATGGTTCGTACCATTCATTCAAAATAGGGAGATTTGTTCAACTTTTTATGTAAAAAATATAAGCGGGCCTATCCTTTCGATTCTAACATAATTGTTATCGAAGACAAAATGACAGAATACAACACACACAACATCATTTATATACATGTACATGTACATATAGACAGGGGAACAATGGGAAGGAAATTACAAGAGATAATAGCGCAATAGAGGATGAATAGGGGAATGGTAATAATGATAGACAACTGATTTATTAATTGATTAATATAACGCAATTAGACAAAGGATATATGATTAAAAAGAATATAACTAGTTTAAGTATGAACAAATGTATTTCAGCGCTATGGTCATGGTTTTAAGTAATCTTCAATTTAACTGTCCTTGGCTTTTCAGTTCAAATTAACTGGCAAAAAAAGTGCAAGGCGATTCACACTGCCAAACTATAAACAGCCGGGAAGCATATAACAAGTTGTTGACGTAAAACTCAATGGGCAGTGGATGTCCAACGTGTGATTATATTAACATTTTGACTAATGTTTATCCGCAAGTTTCAACATGGTCAGTTGTTGACGGGAAACGTGTTTCTGGGGCAAGTATTCACTTGATGCACGTATGAGCTCATATATAACTAGTTATATGAATAGAACGGATAGATAGGCTGGAACAAACGGAGTTAATTACTGAAAATATGTTTATTCCCCCCCCCCCCCAGATATTTATTTCTATAAGTCCCCATGAAGTATTTTTGATCAATCGAGTTATCTATCTAATAGTTTATATCCCGAGAATGTGGTAGGAACAAAAGTATAAGTATAAGTATAAGTATAAGCATAAGTATAAGTATAAGTATAAGTATAAGTAAAAGTAAAAGTAAAAGTAAAAGTAAAAGTAAAAGTAAAAGTAAAAGTAAAAGTAAAAGTAAAAGTAAAAGTAAAAGTAAAAGTAAAAGTAAAAGTAAAAGTAAAAGTAAAAGTAAAAGTAAAAGTAAAAGTAAAAGTAAAAGTAAAAGTAAAAGTAAAAGTAAAAGTAAAAGTAAAAGTAAAAGTAAAAGTAAAAGTAAAAGTAAAAGTAAAAGTAAAAGTAAAAGTAAAAGTAAAAGTAAAAGTATACATCCACGTAAGTATAAGTATAAGATAATTTTACATTACGTAAGACTTTTACAGTGGGCGTACAAGTACCCGTGAACATTATGAAATATCAACTGATATAGAAATATTTGCCTTAGTCTGTTACATGTCCATATGTGCTTGTACGTAACATAAGGTAATGCAATATCACTTTGGCGCTCCAATAGTAAAAGTCATACGTACTGGTGTTGCAGTGACGCCTGAGGTAACATTGGAAGTGTCTGTGCGGAGATTGTCACACGGATGCAAATCACCTTGTACAATTGTGGAAAATGCGCCCTCTACAGCCTAGAGGACTACTTATTTTGATGCTAGCCGGAATACACGAAACTGTCAGTACTATAAGTCTTATATTTCTATATACCATACACAATTTAAAATGTGTGTATAAGTTGAGCATAAGGTACCGTATTTCAGATATGTTACATTAACACACGAGACAAATTAAGCGAACTCATTGGCAATTTTTTTACCAAACACCTTTTTGTGTTTCGAAATGTTGATGGATTTTTACCCAGTCCAAACCCCTAATAAATGAAATGTTGCATTACCTAACCCCAGTATCTGGTATACATATTACACTTGGGTGATTTCCCTTTAGTCAAGTCAAAGTGTAAATCAGAAAGTTAAGAAATATCAATTAAAGTACTGATGGTTATTAGAGATCTGAAGACACACGTTTAGTGCCAGTAAAAATAGCCACTAAGCTTTAGAATAGCATTACGAGATATCTGACAACAACCAGTAAAGGTGTATTCCTTATTGAATGTTCATCCTACTCGTCGTTGGATATCACCCGAATGATCTACTTGGGCAAGAAACTTGATGACTTATAATTGCCAGAATCAACCTTAGTATGAACGTGGATCATACGAGTGAACAAATCAGAAGGCACGACTGTGCTGCATTCAGGGTATATCTTAGCAACGTCAACTGCAAGAAATATCACTGCGACGAAATCAAACAACACCAGCGACAACTTGTTCATCGTAAATGGCGACTTGAAACAAAATCAGTAATACATCTGAAAGGGCCGTTAAAATTAAATGAATGGCTTTCCGCTGCAAAGTGTTTACAATCTGTATTTATATCCGGACGGAACAAAAGATAAGGAAAGATCAGAAAGAAAATCGTCCGAACAAGAACATGTCAGCAATGTCAGATCTCGCAGCAAGGGCTTAGCATGGCTGTATACGTCTAAGCACCTCGGTCAGAACATAAAAGATAGTTGTGAGAGGTTAGATAAGTAAAGATTATAAAGTTTGGAGACAAAAGGAGTTCACCAAGAGGCCTTTATTACAAGAGTCATGTATGTAGATCACTGTTATCATGAAAATTGACTTTAAACATTGAATATAATCAATAGTTTGATTCAAATCATCGCTGCAAACCATCTAAATTTCTAGAGTATCATAAGAAAATAATTTGTATATAAGATTAATTTAAAATGTTTGTGGAAAGTAAAAAACCTTGATTTTGTTTAATTCAAGCAAAGTGATAGGTTACCAACCGTTTAACATCACTAATAAAGTAAGGTTCCCTGTCTCACCGTTATCTCATCATACATCATTTGATAACATAGGTTCCCTGTACCGGCCCTTCCTTTAAAGAACATCATATGACGGACATTTCCCTTGTTGAATATGCATTCTGAAATACATGCATGAATTGAATAACAAGAATACACGGATCTTGTCGTTCCGATAACGCACTACCTGCACTCATAATGGCCACTTTTATCCCCGGGATTTTATTGTTCATGTGGCATTGAGATAGTCACGTTTTGCTTTTACATGAATAATGCTTTGTAATCTCGAGAGTCTTCCCCATTTCATTATTTGCCCTGTCAAATGTATTTGTTGAACAAAACGGGGATAAAAACCTGTTTGGTACAAAGTGTAATGTGGAATATACAATGTAGTATCAAGTGTAGCTTTCTTGACATATCGTTTGCCCAGTGCAGGACGTGTCCTAAGATTTTACAGCTTAATCGGGACAGCAAAAGGTGAATAACCAGGGCAGTGACAGCCAACAAAAGCAATCGGATATATGCCTCGGGTTGCAGTGGTCAGCTGCACGATTTGCACAGGTAATAATTCAAATGTACTTAAAGGGGGCATTGAGAGATACGTATAAGAATGCGTCCTCAAATGTCCTCGAAATCAGGTTTTTGTACCTGCAATACTTGGGCATACATGTATACTAACTACCATCTGAAACCATTTACCTTAATTCGCCGTCTATCGTGTCAATTTCTCATACCGAATTTGTATCTAGCGCCATCATTCAACCATTTCCCCATACATGATTAGATTTCAGGGTTCCTACGTAACTTATAATTATATTGAAACAATTAATTTTTTCCAAATTTCATTTTTACTCGGCAATCTATCAATGCCCCTTTAATTTATATTTATATACATGCTATACATGTTCCCGGCTCAGCCACCCATGAAAACCGACTGAAATATTGTACTAAGAACATAGAAATATTTGCATTTTGGTCTCAATTCAATTTGGCATGGCGCCAATCGTAAGATTCCTATGTAAAACACGACGATTGTCGCGTGTATGGTACTCACATCGTACTTTTATGAACAGTGCGCCCTCTACCGCCTAAAAGATATTATTTTGATGGTATCCAGAATACACGAAATATAAGTATTATGTTTTTATGTACTACTATATACACAACTTAAAATGTCTGTATAAGTTGAGCATAAGATACCTTAGTCACATATATAATTTACTTGAGCACGTGAAAACATTTCCACCAAACACCTTTTTTCTGGAGGCAAGATGTATTCAACAAGAATGACCCTTACTCTCATGAGCAATGTATAAGTCACTTTTATCGTTAACTTGGATTCAAACACGTCAATTAAGTTTATCTTCATAGTTTAGTACAAACCATCTAAATTCAAAATGTATCATGCAAAATATTGGTTAAATTTGAATAATTTCTACTGGCTCTGGAACGAAAGAAAAACACAAAACCTTGATTTATTTAATGAACAAAAAGTTACCATCCATTTGAGATCACTGAAGAACAGGAGTTTCCCTGTATCAGCGCTTCCTTTAAAGACCACCTAATGACGTACGTTTCTCTATTTTAATACCACACCGCTAAGTCATTTAAATAAAACGTTGCTCTCAACTTGTTGAATATGCATTCTGTCTTACATGGCAGGATTTGAATTAAAGGGAAACACGTATTTTGTTGTTCCGATAACGGTCCAATTGAACCATCATAATGATCATTTTAAATTAATAATTCCCATGTATTATTATTAAACAACCTTATTCTCATGACATCTAGTATCACTGTGATCCACATATGATGTAATATAAGGCGATAACATTCAAGCAATATGGGACGCTTTTACTTTAATTTGTTACATGAATAGTCACGTTTTTGTGCTTGAACAATGACCAGGCCTGACTTTAAATAAATTCCGTCTGGAGATTTCAGCTTGTTCTTCTTTTTATGTTTACTGATAACGTGTTCAGTATGAATAATTTGATAAGAGTGTCATGTAATCCAACACCACACACGGAATAACGATTGGTAACATTGTCAGGGTTCGACCTTAATGTTTCTTCGACGAGGGAAATCCGATTTAGTAAATGCCTTTGTAATGGTCACAGTTTCAAATTTGAATTTGTCTATATGATTTATACGATTGGTTGAATTTGTCTATATGATTTATAAGATTGGTTAAATTTGATAATATGCATGTAGCCTGGTTACTGGAGGGAATTTTCAGTCTTAGATTACAGTGCAATCTTTGAATTCAAGGGTTATAAACCATTAGGTAGACAACTCGATTGCTTATAAATACCTCATGGAGACTCATAGAAGTGAATATCTGGAAAAAAAGATCGACATATATTTAGTAAATATCTCATTTGTTCCAGCCCATCTGTCCTTTCTATTCATAGAACTAGTCATCTATGAACTCATACGTGCATCAAGTGAATACTAATATTTTTGTTTTGAAAAAAGGAATAACAGGGCATAATATGAAAACAGTGCATAACATGAACCAATCTCTAACTCCCTGTATGACTTTGGCTTCAACTTGTTTACTACTAGTAGTACAGGGTGAGTCAAAAAGAAGTTTACCCGGATTGGTGATGTTTTATAAAACAAAGCATATATTTAACAAGCATTCTCTCCTGCTTATTAGGAAAAAGGAATGACACAAATTGAGCATTGCTAAGAGGACATGTCTATTTTAATAAAGGTACTCATTTAGCAAGCTGTCCACGGAATACTTGACCAAACAAATGTGAAGTATGCATTTTAGCTGCGTACTTCCCTATTGACCGAGATTGGTGATTTTTTTCAAAACAAATAAATGACACTTAAAAGTTCAGTAAAGCATTTATTTACCAAACATACTTTGCTGCTTATTAGAGAAAAATCAATGAAGCAAATTGATTATTCCTAAGAGAAGTTATGCCTGTTTTACTGAAAGCGCTCATGTTTGTAGCTGCTAAAATGCTTACTTTAAATTTGTTTTGTCAAGTATTCCGTGGACAGCTTGCAAAATGAGTACCTTTATTAAGATAGGCATAACTCCTCTTAGCAATGATCAATTTGTGTCATTCTTTTTTCCTAATAAGCAGGAGAGAATGCTCGTTAAATATATGCTTTACTGAACTCTCGAGTGTCATTTGTTTGTTTTTTAAAACATCACCAATCCGGTTAAACTTCTTTTTGACTCACCCTGTATATTGTCCTTTGTTGTTTGTGATACTATTTTGTATGTAATATTGACAGTACTATAATATACATTTAGACAAAACCTTCTTTGCAAAGATATTTAGCGTTTGGACACTATATTTCCCTTGAATTCAACATTTTTAAGTGTCGAGAACATACTTAACGTCCGTACATTTGGTTTCCGATAAGAAGTATTAGTCTGAGCATGCTGGTTATGAATTTGATAGTTCCTAACCTGTTCATAAAAAACAACACTTATATTCGTGGTCACCAGTGGGTAGATGGTTTTTTTTTAGACATGCAAATGTTTTTGAAAACCCAATTTCTTTCTAAATTTCAGGAAAGAGCAAATTCAATGCATGCACGCCCTTCAACATTAAAAATGCATGTTGGATAATCTGAAGCACCTGTTTTCACGGTTAACCACCTGAACTTAACATTACAAGCTTGCCAGCATCATTAGGCTTCACCGCAAAATTAATAATTTTTATTTATAAAGATAGATAACACCGCTGCTTTAATCATAAACGCAGTTATTATTGATGATTCAATCCGAAGGTCTCTGGAAGGTTTCATTTCTGGATTGTTAATGAGTTCTTCCAGGTATAGTTATAATCATATTTTAATTATAGATAGCACGTTTTGATAATTAAAACGTAAGCTGACACTTTTCATGTACACACAGAGTGTAGGCATGGCATCATGACTACGGGCGACGAAAAACAAACAAACTTGTCTTATGGACAGACGGACCTCTCGGTCAGGGGGTTTCTTATTATGTATCTGTTTTAAAAGACTTTTGGAAAACTCTCCCAAAATTTGAAGAAAAACCTGGACCACGATTGTTTTATTAATAATCTAGCTTTTGACAGGTTTTATTTTCTTTGGAATAAACGTGTTATATTCTAAGGGATTCTGTGAAAATAAAGAGTATTATTTCAGTGTTGTATAGCTTTGTCTGGTCACATGTGATGCCTAAGACGCCGTTGGCAATATTCCCCAATCCAATAAATCTCTGAAACGTGGCCATTGTTTATAAAACGGCATAATACTACCTACTGGTGTCTATCAGATCATCTTCTATCTTCTATTAATCATTGCCTGCATGCCCAGTAACTATTTCTAAACTAATTTCATTTATAATAGATAAATGCTGTAAGCTTATCAGGTAATGCTATATAAACCAGCTTGAAGGTGATGTGAGAATACCAATTAGTGCTTCTCGATATATACATTAGACAATTATAGGATATCAGTTGTATGGTCATTTTCACTACCAACACGGCAAATGTTCTTCAAATGTTACAACGTACTTGCCTATTAGTGCTAGGGCTCTTGCCCTTTTACAGATAGAGGAAAGCTCGAGGAAAGAGCGGGGAAAGCGCGTTCCTTTTTTCTATATTGTTAAAAGGAGTGAAAAAGGATCGGTGATTAACGCCTCACTGAATGGGGAAACCATTCAAGTTGAAGTACCCAATTGGGTTTGAGCATCCTTTTTCTTTTATCATGTTGTGTTTATATTCAAACAAAACGGGTGAACAATAGACGCAAAGGCACAGCGTTTGCTTTAATATAATGAACACAATTGAATGATTAAAAGTGCCCTTAAATCAGTATGATATCACTTTAATGTGGAACTGCTGAATGTTATGTTATGTTATGTTATGTTATGTGCAATAACGTAATTTTGTGGCCACTTTGTTGGATCTTGGAATGCCAACAGCATGGTCATGAGAGTGAACAGAACGACCTGAAGATCTGATGTTTCAACAGAGCTAGGATATTCCACTTCAGATCTAACCATGTTCTTGATCTTTTAAGGGGGCGCTGGAACAGTAATACGTACGTTTTTGAGTGATCTTTAAAAGTACAAAAAAGTCCCCTCCTCTCGGTTGAGTGTTCTGTCCCCTCTCTTTTTGCTCAGTCACGTCTATGATCCACTTCTAAAAGTAAACCAACTGGCAACTCTGAAGATGATGTTTCTTCGCGCCAAAGTGGATCATTGCCATTCTGATGAAATCCTCCGATGTATGAGGATGAAATATTAATATGTGAGTATTATATTGGTTTTGTCAAGCATATTGTTTACTTCAATGAAATTCAACAAACCTGATGAATCTTTTCACCGACAACATAATATGTTATATATACATGTATATATAGACAGGGGAAATGGGAAGCAGATGACAAGAGATAATATAGCACACTAGAAAGACAAAGTGACGACAATTGAGAAGACAACTGATTGATTAAATGATTAATATAACAAACGATGACATAGACAAAGGACATGTGATTAAAAAGAATAGAACTATTGTAAGTATGAACAAATGTATTTCGGCGCCATGGCCACTGTTTAAGAAATCTTCAATGTAACTGTTCTTTACTTTCCAGTTCAAATTCACTGGCAAAAAGTGCAAGGCAATTCGCACTGCCAAACTATAAACAGCTGGAAAGCTTATTACAAGTCGTCGACGTAATCGTAATACTCAACGGACGGTGGATGACCAACGTGTGGTCAGATTAGAATTTTGATTAATGTTTATCCGCATGTTTCAGCATGGTCAGTTGTTGACGGGAAACGTATTTCTGGGGCAAGTATTCACTTAATGTACGTATGAGCTCATATATTGACTATTTGTATGAATAGAAAGGACAGATGGGCTGGAACAAACGGAAACATGTTCTGAAAATATATCTATTTCCCCCAGATATTCACATCTACATGTATGAGTTCCCATGAGATATGAGATATATCTGATGATTCGAGTTGTCTAATAGTTTATAACCCGAGAATGGGCTAGAACAAATTTGAAGACTCACGATGGGTAACTTTAATAATCCGGCTATTCTTAATGAAGTTATTTCTCTAATAGTTATTTCTCTATAGTTTGGTGCAAACCATCTTTTCATACGAAAATAATTTGTATATAAGATTAATTTCAAATGTTTGTGGAAAGTAAAAAACCTTGATATTGTTTAATTAAAGAAAAGTGATAGGTTACCAACCCGTTTAACATCACTGATAACGTAAGTTTTCCTGTGTCAGCGCTATCTCATCATACATCATTTGATATCGTAGGAGTCCCTGTACCAGCCATTACTTTAAAGACCACCATATGACGTACATTTCCCTGTTCTAATTCCACAAATCTTTTGAGTAAAACGTTGCTTTTAACTCGTTGAATTTGCATTCTGTCTTATATGCAGGAATTGAATAACAAGAAAACACGGATCTTGTCGATCCCATAACGCGCTATTTGAAATATCATAATGGCCAATTTTATCCCGGGATTATATTGTTTATGTGGCATTGAGCTAGTCACGTTTTGCTTTTACAAGAATAATGCTTTGTAAACTCGAGAGTCTTCCCCAATCAATCATTTACCCTGTCAAATGTAGCTGTTGAACAAAACGGGGATAAAAAATCCCGTAAGGTACAAAGTGTAATGCGCAATATACAATATAGTATCAAGTGTAACTTTCTTGACATATCGTTTGCCCAGTGTCCTAAGATTTTACAGCTTAATCGGGAAAGGAAAAGGTGAATAACCTGGGCAGTGACAGCTAACAAAAAGCGATGGGATATATGCTTCGGGTTGCAGTGGTCAGTTACTTAATTACTTAATGTAATACTTCAAATGTACTTAATGTAATACTTCAAATTAACTTAAAGGGGCATTGAGTGATACGTATAAGAGTGCGCCCTCAACTGAACTAGATTTTTTTTTTTTGCATCTATGTTATACTTGGGCATAAGAGAATAAGCGAAACCGTTTACCTCAATTCGCCGTCTGTCGTGTAAAATGTTACGATTTGGTAATTTCGATGTAGTTCGCATCGAGATTTTCAGCACCATTCGCCACATCAATTGCTTGAACTGAATTTGTATCCAGCGCCATCATGTAAACATTTCCCCATCAACTATTACACTTCAGGGTTCCTACGTACCTTATCTATTGAAACAATTCATTTTTTTCCCTTCAAATTTCAAGTTTGCTCGGCAATCTGTCAATGCCCCTTTATTCATATTCGTATACATGCTATACATGTTCTCATCTCTGCCTAATTAGGAAACATGTCAACGTAGGTATCTCTGGGACAGTAAATCACTTGATTTCATATATTATTAGTTCTATGAATAGATGGGCTTGTCGTTTATTGATAAACAAAATGTAAGCACCAAGTTCTGTGGTAATATAGTAACAGGTTCGATAAAATAGATAAATATCCGTTACTGGTTTCATATTAAAAAGAGAATGAAGTCCAATTATCTGCTATTTCCATCACCAGGATTTGAAACATACGAGAAATTCTAATAATAGATCGATATTTTGTCCAGATATTCATTTCTATGGGTCCTAATGAGGTGTATCTGATCAATCGAGCTGTTGGTAGGAACAAAGTTGAAGACCCACGGTGCGTAACGATAATAGACCGGCTGTTATTAATGAAGTCAATTCTTTGGAATGCAACTTAACGTTGCGCTTGACCCATCCACTGTAATCAGATACTAGAAAACATTTCCAAACGACAAATCCATTTTTTACAAAACTGTTTACATAACATTGCTAACGCAGTAATTTAAAAGTATTCAAGACAAATTATTTTTTATTAATTGACGATTTCTTTCAATAGACTACTTGAAAAATAAAATAAAACTTTTATTTCGTTAAAAGGTATCTAGCTTTACAGATGCCATAAGTAAAAAACTTGCTTTGATCGGTCTTTATGCAACGAACTAAAATAAAACAGATTTGATACCGTTGACGTTGTTCTTTTTCTTCTTTTTTTAATATATTTTGTCTATAGTTTTTATGATTTTCTGCGGCGCCATCGTAAGGCGCTCAATAATAGTATAAATCATGACCATTTCATGATAGCAAATGACGACATGACCATTTCATAATAGCTGAAAACATCAACAACTGACGTTGTTCTTAATACGTATGCTGTCCTAAATCTAGGATTGTAAAACAGGATAGAGTATTGAATTAATCTAGATATGTATCAGTGTGGTTTGCTGAGCTTAGTCTAATTTATTCGCTGTTAAAGTAATTCTTGTATAAACGTATTGATGTCGATTACTGGTTTACAAACAATGTTCCAGCACGATAGTTGTTGTATTAGTGAGATAGAGGTTGACTTAGTGCTTACGGTTTCTATAACGCAGAAGTTGTAACTTTATCCCGACTATTCATTACTGAGTAACCTAATTGAGTGTAAGTGTATACTATACTCAAATGAAGGACGACAGATGGGATAAGATGATATTATATGGTCAAATTTGTGTTCAACTAAGCAGTAAATTTTAAAGTGAACTTGAATGAGACAAAAATGCGGGATTTAAGGCCATACTGCGATGGCTCGCTCATACGTATCATTTGCGTATAGTATAGGTCACCATGGAGTGACGTTACATACCGTTGACCACAAACCAAAGAGGTAAAAAAGCCTCTTACACAGCGAACACAGCGTGATACGATCCCTTGGGTATGAGCGAATAGAGCGTAAAACTGATAAGTAGTTAAAACGTCTAGTTTGTTGTCAACGGCAAAAGGTACAAAGTACCCGGATGACCGGGCCCACCTATAAGTGACATTTACGTACGACTTTCGTCGCGTGTATGGGAATCACCTCGTACTTTTATGAAAAGTGCGCCCTCGACCGCCTAGAAGAAATATCATTTTGACGCTAACCAGAATACGCGTACTATAAGTCTTATGTTTTCATGTACTATACACACTTTTTGTTTGTTTGTATAAGTTGAGCATAAGATACCTTATTTCAGATATGTTACATTGGCACATGAGACACGGTTTTAAACTATGCAAATATCGTTCCAGGGAACTCGTAGGGTGATTTCATGCAGTTATATGATACATAGTGGCCCAGATAAGACACCGTAGTTTAAAATCAAATGCCTCAAATGCACGTGTATTTTAGCGATACCTGGCCTATCCGTCGACTCGCAGTGGTGGCCGGTCGGGTGTTTATTCATTTTTAACCATTTTTACTTCAAAATAAGAACTATTGCAACATAGCAAACAATATTTATTTGCATTTATCGCATGAAAAGCCCACTTTTAACGATGAAATAAACGAATCGATCACTTAATGAATGTATACGGCGATAACACGTCTCTCACAACTGCAACCTCTGTGGATTGCTATGCAGGACTCTATTGATTGTAATCGGCGGACATGGGTTCAATTCCTATCTTTTGCATGTCTTATTTTATTTCATTTTTTTAAATATTTGATGAAGTAGTGATAATAATGCCTAAATAATTTATACATTTTGCTTTAATATTTATTACTTAATAATTGATATTTCTATTGCTTGGAATATATATTACGACACAGGCCTTTACTGTTTTTATATTCCAATTAATATTAATTAGGCCTATTTCTTCATTTTCACTGTATATGCCTATATAGATCAAGACTAGTTACTGTAAAGATATTTCATAATTCAGATTATTAATATCTTAAATTCTTTCTTTGTTAATTATGTTAATTTTGTCTGATAATTCGATCTCCCAGTGTACGAGCGTACTTTCTTGACCGTAGTATATAAAAATAAATGTTAGTGAAGACGATACGCAAATTGTTCTTAATTGTTCTCAGCTAGTCTAACACAAATCGGCCTTCCGTTATGTCCAGGAAGCCGATGGTTACAAATAATAAGTTCAAACTTTACCTATCTTAATTCTGAATAATGCATTCATTTACTCATTCAGACAATCATACACCTTTTTAATATGTACAAAACCCAACGAATGTTATTGGGTCAAAGAATTTACCAATGAATATATTGATTAACTAATATTTGTATTAACTAAATATTATTAAGGGCCATCATTTGAAAAATATTTATTCCTTTTAAAACCATGGTAGAAAATCACGACATACACTTGATGCAGAAGTTTAGTTAAACGCGAGTTAAACTACCCCATACCTATGTTTGAAGTTAGACACTAGAAGCAAGTTTAAATTTAACACATTTTCGAGAATTGCGTTTAGTTAAACGGTGTGTTTAAAGTCAAAGTTAAACGCGCGTTTAGCTTTATGTTTAATTAACAACAAGTTTTTGATTTGTTTTATTGTCTTTATATAATTGTTTTGTTAACATGTAAACTTTAAAGTGTATTTTTATATGAAATGATTTGTATATTGCACCCCAAAAATAAGGAAAAAGAAGAAAAAGAGAAAAAAATTACCATCCGTTTGAGACAACTGAATAACGTAAGTTTCCCGGTAGAAGCACTCCCTTTAAAGACCAGCTAATGACGTACATTTCCCTGTTTAATTCCACACCGCTAAATCATTTGAGTAAAACGTTGCTTTTTACTTTTTGAATATGAATTCTGTCTTACATTGCAGGATTTGAATTAAACGGAAACACGTATTTTGTTGCTCTGATAACGGTCCGATTGAACCATCATAATGATCATTTTATCCCCGGGATTTTATAGTATGTAACATTAAGCAAGTCACGTGTTGGAACCTCGACGGGTGCTAATCATGTGTTGGAACCTCGGGTGATTTAAAGAAGGACATCAGTTTTTCCGATCTATCGGTTGCCCAGTCAAATGTATTTGTTGAACAAAACAGGGATAACGTGCGCATTGTACAATGTGTAATGTGCAATACAATATAAAATCTTACTTTGTTGACAAATCGTTTGTCTAGTATCCTAAGATTTTACAGCTTAATCGAGAAAGGAAAAGGTGTCGAGTTGGCGAAGCACGGTTCTCCGTATGTTGACGTTCCAACACTTAATAGTATGTGTTTCATCATTCTTTATTCAATCATTAAAAATACAGTAAAATTGATAAAAAGAACGTACATAAAACCCAGGACACGATGTTGGCCCGTCAATGACCAGCAATGACCAACCAACATACAGGCAGGGAAAGACAGGACAGGACAAGACAATACAAACATCACCATTATAAATAATTTAAGATTGGCCCAATGTGGACTTTGAATGACCTCATGTGGCAATACTCTAGTGCCTTTTGGTCAAGCAAGCTCGCAAGCAAGTTCCCCAGCATGCGGGCATTTCGCTCGATGGATGCTTGGTCTGACAATTTCTGGTTGAAACAACACCCAAATAGTAAGGTTTAGCATGTTTTAGCGTGGTTGTATAACGAATTTCTAGCTTTGAACTTAAATTTGTTATAAAAAGTAGTGCTTAGTATTTCAGATTTTATAAAATAAAAAGTTAAATTTTGAGAAAAGTCGCGAAATAGTATTTCTAGAGTAGATTTTAGTTTCAAATATTAGCCCAATTTGGCTACTTGAAATGCTAAATATAAAACGTGGGAAGACTATTATATTAGTTAGACAAAGTCGGAACATGTGTTCATTGGGCGTCCATTGAGCAATTACTAGTATCTTGGCCTGTCAATATGTCAAGATATATATTCCAAAGTGGCTCAAAACAAAGAAGGAGCTAGAACCTAATGTTCAGCCGGTTGGCTGCGAATACAAGAAAATTATACCATGAATAATAAAATCAAAAATAGTATTAAACATACTTACTCTAATGACATCCAGTATCACTGTGATCCACATATGATGTAATATAAGGCGATCGCATTGAAGCAATATAGGACGCTTTTACCTTAATTTGTTACTTAAACAGTCACGTTTTTGTGTGTGGTCAATGACCAGGCCTGACTATCAATAAATTACGTCCAAAGCTTTCAGCCTGTTCTTGTTTTTATGTTTACTGATAACGTATTAGGATGTATAATTTGTCAAGATATCATGTAATCCAACACCATGCACCGGATAACGATCGGTAATATTTTCAGAGTGCGATCTAGATTTTGTTTCACCGAGTGAAATTTCCTTTAAATTCCTTTGAAATGGTTACAATCTTCAAATTTGAATTGGTCTGTATTTGTAATACGATGGGACCGATTCTGAAAATGTGTTTACCCGTCTGGCCTAATACCATCTTGTTATCCTGTCACATCTGTCAGATTCAGATTAAAACGTGTGTGTGTGTAATATTTTGTAAAACCAACCATTTTAACATTTGTAGACATATTTGAGCATTTGATCACTATATATTATCCTTGAAGTACTTCAACTTTCGTGAGATGTAGGGCGAACTAGATTAAGATATTTAGAATTGGTAAACATTTGTCCAAAATAAATTTCTCAAAAAGTTCAAATGATAATACCAATAAAATAATTCTCAAAAATAACTAGGTCGGTCGGGATTATGACATATGTTTGTTTTTGTTCTTCGAATAACGTTTAATACAATTGATCCTGTGAAAATAAAGCGTATTATTTCAGTGTTGTATAACAAGGTCCGTCCGATAGTAAATATTGCTTTGTCTGGTCACATGTGTTGCCTGCCACGCCGTTGGCAATAATCATCAATCCTATCTATCTCTGATGCGTGGTCATTATTTATAAAGCTGCGCAATTTCAGATCATTTTCTATCTTATATTATTCATTCCCTTCATGCCAAGTAACTATTTCTAACCTAATTTCATTCATAATAGATAAATGCTGAGGTAATACTATATAAACCATCTGGCAGGTGATATGAGAAGACCAAATATTGCTACTCGATAACTACGTGATACAACAATTATAGGATATCAATTGGATAATTATTTCCTATACAATAACACTACCACTATAAATAATACTCTTTACATATGTTACAATATTTAGAGAAATGTTCTGTTAATGATATGTTACGTGGGTAGCAACAATGCCAAGCAACACAGTGCCATACCCTGGGCTGGTTAATGTTTGATAAAGTATTTAAAATAATCATCCATTAATATCATCCATTATATGGACGATATCTCTTAATGCAGCCAACACCTCCAACCCTGGTCTCTCTCTCTTTCCTTTTGCTTTTCCCATTCCATCCTTGATCCCATTCCATATGCTTCCATTTCCCCCAACCTATACGTTAATAAAGCTGCTCAGTATGTAGGCCTACTGTACCAAGGTGTTTTGCCACTTCTACTGTCTTCTTGTGTTTATATTCAAACAAATAGCACAGTTAGCCCACCATTATGTAGTCACCAGGGGGTATATATACCTGGAAATACCCTGCTTTGAGGGTAATATCAACCTGATCACTGTCGATAAATGGGGACGCTCCTTTTGTGAGTTTGTCGGGTCATGACCGGCCTATTCTTAAAAGTTACTACAGTTCATTACTCTTATTAAAGCAACCCATTTAGTGTTTTTTAAAGACTATCCTAAAATACTACCGAAAATCCATTAGAGCATATCATTTTATACCAATATCAGCAGTATATTAAAATTAGTTATGAGCACCATTTTCGGAGAGATTTATTTATTATAGTATCATTTTTGCACCCACGAACGTCATGCATTATAGAACCTTTAGAGTTTTCAATTTTTATTGTAGAATACGGTCATAATAAACAACGAGTATTTTTACGGGGTTTTATGGGCAATTGTCTTTAAGCTGACGCTTTACTCAAGAAGTAACAGATCTTCAGGTCGATCTGTTCACTCCCATGACCTTGCAGTTGACATTCAATATCCAACAAAGTAGCCATATATGGTTATCCATACCATATGCAACCCTTAGGAAGAAAGCCCTTCCTCTTTTGTATAATAATTATTGTTGCGTACTGCGGTGCTACAGTACCTCTAGCAGGCAGTTCAGCTCTTTGAATCATAATACTCACACAACATTCACCACTTCCACAAATAAGAGATATCACACTGATTTAATGACACTTTAATCATCCAATCCAGAGAAGGGCTTGCAAGCAAGATCATCATAGGAAAGCAGTACACAACTTATGATGAGGCTCTTGATGTATGTGGCTTAAATCATTTGATTACTAGAAGGGAGCAAATGTGCTTGAATTTTTTCAATTCACTCATGAAATCCAAGAAATTCAGTGGTTGGATTCCACTTACCCGAGGTAGTGTACAAAGAGAAATCTGCGTGGTGCTAACAAAATGTCAACCCAAAAGTGCAATACAACTCGTTACAAAAACAGCCCTATGGAATATATGACATATCTATGCAATACCAAGGGTCTTGAATAGAAGTGCATTTAATGCTTTTTAATATCTCACGTGCTATATTGTTAATCTCGATTGCATTTCAATGGTTTTTAATTTGCGTGATTACTTTGTTACATGGTGCGTTTAATGTTTATTTTTTGTCTATCTGCTTATATTTTGTGTATATTGTTGATATGGTTGATAACGATATTGTTGTATTATTGTATACTGGGCGCAATTCAGTTCATCTTTTTTAATAAACCTTTTATAAATGAATGAATGAAAAAATATAGATTTGATTTATTATTTTATATTTGACGAACCTTTACTTGAAACTAACACATTGGAAATAGTTTTGGCAAACTATCATCATTGTCACGGTAACGGCCAAACTAACATTTTAGCAGGCTTTGTCTTTTTACATTTTCAGAGTCAAAATTTTAGACCTGTGGTGTCAAATAATTTCTTAGCAAACTATTTAATAGATGGATGCTTCATGGAATACATAAAACAAATGTCGGGTATCATGTGGGTCATACCATTCATTCAAAATAGGGATGCTTTTTAACTTTTTATAAATTATTATATTAAAAAAACAAATATATTTCGGCGCCATGACCGCTAAAACAAAAAGTCAAAAAGTACCATGCAATTCACACTGCCAAACAATAAGCAGCTGGAAAGCTGTAACAAGTGGTTGATGTAATGGCAGTGGATACCCAAAGTGTGATCAGATTAGAATGTTTGATTAATGTTTATCCGCATGTTTCGACATGGTCAGTTGTTTCACGGGAAACGTATTTCTGGTGCAAATATTCACTCGATGAACGTATGAGCTCATATTTTATCCCGTTGACGACGTTGTTCTTAATACGTATGGTGACTACGGTGCGCACCAGGGCAAAATCGAAAACTGTCACAATCTACAGTAAACAAATCTGCCATTACAGAACATGCGATAGATAAGAACCATGTCATCAGCTGGGATGAGACAAGGGTCGTAGGCAAAGAGACAGACAAATACAAAAGACGGTTTAATGAGGCCATAGATATCAGGAAGCAGGGCACTACCATGAATAGAGACGAGGGGCAGTTCTACCTCAGTCACGTATACGACGATCTTCTGGTTGCAAAATCATCTAGCAACACTGTTGTCATGCAACCAGAAAAAAGTGCAATCAACACAGGATCGTCACTCAAGCATCAGTGTTGATAAAGAAAACAGCTTGTTTCCGAAACGTCCGCAAGGTATATGTTTTAAATCTGGATTAGATATTATAAAAAATGTTAATCTAACAGTCCTGATGAACATCTTCAACAAGTTACACTCAGTTCACACAAAGGTATTCACACTTACGTTTCAACTTTACAGTTGTCGTAAATAAGGACTTGCCTTGATCGGTGTATATGCAACGAACTAAAATAAGCATATTTGATCCCGTTGACGTTGTTGTTAATACGTATGCTGTCCTAAATCTAGGATGTAAAACAGGATAGGAGTATTGAATTAATCTGTATCAGTGTAGTTTGCTGAGCTTAGTCCAATTTATTCGCTGTTAAAGTAATCCTTGTATTAAGGTATTGGTGTCAATATATACACTTAGTTCTAATTCTCTGGGTTACTGGAATGATCAATTATAGGCCAGTGCATATAAACGATGAAACCCCAAAAAACAAACACAAACCCATGTGCTTCTGGCTGAATTCGAATTAGCAGCCTTCGTAACAGATCCATGACGCTCTTATCGATGAATGGTATATAATTGATAATTGATGCACAGAAATCACCCGAAAAAACTCGGGTTCCCCGCCGGGATTCGATCCGGGGACCTCCGGTACCACAGTCCCACACACGCATAGGCAAGCCACGGCTCCCAGCTACTCGCTCGCTTAGTATACTGACCGAGCTATATCGACTCGGTTGCTTACGCCATCGAGAACCGTGTCCACATGCGCTTGGTTCCCGATTAGTATTTTGTACTATTTAGGGTGTTGGGTTAAGATAACATAACTTTTTTTGGCGAACATTTCAATTTTGGCCTATATTTCACTGTACAACCCCACCCCAAAAAACATTTATCATTTATTTGATGGTTGAATGAATTTTCGAATTGGGGAAATAAAAGGACGATTCATATTTCAAAGCTATACGATTTTGTCCTGCGCGTTGGTGAAATCAAGCGTATGTCGGTCCGTGCTGAATCGGTGCAGGTGGAGTAAATTACGAAAGTGACAAAGGCCTTCTGGTCACTTTGGGGTGTTGAATAGACGTTAAAAGCCATTTTGATTCAATCTGGCTGTTTTCGGATCGTTTTTAAATCATGTTATCTACCAAGGCGCAAACATTTCTTTGGTCTGTTGGTCTCATCAATGTTACAAAAGTATGAAAATATTGTTTTCAAATCTGCCCGCATTTGCCCGAATGTGTAATTTAATGTGCAACTTTGTCAATTGAATTGAGGAATTCCATAATCCATTTTGAGCTTAGTGTCTGTCAACAGTATCTACAGTATTACTGACTTCACATCTAAGACGCCCGATATGTGTCTTGGTTTTATTACCCACTTGAGCAATAAATATCGAGCGGCAAGTATGAAGTATATATGATCAGAGGGCTGACCAGCTTCCAGGTCTAGTACCTTCACGGTAAACTGTGTTACAAAACGCTCATTAGGACGAGGATCTAGCACTCCTCTACCAATTGCCTCTGTGGTTCAATTTGTAAGTGCGAATCCGGCTAGAAGCAGATGGATTTGCTTCACCGTTTATGTGCAATAGCCTACTCTAAGAAAGGTAAATAATTGATCATGCTAGTAACCCAGAGTACTAAGTATAAATATCTATGTGACTTAGTATTTATGTAGAATAATACATCGTCCTGATGATTTCCTCTAGGAAATTGACTGACAACTTCGAACTTAATACCTATAGATTATAATCTAGCGTTCCTCTGCCAGATGTCTCTGTAGCTCAATTGGTAAAGAGCGTTGTAGATCTGTTACAAAGGTTGCTGGTTCGAATCCGGCCAGACGCATATGTAATCTTTTTCATCGTCTATGTCAACTGGCATATAACTCTGGTAAAAGTTAAACATTTGATCATTCTAGTAACCCAGAGAACTAAGTATAAATATCTTATGTTTCCATGTACTATACACAACTAAAATTTGAGCAAAATAATCCTTATTTCAGAGATTTTAAATTAGCACATGAGAGAAATTGAGTGGAAAATATGCAACATTTTACCACATACTCTTGTTTCTCGAAGTTTTGGTAAATTGGTCCCCAACCCCAACACCTTTTAAGCGAAATATTGCATTATCTCACAAAAACCCCTAATCTATAATATTTCCTGTCACTGAATATTAGTTTAAAAGTACCGGCCTCGTATTCATTTCACATTAGAGGGACCTACCTTTCAGGAAAAGTCAAATTGTCAATCAGATCGACGAGAACTATCAAATAGGTTTCTGTAGGGTGTTACGGATTTGAAGGGTTTTAGGGATCTGGATCTTTCATAGTACAAATCTATTTCAAGTGCATCATACATGTAAGACACAATTTTGTTACGTTTGGTTTGATTAATTTCAAATAAATCCTGATATGTTAATATACGCAAAAGATTTTTCCTGTTCCAACGCTATCTCTCAAGATCATATTGATAACGTAGGGTTCCCTATACCAGCACTTTCTTTAAAGACCACCTAATGACGTATGTTTCCGTGTTCTAATTACACACGAAACAGACCGCTAAATCAACCGGTTGAATATGTATTCTGCCTTACACGCTGGATTTGAATAATAAGGATACACGTACTGTGTGTTTCCGAGATACACCATTTGAAACCTCATAATGTCCAATTTTATCCACGGGATTTTATTGCGTATGTAGTATTGAGCTAGTCACGTGTCACTTATACAAGAATACTATTTTGGAACCTCAAGTGTGCTAACTAAGGCCATCAGTCTTCCCGATCTACCAATTGCCCTCTCAAATTGATTGGTTTAACAAAATAGGGATAACATAGTGTAATGTGCAATATAGTATGATTTAATCGGGCGAGGAAAAGGTGAATCAGAATAACCAACCAGGATAGATTATTCTATAAACATATCCATTTACGGGGAGTGACAGCCCAAAAAAATCCCGATGGTATATGCCTCGGTTTGCGGTGGTCAGTTGCAATTAATATGGCAAGTTACCTTATTCATTTCTATATACATGATATGGGCCTAACTTTTCTCAATTTGAAAGAAAATACAATATAGGTCTATGATAAAATCCAAGTATTCTCTGTTTTAGTGATACGGGGATGTTTACTCTCTAAAATAAATGCTAATTAATATTCGAGCACCACTCGTTTCATATATTGAATCGTGAGAAATCTATCTTACAGCTATACACGAACTCTTGTCTATCTCGTACAACTTTTATAAACAATAAAGGGGATCGAAGAGCTGTTGTAATGGAACACGGTGAAGTGACCGTTAAACTACTCTATTATTGTATGCATTTAAAGCTATATCATGTTTCGTTAATGGCTACATTACGTTTTTTCTTCCATACTCTCAACAATGACCAACGAGATTGATAACGAATTGGCTTGAGAGGACGTCAAACAGTAAGATATCTACCTGGTAATGGTGGCGTGGGGGAATCAAACCATGGTAAATATGTATTAGCGTCTTGCATACATCATACAATGCATAAACCCTTAATATTTCAATCTGTGAAAGAGAATACTACAGCAAAAAGGTTACCGAAACGTGATATGAAAGCTTCAATTGTAGTTAATTTGAATCATGAAATTTGATAGAAGTGTCATGGCTTTAACAATAGAGCTCATGATTGCACACCAGTAAATAGGTTCCTATACTTTTACATGAACAGAGGTTACAAGACATCATTTGTTGCGCTTATAAAGCGACTGGATTTTCAACATATCATTTCCTTACAGTTAATGTGTGTGATCTGTGATGAACAAATTGTATGTAAGATAACCCGGACATTTCGAGAAATAAGCCTGACCCGTCACGTCAAATCGGACATGTTGGTGACCCAAATCAAATCTGAGTTATTGATATGACTTGAAAGACCACAATTTAAGCTTTGAAATGATACCATGTTGAAGGTAATCGGACTTCGTAATCACAAGATACGATTTGAAGAAGCAAAAAAATGCTATTATTTTCTTTATAATTATTTCACCAAATATATTGACCTTTTGATGTGACTGGTCACATTGTTTTAGTCTGTTCATTTAATGTGATAACTGCGACCTCATTCTTCATAACAGATGTGTGAAGTGTCGACAGAACATATACAATGAAAATCCACTCAAAACCTACAAAACGAACTTAAATATTTCTTTGTTGCACTTTGGTGTTAGGTAGTAGCCCTAAGATCAGAATATGATTGTAGTTTTAATCATCAGGTGGCCGTGAAATCATAAGCACTTCTGTAGTTAGGTGTAGGACACATTATTCGAAAATAAAGCAAAATACGTATCACACCGGTAAAGGAATCAAATTATTTACCGGTGTTGAATCTCAAGGACAAATGACATCACTTTGTAGTTAAATTGCGGTCCATAAATGGGTTTATCAACATCAGTATTCAATTTAGTAATTCCCTGTACGGAGTACAGTTTCCCGGATCACAAATAGTAGGTAAAACACTCAAATTATGTTTCAGTCGCATGAGGACAGTAATCATACCAATACGAAGATGGTACATCAATACAATCAAATTATATATTTCAAAGTGCGTGTAAAGTCAGTGGAGGAGCATTTTTCAAGAGCGGTAAGATTTTGATATTGCTTCTATGTCAATGAAGGGGAAAATAATATGAAGCAGTAGTTTTAGTAACTATCAACTATATATATAGAGATGTCTTACTGTATTCTCTTTGATTTATACAGGGTGAGTAAAACATACTGTCCAGAATGCAAAATATTGTACTCAATGGCGCATGATATTTATGAATAACTGGATTGGTGATTGAGAAAATAGATTTCCACACGATAATTCTATTCAGAAACGTTAAATCTTTACTTTGATAGGTTTGGCTATAGTAGAAAGAGCCATATGGCCATGTGTTTTGGACTGACCACCCAAAAAGGGTGGCGGCGTTGCATTTTTGGTGACGAATCATCCATCTCTCTCTATTAACTCAACAACTATATGTGGTAGAGCTATGGTTTAGGTCTCATTTGAAAGCTTATTTAGCTAGCTACACTGTGTGAATAAATCAGGTATTTCTATAACTGTTTGGCTGAGATATGATTGATTATATTTCGAAAGTCAGGGGTGGCGGCGGTGGCGGTGGCGGCGGTGGCGGCGGTGGCGGCGGTGGCGGCGGTGGCGGTGGCGTTGTGTACAATCTCTATGGGGAATATAGAAAACGTTCCCAATTCTACGTTCAATTAACCACAACTCCTTAACCCTGTATGGTACAAATATGATTTTGCTCTCATTTTATAGATTATTTTATATTCTATAAGATTCTGTTTCAACAAAAGTGACAACTATTACGTAACAATTGTAATCACGAATCGATTGCACTGTCCTTGGCTTTTTCCCTATTCACTACACAGTGCCACTGCCCTAATTCATCGGTTTTACATACATGACTATAACAACAGAATTATTCAACCGATGATAGCAAAGTTATACATTTTTGGAAAGCTCTCAAATAGGGGAATTCAAAAATCCCGCTTAAATCAGGATAGGGTGAATAGCCAAAAAAATATATGTGAAAACTCTAATAAATATGAAATGTAAACGTTTGCGCTCATTTACTTCCCGATATAGTATATTTCAACAAGTTACCCTTGACAACCATTATGTTCTGATGGGTAAATTGCATGAGGAACTAATATGCACAGTAAAATGATGATTGGGATAGGAATTAAAAAAAAATTGAGCTTTAATCAAAATATGAAGAAAAAAAATCGATATTCTTTGAACATTTTTAATCACAAGATGTTACCATTAGGTCCTATGCAAATTCCAATAGCATATTTGGATTCCTTGTGAGATTTCCGCTCAGAAAATATATGCTTTTTATGTAGTAGAACAGGTAGTTATTGCGATATGCTAATTCGAATCTCAGATGGTGTAAAATGTAAAAATCTGGACATGCAACGGGAAGGGTGGCGAGTTCAAAACACATGGCCATATAATATAATAGTAACATGATATTTATTGAGGAATTTAGAAAACTAGACGGTCTCATGTGTGTGACTGCTATGCAAACGAATATATTTTGATATTTTCCATTACGTTCTATGGACTTTGAACCGTGTTTAAATTACGTGGTCGCCATGTAAAGACTGTCGTTGAAAACAGAACATTTTATTATATTAAACGTAGTTTTTAACATTACCACGTATGCTATCCAATATATTCAGGATTTGCGGTTCAAGGATATAACTATTCAATCGTTCTAATGACGTACCAGATAAACCATTATAGTGGTTAATTTAATTCCTGGGATTTTATCGCATTATGTAGTACTAAGCTAGTCACGTTTCGCATTTAGAGGAGTTACGCCTACAAACTTTGAATGTGTTAAATTAAGCCATTAGCCTACTCTATCTATCAATTTCATTGTCAAATGTATTTTATGGAACACAATGGCGACTGAACACGTTTTGTCCAAAGTGCAATGTTCAAGTAACTTCAAATTATGCATCACTTGTCGAATTGTAGATCGTTTGCATAATGTCTTAAAATTTGACAGCTAAATTGAGATTGTCAAAAGCTAATTTCCAGAATATCGTACATTTTATGTTCCAGTATCGGGCGCTAGTACACGTAATACCAGTGAGATCTTACCCAGTATTGCCGATATTGGTAGACTGACTTTGTACCAGTATCGGACGATACTGGGTGTTACGGTATCGGACGATACTACAGTGCAAATTAACAAAAACGCCTTTTATTTTAATTGGTTATACACCACCTCCTTTTTTATAAATTAAAATGTGTTTTGACTTGATGTTAATTAAATATGTAAATAATACGCAATGAGATTGATATACTAACTTATTCTAATAGGTTGTTTGCGTTAAGGCTTCTATATCGTGTATCACCAAACTTGACTTTATTGAAAGAAAGTTGGTGTTTTTATAGTCATTTAAGGGGCCATATCCAAACTCCAGTGATTTAAAGCATTTTTCTACCGATTTTACCCCGGTATTCCAACGAAATAGAACGAAATACCGCTGGAATACCGGGGATAGAACGAAATACCGTTGGAATACCGGGGTAAAATCGGTAGAAAAATGCTTTAAAATCACTGGAGTTTGGATATGGCCCCTAAGTGAATTTGATATAAAAGGGCATATTTATGGTAAGTTGCACTGTAGTTCAGTCCAGAATCTGGGACCTAACGTACACTTTCCCGGATGTCTTGTTAAGAATAACTCGTTGTATCACGAACGTTGTGAATACTAATACGTATGCTGTATTACACGTAGGATATATATATTGATACAACGGTATTTTGATCGTTCCGATAACGCACCTGATGACCCTTCGTAGTAGGTTATTGTATCCACGGGATTTTATTTTACATCAAACAGAGCTTGTCGCGTTTCGCTTTATAAGGCTTTGAAACTCTTGGTGTGTTAGCTAAAGCCATTAGTCTTCCTCATCTATCAGCTGCACTGTCAAGTGTATTTGTTGAACAAAACGGCGATAAAACAAGGGTTGTCTATATTTGTAGCACAACGTGTAAGTAAGTGTAAAGTTTACGCCTCTTGTCAAATTCGTTTGCATAATGTCCTAGGATTTGGCAGCTTAATCGGGGTACGGAAAGGTTAATTTCCAGAATTGCTTCTTCTATAAACACATCTACTTACGGGCAGTGACAGCCAACATACACATATGGTATATATCTCTCGGGATGCAGTGGTCGGTCGGATGCAAAATTAATACTGCAAGTTGTCTTTATTCATTTCAGTATTACGTATTCCTAAATTTGCTTAATTCAAAAAAATACTATGCGTGAGGAAGACCAATTTCCTAGATATAACTCAGAGCTATACACGAACTATATAATATACCTCTATACTACTTGTATAAACAATAGAATATAATAGTTACATGTAATGAAACAATGTGACCCTTAAGTTCTCGTACAAAACACGGTTTCAGCTGAAAACAGTGTCTAACTAAACTCACGTCTAAATTAAACGCGAGTTTATCTTTAAAACGACGTGTTTAACAATACCCGATTTAAAATTCGCCCCCAGTGTGGCCGTGCGTTCAGTGTATATAGGTATTCAATTGATTGTTGCCCAAATGGGTTATAATAGATATCGACCGAATTCTTCAAATGCCTGTGTATTTTTAAGGCGTACACTTGGTGGATGAGTTTAGTTAAACACACGTTAAACTCCCATACCCATGTTTAAAGTTGGACACTTTTCAGTAAGTTAGACGCATGCTTAAGTTTTAGTTTAAAGTTTGCGTTTAGTTAAACGATGTGCTTAAAGGTGGCTGTTATTCTATGGATCATTATATATCAATGGAAAGCTGGTGATCTCTAGATTTCAAAATATATTTTTCTGATTTTCCCCCGAAACCCTGTGTGCCAAAAAATCAGTAAAGAAGAATCAAAATCACCAATCTTTTAACCTCCAGAGGGCCTCCTTCATATCTAACAAATTCACCGGATCATATTACAGCACAAGCTGATGACATCAGCCCCTGTACACTGTACACACCACTGTACACACCACTGATAACAATGTGAACAAACCCATGATATAATGCATAGTGAAAGTATGGAATACCGTGCAAGTGTGTGATGTTTGAATTAAAAATACTATTAATATGTAGGATTCAATTTTATAACATAATCATTATGCAAACAATTATTTTCATTGTTAATGAAACCCGGAATTACGAAATTGTGAATAAATTTACCAGATCAATGTAAATTGTTTGAATATCAGATTATCCATGTTATCTGAATGAGTGTGTTAACATTCAGCATGACTTCCAAGTCTTCCACTATTATAAACTAAAATGGAAAAACATAAAAACACCCAATATATCAAACTATTGGACCAATGTGTATAAAATTGGACTAAAGTAAATAATAACCTAACATACATATTCTGTGATTGATTGTTCAACAATAAGTAAAGAGAGATTACTAGATAGTTTCTTTATAGCTTCAGAAAGCTAAAGTTGTAATTGTGAACTTAATGTAATTCTGTTACCAAATGTAATTCCGTTACCACTGTTTTGATAAGAACAATTATAGATATTGCTGAAGTTGATGTTTGAGAATCTTAGTAGGTTGGTGAAGGATGAGAATTTACAATGACATCATAATTCAGCAAGAACAAGTCCAGTAGAAAAAGCTTTATTTACTTTTTGGTAAAGGAATTACATCTAAATCAGACCAAAATAGGAAATGTTCTCTTGGAAATACCATATCCCTTGGTGAAAATTGCCTTGGATATAAAGTGACTTGCCCCAAACCTGTGTAATAAAAAAATATATTTAGAAAGTTAAGCTTTTTGCTTTTTAGGATTTATTTAATGTTATAATCCTAATTTCCCAAATTTCGAAGCCGAATATCACACAACTTCAAACAGGATTTTCACAAACACTAAATACAGCTATTCAAAAACTGTATTTTGTTCCTCGCCTAGTAGGCCTATGCATTTATCCACAATGACCATAGTGATTTTTCCCCCTATTGAATTGCCTATATTATACACGATGATTTAAAATAAATCAAAATACAGGTAGAATTTATATAATACAAATAATTCCATGATTAAATCATATAGAATTATATAAATGTTATGCTATGTGGTGGTCCATGCATGTATACCAGTACATTGTATGTATTGACACTCCATGCAGTGTGTGCAAGTGCATGGGTGGTGTCTGTGCTGGTAGCGTAAGGTGGTTGTACAGGAGATGATGTCATCACCACCTTGTGGATTTGCAAGGTCACTAAATCTTTTTTTAGAGAGGGGAGTCAACGAAAACTTTGAAAAGGCATAGAGGCTTACTAGAAGTTTATAAAAAATTAAAAACACATAATTTGGAATCTAGAAGTCACAAGCTTTGATTTGATATATAACTATCACTAGAATGATGTGCACCTTTATAGTCAAAGTTAAACTCGTGTTAAGCTTAAAACTGCGTTTTAAACGCGTATTTAGCTTAAAACCGCGTGTTATACAAGATTACGGCCCGTTAGGTTTCGTCAATGGCTACTTTATGTTTTGTCACTTACATCCTCTCTAACATTGTCTAATGACAGATGAGATTAATGAATATTGGCTTGAGAGAAAGTCAAACCGTGGACAGAAAGCAAGAAACTAAAATACATAGATCAAAATTATGCTTAAATTGTGAATTTTGATTTGTATAGTGTCGTCGTGTATGAATTAGTTCAATACATGCATTAGAAAAACCAATGCACTTGCGCAAGTGTTGACATGCTCACAATAGCACTCCCCTGCGGGGTCGTGTCATTATACATACAGCAACATCAGCACGAGGGCATTGATTTGTCTAATTTCTCACGAAACAACTCATACACATTTATTGACCTATAAACATCATACTATACAAAAACCCTTCAAATTTTAAGAGAGGGGAAATTGACTTAACAAAATTAAAACAAAAAAGCTACCTGAACGTGATATCAGAGATTTAATCACTGTATAAAAGAATCACGAAATTCAATGAAAATGCCAATGCTTATAATATATGGAGCACAAGGACGAATTGCATCCCCGTGGAATTACGAGACTTTAATCGTCATCTACTAGCTGAAATGTCAGTGTCGGTTCCATTTTAGCAATCCCCTAAATGAAATATAAAATTACAATTAAGTAGTAGAGGTAAACTAAACCTACATGGTTAGACACTCAAAATGTTCGTTGAGTGACTAAGGACAAAAATTACACGAATGCAAATATTCTACACACTTTTTCTCTTGTAATTAAAGATCGGAAAAGGGGAGTTGCCATAATTTGATAACGAAAGCTCAAAAATGGATAGACAAAAGATCATCTGACACATGAAAGATTGCTGAACATGATTAATAAACCAATTTTATATTTGTCATGGCTAAAAAAATATCATGTTTCAAACGGGACACTTTTTTGACATACCCTGTACATATACTTTACAGTGGTTTCAACTTTACAGTGGCCAAGTAAAATAATCGCTTTGAGTGGGCTATATATCCAGCGAACAAATGTATTCCAGATGTGTTTATCCCGTGGGCATTTTATTTCGTACTTGTCCTAAATCTAGGGTTGTAATAAATGACAGACAATAATGAATATATCTTGATAGGTATCAGTACAATCTATTGAGATTAGTCCAATTTAATAACTGGTAAAGTAATCCATACCCTACGCAAAGGTATTGATGTCATTTATAGGTTTACAAACTATGTTGCAGCATGGTGGTGGTGGTTTTAGTGATATTGAGGTTGACTTAGTGCTATTGTCTTACAATAGTTTCACATCAATAATGTTAATGGGCTGCTCTAAGATGAGTAATCATGATATAATACAAGACTCAAATGACTCGGATGTTAGTTCGTTCATGTTATTATTCACGAGTGCCTTTTTACAAAAGGAGAACATCCTTTGGATGAAACTTTAAGGGGGTTGACTACAATACAACATCCGATCTGCTTGGCATCCGCAAGGGATTCAATGACACAGACGACGTAACATTTTCTCCGCTATTATAGTAACGGAAGCGTGTATTTTAGTGTTTACACTATTGAATTGGTCGGACGGGACGAGATGAATGGTAAACATTGCATCTTGTTATTGTTTAAAAATGTTTTCAACAAAGCAATAGTTCTAAATGGGAATATTTGAAAGATACGAATAAGAAGTTTCTATAAATGATGTGTTCTTTTCAAGTATTAGCCAGACTAGAAATAGTAATCATGCTACCGTTTTCAGTCAAATAGCCTTTGAGAAGCATACTTAAAACAAAACCAGTCAAATTGATATTCAAAATAGTTCTTCGATCCAACTCGATTTCACCAGATCCCCTTGGGCAGGAACTTGATGACTTCCATCTACAGTAATAATAGACAAATAATTGATGCAATCATTCTATTTCTACTGTAACCCATTTGAATCGCTGATTGTTGAAAAAATTCCATTTCATACAATGGCATGCTTCAACGAATTTCTTGGGACGATATTCATCCTATTTGGCAACTTTTTTTGTTAAACGTCCCGTCTGAAAGATTAAATTGTGTTTAACTTGAACATAAGTTTAGTTAGTTACGAGCTTAGGCTAAAACCGTGTTTAGTACGATAATACCGCCCGTTATGTTTGATACATTTCAAGTTATTCAGTAAAGAAGAAACTAATATATATATTCAATGAGTAAAATATTGAACAATACTACTTGAGCCTGGTCCTTTCAGTACCCAAGCGTGTGTCCGTACGGACCGACCGTGTAAACAAACACACAGACAAACAAACAAACCAGTAATCACTGACTAACGTATGTTTGCCTGTTCCAGCCCTTCCTTTTAAGATCACCTAATGGCGAACGTTTCTATGGTCATATATTCATGAAATTAAAATGGACTAAAACAAAACGGCTATCAAAACGTGATAGCAGGGCTTAATTCGCAGTAAATTATTTAGAACCATGATTTTAAATTAAAGTCTCAATACAAGGTCGAATTATATCCCCATGGAATTACGATACTTTTAAGTCTACTAACTGGATTATCAGCATAGATTCCATTCCCTATATGATGGACACCTTTAAGTAGTGGTAAATTAAAACGTGTTGGTAAGACACTCAAGACATGATTCAGTTGTCTGAGGACGAAGTAAAGCGATACAATGATACAGCAAGGGAATAATATTTCCCTAGTTACTAAAGTCAATAGAAAAATGAAACTTAAGTAAGAGAAAAACCATTAAAAGGACACTTCTTCATCATATAAATACGCCAGTGATTGACCGGTTCCCTATTAAATTCCAAGACACTGTCAGATATTGATATAGCGTCCGCTATACCATGGTTAAGAAAATATATTACGAAACATTCATACATGTATATATGCTTATATGCACGCTGTATATCTATTTTAAAGTTTTTGATTGAGTCATCCAGAAACTTGAGTGTGTGTTTTTGCACTAGAAAATGAACGGTACTCATTTAAAATACGATGCTGCCATGTAAAGACTTGTTTAAGTTCGATTGTTCCGTTAAGATTAAATATGTGTTATCCCTAAGCACACACTATCCTTTCAACATATTGAAAACATGCTCATGACGTATGGTATCCTGGATTTGAATAACTCTAAAATGCATATTCTCTCGTTTGATGAATGATGTACCAGTTTAACCATCAAAGTGGTCAATTTTATTCCCGGGATTTCTTATATTCAGCATTAAACTAGTCACGTTTCGCCTTTACAAGAGTAAACCTGTGTATGTTAAAGCCATTAGTCCATTAGTTGCATTGTCAAATGTATTGGTTATTTAATTTTTGCAATCAATTTAAGAATGTTTACATTTCATATGAAGACTCATTAATCAGCCAATATTATACTAATCATAATTTATATCGTACCGTTACAGGTACATCTGACAACTGTAATTAAGCGAAATCTTTGTAACGGAACAAATAATAATCTACTCTGTAATTTTACTCGTCGAAAATTACAAAAGAGATTGATAATGAATATTGGCTTGAGGGAGCGTCATAAGGTAAGACATCTACGGTGATTAGCGACCAAGGAAGCAAACCGTGGTCAATACTTGCTATAGTCTGATCAGTTCCAAATTTGCGAAGCCTCCTTATACGCTACTTGCACGGTACAGATACAACCATTAAAGACGAGGCTCTACACTCACATCGCACTATAACGCACTATCACGCCACATTGCGTCATGGTTTCACGCAGTTTTGTGCATCGCATGACGCGGTTTGGCGCGCGCAAGATGAGGGGAGAGCCTCGCTTCTTTTTTAAAATGGCGATTGCGTGCAAGTAGCGTATATAGTAGCTAATGAATACAGAAGGACGCGGGTACTCTGAAGGCAAACAAAAGCACTGTGCATTAGTTTGCGTGCGTTTGACCAAATTCGCGTACGTATGCCCATAAGCGCACGCGTACGCTTGGATTACTTTTGCGCGCGGAGAAGTAAAAGCGAATATTACTCGTCAATTTGGAACTGATAAAACTATAGCATATTGCGTATTTCGTACGTCACGTACTAAAATAAAAAGCTACCTATTCACGATTTCAGTTTTTTGATAATTGAATGAAATTGTTAATGATGAAGTAGGCCTGCATTAAAATATTGTTCTTATTTGCAATGTCTCATTTATAAAATGGTGTTCAAATCCCTAGACGTTGTTGAATGGGATTAAATCATGTTTCAGCGTATGTGCATCACCAATCGACAACTCGCGTTCTGCGTGTTTATTTCCTTCGGGCGTTGCCCTCCTGAAATAAACCACGCAGACGCGCGAAAACCGTTGTTTAAGGTAGTTTTCCGTTTCCGTTGTCCAAAATCTCTCGCTGGCTTTGACAACATCATAACAAAAGTGAAACACGTATTAAAGGCATAATATGGGATCTTTTCCAGAGAGCGCCCTCTATTCATGATTTTTTTTAGAAAGTAGATTTTCTTGCAGATTTACATTTCCGATCATAAATCATACATACATTCCAAGTTACAGAGCGATACGATTCCTAATTACCTCAAAATCATGGTTTTAGAGTGAATTTAGAGTGAAAAATATAAACTGTCGGGATTCCGACAGTTTATTTTCACTCTAAAACCATGATTTTGAAGTAATTAAGAATCGTATCGCCCTGTAACTTGGAATGTTTGCATGATTTATGATCAGAAATGTAAATCTGCAAGAAAATCTGCTTTCTATTTTTTTTCTCGATGTTGAGGGCGTTCCCTGGAAAGATCACATAATATACCTTTAATTATGATTTACCATAAATCTGTTGTTTTGATTCAGAGCTATAATTATGATAAATGTCATGAGGCTGACATACATATTAGCGATGTTATAAGTGAGGAGGTAGAACTTATTGAATGACCCTCGTATAAAACTATAAAATGACACATTTTTCATTGCGTTAATAGGTACTTAGACCACAGTTTCAAATTGACAGTCACCAGAAGTAAAGAATTGCGTTGAGAGGTCTATGTATGCAACGATATCCCGTGGACATTGTGTTTAATACTGATGCTATGCTAAATCTACGATTATAATAACAATGATAGGCATATTGAGGAATAGATCGCGATAGGTATAAGTCTCTGGGTATCAGTACGGTTTGTTGAGATTAGTCTAACTTACTCATTGTTGAAATAATCATACGTTTACAAGCATTGTTGCAGAACACGATAGTTGTTGATTTAGTAAGATTACAGTGCTTACAATAGTCATACATCCGATCTACACAGACGATATAACTTTATCTCCAGTGTTCATTCTCCTAGCCGAGCCGTGTATTACAGTGTTTACACTAAAACAGATATGGTGGGATGGGACGAAATGAATGGCCAACGTTAAATTTGTCTTTTGTGTAAAATCGTTCTCAACAGAGCAGTAAATTTTCAATATATGAATAAGAAGTTTGCATGTCTTCCTTTTCACGCAAACGCTTAGCCAGAATGTAAAATACACATTAAAAACACAAGCGAATCAATCCATTTTATTCTTAAACCTTTACAGAAAAATATCCAACATATAGTTAATGGAGTTGATATTTTTAATACAATTTGCGCGCGAAATGCGCATGATTGTCATCTTGAACCTCCACGTGGTATTTGAAATTAATACGCTTCTCTTTTCCCTTCTCTACTTACTTGTTTGCCGACAGCCTACAAGAGGGTTATGGGGTGGGGTTGGCCACTCTCTTTGATACGTATGTGTGGTGATCGCACTGCGGGTGAAAATTATAAAAGCTCTACTATAGAGCCTTGACTTTCCAATTTGCCGATTTTTACCCGCGAATGTATTTTTCCCCATGTTTAAATTATGAATTGAAGTTCTAAAAACACCTTAGACCAACTATCTACCAGCACTCTCTCTCTATGCAGTGCTGGTGTGTCCCTATACCCGGAAACTCTTGCTTTGTTAGTGTAAGTATGGTGCAACAAACTAAATTGGTAATTTGAGCAGTTTGTCTCTGGTTTGGTCATGTCTGTGGTCACCAATTTTAGTTTTGTGGTCTCAGTAGTATGTGAGGTTATGTTTATCCAGGGTCTATCAGTGGATGGTTTGTGAATATGGGTGGGGGGGGGGGGGGGTATTGCTGAAGAGACGCTATGAAGGGTGCACACTACTAACTTTAGAGGCCCATAGGGATGATAGGAATATGTAGAAACCCTATATATACAACCCTATTTTAGAGAACTACATTTTGAAATGGGACCTTTTAGAGTGAAATTTGCTTGAAGATGAATATTTCTTCTCACCAAAGAGTGAAAACAGTAGGTAGGGTATCCAGCTCGATTTTACAAACGACCGGTTTGAAGAAACTACATGTCCGTCGAGCTAGAAAATGTCACTTTTGTCCTTTATACCTCGATTCTAGTTTGGCAACACTTCTTAAGGGTAGGGGATATCATATTTAGTGTAGTGTACCCTGAAGCAAAGCTAGGTGGGAATGGGCCGCCAGTAATATTTCAGAAAGTGCGAAGTAGAGACATTTTCTGATCTGTACACGAATATGCGATATTACATATAATGTGTCCAATGTGTGAACATTAGATTCACAACGTCAGCATATATAAATCATAAAAAGTTTAACAAAATAATTTTAAATTCCAATATCCTAATTTAAGTTCATTTGGAGCGGACTCTGATCAAACAGGTGAAAAACGCTACTGTGTTCGGCCTCGATGTCACCAATAAACCCCCTAGGTCTTAACATTATATCACTTAACTTTTGCATTCAACGAGAGACCCCCACTTTTATGTCCTCCGCCACCGAATACCTCTTATTTCGAAAGTGCCAGCAACCTTACACTTTTTATTCACTTTATATTTGAATGACCCCTCATACAGCTCGGTTCAAAGATTGGCTACCTTGTCATTAAATAGCATTTAAGAAGTATACTTGACAAAACCAGTAAATTGATACTCACAATTAAATTCTATCCTACTCGTCGTTGGACTTCACCACAATGATCCACTTGGGCGGGAAACTTGATTCCGTTCAGTTGCCAGTATCAAAATCAGTTAAAAGGCGGATCATATAAGTCATCTAAGTGCTGCCTCACATGTATGGTAAATCTATGCGGATTCAACGGGCTTACCAGAAATACAATACTATCTCTGCGATGAAATAATATAGACACCGGTGACATATTGGAAAGAGAGACTTAAAACGAGTAATTTTACATATGAGGGTTGTTAGAAACTGTTGAAAGCTACCAACAAATGCTAACAAAATGGCTACGAACAAGTAATATCATGGCTAAAAACGTTGTAAATAAGAATCATGAAATTCAGTAGAAGTCTCAATGTTTTATATAGAGCGCAAGTACGATTTATAGGGTAAGACAAAATGGGCACTTTGTTGTCAAAGGTGTTGCGAACATTTCAGACGTGTATAAAAACAGACTTTAGGAAGATGTTTCAATTAGCGTTAAAATTAAAAAATGTTCGGCCTAATGCGTTATTGCGTTATAATGTTGCATCAATTTGAGTAAACACCACTTTTTCGAGCCAATCCACCGAATTCAGTATTTTTCATTTTTAAACTGACTGATTGATGAAATTTCGCGTCAGTTGAATGGAATGAATAATGACTTGAACTTTGCCATCCCGAGGATTGTCTTTGAAAAAGAGGCCCATTAAAATATTAACGCAATGATCAATTTCAATAATTCACTTTTGTAATCGAATCTTTCTTACACCGTTATCGATTTTTAACAGGCCTGAAATTCTCTTGGCGCCTTTCACAAAAACGTGCCCGTTCATTCTTTATGGAAAGGTTAATAACCAGGGTTGCTTCTTCTATATATAAACACATCTATAACGAGCAGTGACAGGCAACAGAAACACGGGATATATGCCTCGGGTTGCAGTGGTCAGTTGCACATACCGCAAGTTGTCTTTTCCTATTTACAGAATTAAGTATCCCAAATATCTGAATTGAAAAATAGACTATACGTGATATAGGCCAAATCCCTAGATATCTGTTTTTACTATATTTTAGAATGTTTACGCTTCCAATAAAGGCTGATAAATAAAGTAATCAAATATCGAGTCAGTAGAAACAAACTTTACAGCTATATACCTCATACTACTTGTATAAACAATAAGTAGAATAATAATTATATCTATATCAGGTTTCGTTAATGGCTACTTTATGTTTTCCTTCTTATAGCTTCTCAACATGACAAACGAGATTGATAATGGGTATTGGCTTGTGAGGGCGTCAAGCAGTAAGGCATCTACATGTATTACCATGATTAGTAGCGTGGGGAATCAAACCGTCGTAAATATTTGCATGCATCAAACAATATATAAACAATACTCGTATTTCCTTGGAAAGGGAAATTATTTAAAACGAAAAGGCGTGATATCAGGCCTTTAATCACAGTAAATTGGAATCAAGTTTTTCAATAGACGCCTCAATGATTTAATATAAGAATAAGGACGAATTACGTCCCCATGGAATTACAAGACTTTTATAGTGGTCTGCAAATTGGATTATCGGCATCGAATCCATTTAGGTTTTCCCTACTGTATACGATGGACACCTTTAAGTAGGAGTGGTAAAATAAAACGTGCTGGTAAAACACTCAAAATATGTTTGAGTCGCCTGAAGACGGGGTGTATTGCAATACAGTGATATTACAAGGTCATTTAGAGGGAACTCGAAGCTTTATATTTCTCTTATTACTATACAGGGTGTATCAAAAAAAATTAGGACACTTTTTCATGACGGTGTAATACTTGTTATAATCATTGGACCATGACCAATTTAGTCTCAATGTAAAGCCCAATTAATTATTATGATATCCTGAAAATATGAGATCAATCCGATGAAAAATAAGAAAACTAGCATAATTTGCGTAAACCATGTCATTTACTGGTTTGTACAATGGGATTTACATGACTGTATAGACCAGTAAATAACATGGTTTACGATTCAATACGTTACAATAATTATAAACATAGAAAATAATCTATCAGTCAATAGCAAAGATTAGTTTGGTAATCCATTTAATTCTGGCACAAATCAATACTGGCTAAATAATCCACAAATCAGATGCATGCATATTCTGTGCAAATTAAAAAAGTTCTCGAACCCACTGTAGATGGTTCATTACCATGATATTGGCATAAATAGTGTGCGTGCGCGTTCATGTTACTCTACTGTTATTGTGTGAATGACCATTGTACATACTACAAAATAGATTGCCTTGCCTAATAGGTCACAATTTCCTTAATTAATGATGGATTTTTCTCATCTCTTCAGAATTTTATCTTTATCGGTTGTACTTTACATTGAAATAAAAATGGGTCATGCTTCAGTGATTTAACAAGGATTTAAACCATCATCAAAAAGTGTCCTAATTTTTTTGATACACCCTGTAGCCAATAAAAAGAAATCATATTTGAAAAGAGAGAGGCCAGTAAAGGGTACTTTACTTTTTCGTCGTCATCACGCATTATAGGTTGACCGATTTCCTATTAAATTCCCAGGAGTAATCAGATATCGAAATAGCTCCCACAATATCATAATAGTTATAATAATAATGATATAGTAATGTAGTTATGTCTGCCTCAGGTTGCAGTTGTTAGTTGCATAAATGATACTACGAGTTGCCTTATTCATTTGACAACCACACGATTTTGATACATTCTATGCGACAATAGATAGACCTCTGTTTTAGAAATATTGGGATGTTTATACTAAAAAGAAAGTCTTTACACAAAACCTGTCCCTATCATGGTTTTTCTATAAACAATAATTGGCAATGTATAGCCATTTATAATAGACCGAGTGGAAGTGCACTCTCAACCATTTTTGTCAGTGTAAACATTTCAACTTATACGCAATATATCCCATTTGTTAATGGCTATTCTCTGTAATCTTTGTTCCTATCATCTTCAAATGAGAAACGAGATAAATAATAAATAGTGGTTACCCAACGATTGCACATAATCACCTTTCATCATAAGGGACATTACAATAAATGTAAAGGCTGCCGGAACGATATAATGTAGGGCTCTACGTGCGGTAAACTAGAATCATGAATACGAGGAACACAAGGCAGAGAATAACGTATATCCCTATGGTATTACTAGTTTTTCTTTTTATCGTGGTCTACAAATTGGATTATCAACACTGATTCCATCTACACGCTTAGAAATCAGTGTCAAATTTTGCTGGGTACAAAAGATATGTTTAGTTTTTTACCCAATATTGTGCTAAACATCGATTTCGTAAAATAACTTTTTACACATGCAATAGTTTACTATTGAATTCCGACTTTTACACTCTGGAAGTGTAGAAAAGTGCCCGTAATTGGGTAAAACATGACTTGACACTATGAAAGTGTAAGATTCATCGTATCCTCGTGTCCAGACTCCATTTTACATGACAGAAAGCGGATGTGAAGCAGGCTACTGCGCGATGTACACTCTCAATAGTAAAAAAATACACAATGTTGTAGCGACTATGTCCACTGTTGGTAGGACCATATATTATGGTCAATAACTCGGTATTGTGTTTGTGCAGTAATGTGCATATATCGGTGTGCACTCAAGCTGATCTCGTAGCAACCAGTTTGATGGCCTGGGCTCAGCGCAACATGTTCTGCCCCGGTAAAGCGAGCAAAACACTGCTTGTTGTGTTAGTATTAAATGCGGCACCATATCGGTTATATTTACTTTGCAGTATCTAGCCATGGCGAACGACGGCATATTGGTCAGAAACTTCTAGTGCAAGTACACGACTTGAGGACCTTATCCCAGCTTTTTGTAGGTAGGTGATATGATTTATACATTTATAGTCAAGTAGAATAAAACAATAGTCTTATGGGAGTAAAGTAGTGACAGATCTAGTCTGAGATCTAGGCCATATTTCCTATACCTATTGCGTATATAATAATCTTATAAGCTTATTATATACGCAAGTAGTACAGGACTATTACAGCTACTTCACTCCTAAAAGAATATAAATTGTCTTGAAATAACTATAACATGTATAAACATATCACAATTTCCAAATCCGGGATTAAGTCTTCATGTCCTGCCTCCAGCAAGAAAGCTTTGACCGTTGTCACCCGCCATAGCTTAAATGTGCAAAGAATGTGCATAATGTAGTGTAAAGGGTTACACAACAAAAAGGGTAAATTGCCTACACATCATTATTGGGTAATGGAAATTTACTCAATTTATGTGTACCAAAATGACACAAGTGTTGGGTAAAACGTCTACACAACCCCGATTGTGTAAAGTGTTACACATTGGGTCAAAATTGGGAACATGATCGTTTTGGGGTAAACATGACGATATTGTGTCAAAGTTTTAAACTTTGTTGGGCAAACCCCGGTTGTGTAAAGTGTTACACATTTGGGTCAAAACCAAAATAGGGAACATGGTCGTTTTGGTACCCAACGACAAAGTTTTAAACTTTGTTGGGCAAACATACTTCCGCATCATCATATATATATATACTCAGTTAGCTCAGTCGATTACGGCGTTCGCAAGTGTTATTGCTCTAAACGGTCAAGTCTACAAAAATAAGATTGACAGATGATTTTAATTTGGCGAAATTTCGCATGTTCTGTCATTCTCTGTTTAGAAAGCCGCGTTACCGATCGATGTAACTATTGTCCAGTTAAAGTAAACTAGCCGTGCGTATAGTATCGCGGGAGCAAATTATTATCAAGGTCGATTTTACAACGGTGTCGGCAACCTGACCTTCACTCAACGATCTCCCTTAAAATAATATAGCATTATAAGTTACTAGTTTAATTATATTTATGCTCTTTTCATGCCAATCCCAACATTTACCAACTAATTTCAGCAATTTCTTTCTATCTTGTAATATTTAGTCATATAAAATAGTTTATATTAACACAAAACACTTCCACATTATCAACTACTTCGTTAGCTCAGTGGATACGGTGTCAGTCTTAGTATACAGAGGTTGTGGGTTAGGGCCCGGTCCGGTCAAGTTAAGGTAATTTCTTCTAAAAATCTTTAATTTCATGGAAAATAAAATTGCAAAAGAAGATAAGAATGCAAATATGACACCAAAAATGGATTAGAATATATACCTGCATTTTTTAAAATCAATTTATGTGTACCAAAAAGTGTTGGGTGAAACCTCTACACAACTCCGGTTGTGTAAGGTGTTACACATAATTGGGTCAAAATAGGGAACATGGTCGTTTTGGGTTAAACATTTACCCAACGATATTGTTTCAAAGTTTTAAACTTTGTTGGGTAAAATTTAGCTATTTGATGGGTAAAATGTGCACTATGTGTTGTGTAAGACTGTACACAACCACTGTTGTGTACACCAAACAACCATGTTCCCTTTTTACCATCGTGAAGTGTAGTATTTTACTCAACATTGCTTAATTTTGTCTAAGAGTGTATAGTTATTCCATATACGAAGGACCACTTCCCAGAGCACAATTACGTAGTGGAGGCAATGTTTGAGTCGCCTGAGGACAGGAAGTACCATCTTGTATTATACAAGATGCGTTGCCTCATATTACTCTAATTGCTATAGTTAATACAATTAAATTATATTTAAATAAGGGCAGACCTGTAAAAGGGTTCTTCTTCCTTGTTATATTCACTCGCTATAACCATTAAGGATTGACCGATCTCCTTTATTCTCGAGTGCTGTCAGATATCGATCTAGCGGTCACTGGATATAGCTCATATTATGATAATGGTATGGTCACTTTTATATTAAATGAAACAGTAGTTTGCGTAATTATGTAAGTTGCTATCTACTGAATAGAAGTATTTCTCGAGGTTCTCTGATATACTTACTTTTACTTCAAACCTTAACGAACATACATCCATTGACATTGGTTACTGAGTGCACTACACTAAACAGGATATCCCCTACCCTACATTGCAACAGAGCATAAATTACCAACAGTGCATGTTATTGAAAATTACCCTCTAATTCAAAAAGGAACATATGTAAGACAAGGAGACATTATCATATTATAGAATACAGCTTGGTGATTCAATGTCATAGAGAAAAAAATAGTTTGACCTTATTTGCATATAATTAGCATATTATAAAAAAATACATTAACAATTTGCTTTTGTAATTTCTAGCAAAAACTATACATGCCATTAACACCAAATTCACAGGAAATGAAGTTCCTATCATTTGTAATTCAATAGAGATTATGAGAGAAATATCACAAATCATGTTCGGTTTTTAAAATGTACACTGTTATCTAAATGAGCTTACAAGACGTTTTCTGCAACCAATCTTTAGGGGGGAAGTTTCTGACGTGATTTTTTGAATTTTGTGAGTGCTGGAATTAGTGTAATTAGCTGTAACTATTAATCAAATGCATATAAAAGTATACATTTTTGAAAAAGGAAATGGATCAGAGAATCCAAATTTTGCGTCAATTTGGACCAAAAATGTTGAACTTTTGAGAAAATCCCAATCACTTTTTTGACCCCAAAAAGTTCAACAAAGCTAACAAAATAATTTTGACAACCGCATTCATTATGCTGTTCTTGACTCCGATCCAACTAACACATTTTCTCAACAGATTCAGCATACCCTGGATGACATGCATCCGCGTCATGAGCTCTCTGACAAGGCCTTTGAGTTTCTATCTCCCAAAGATTGCAGTGCTGCCCGCTTCTACCTCCTTCCCAAAATCCATAAGCCGGGCAACCCAGGCAGACCCATCATCTCTGGCAATGGCTCCCAACTGAGCATATATCCCTCTTTGTCGATAACTTCATCAAGCCTCTTGTTCCACAGGTTCCCTCTTATATCCACCCTCGCCATTGTAAGACTGGCATAGCATAGAGTCAGGCTCTCCGTCTCCGACGTATTTGCTCTAACGAATCTAGATTCTTATATCATGCACAGAATTTGAAGAAGCATCTGGTTACCAGGGGTCACAGCGCCACCAAAGTCCAGCAAGTCATCAAGAAAGTCCACTCTCTCCCGAGAGCCACAGTCCTTCAGGAGAAGTCTAGAAACCAAGACCCCACCCCTAAGATTCCCCTTGTTACCACATTTCATCCTAACCTTCCTCCTCTACGTCACACTACCAACACTAACCACCGCATCTCCACACATCAGACCGTCTTCATCGTGCAGTTCCTGACATACCCATCCTGGCCTACAGACGCCCTCGCCACCTACGAGATATGTTAGTACGTGCTACCATTCTCCCATTAACTGATGATTCTCTCCATACGCAGCATGGCACTTCTAAGTGCGAGTCGACCAGCAGGTGCGTCGTTTGCCGATCAGGGGGTACATTGAGGAGTCCATGAAAATAGCTGGCTGTTTTAACCAACCTAGCTTCGATGGATTCTGCAGCAACAATGGCATTGGGGCGCTTTTTTCGTCCTGTGATTTTGTCAATGGCTCTCCAAACGGCTTGACTACGTCATGCCTCATGATGTTGTGAGATCTCGATCGCCGTTTCATGGATAATATCCTCTCTTCGACGCGAGTACGTAGCTTGCAGATCAGCTTCTAGTTGAATATAGCTCGCAACAAGGTTTGCTCGGTGAGCAAGAATGAGTCGGTGTCTGGCTTTTTCCACTTCTGGATCGCTATCCCACAGACAACCCGTCGGTGTAGGGCGACGCTTGGGTAGCACTATTGCCGCAGCATGCTTAACCGATTCCACGAATGATGGGTAGTCTGTCCTTTGATCATACTTTTTAAGGGTTTCGCTAATGAAACGTTGTCGTATGTCAGGCAATTGGAGTGCGGGCCAGAGTGGCGGGCGTTCTGTCTTGGCATGTTTTGTTGGCCTCCAAATTCGAAGGCTAAGAGTGCATGTCAACAGTGTATGTTAATATTGCGCACCTTGTTCAACAAAGATGTAGTCCAAACGACATTTGCGCTGTCGTGGTTCAAAGAAGGTCAACAACTGGGAACGACGTTGCCGCATAACTCCGTTACATGCCACTAAATTAGTACTAGTGATGAAATCTGTCACAGCTTCAGAGTGAGGCGTCAAAAGTCATCGAGTGGAGTATGCAGCGTGAAATATTCAGCGTACATAAGAAAATAGCGTGAACCCTGCAGATGGAACCTTCAATGTCAATTGAACTCTCGTTAAAAAATAGCGCAGTGCAAACGCACTTATGTATATGTAATTACTAAAATATGTGATTTTTTCTTCTTCAAATGTATCAAATAACAAGAAGTATAGTGTTTACATCGACAGTGTGTGCGGAGGTTTACCGGCTTTTTAAATCAGCCTTTAAAAGTTGATGAGCCTTGCACCTATTAATCAACGAATTTACATCTTAAACTTCACAAAATATCTGTCTGTAAATATATCACAGGAAATACGTCATGTAATGTAATGAAATTGGTTGGGTACGAGTATCAAATAACAGAATTTAATCCAATTCTTCTTTGTATCTTAAATTCAACTAGACGGCGTTCCTTTTATATATATATATTTGCAGTCGCAGCAACAAACAGGAACTACTGATGGACGTCGTATTCATCACTGATGTAGCAAGTAGATCCTTTCATAACTGGGAAATCAGTGCAAGGAAATAGAACCTAAAGTTATTAAAGATGGTTAAATTTGTAATAAAACCAATAGACAAATATAATGTTAAAACAAATATGTTAGAAAAACCGTTTAATGAATTAGAATTTGCAGTGTTCAATTTTCGTTGAGAATGGCGCTACAAAAATAACTCTCCTTATACTTGTGAACGATTATAATCTCAAGGCTTTCTCTCTTAACTATGCCTTACAACATATCAAAGTAAGATTTACTCTGGAGGCTAGTGTAATGATTTCTCATCTCCGCCTTAAACATTTAAAGGCATATTATGCCAGACGATGACGGACACGTGCTAGTTCACGGATAAATTGTGCGTACGAGGTTACGTCATCAACTGAATAAGGCGAACGGTTAATGACGGGTCACATTCCAAAAATTGACTTCCGGTATCGTAAAACACATCGCTACATTGGATTGAACGAGCTCTTCCCTCCGTGTTTCTTGAAAAAGCCCTATATTTTGTTGTATCATTGAAGTTTTATTTCAATTTCCATAGTTTCAGAAATATGTGCATTTTTTGTTTGAATAAAGAGCAAATGTGAACAATATAGCCCAACAGACATTAACAAAGTTAATGAAATGAGCGATTACAAATCAAAATTGTAACTCTCTGCAGAGAGCGCTGATGGGCCAATCAATTGGTTCACTGCAACCCAGAGAAAATATTCATAAGTAAAGACAAATGGGCAGGGTTAAAAAGTCAATGAATAAGATTTGTATAATATAAATCAAAATTCGAATGTTTAACTAATAAACGAACGTAATTTGTGACAAAAAAGCAAAGAAAAAAAGCAAAGTGACCAGTGCGAGTTTTGAACCCACGCCGCGTAAAGAATCTGTAAGAGTCCAACATCTTATCCGCTCCGCCACTCTGATATAGTGAAAACAAGTGGCGTAGAATATAAAAATAAACTTTTTTTAAATTAAATTGTTATTATTTCCCAATAATCATACAACTAATACCCATAATGCCCAGAATATCGTCAAGTATGATATTATGATTATTGGCTAAGACGATCTCTTTTCTACCATTCCGCCTCCAAAGGTATTTGCATAATCTGAACATTCAAACTACACATGACTAATTTAAAATTGCCGGGCTTGTTGAAGAACTGTTCTACAGAACGCCACAGCGTTCCTAGGAAATAAAGAAATACTTAGAAGAACATTCAAATATTTTTTTCCATATCTCAAAAATGGAACAACCCATATACTAAAGTGTTGTATCATTTTAAAGCTTAAAATGTCTTTTACAGCTTGAAGCAGAGAGCAAGGACATTACAAACGAGGCAGAATTGCTATGATAGGAGTCAATATCAAATGTCAAAGGTTAAAATTGGAACCCTGAATTTAATTCAGATCCGAAAGGGTTAAGACTGGAGTTTAGTTAACCAACACCATTGGTTTTGGTATTATTTAATTTATTTGTACCAAGGAATGTAATATTTCGATGGGTATCCGCGATTAGTGTTAAATCAATACGAATTGGCGAATTTAGGCAACTTAATCGTGTCGATCGTCGTCTAGGTTTTAGGATGAAATAATTTAGTTCCAACACGTGATGATTTTTATTGAATCATATAATCAAAACCCATACATTGAAACTAACTGGGATTAAAAATGTATGGTTTCGTGGCCACCGTCGTATGTATTATGCGATCTGTTTCATGGAACGCCCTGAATCTTAGAATTCGTCCTCTAAATGTAATGTTTTGGTCGAACTGCATTTTTAAATATGAATAGGCTACGAGTTACACAGCAATACATTTCCTAATTACTTCAAAAACCGCCATATTGGATATCATCAATTAGCGATACAAAACCTATTTTAGACCACTAGATTTTAAAATGGGACCTTTTAGAGTGAATTTTGCTTGAAGATGAATCCTTTTTTCACCAAAAGTTGCAAACAGTAGATAGGGAAGCCTGCTCGATTTTCAAAACGACCGCCCTGAAGAGATTACATGTTTCTGGTAAAAAAGACAAATTTGAAAGATCTCTCAAAATTCACCTAGATGACATGTGTGAGGTGTGATAAGTGATGGAGGTGTGATAAGTGAAATCCTAGGCATTTAAACAATCGTTCTTACTTTTCAAGTCTTATAAGTTTAGGATTTTTGTCATGCATACTTTGCCATTCTAGTTGAGGAACACTAGGGTAGGGGATATCCTGTTTAGTGTAGTGCACTCTGTATAACCAATGTCCATGGATGTCTGTTCGTAAAGGTTTGAAGTAAAAGTAATTAGATATCAGAGAACCTCGAGAAACACTTCTATTCAGTAGATAGCAACTTACATAATTACGCAAACTACTGTTTCATTTAATATAAAAGTGACCATACTATTATCATAATATGAGCTATATCCAGTGACCGCTAGATCGATATCTGACAGCACTCGAGAATAAAGGAGATCGGTCAATCCTTAATGGTTATAGCGAGTGAATATAACAAGGAAGAACCCTTTTAGAGGTCTGCCTCTTATATAGATATAATTTAATTGTATTAACTATAGCAATTAGAGTAATATGAAGCAACGCATCTTGTATAATACAAGATGGTACTTCCTGTCCTCGGGCGACTCAAATATTGCCTCCACAACCGTAATTGTGCTCTGGGAAGGTGTCCTTCGTATAGGGAATAATTATATAGATGGAATCAATGTTGATAATCCAATTTGTAGACCACGATAAAAAAATAACCTAGTAATACCATAGGGATATACATTATTCTCTTCCTTGTGTTCCTAGTATTCATGATTCTAGTTTACTTCACGTAGAACCCTAATATATTGTTCCCAGTGGCGTGGGGTCTTTTTCAGGGGGTGGGGGTTGGGGTAGACTGAATCCCTCAGTCTCCTAACATGGCGCACGGACGCGAAGCTGTGCTGTGTTGAAGACTGAAGAACAAGCAGCGCGAACGGTGCCGGGGTTTTTGCGGTTCTGCGCGATATGCGCCTGATCGCATTTCACTGCGGCATGCGCGACCATTGTGTTATCGCGCGCGTTTATTTTCAAGATGCGCTACCTGTTCACGCACAGCCGCCGCTGGTCTTGCTTGGCGAGCGGGAATCACTCAATTAACATGTGTTTGTTGCAGGCTTGGTTTGTTGTCATAAAATGACAATGTTGTTGTGTGTGAAGAGTTGATCAAATACGAACGAACGTTCTCATTCATCATGGGCAAAACATTCTATACAATATTTACTCGGAATTGACTTATTTTGTCCACTTTCGGAACTTTATTGGTGTGTTGTTGAGCAGGTTTGTTGGTATTAATCTGATAATATCTCTCGTCGATTTATCATTAAAATTCAAGGTAATTTCTCTCTTTGGAAAATAAACTAGAAGCCCGGCCCGGTATAGAAGCATGCATGACCGCGATGGATTATAAAATGTTTCGTATAGTGACCGTTCATTACTTAGGCCAAATAAAACATAACATGTTTCACGTCCCCTGCTTCCTTTTTGTGTGTGAAGATTTTGCCTTTTTATTTTTATTTAGCATACTTTCAGTGCGAGATGTTATAATACTATAACCAGGGGCCAAGGGCGCAGATCCAGGGGGACGGGGGGGGGGGACACGTCCCCCCCCCCCCCCCCACTTCATGACACAATATCAAATGTCCCCCCCCCCACTTTTTGTGGTGATACATCAATCAAGGTTGGCGATCTAGTGAAAAAATGGCAATGTCCCCCCCCCCACTTTCAAGATTGGATCTGCGCCCTTGCCAGGGGCGTACCTTGCCCCCCCCCCCCCCGGCTCCAAATACCGGGACGCTAAATTCGCATAAGAAAAAAATAAGGACTTGGATTGGGCATTATTTGTTGACTGTTGTGCTTTTTGGACTGCGAATTGTTAGTGACCGTGCAATTTATTTTTTGGCCCTACCCCCCCCCCCCCCCCCCCCCCCCCCCGCCCCCCAATTTACGTGAAATTCATGAGGTGACTGACTGGGAAAAAAATTGGGGCAACCTTTTACGAAAATTTACGCCACTGTCGGGACGACATTGTGTACGTCCTCGCTACAGTCCCGGCCATAACCGGGACAAAGTGTACAGCAACGTATAGTCCCAGCCCCCCCCCCCCCCCCATAGCCGGGACGCGACGTTTTTTGGCCAAACACTGTATGCATGTACTATCAGTTTCATCATGTACATGTATACTATACGCTTTATTCTGTCAAGGTATCAAATGTTGTTTATGGTAAATAATATCGCAGCCGGGACAAAGTGTACACTCCGGCTACTGTCCCTGTGTATACATTTTGTGTACCTTATTAGCATATATGCTCGGGATATACATTTGTATACCCTAGTGTACGCCCCCGCTACATTGCCCGGCCATTTCCCGCCTTATTTTTTCAGTGATGTACGTCCCCGCTACATGCCCCGGCTAGCGGGGGCACCTTTTGTACGTTCCCGGTACACGCCCCCGAATAGCCGGGCAACTTTTTTGTACGTTTGAGTGCATCCCCGCATGGGGCCAGGGATGCAATTGATAAGTGCATTAGTGTGCAAAAGGTGCATGTTTCATGGACTATCAGAGTGAGATCATGCGATGCTCTGCATGTACTGTTCAAAAGATGTCATGAACGCTATACTCTATTTGGCTTCCTCTGGACAGCGACGTAATTTAACAGACACAGCTTTTACGCATGCGTATGTATCTTCCGTATAATACAACAGCGCTTCGAGAAGGCGCGCATGTTATTTGCTGCAAATAGTAGAATGCGCAGTTACATCACTGTCTCGTGATGGCCAAATAGATTATGTAGAGTGAGATGCATAGATAAAACAATCAACACCATTTTAGGGACCTCCCTAAGGCCTAGGCCTAGTAGGCCTACAGCAAACCCATTCGTTAGTGCTACTCAGACGTTGGTGCATACACACGAGCGTTGAAAGACGGAAGATGCATACGTGTGAGTGCGCAAATGTTGCGATTTTGGCATACGCAAGCGTCACACATTCAATGACATTGCGACATTGTGCAAAAGTAATCCAAGCGTATAGGCGTAAATAAGCGCGATTTTGGTATATGCAAGCGTCACACATTCAATGACATTGCGACATTGCGCAAAAGTTATCCAAGCGTAGAGGCGTAAATAAACGCGATGTTGGTAAACGCAAGCGTCACACATTCAATGACATTGCGACATTGCGCAAAAGTAATCCAAGCGTATAAGCCTAAAGAAGCGCGATTTTGGCAAACGCAAGCGTCACACATTAATCCAAGCGTATAGGCGTAAATAAGCGCAATTTTGGAATACGCAAGCGTCACACATATAATGACACTGCGACATTCCGCGGGATATTGTGCCATGCGAGTATGTTGCACGCAAAGCTCGTTTGAATTCATTGGCTGGTGTAGGCTAAATAGGTTTCGACAATTTGGAACTGTCTGAACTATATAGCCTAGGCCTACGGCTATATCATTCCAGAATTAAAGAATGACAAATAAGGCCTACCCTATTAATTTTTTACTAGTTCATTTTCTTTATCGTGACCCATCTATTTTATGATGCCTAGCTAGCTTATATTTAAAAGCCTACAGCTAGTACACTGCAGTCCTGCATTCATTATAAAGCCTAGTACACTGCAGTCCAACATTAATTATATAAGCAAGGCTGTTACACTATTTATGAATCAATTAATTTTTAGGCTAATAGTTTAGGTACCTTACGGTTTTTCAGTTTGATTTTATTGTGTCAGCTGTGATCAACAAATTCAAAATCAAATCCGAGAAGCAAGAAGACGTGAAAAAAATACGCCAAAATAAGACTGCAATCTCAGGATACACACCTCTAAAAAATAGGCCTAATACCTCTATACTCAACATGACACACAAGGTATCCAATGTTAAATTGTTGAAACTTTCTCACGAAAGATTAATTAATTGATTAAAGTATTAATTAGTCATTATAGTAGACTATACAAAAATAGTAGTAGTAGTATGGATTGGTTGGATGTCAATGTGAATGTCATGTATTTTATGATTTCGATCCCCGATTTGATCGTCCCGTTTGTTGTTGTTTTTGTCATGATGAAATTAACTGTTGACTCGCTTGAGTACTGCAAACAATCCATTCAATTTCAAACACAAATCAAACATGAAAGTTATCTTTTTCGGTCTTTATTAATAAATGTGTAAACTAATTTCCCACGCCACAATTTCACAACAAATGCTGAAATGCATCACTCGCTGTATCAGCTGTTAATGTTATGTTATTATTGTAATTGTACTGTTGTTGTAGCCTGTGTAGCTAGGCCTACTTCATGACGGGTGACGGAATATAAATTAACCAAAATACCTACCTGAAATATGTCCAAAACTTGAATCAAAGCTTCTTTTAATGCTGATAGCACGATAAGTTAAACCACATTTGAGTATAAACAAAGTCAAGTGTTTAGAAATGTTTGGAGATTTGACAGTCCTGCGGTATACAAATGTTCGTGAAACCGTCCATGTCGACACGCCTACGGGGCGGTCATCGTATAAATTATCATAATTATCGGTTCTCTGCACGATATTTTCACGAAATTATAATTTCGTTAATCTGTATTGGTGGTAAAACAGCTTTTATTACTCATGTATTTCCCCCAAGAGCCGATAGCTGGACGATGCTAATACTGACTGTTTGTCCGTTGGCATGTTTGTGCGTATTTGATTTACACGGTACGCGGATTACGGTACGCGGATAATCGGGGGGTGTGGAGAAAGTCCACACCAAAAGTCCGGCACGAAAAAAACGGTAATGGAGCCAGTCCCCTCAACAAGGCCAACGCATGCGCACAAAAGATAATGCGGGCCGACGTTGGGGGACTGGTGGAGATAGTCTAGGGTTGGGGTGTTGGGGGGGCACAGGGTATTTTTTCCCGGTGAACACCAGTTCGACACTATTAAATAAAAAAATTCCAGCGAATGACTTTGCATCTTAAAGTAAATACGCGCGCACAAACTATCTACACGAATCTGGCCATTATTAAGGTACATTTTTCTTGAAACGGACTTCTACAATGATATTCCTGGACAAATGCGCGCATAGCGCGAGAATTTTTTTTTAATACTAAATTGCCCATCATCAAATCGGGCAAGAGGCAAAGATGTCATTTAGATGGGAATTAAGTAAATCCAATAGATTTTCTCTTTCCTTTTCTCTTTTATCTTCCTATTCTCCCTTTATTTTCCTTTCCATTCCCTTTTCCTTCTCTCTTTCTCTTCCTCTCTTTCCTTTCTTTCCCTTTCATTCCCCTTTTTTTTTCCTTTCCCCTTTTCTCTTCCTCTCTTCCCTCTCTTCCCTTCCCTTCTCGAATTTTTAGCACGGTAGTTTGAGCTGGCCTTCCCGGTCAAAGCCGTCTGGGGGGCACTCTCTGAGAGTGCCCCCCATCAACCCCACTGACCCCAGGGAGATACGCTACTGATCGTTCCGGCAGCCTTTACATTTATTGTAATGTCCCTTGATGATTATGTACAAACGTTAGGAAACCACTATTTATTATCCATCTCGTTTCTCATTTTAAAATGATAGGAACAAAAATAACAGGAATAGCCATTAACAAAATGTGATATATTGCGTATAAGTTGAAGTGTTTACTCTGACATAAATGTTTAGAGGGCACTTTCACTTGGTCTATTACAAATGGCTATACATTGCCAATTATTATTTACAGTAAGACCGTGATAGGGACAGGTATTGTGTGTTAAGACTTTTTTTTTTAGTATAAACATCCCAATATTTCTAAAACAGAGGTTCAGCTATTGTCGCATAGAATGTATCTAAATCGTGTGGTTGTCAAATGAATAAAAGCAACTTGTACACTGTAGTATCATTTGTGCAACTAACCACTGCAACCTGAGGCAGACATAACTATATCTATATCATTATTATTATAACTATTATGATATTGTGGGAGCTATATCGATATCTGATTACTCCTGGGAATTTAAAAGGAAATCGGTCAATCTATAACGCGTGATGACGACCAAAAAGTAAAGTACCCTTTACTGGCCTTTCTCTTTTCAAATATGATTTTTTTTTATTGACTATAATATAGTAATAAGAGAAATATAAAGCTTCGCGTTCCCTCTAATTACCTTGTAATATCATTGTATTAATACAATACACCCCATCTTCAGGCGACTAAAACATATTTTGAGTGTTTTACCAGCACGTTTTATTTTATCACTCCTACTTAAAGGTGTCCTTCGTATACAGTAGGGAAAACCTAAATGGATTCGATGCCGATAATCCAATTTGCAGACCACGATAAAAGTCTTGTAATTCCACGGGGACGTAATTCGTCCATATTCTTATATTAAATCATTGAGGCGTCTATTGAAAAACTTGATTCCAATTTACTGTGATTAAAGGCCTGATATCACGCCTTTTCGTTTTAATTTATTTCCCTTTCCAAGGAAATACGAATATTGTTTATATATTGTTTGATGTATGCAAATATTTACGACGGTTTAATTCCCCGCGCTACTAATCATGGTAATAAATGTAGATGCCTTACGTTCACTGCTTGACGTCCTCACAAGCAAATACCCATTATCAATCTCGTTTGTCATGTTGAGAAGCTAGAAGGAAAACATAAAGTAGCTAGTATTATAATGATTATTATAATGATTATTCTACTTATCGTTTATACAGGTAGTGAGGTATATAGCTGTAAAGTTTGTTTCTTCGGATTCGATATTTGATTACTTTATTTATCAGCCTTTATTGGAAGCGTAAACATTCTAAAACTATAGTAAAAACAGATATCTAGGGATTTGGCCTATATCACGCATAGTCTAATTTTCAATTCAGATATTTGGGGATACTTAATTCTGAAAATAGGTAAAGACAACTTGCGGTATTATTTGTGCAACTGACCATTGCAACCCGAGGCATCCTATGTTTCTTTTGCCTATCACTGCCCGTTATAGATGTGTTAATAGAAGAAGCAACCCTGGTTATTAACCTTTCCATAAAGAATGAACTGGCACGTTTTTTTGTGAAAGGCGCCAAAAGAATTTCAGACCTGTTAAAAATTAATAATGGTGTAAGAAAGATTCAATTACAAAAGTGAATTATTGAAATTGATCATTGCGTTAACATTTTTAAGGGCCCTCTTTTTCAAAGAAAATCCACGGGATGGCAAAGCTCAAGTCATTATTAATTCCATTCAACTGACGTGAAATTATATCAATCAGTCAGTTTAAAAATTAAAAATACTGAATCCGGTGGATTGTCTCGAAAAAGTGGTGTTTACTAAAATTGATGCAACATTATAACGCAATAACCCATTAGGCCGAACATTTAAAAAAATGTTTTAACGCTTATTAAAACATCTGCCTAAAACTCTGTTTTACACGTCTAAAATGTTCGCAACGCCTTTGACAACAAAGTGCCCATTTTATCTTACTCACCCTATAAGTCGTTCTTGTGCTCCATATCAAACATTGAGACTTCTATTGAATTTTATGATTCTAATTTACAACGTTTTAAGCCATGATATTACTTGTTCGTAGCAGTTTTGTTAGCATTTGTTGGTAGCTTTCAACAGTTTCTAACAACCCTCATTTGTAAAATTACTCGTTTTAAGTCCCTCTTTCCAGGATGTCATGGGTGTTGTATTTTTTGATCGCAGAGATAGTATTGTAGATCCGGTAAGCCCGTTGAATCCGCATAGATTTACCATACATGTGAGGCAGCACTTAGGTGACTTATATGATCCGCCTTTTAACTTATTTTGATACTGGCAACTGAATGGAATCAAGTTTCCCGCCAAAGTGGATCATTGTGTTGAAATCCAACGACGAGTAGGATAGAACTTAATTGTCAGTATCAATTTACTAGTTTTGTCAAGTATACTTCTTAAATGCTATTTAATGACAGTAGCCTAAATACTCTTTCTAGTAGCTAATCTTTGAACCGAGTTGTATGAGGGGTCATTCAAATATTGGGATGTTTATACTAAAAAGAAAGTCTTTACACAATACTTGTCCCTATCATGGTCTTACTTTAAACAATAATTGGCAATGTATAGCCATTTGTAATAGACCGAGTGAAAGTGCTCTCTAACCATTTTTGTCAGTGTAAACACTTCAACTTATACGCAATATATCACATTTTGTTAATGGCTATTCTCTGTTATTTTTGGTCCTATCATTTTAAAATGAGAAACGAGATGGATAATAAATAGTTGTTTCCTAACGTTTGTATATAATCACCTTTCATCAAGGGACATTACAATAAATGTAAAGGCTGCCGGAACGATCAGCAGCGTGTCTCCCAGGGTAGGTCAGGGGGTGGGGGGGGGGGGGGGGGGGCACTCTCCGGGGGCAAAGTGCCCCCACAGATGGTTTTGAACGGAAAGGCAAGCTCAAACGACCGGGCTAAAAAAAAATCGAAGAGAAGGGAAGAAGAGAGGGGAGAGAGGAAGAGAAAATGGGAAAGGAAAGGAAAGGGAATGAAAGGGAAAGAAAGGAAAGAGAGTAAGAGAAAGAGAGAAGGAAAAGGGAAAGGAAAAGAAAATAAAGGGAGAAGAGGAAGATAAAAGAGAAAAGGAAAGAGAAAGTCTTTATTGGATTTACTTAATTCTCATCTAAATGACAATTTTGCCGATGGGCAATTTAGTATAAAAAAGACAAATTTTCTCGCGCTATGCGCGCATTTGTCCAGATATATCATTATAGAAGCCCGTTTCAAGAAAAAGTACTTTAATAATGGCCAGATTCGTGTAGATATGATGTTAACATTTCGCGCGCTGCGCGCGCATCAACTTGCTTAATAGGGTCAAACTGGTGTTCATCGGGAAAAATACCCTTTGCCCTCCCCCCTGAAAAAGACCCCAGATACGCCACTGGGAACGATATATTAGGTAAACTAGAATCATGAATACTAAGAACACAAGGAAGAGAATAATGTATATCCCTATGGTATTACTAGGTTTTTTTTTATCGTGGTCTACAAATTGGATTATCAACATTGATTCCATCTATATAGTTATTCCCTATACGAAGGACACCTTCCCAGAGCACAATTACGGTAGTGGAGGCAATGTTTGAGTCGCCTGAGGACAGGAAGTACCATCTTGTATTATATATACAAGATGCGTTGCCTCATATTACTCTAATTGCTATAGTTAATACAATTAAATTATATTTAAATAAGGGGCAGACCTGCAAAAGGGTTCTTCTTCCTTGTTATATTCACTCGCTATAACCATTAAGGATTGACCGATCTCCTTTATTCTCGAGTGCTGTCCGATATCGATCTAGCGGTCACTGGATATAATAGCTCCTCATGATAATGGTATGGTCACTTTTATATTAAATGAAACAGTCGTTTGCGTAATTATGTAAGGGGCCATATCCAAACTCCAGTGATTTTAAAGCATTTTTCTACCGATTTTACCCCGGTATTCCAACGGTATTTCGTTCTATCCCCGGTATTCCAACGGTATTTCGTTCTATTTCGTTGGAATACCGGGGTAAAATCGGTAGAAAAATGCTTTAAAATCACTGGAGTTTGGATATGGCCCCTAAGTTGCTATCTACTGAATAGAAGTGTTTCTCGAGGTTCTCTGAACTTCAAACGAATAGACATCCATGGATATTGGTTAAAGAGTGCACTACACTAAACAGTGTTGCTCAACTAGAATGGCAGAGTATGCATGACAAAATCTTTAACTTATAAGACTTGAAAAGTAAGAACGATTGTTTAAATGCTTAGGAGTTTGTTATTAATTATGATTAATAGGACATCACACTTCCATGCACATATGACTATAAATGTTCATGTCATCTCGTAACTAAATTGTTTCATCCTAAAACCTAGACGACGATCGACACGATTAAGTTGCCTAAATTCGCCAATTCGTATTGATTTAACACAAATCGCGGATACCCATCGAAATATTACATTCCTTGGTACAAATAAATTAAATAATACCAAACCAATGGAATTGGTTAACTAAACTCCAGTCTTAACCCTTTCGGATCTGAATTAAATTTAGGTTTCCAATTTTAACCTTTGACCTTTGACATTGACTCCTATCATAGCAATTCTGCCTCGTTTGTAATGTCCTTGCTCTCTGTTTCAAGCTTTAAAATGATACCGAACTTTAGTATATGGGTTGTTCCATTTTTGAGATATAGACAAAATATTTGAATGTTTTCTAAGTATTTCTTTATTTCCTAAGAACAAGCCCGGCAATTTTAAATTAGTCATGTGTAGCTTGAATGTTCAGATTATGCAAATACATTCGGAGGCGGAATGTTAGAAAAAAAACCCCGTCATAGCCAATAATCATGATATCATACTTGACGATATTCTGGCCGTGTGGGTATTCGTTGTATGATTATTGGGGAAATAATAAAAAAAATAATAAAAACTTTAAAAAAAATATTCTACGTCACTTGTTTTCACTTAATCAGAGTGGCCGAGCGGATTAGGTATTGGACTCTTACAGATTCTTTTCGCGGCGTAGGTTCAAAACTCGCACTGGTAACTTTGCTCTTTTTCTTTTCTTTTTTGTCACAAATTACGTTCTTTTATCAGTTAAACATTGGAATTTTTAATTTATATTATACAAAACTTATTCCTGTGCCACGCCACTTTCATTGACTTTTTTTTAACCCTGCCCATTTGTGTTTACTTGTATTATGAATATTTTCTCTGAGTTGCAATGAACCAATTGATTGGCCCATCAGAGCTCATGTCATTAACTTTATTAATGTCCGTTGGGCTATATTGTTCACATTTGCTCTTTATATACAAACACAAATATGCACATATTTCTGAAACTATGGAATTTGAACTTTAGGTTCAACAAAAAAGACAGGCAATCTTAAAAGTGTCTATATGCTTAATTTAGCAAGAATTTGATGATTTCCGCCATTAACATATTCCTGGCGCTAATACATACTATACAATCACCCATGAAGATGTTTAAGAAGAAGCAAATCATCAGAAAACAGAAAATTGCTAAATCCTGACGGATGTTGGCATATTCTGATGCCTGTCAACCCACTTCTGGCAATTATCGACCTTTGTTGACCAATTCTATTTCCTTGCAATGATTTCCCAGTTATGAAAGGATCTACTTGCTACATCAGTGATGAATACGACGTCCATCAGTAGTTCCTGTTCCTGCGATTGCAAACATATATAAAAGGAACGCTAGTCTAGTTGAATTTAAGATATATACAAAGAAGAATTGGATTAAATTCTGTTGATATTCGTATACAACCAATTTCATTACATTACATGACGTATTTCCTGTGATATATTTACAGACAGATATTTTGTGAAGTTTAAGATGTTAATTCGTAGATTTAATAATAGGTGATAATAATGGGCAAGGCTCATCAACTTTTAAAGGCTGATTTAAAAAGCCTGTAAACCTCCGCACACACTGTCGATGTAAACACTATACTTCTTGTTATTTGATACATTTGAAGGGGACAAAATCCCCTATTTTAGTAATTACATAAAAGTGCGTTTGGACTGCGCTATTTTTTAACGAGAGTTCAATTGACATTGAAAGTTCCATCTGCAGGGTTAACGCTATTTTCTTATGTACGCCGATGATTCCACGCTGCATACTCCACTTGATGACTTTTATCGAGACCAGACCCGGATATAATGGAGACACGCAGCTTTTCTCTGAACCACCTGCAACATATGCAACGCTGGTATGGAAGGTAATTTTATAGGCCAACATTGGAAATCAGTCACTTTACCATACAAAACTACCGCTGATTTGTCTCTTGTAAAATGTATTCTAATTTTTAAAGGGACATTTTATTTTTAAAGATGAGGTGGCAGATAGAGAATTAAGCTCCGTTCATACTAGACGTTAATTACCGTGTGTTGCATACCGAGATAATATGTGACTAAGGGTCCTTTTAGAGGCCTCTTTCTTTCATATATCTTTTACAATGCTTTTAATGACTTAGGGGTCGTCCAAAATTATCGCCATCGTACGTAACTTTTTACCCCCTCCCCTCGAGTTACGTCCGCAATAAATGGCGAAAATGTCATGGCTTAATAAAAAATGCCCGCCTCTCGAGATCGCCATTTAAGTTACGTACACTTAGGGTATATTTTTACCCCCTGTTACGTACGCTTTGTACGTATCTGTAAATGGCGAAAATTATGGACGACCCCTTACTAATCAGAGTAATACAAACCATCGCATAGCATCTAATTACATTGTAGGATCTTTGTGTTGCTCTGCTTCCTGTTCCGAGGTGACCCAATTTTACTAGTACGTCATAGTGGATCTCGATCAGAACTACTTCATTCTGCTTCGAAGGTGTCCGTCGTAGAGAAAATAAAACATTAAATCTATGTGAATAATCAAAACGATGATAAAATCTCTTTAGCTATTCCGCAGGGATATAACACCTCTTTGTAGCATATAGCATTATTAAAGCATTGGGACTTCTAGTAACAACCCACATTTGCTCCTCAAAATCCACGAATAATTTCGGTACCTGTTTTACGACGTCGTCTCAAACCAATATTCATCATCAAAGAAAAAACAACACTAACAGAGCATGATTTGTCGTGTATAGCTTGAGGTGTATACACTGACAACATGGTTTATTAGGGGGCACTTTAACAGTGGTCCATTACAAATGGTTATTATCTTCCGCTTAGTGTATAACCGCAGTATGAGATAGAAAAGGTTCGTGTATGGCTGCAAGATACAGTTGTAAATGCATATACGAATGTTACCACTTTTTGAAAACGGTTTATCATTATTGCAAAATAAATTTATAGGAACACTGTTTTAGCCAAATCTATTTAGGAGGATTTTCATTTGCTTTGACAGGTCTTCCATCAACTATTAAAGGCATGACTATATTGAGGAAATCCCCTTTTGAATGACCCTCTCCTTAAATTTGTTATATTCAAATTGGAGTAATGCAAAAAAATGCATGACATCTAATTTTATCGTTTAGTAGGTATACATACCGCAATTTCATTGGTTAACGCGTATGCAATCTGATCCATATCGTGTAAACAAGGAAGTCAAACCCACAAAAATGTTCCATATCGTCGATTAATCGCATTACCAGTAATCCCAGTTAACTGTGTAAAGCGATTGCTTTGCGTCTGTGGAAGAGTTGCGTAAAATAAGCATAATATAATGTTTGGTTACGGGTCACTGCACACAAATACTAAGAAATTTAAATACCGGTACAAACACGCAAAATGGCGGATAATAAACAGAACGGACGACGTTTTTCGATGTATTCCGAATCCGAAATAGACCGCAAAAAGGCTGAATCAACGCCAAAAATACATTATATGCTAACTAGAAAGCCGGCCGTGTATTTCCCCGTGTATTTCGCGCATACTTAATGGAGAGAGTTGACGACACAGAGCCTGTTGGTTTCGAGAATTTTACGGAGGCAGGTTTTAAAAAAGGGCCTTGGAGGGTCTTTGGTTTTCTGCCAGAACAATTAAAGGTGAACTTTATAAAGCCAGCACACTGGAAATTCTTCGCCACAGTCTGTCGCGTTATCTTCGTTCTCCACCCTTAAATAAAGGATATGATATCATCATCAAAGACAAAGAATTTCGCAACTCTACAGAGGCTTTTAAAGGGGCTTTGCGTGAGCTAAAAGCTGAAGGGAAAGGTGAAATGAAACATCATCCAGAAATACGGGACACCTACTTGACTACTCTGTACAGCAGATGTGGCACTCTCTACCAACAAAATACAGTGGATCCTGCATTGCTTCAAGCAAAAGTACAGTTTGACATCCGGTTTTATTTTTTTAAGAGAGGGTCTGAAAATGTGCACAGCATGACAATATCTACATTTGCTGTGAAGACCACTCCTGATGGTGATCGTTATGTGTGCAAGGTAGTTGATGAATTCAACAAAAATCATGGAGGTGATTGCTGAGAAAGTTATTCGGCATTCATGCCGGAAATCAGAGGGAGCAGTATATGCCCAGTTACCTCATTCATCTTGTATTTAGACCATCTGCATCCAGAGTATAGGCCCTAACTCTCTATGGCAACGTCTTAGGCTTAATGTAGGGAGTAACGACACAGTTTGGTATTAAAGACGCCCTGTTGGAGTGGATAAACTCCGTTTCTTCATGAAGGATATTAGCTAGAGGTATATAAGTTGTCTGAATTGTACACCAACCACTCTATCAGAGTAACCGGTGCTACTATTCTTACTCGCCAGAACTTCGCCAGTTCACAAATCAAAGAGGTTACTGGACATAAATCGGTTAGTTCGCTTGCTATATACCAGGGAGTGTCAGAGAAGGAAAAGTTGATGGGGAGAACGCTTGCTATATGAGCGTTATGCCAGCGTCACACCGAGAACCCGCTTATCGCCAACCAGCTGCTGCCGCTTCTAGTCGGCGATAAGCGGGTTCTCGGTGTGACGCTGGCATAACGCTCATATAGCAAGCGTTCTCCCCATCAACTTTTGTGGATCGGAACGGCTCACGAAGGGTTAATATTCGCCATGCACGCAAAGTTAATGCTCGTCCGCAGCCGCAGCTACCAATGTTTGCAGGTTGTACAATTCACAACCTTGTGATCCAAATGGCTCCAGAGCCTAGATCACAAGAACAGTAGAGTTCCGAAAACAATCCTCATAGGTCCAGAGCCTGTCACCTATGATTTCAACCAATAAAGTACATAAAGTTACTTAGGTCATCTAAGACATTCATTTTTTTGTGGTCAGAATGACCCCCTCGGCTGGGTCTAGGCCCTGAAAGTACTACAGAGGTCAAATAGAAAAATGATCAGATTATGGTGTAATGTATATCAAACTGTTCCTGAGATCATATAAGAGCAAAAAAGTAAATAGTTGTATTTCTACCCGATGCTTAGTTTCCGAGATATAGGGCAAAAAGGTCATGGTCAATATTTTCCCAAAATTCTTTGAACCGGGTTCAAATTCTCAAAATGCTCCGATTTTGATCAGATTGGTCTCAAATTGTTCGGAGGGATATAACATGCCATAAAAAGTATAGTTTGCTATATCTACAAGTTAAGCGTCTATTAGTTTCATATATCATGTACATGTATTACGTTAACATTTTGACATTTTACTTTTTCATGGATTTTGGTGTTTTGCATGGATTTTTGCGTTAGTGTTACGCATGGATTTTGAACAGTTATATTTACGCATGGATTTTGAACAGTGCATTTTATCGGAATTTAACAATGTATTTTTTATCGAGAAGACATGGCTAGTAGAAGGTAAGTTGTAAATCATAAACAGTTGTTTGGTTTCTTTTCCCCAAAAATGTCATCAAAATCTACAAAAAACAGGAATTAAAAAAAAAATCTAGAATAAATTGTGAACAAATTATCTAAATAAAAAAATATCTAAATAAAAATTGTGAAAACAATTATCTTAAATAGTTTTTTTCTTTCTTTCCAAAACTCTCAAAAAGTGGCTCGCCTAATACCATTTTTTTCTTCGAGCGAGGGAAATTAAATGTTATCATTTTGTATTTAACAAAATTTAGTCGATGATTGTAGAAAACATATATACAAATATTGTAAATCCAAAACTACTTTATTTGTCTTGAAAGTTTTATTTTTTCCCGAGGAGCAAGAAATCCTTCAATCGTTATCACCTGAATATATCGTACAAATGCCCTTTTCTGTTATGCAAGACAGTTTTGTTTACTTTAATTATTAGAGCAATGCAAATAATTTCTCACATAAATTGCCTTGTATATAATGTGCTACTTCCCGTCCACATGCGACTCAAACACATTAATAAATGTCTAAACTACGTGAGCTGCGCCGAGATGTCCTTCGTATAGGAATTGACACTGATTTATTTATAAACAACGATTATGTAACACATATTGCAGTGTTAAGACTTAGATATTTATGATAATTGATTAGACATTGATCTCAAATTCTAGCAGCATTTTAGTTTACTCACCAATTAATATGAATGGTGTTTGTATTTTACGATATTTGCAAGACGTTAGTATTACCAACATTTTCCCCTTCGTGACTAATCACGGTACATATCTTATGACGACGTCTCACGTCAGTTTTCATTATCAGTCTCGTTTGTCATTTTGGGATGATGGAAGGAAAAACAACATAAAGTGGCCATTAACGAAACGTTATATTGTGCATAGCGTCAAGTTGTTGGGGACACTTTAACTCGGTCAATTACAAATGTCTATAGTTTCTACTTATTGTTTTATAAAATAAGTTCTAAAGCGGTGGGTGAGCAAAAGGATTTCCACAATGCCTTGGAAGTGTTGTGTATCGTCTTCTGATGTAAAAAAAAAATCGTAAGCCGTTATTGAGAACATTTTCTGAAAGTGCCCTTTCAATACTCCTTTCCTCAAATGTAAGATCGATTTATTGGCTGGATAATTAGAGTAATTCAAATCCAACGCACGAAATCTGATTGCATCAAAGGAATTTTGTATACCTCCTCTCCGGTAATTTGAAGTGTCTTGCATGTACCTTATAGTTTTTACTCGTACTTCCTAATTGTGAATCAGGAGTGTGTCTGTCGTTTAGAGATTAAATAAATGGAATAGATGCCTAAAATCCAATTTGTAGACCACGATAACAGTATCGTAATTCCACGAGGATACAAATCGTCCTTGTGCTCTGTATATTAAAGCATTGTGACGTCTATTGAACTTCGCCAGTTTGCGTGTATTTCCACTGATATCGGTACATGTCTGTCGACGACGTTTCAAGCCAATATTCATTAACAATCTAGTGTGTCATTTAGGGTAGATGGAAGGAAACACAACACTAAAGTTGGGTGACCCAATATTGGCATGACTTGTTCTCACATGGAGTTTGTTGCTCTTACACGAGGACGCATCATAATACAGTCATTGCAAAATGTTAGCCACATTTGCTGCTCTACGGACTCTTATATACATGATTCGTTTTCACTTAGGGCTCTTGCCCAAACATAAGTAGAGGAAAGCTCGAGGAAAGAGCGGGGAAAGCGCGATCCTATCAGTGAGGTGTTAATCACCGATCCGTTGTCACCCCTTTTAACAATATAGAAAAAAGGATCGCGCTTTCCCCGCTCTTTCCTCGAGCTTTCCTCTACTTGTGTTTTGGCAAGAGCCCTTACGGTATCTTAAGGAAACATCTCTAAGGCCTAACACTTTGCAGTGGTTATGGAAGAATATGGGCTTCCTTCAGATATCAAAATCACAATTTTGAGGGACTCGGGTTACCCAGTTTTGTTTAGTCATTAACAATATTAACAAACCATTATATTGTGTATCGAAACGGACAAGCAGTTTAATACATATTCCAATAATATCAAAACAGAGCAACCAACATTTTCATTCATAATTTTAAAGTGTGTGAGATCACACGTCAATATGCATCTGATCCCATTTGTCACTATCTAGGGCCTACCTATTTATCTCAGATTTTGATGGCGTATCTGTCTGTCCAAGAGCTGGTTTGAGATCTTCCAACGACACTTTCCGCCTTGTTGTATCTTTCAACAAACATGCAATGACTGATACCGCTTTCTCCTATATTGGTCAAACGCTGTGGAATGATCTTCCACTCTCCATACGCACCGCATGCAGTGTCAAATCTTTTAAAAAAGATACTAAAAACTCATCTATTTCCGCAGGTGTAATTTGTTGGTCAATTTTAAAAATGAGTGTGTTTTTAATCCATGCTGTTTAATGCCTAAATTGTATCTATATTATAACATTGTATATTTAATGATCTTTTAACCTATTTTAATGTATTTTGATTGGTATTCTTTAATATGTTAATCTTGTAAGTTAAACCCTTTGTCGTTCCAAATGGTTTAACTTATATTTCGCTCTGCATCGCATTGATCACTCTGCAAGAAGATTGCTTCTTTACCAAAAGGGTTTATCTTGTATATGTAATTCCTGTAAAGCGCATTGATCGTGTTTTTGGAAATGCGCTTAGTAAACCACGTTTTCATTCATTCATTCATACTGGTTCAGTTATTCTAGAGATAGACTTTGACGGTTGGGAAAGGTTTCTGAAAAATCTGTTTTGTAATTGTTTAACTAAGTAATAGCCGCGTGGAAATTGTTTTACAGTACTAAATAAAATGGCAGACAATAAACGAATGAAATATTCGACGTCGTTAAAGTAATTAGTAGGATTATCTACTTCTATACTTCCTTCGTGAACCTTAGGACAGTAGGTGATGGGTACCGTAGAAAATACATAGCACAAACATTCTTCTTGTCAATTCTAGTCCAATTTTCGGATGTTCACGGTTAATAAAGCATGTCATAAAATAGTCCCGTGCAGACGCTTTAAAACGAATGGAATTCAAAAGGTAATTAATTTCGTAATACTCACATTAACAATCAGCGGTTTAATAAGCAGAATGCTAGTTGTTTCTTAAGTTGAACACTCGTTTTGAGTGCCCTTTGTTTAATAGTCCAAAATTGTGTGGATTGAAGAAAAAACACCCTCAAAAACAAATACGATACAGCTGTACAGCTATTCATAATATGACCACCTCTGAAGTTCATTTAACTAGCACACTGAATAGTAAGATAGTTGGAGCAATAACGAGTGTCCCACTTCCCCGTTTTTAGGAATAATCGGAAAAGGTGTACTTTAGGTCCCAGATACTGGATCGTTCAATACTGGAACATAAAAAATGCCAGTATCGCCCGATACTGGTACGATTTTACTGTTCCAGTATCGGTCGATACTGGAGAACCAATTTGTGTTCCAGTATCAAGCGATACTGGAACAGTAAAATCCAGTTCGATTTGTCCCAGTATTGAATATTGAATGATACTGGGACATAGTTTTGTTCCAGTATCGTCCGATACTGGTACATTTTATATGTCCCAGTATCGGCCGATACTGGAAAACGACTTTGTACCAGTATTGTACGATACTGTGTGTTCCAGTATCGGACAATACTAGTACAGCCCAGAATCTGGGACATACAGTACACTTTTTCCGAATAATCTTTTTATAAAAAGCTCCACATAAAATCGATTCGGTCAAAACTAATTCTGGGCAACACGTAAGACTAACTCAATTATTCCTACTCTGCACCGTCCTTCAATTGAGTAGTGTAAATACTCAGTAGTGAATGGCGGAGATAAAGTTACATCGTCTGTGTTACAGAATCCCTTGCGGATGCCAAGCAGATCGGATGTGAAACTATTGTAAGACAATAGCACTAAGTCAACCTCAATATCACTAAAACAACAACAATCACGCTGCATCAATGTTTGTAAACTGGCAATTGACATTTATCCCTGTATATATGGATAACCTTAATAGCGGATGAATTTTAGAGTAATCTTAGAGTAAACGATTTCCTTTACTATAATTATCATTGCATTCCTGACACAGTTTGGTAAAATTTGAAGTAGACCCCTTAACCCGTAAGTAAAGAGGAGGAGTTGGATTTATAGGTTTGATACAATTATTTTATCAGGAGATAATGCTGAATTAATAAAGGACTAAAATGGATCTGGATTTTCAAAATCATGAAAATGAAAATAATGTGAAATACATCAGTTATATGATTTTGAGGACATTCTGCTGCATCCTGGCTAATGCTGCTATATTTCGATGCCTGTCAACCCATGTTTACCATTGTTGACATGTTTGGCCTATCCACTACCCAGCATGAATGGTAGTATACAAATATTTAATGATCATGAGGGAAATGGTAGGCCCACGGCCTCCAGTCACCGAGGGGCCAATAGTTTGCACCATTTCCCGAATAAAGATCATTAAATATTTGTTTTATATAACGCATGAAAATATTTCTGTCATTTTACACATTTTCATCAACCATCTTCTTCTTCTTCTCGTAAAGTTCAAACTTCAGTAACTGAAGATAGTCGAACTGTGTGTGGTAGTGATAGTGATACGGTACTCACCTACTTTACTTTAGCAGAGTTGAGCTCCCCATCAGTCCCGAAATCATTAGTTCCCCAAGTAGTCATAAAACAATCCAAAACAAATTGATTCCTCGTCAAAACGTCTTTATCGTGTAATTATTCCACACGAAACAGTTCAAGTTAAAATCATTCAACTGGCAAATGATGTAGTCCTATAATACTAGGCTAGGCCCAGCGGTGGGTCAAGCCAAGCTGCTGGACCTAGCCTAGGGCTAGGCCTAGGTTTATATAATCAGTCCGAAACCTGTCTACGCCATTCAACAGCTCGTTAATGGCATCTTCATCAAGTAATTCAAAACCTAATTGATCCATTCTCGGGCGGTCCATTCTATCTAGAAAAGTTACACAAAACTATAAATATACAGTGCAACCGGGAGCGCAGCAACAGCTGCAGACGACGCGTTTTGTTTACTTTCTCACCGTTTCACGAAATGAAGGTAGGGATGGGCGTACGTGGGGCGTGGGCGAGTCGTGGAAAAAGTGGGCGACTGTCAGGTTCAAAAGCTCCCATCAAAATGTACTATTGACCGCCAGGTCCAAAAGCTCCCATCAAAATGTACTATTGACCGCTTGACCCGTTATTTGGGTGAAAAGGTGAAACTATTTTATGTCACGTGATGCAGTTTCCACCAATAAAATGACAGGAATATTTTCATGCGTTATATAATATAGTCTTCGAATACTCTTCAAACAACATTCAAAGGGTATTTTACTGGTTTTATACCATTCAATAGCATTCGGGCTAACATAGCCTCCCGGGCATAGCATTCAATTTCAGTGGACCTGAATGGTGTTCGAATTGTATAACTGATATATCGTTCAAAACAATGCTATGGCCTATAGTATTTTTTTTCTTGAATGGTAATGTGGGTTGACACCATTCAAAATATGCTAAGATGAGAAGGCTATGTGGTTACATGACCAAATAACTGTCATTTAAAAATGTGCATCCTTTGCTCGATCCCCGTGTGGATTTGATCGCTAGTCATAGGTTCTGCTAGAATCATGCCTATAGACCAACATATATAGCTAATATTTACTACATGTACCACAATAATGGCTTTGTAACACACATAAGCCCTCGTTTATCTGTCATCCACGTAAACACCGAGCCTCTGTGGTCTAGTGGTTAGTTCTTCGCGGCGATAGTGAAGAGGGACCGGGTTCGAGACCGTGTATTGTTTTTGAATGACCCTCTCCTTAATTGTTATTTTTTTCATTGGCTTACAAATTAGAGTAATACAAACAAATGTACAAACAAATGCATGACGTCGAATTGTATTGCAGGATCTTAGTGTCCGTCGAAATCCAATTCATAGACCATGCACGATCAAATCTCGTAGGTCAATTCCTTAGGGATAGACCTTCACCTTGTGTGTCATATTAATGCATTTGTGATATAATGTCATTGTAACAGGTTATTGTACTCCACAGACAATATGAATACTCTTAACCTTATTGCATGAGACTTGCAAGACGTTAGTATCAACAACAGTCTGATTCCCTGGCTACTAATCACTTTACATGTTTAACGCCCTGTTATGCCAATATTCACTGGCAGTATTGTTTGTCATTTTGGGATTATGGTATGATAAACAAACGTGTATGCATGATTTAAGGAACACTTTAACTCGGCCCATTACAAATTACTTATTGTGTTAGGATGAGATGGACAGAGTTCGTGTATATTTGCAAGAAATATTTTGCCAAATGTTTATACGTTAAAAATGTTTATTTAAAAAAGTTCATAAAGATCGTATAAAACGAGTATTATGAGCCAAAAACCACAAATGCCCAGTATAAATGCCCCTTTTTTACATGCGATACTGGTTTACTGACTTTCTAATCAGAGCAATGGAAACCTTTCCTGACGTATAATTAGATTGTTTTGTACTATTTCCCATCCTCAAGTGACTTAATCAGTACGTTTCAGTGCGCCAAAGATATAGGAAATGACCAAAATGGATTGATACTGAAAATCCAATCAAACTGATAAAAACCTTTTAATACCACAGGGATGTGACACCCTCTTGTGTTCACATTGAAGCATTCATACTGCCATGTTATAACTATAATTGACCAAGCTCAGATCTAACTTTCTACTAGCCTTTTAGTTTACTCCACAATAAATATGAATTGTGTTTATACATTTTCCTAGTCGTTAGTATTATCACCGTTTGTCTAGACGTTAGTATTACCACCTTTCGCCTCTTCACGACTAATCACGGTACATGTCTTATAACGACGTCTCAAACCAGTATATTCATTATTGGTCTCGTTTGTCAATTTGGGATGATGGTGGGGATTAGGGAAACAACATAAAGTGGCAATTAACAAAAGGATATATTGTGCATAGCTTCAAGTGTGGGGGCACTTATTATTATTCGGCGGTCGATTACAAATGGCTTTTAGTTTCAATAATATTTGATATAACTGATTTTTCCTATTGGTCATTATTACAAATGTATAATATATATAAACATGCCATTACTTGTGAAACAGAGCTCTAGGTACTAGTCTAATAAAACATCGCGTATGATATATTTTTTTGGAAAACATGGTTCTGAAATATATAAAAGCAACCTGTAGTATTATTTGTGTACATAACCACTCCAAGTTGGATTTTGCGGAAGCGACAGTAAGGTTGTGACGCTAATTTTATCTCATTTCATATACCTCTTTAAAGCAATATTATGTGATATTTTTCATTTAATTATAATGCGCGAATATGCTGATGAAGAAGTGTCCCTTTCCTGGCCGTTCTCTTACCGAAGTATGCTTTGTAGTTAGAACAAAGTAGAGTAAGGCATTCGTCAATGTCATTGTATTATCATAATATCTCTGTATTGGTATAGCTCCTGTCCACAAGCCTTTTGAACATATTTTGAGTTTCTTACCAGAATGTTTTACTAAACGTCTCCTACTTAAAAGTGACTGTCGTATAGGGAATAATTAAATGGAATCGACGCTGATAATCCAATTTGTAGACCACGTTAAAAGTCTCGTAATTCCACGGGGATATAATTCGACCTTGTGCTCCATATATTAAAGCATTGAGACTTCTATTGAATATCAGGATTCTAATTTACTACGATTGCAACCCTGATATCACCTTCCGGTGGCATTTTAGTTTATTCTTATTTCCTTATCGTATCACGGTGTATTGCACAGAGATACATGCAAGACTTGAGTATTTATTCAAAAGTAACATGATACTGTTTGAAGTGAAAGTAAGTAAGAAATGGTTCAAGGGACCCCATAAAATGCTTCATAGCAATAAGTATCAGATTACCCATATTTGTTTATAAAACAGCTCGCAAAAGTTCGTGTATAGATGTATGTTACGGCTAGATCGATAAACAAATGAAGCTTATTGATCTGTATTTAGGAATGTAAAAATTAAAATATTACTAAAACAGGATCTACAAGTACTTGGCCGATACGACGCGTGAACTTTAACGGGAGCACTCAGAGAGGGATACGTTTTTTTAAACTTTAACGACAATTATGGAACAGGGAAATGTACGATCATTAAAAGGGAGTGTTGGAACAGGGAAACGAACGGTATTGTAAACGGACCACCAAAACAGAGAAACGTACGTCATGTAGTAATCATTATGAAGCGCTTGAAAAAAAGAAACGTACGGTATTCTATGATCTTTAAAGGAAGCCCTGGAAAGGTAAACGCACGTAATTGAAGTCGTTTTCTACCATGTATTTCTTAAAAAAAAAACCCACATGTCCATATTATATACTTGATATTAAGAGGATGGCGGTGATTTGTGCCATGCTTGGATACATAACATTTCTTATACATAACATTTCTTATAAGGCGCAATATCCAAATACATGATCAAGTCGCAACAAAACTTGGATAGTAACTTGATTGCAGTAATTTGCAGTGTATCACACGTGACTTCTTTAGTAAGACCCTTTCTTGTTGAATACCTCTTTTCTCCATGCTTTTTAAAACTTTCAAATCTTACTATTATGTTTTTACAAATGACCTGAATATTTATCCATGCCGTGCTTAGCTTTTGCTGCGAGCTCGACAATAGTGTTCTTGTTCCAATAATTTTCTTCTGATATTGTATATCGACTATTCGACTTTCTTGCGGAAATTAAACAGTCAGGAAGTGCTTTACAGTGATAAGCCTTTAAACAGTTTTCAATGACCCTCATATATGTAAATGTTAGTTTGAAGTCCATCCTTACGGTGAACAAGTTATCCTCGGTATTGTGTGATTTTGACGCAGTCTAGTATTACATTTCTTGTTGACCCAAGTAATTCACTCATATTATATACCCTGGATATTAGGCAGCACAGCAGTTTCTACCTTTTTGGCCACTATAGTTCAATCAGTTCCAAGTTTGCGAGAAATATGCGGTTTTGATCTATCCGCGCCAAAAAGTAATCCAAGTGTTCGCGCGCGATTTTGGCAAACGCACGCTCTTCTTAATTCATTCGCTCCTGTAAACAGGTTCGCCAATTTGGAACTGACTGAACTATAATATGACCCCATTTTGGAATTGAAAGTCATCATATTTCCCGCCTAAGAATATCAATCAGGAGAAATCCATTGACAAGTATAAGATGAAAATTGAATTACAGATATAATTCTACTGGTTTTGTGAAGCATAGTTCTCGCAAAGCTTATTGAAAACCTGATGGATGCTTTGACTGTAATTTTGTGGATTTGGATTTGTGTTTTGTTTCCGAAGGTTGGGTCCATCAAGTATGAAATGGGTCCGAGTGTATACACTTTCGAACAAGAGCTAGTGTGTGACAGAGCATGTTATAATAAGTGACCTTAGGTTAAAAAAGAAGTAAAAAAGAAATGAAAAAGGGGCCTTTGAGTGTAGGGTTTTCGATAACAGCGTTAAAACGTACGACATGGGTCTTTTTTGCCGATTCGAAAATGTTTTTTTACCCCTTGTTTTCAGAATGTACAATCTTTGTTTTCATGTTTCCACTAATGGTGACCTATTCACCCCTTCTATTGAGTAAATTTCAACGGAAAGGTCCTGTGGCAAAGGTGTAACTTAAGGGTCCGCTTATACACTTTTTAGAATATAAAACTTAAAAGTGTTAACGTCGTGTTTCTGCTTTCGCTTATTTCGCATGCCAGTTTTCTAAAAGTATCCAAATGTTGACTATGTTACACTTCATGTATAAAATGTAAAATATGGAATATCTTGATCGTAATACTTTTACATACCGCGTGTCGGTAATTGCGCGTTTTACCATTGATTTTCTAGCTCAGCCAATGTTTGCAAAGAACAAATCCGTTATACACCTATCAGTTGTAAGACGCACTATACGACCCCCGGGAGAGGTGCGTCATTGGTGCGTCGTTTACCACCACATTCTTGACGGAGGGTACGTCAGTGGCAGCCTTTGGTCCGTCACGAAATTGACGAAGGGTGCGTCAATGTCCGTCACTTTACATGGGTGCGTCACAGTGTATATCATTTTTACGAACACCAAAATACGATTATTAATTTTTCGTGCATGATCCTAGTGAAATTCACTTTATTCTGTTTTAATACTGAATGAAGCAAAATTCACTGAATTAAATGATTTTTAAAATAAATCAACTGATTTCACTAGGATCATGTACGAAAAAAAATAATCGGGGGGGGGGGGGGGGGAATGGGGGAGGAGTTGTGCGGCTGGAGATTCAAATAAAATAACCCTACCCATTTCTAAGGGTGATGTTGGAAAAAACGGTACTCATTTTTCGCAAAGTATCTAGAAAATAGACCAATTTTTGCAATTCGCGAAAATAGACCCATTTGTACATTTTGTTGTTGTTGCGGAAAATAGACCCATCTGTAACAAGTGGGGCAATTTCTATTTTTAGGGATCTTCCATCACAAAATCATACCCCATTAGGGATTTTTAACAAAAAGCGACCCATAGAGCGGCACATCCCCATATACCGTATTAAGAGAGTACCCCCACCAGGAGGACGGGTTAGGCCTACATAGAATTTCTCAATCAAGCTCACGGACACCAACCAACAAAAAATCGGGTATTAAAAGGGAATAAAAAGAGGGAAAAAAACTACGAGATATTTGATTGAACAAATAAGAACACAATTAGAGCCCAGCCGCCCGGAAAAAGGCCAAATGGTGTTTACCTTTAATAAATTCGCGGCCGGGCCGAGGCTAAGCTGGGGAGCCGGGGCAATCTCCTATATGTACAGTCGGTTATGACCACCTCCTTGATCACAGGCCTATCCTCGTGTCCGCCCCCATCCAAAAACAAATGAATATTAATTATATTAAGTATAATATAAATATAATATATAATATTATTTCAAATAGTCATGAGTAATACACAGCTCCGTGTCATACTGATATTCGAGGGGCCAGGGTTAACAACATCGAATAAGGGCAGATTCCCCGTGAATCAAAAGTAGTTTCATTTTCAGTAGTCACGTGTTTTATCCAGTTCAGTCAACGATATTGGACAACGGGGGTGCGTCATATGGTCCGTCAGAATCAACCAATGGTGCGTCACAAAATTGACTGAGGGTGTGTATTGTATGACAAAGGTCCGTCACTTTTTTGACACAGGGTTCGTCATGGTACATGAGAAGTTGACGCACCTCGGTAAAGTCACGCACTATTCTCGGGGGTGGTATAGTGCGTCTTACAACTGATAGGTGTATTAGGGAGTTACTTATTATATCTTTCAAATTCACATTAATATCTACATCTTGGATGGATTTTGAACGACAAAACAAACAATGTTTGCTGCTCATCTTATCCAATCCCATCCTGTTGTGCAATGCAGTAGTGTAAATATTAATATACAGCTAGATTACTCAGTAGTGAATAGTGGAGATGAAGTTATATATCCTGTTTTAAAGAAACCATTGCTGATCACAAGCAGATCAGATGTGAAACTAGTGTAAGACAATTATAGCACTAAGTCAACCTCAATCACAAGATTAACAACCAGCATGCTGCAATGATGTTTGTAAACCTGTAATAGGTATATATGGAGTACTTAAATGGTAAATAGATTGAGAAAATCCCAATAAACCATACTAATACTAGCCTTGGTTCCAGGCTGATCACTCACCCCCTTTTACACTATACTACTACAGTTGAAACTGCTGTACTTATTATTTCCTGCCACAGAACAATTTTGCTAACTGGATACAGGTACAATAAGCAGACTGTGTCCCAGCCTACATACCTACACATCCCTAGCCCGATCAGCCTTGGTACTTCTGTAATTAGTTCTACAGTGTTTCAAATGATGCTGAAGGGAAAATTGTGAGCCAATCCACTGACCATTTCTCTAGGGCCTGTGGCCAATGAAATTCACCTTGTAACCATAGTGATCTCAGCCTTACTGCTACTGGTATTGTACAGGCACACATCATTTTATTTGTAGGGGTAAAAGTAGGGGAAAACAAATTGCTGATGATGGTTCAGGTTGTTTTATGACACATGGAACTATTGAATGTGGTTACACATTGATTTCTCTATCAAAGCTTCACTAGATGGCGATTCTTTATTCTAAAACTTGCAAATAAAAGAAATATATACATGTAATATGATTTTGTCACAACCCATTGAAAAATGGAATATGCTTTCAACATTTTGAGTGGCACATCAGAAGACACACCTCTATAGCTGGACATCTGGCACTAATAACAGAAGTGTCAAGTCTCGGTGGGCGAGCAGATCAGTAACCTGGGTAGATCGGTGACTGGGGTAGTAGATTAGTAATATGGCTCAACAGTGGCTAGGGTCAATGGTGTTACCTTATATTTAAGGACATTATTGTAAAGTGTCATGACTGGCATACTAAAAGGTAATTAGCAAAAATAAGATGGAAGATGGAAATGACTAACAAGAAAGACTTGAAGCAAGTCTATACTAATACGTGATTGGGATTTATTTAATATTTCAAATTGTACGTTATCATTCACCGTGACAAAATATGCGCGTGAAAATTACAAATCTACATTCAAAGAATATCGAAGACCTATCTTGATTATCTCCTCCACCTTCCTAACCTATCAATGTTAGGTCTGTTAACTTGGCTGCTGAAAAATCAAATTCGATCAACATTGATTAGTGGTAATGGGGTGGGTATATTACCAATTGCGTACCAAATTGTGCCAACATTATTGCCTGGATTGTCTGAATTAAGTCAACTTATTTAGCCTTTTCAGTCAAAACAGGCCGTGCCGATCTTAAACAAGTCTCCACATGGCAACACTCATTTAGTGCGTAGACTAAGAGCGCAATTGAGTAAGAAGGGGTGTGTCTGTAGCCTTAATGTTATCATTGGGGTTGTTCCGTTTTATTACCAATCTCACCGGTTTTGTTCCTATATCCGCATCTACAAAATGTAAAATGTCGTGGCTATCATTGACTCAACTGTAAGCCCTAATTCACGTTTTGGAAGATGTATGGCACTTGAAGAATACGGCTGATATTATTATATGTACACACACGACGTTAGTGTTAACCCCAATTGGCTTCTCCGGCGAATTATCACGGTGCAATACGACGTCACCTCAAGCGAATATTCCTTATCAGTCACGTTTGTCATTTAGGAATGATGGAAAGAGAGGCAACACAAAGTGTACATTAACGTAACGAGTTTAACTCGATCCATTACAAATGGCTATTAGTTTCCACTTATTGTTTATGAAACTAGGATGGATAGACAGGTGTGAGTATAGCTACAAGCGAATGTCATAACCTTCATTTTTACAAAAGATATAATATTTTAGGATTTGCAAATACCTTAACACTAACACTAACAGTGGGATTGTTCGCCTACTGAAATTGCTTTAACCGTTATCGTGAAGATGCAATGGTAGTGTGCCCTTTTCAGAAATATAAATGTTTTGTTGTTAACTCCTACGCACGAAATCTAATCACATCTTAGGATCTTTGTATTTGTATATCTCTTCTCTGGCACCTCAAACATATCTTAAGTGTCTTATAGGGGCCTTTTATTTTAACCTCTACTACTCACAAGTACTACGGCAAGAATATAACGGACTTCAAATGCAGCGCCCACTAGCGACCAGCTGAACAATATGAATCGAACCACAGCTAAACATCAATGGTCGCTTGCTCTGATGTCAATTGTCTTAAGGCCCTGTCACACCTAGGCGTATCGCCTGAACGTATGCCAACGTATGCGAAATATCGAAAAATACGTTGGTGTACGTTGGTGGACGCTGATATAAGATGGGGTAAGTTGGGGGATACGTTTACGTTAAGAGCACGTTGTGATGCTCTGTGAAAATTTGGAACACGTCGAACCCGCGAACAAATTATTGAGCATGTTCAAAATGTCTCGGCGTACACAATGAGTGCTTAATACGTTCTGCATAAGTTCCCGATTGATTCGTGGTACGTTAGACATACGTTTACATACGCTGACATACGTTAGACATACGTTGACATACGCTGACATACGTTAGAGATACGTTACTTGTTAGTTATAGGTTGGACCTATATATTTATCCTTCTAGATATTTTAATAGTTATCATCTAGGCTGCGTTTACTTGAACTGGCAACACTTGTCCCGCCGTGTACGAAACTCAATTTCTACAGCGGCATAAGTCACGTGTTTGTTGTACGCTGTGGATACGCCGAGGATACGTCGAACACGGCAGACATACGCTACGAATACGTTAAGCATACGTTGGTCATACGTTGGTCATACGCTCGCATACGCTGTGATAAGTTTGTTATAAGTTAGTGATACGCTATCAATACGTTAGTCATACGCTATGTATACGTTCAATACGCTATGGATACGCTATGGATACGTCCATTCCATCACCGATGTCGACTTTTCCTACGCAATTCGTTGGGAAGTTGGACGTTTTTGGACGTTCTTGGACTCTGACAATTTTCGAGCTATTTTTTTAATACGTCGGCATACGTTCAGGCCACGTTCAGGCCATACGCTATGGTGTGACAAAGGCCCTGTCACACCATGACGTATCGCCTGAACGTATGCCGACGTATACAAAAAATAGCTCGAAAATTATCAGAGTCCAAGAACGTTCAACTTCCCTACGAATTGCATATGGGCCTGTCACACCATGGCTCATTGCCTGAACGTATGCAGACGTATACACAAAATAGCTCGAAAACTGTCAGAGTCCAAGAACGTCCAACTTCCCAACAAATTGCAATATTTTGGTTTATCAATGCTAGATAGCTATTTTCAGCAGACGTACACCAACGTATACCAACGAGTGACGTACCTCTAACGAATGTCAGCGTATGTCAACGTATGTCTAACGTACCACGAACGTACCGGGAACTTATGTAGAACGCATTAAGCACACGTTGAGTACGCCGAGAAATTTTGAACATGCTCAATTATTTCTCGCGGGCTCGACGTGTTCCAAATTTTCACAGCGTATAACAGCGTGCTCTTAACGTAAACGACGTACGTATCCCCAACTTATATCAGCGTACACCAACGTACACCAACGTACACCAACGTATTTTCGATATTTTCGCATACGTTGGCATACGTTCAGGCGATACCAAAATCTCAATTCTGTGAGGGTATAATGTGTTAAATCCGGTTAGCTAAATTTGAGAGGTCTTTACCATGTTTAACAATGTGCATTGGAATGGACAAGCAGTTTAATTTATATAAAATGTATATTATACTCCAATGATATCAAAATGAGCAATCAGCACTATCATTCATGATATTAAAGTGTATGGGAACACACATCACGAAATAGGTAATTCAACCGAGGGATATACAACATCTGTTTCCTTTGGCTGTCACTACCTGTGTTTTATAGATGTGTTTATAGAAGAAACGATTCTGGTTATTAACCATTTTCTACCTGATTAGTCTTTAAAAGTCGGACAACATTAGACAAACGATATGTCAAGAAAGGTAGACTTTATACAATCTTGAACATTGTACTTTGGACAACGTTTTTTATTTCCGTTTTGTTAACTAATATATTTTACCGGTCAATTGATATATATGTTTATAACGCTAATGGTTTTCATTAATCATTGATTTTCGTCCAAACCTAAGAATTAACCATCGGGATTTGTTCATACAAAGGCACGGGCATGGGCAAATGAGCAAGTCTTAAAGTTTTTCAAATACTACGCAATTAATGTTTTAAATAAGACTTCCCGAGAATGATAAACACCCAGTGCACTGAGAGAAACATGTAAAACAAATCTTTACAACTTTTAACTGGTAGTGCTATATTATATTCAAACCTTGGTCTAAGGGCACAATGAAAAATAAGAAATACAAATGTATTCGTATACTTATAAAGCTATCAAATGCCTGAGACTCTGATCCTCCTATTGTCAGTTTTCGTGGTAAATCTCTGTAATGTGTACATCGTTGCAACCACGAGACCTATAGTAATCACATAATATTCCACCGGGCATGCCGGGGTTGATTGACATAGAACTATAATTTGAAGACCCTATTATATTGTCCCATTTCTTAAATGCATCCTACGCCATGGATTGCTTTGTGTATTTTCTCTCTGTTTATTTCTTTGTTATTAAATGCTCAACAAATGCATCGTATGTTCAACCAATGTTCGCCACGGGGGATTGCTCTGCTGTCTGTTCAATAGCTCTCGTATTGACCATGCTAGCGTTTGAGATGCCCTCGCTACCGTCGTTCTTTACAGTTAGTTTCTTCCTACTCCGAATCGTTATTCCAAACAAAATGTGGAAAAAATAGTCTACAGATGTTGGCAATCACTATGATTATGATGCACACAATATGGCAACTCAATGAAATAACTACGGCAAATTACGTCTGGATTGGCTAGCAAAACCGGACCGGCCATGAAGTACGTCTTATCTTCATGCCGCCATTGATATTTTATCTCAGTGCATTGACAATCCTAAAGCTAGTCCAGCCAGCTTGACTAACCTAAAGCTAGTCCAGCCAGCTTAAGCTAGTCAAGTCACCTTGTCTAATAAGCTAGTCCAGCCACAGACTAGTCCAGCAGGACAAATCAAGCTAGTCAGGCTTAGCCGGACCAACCTTAAGCTAGTCAAGTTGGTCATAAACTATTATATCCAGCAGGCTTGACTAACCTGCATGACTAGTTTAAGCCAGTCCAGCAGGCTTGACTAACCTGCTCGACTAGTTTAAAGTTAGTCCAGCCTGTGTCTGACTAGTTTAAGTTTTCAGTGTAGTAAACAAAATGTTTGTGAATATTTTCGGCTCTATATTGCTCTTTGTTAGTCGAACATGAATATAGATTGCAAAATAAATACAATACAGATGTACAGTTATTATTACCAACCTTGAAGTTCATTAGTACATAACTAGCACATTGAATAGTATGGTATACATTAGAGTTGGTGCAATAACGCGTTCCACTGCCCCGTTTTCAGGAATAATCTCTGTAAAGGTTCCACATAAAATCGATACGCTCAAAACTAATTTTGAGCAACACGTAAGACTAACTCAATATTTGCCATTCCTACTCTGCACCGTCCTTCAATTGAGTAGTGTAAACACTTACACACAATTAGGACAACTATGGCAAGATATAGGAGACGTTTAAAAAGGTAGGTTTTGAGTTTCCTACCTCATACCATTTTAGTCCGCCCTCTATGTCTAATGTGGTTGCCAGTTCTTTATTTTGAGAAATGGTATGAAATTGTGGTAGGTATGAAATAAAACCTACCATTGACAAAAAATCGGAGCTTATGTATTTCTTTATTTTTTTCAGAATTGTAATGTATTTCTTTATTTTGAGAAATGGTATGAAATTGTGGTAGGTATGAAACAAAACCTACCATTGGAAAAAAATCGGAGCTTATGTATTTCTATATTTTTTCAGAATTGTAATGTATTTCTTTATTTTGAGAAATGGTATGAAATTGTGGTAGGTATGAAATAAAACCTACCATTGACAAAAAATCGGAGCTTATGTATTTCTTTATTTTTTCAGAATTGTAATGTATTTCTTTATTTTGAGAAATGGTATGAAATTGTGGTAGGTATGAAATAAAACCTACCATTGACAAAAAATCGGAGCTTATGTATTTCTTTATATTTTCAGAATTGTAATGTGTTTCTTTATTTTGAGAAATGGTATGAAATTGTGGTAGGTATGAAACAAAACCTACCAATGGAAAAAAATCGGAGCTCATGTATTTCTTTATTTTTTCAGAATTGTAATGTATTTCTTTATTTTCAGAAATGGTATGAAATTGTGGTAGGTATGAAAAAAAAACCTACCATTGACAAAAAATCGGAGCTTATGTATTTCTTTATTTTTTCAGAATTGTAATGTATTTCATTATTTTGAGAAATGGTATGAAATTGTGGTAGGTATGAAATAAAACCTACCATTGACAAAAAATCGGAGCTTATGTATTTCTTTATATTTTCAGAATTGTAATGTGTTTCTTTATTTTGAGAAATGGTATGAAATTGTGGTAGGTATGAAACAAAACCTACCAATGGAAAAAAATCGGAGCTCATGTATTTCTTTATTTTTTCAGAATTGTAATGTATTTCTTTATTTTCAGAAATGGTATGAAATTGTGGTAGGTATGAAATAAAACCTACCATTGACAAAAAATCGGAGCTTATGTATTTCTTTATTTTTTCAGAATTGTAATGTATTTCATTATTTTGAGAAATGGTATGAAATTGTGGTAGGTATGAAATAAAACCTACCATTGACAAAAAATCGGAGCTTATGTATTTCTTTATATTTTCAGAATTGTAAAGTATTTCTTTATTTTGAGAAATGGTATGAAATAGTGGTAGGTATGAAATAAAACCTACCATTGACAAAAAATCAGAGCTTATGTATTTCTTTATTTTTTCAGAATTGTACCGTATTTCTTTATTTTGAGAAATGGTATGAAATTGTGGTAGGTATGAAACAAAACCTACCATTGGAAAAAAATCGAAGCTTATGTATTTCTTTATTTTTTCAGAATTGTAATGTATTTCTTTATTTTGAGAAATGGTATGAAATTGTGGTTGGTATGAAATAAAACCTACCATTGACAAAAAATCGGAGCTTATGTATTTCTTTATTTTTTCAGAATTGTATTGTATTTCTTTATTTTGAGAAATGGTATGAAATTGTGGTAGGTATGAAATAAAACCTACCATTGACAAAAAATCGAAGCTTATGTATTTCTTTATTTTTTCAGAAATGTAATGTATTTCTTTATTTTGAGAAATGGTATGAAATTGTGGTTGGTATGAAATAAAACCTACCATTGACAAAAAATCTGAGCTTATGTATTTCTTTATTTTTTCAGAATTGTAATGTATTTCTTTATTTTGAGAAATGGTATGAAATTGTGGTAGGTATGAAATAAAACCTACCATTGGAAAAAAATCGGAGCTTATGTATTTCTTTATTTTTTCAGAATTGTAAAGTATTTCTTTATTTTGAGAAATGGTATGAAATTGTGGTAGGTATGAAATAAAACCTACCATTGACAAAAAATCGGAGCTCATGTATTTCTTTATTTTTTCAGAATTGTAAAGTATTTCCTTATTTTGAGAAATGGTATGAAATTGTGGTAGGTATGAAACAAATCCTACCATTCAAAAAAAAATCGGAGCTTATATGAATCAAAACCTACCATTGACAAAAAAAATCGGAGCTTATGTATTTCTTTATTTTTTTCAGAATTGTAATGTATTTCTTTATTTGGAGAAATGGTATGGAAATCGTGGTAGGTATGAATCAAAACCTACCCTTTGAAAAATATAAGAGCTTTAATGTATTTCTTTATTTTTGAAATTTGCAATGTATTTCTTTGTTTGTCAATATATCGCCCTCTACCGTCAGGGTTCTCTTGTATTTCTTTATTTTCAGAAATGATATGAAAATTGTGGTAGCTATGAACTAAAAGGTATGAGGTATGGCTTCAGAAAAAAAAGATCCGCTTTTTTTAGCGTCTCCTATATCTTGCCATATCTATGACCGATGGACAGAAAGCCGACGTACGGGTTGAAAGTGATGGTTGCGCTGTATAAATGATCAACTCGTAAATTATAATGGGAAGTCGTAACACATGTTTACGATCCAAAGCACAATAACTGCCCATTCCTTTGTGGGTCATTAAGGGAAAACCTTACGCTGCTTTATTAGGTGAATATTTATGTTAAACAAATCCATAGTTTACTCACGTTTAGACGGTTTTATCTTCACGGTCGGAAGACCTCTCCATAAATGACGGAGTCCACTTGCTTTTCCCTCGTGATTTGTAGTCATTCTCATTCTCAGGATGTGTTGGCGTTGTCAGTGGATCGTAAACATTATTTATGGAATAAATACCCTGGTCACGGTTACGATTTTGTCCCTCTGTTTGCGTATCCTGATCGAGTCTCTTCTTCATCAAGTATATCCTTTAATTAATATTAACTTTCGATTTCCTATTTGTGTGCATGCCATTATATGAACTTAAACGCTAAGGACATTAGTGTACGGTCAAGCATATGTAAGCACACACAGGGTTCACGATATAATAAAGTTGAAATAGCCATGATGCATAAGATTATCTTCATGAAAGTCCTTGCTGTTCAAATATATCTTGGACGGGAAACCAAAATTAATACATATAACCTCCCAATTGAATAATGAAACATTAAAAATTGTATTTTCCAGATATTCCGTTTACCCTAAAACAAAAGCTTAGGTTTACCGACCAACAGGGCAAATTATCTATTATAATTTCATATTTAGCTATCAGTCGACGAAAAAAAGAAACCCTGCTGTTGCAAGCAAAATGTTTACAGATTTGAAAACATTTTGACAGACATTTTGTGATTTTCACTGTCATTTTCAAGGGGAAATTAGAAAGAAAAAGGCATAATTCTGTTATAATACCCTACACGTCCACACCAACATCGGTAGTATGCGTCGTTCTTAAAAATCACGCACTATGAATACCCCTGTGAAGGGTATAAGGCCTAGTAAAAAAAGTTCCATGTTTCCCGTCCCCGCCCGCCTCCGTTTTAGCCGCCGCCTCCTTTTTTTTTACTATTTAATATTTGAAATAAAAAATAAAAATATTTCTTTTTCTTTTTTTTTAATTTAAATTTTAAATTTTCAGAGCTTTAATTGGTCACCTAAACAGCATCGATTGACCCCTACCTGACTCCTCAAGTGACCTATATCAAGTATAATATTATCTTGGTTTGTTGAAATAATTTAGAAATCCTTTCATTAATTCAAAAAACATTTTAATTTTAAACAACGAGCAAGACAGTTTTGAATTATTTTTAACATTTGAAAAATACCTAAATTCAGTAAATAATCATTAAATATGGGAAGAGAAGTGTTGACTGTAACATAATAAAAAACTGATTTGTAAATGTTTGTATATATTTCATTTCATTTTTGTTTATTTTTGAAATTGAGTTAAACAAATTATAACTGCTGTTATGCATGTTATGTTGAATAGCATTCAAAACCTATTTGTCATTTCATCCATCATTCATAAATTAAACATTTTTCTTTACCAGATCACAGGCAGGCATAGGATACAAACAACAATTATAATTTTATTTGACCCAAATTTAAGAGAAAAAAATATATGCAAACATTTAGTTACATATCTTTACAGTGCTACCGTATCATTTTACAGGCAACACGTCTATTGCACAAATAATAAACAAAATGCACTGAATTTAGATGGGTTTTTTTTGTTTCTCTAGCAAGTATAGCGGAAACTCTGTTTAGGAGTGTCCCGACACAGTCAGTTGGTCACTTTCGACGTGTCAGCCATCTTGGAAATAAAGAGCAAAAAATTGGAAAATAGTAAATAGTAAGACCCTCCCTCCTCCTTTTTTTAAAAAGTCCGGACGGGAAACATGTTATTTATTTTACTATGCCTAACAGAATTGCTCCGAAAAAACCCCGACCGACCGACCCGACCTGAGAAGTTCGTTTGCCAGTATGACAGGGTTTTTTGTATTCGTCGCCTCATGGAAAATATTACTTGCGGATAATTTCCGTTAATGGAAATATAGTTTCATATATTCTGCGAATAGTATACAGTCATGACAGTTCGTTGTCCTTACGACGAAAAACGGGATTCAATTGCAGTAAAAGTTAATTTCCTCGATAAAGTTAATTTCCTCGATGTTGCTTTTTCAAGACAAATTGATACGCTCTGGTACTAGCGATACATCACGCATGCTAAATGGCTATACAACGGTTCAGTCACACACCGGATTGAAACGGCAATAGAGAAACCCTCTTACGCCTGTAATTACGGGAATTGGCGACTTTTTAAAATATGTGTACTTGCTTGTACTTGAAGGGGCACTGAGAGATTGTCGAGAAAAATGAAAGTTGGAAAAAGGGTAATTGTTTCAATAAATAATGTACGTAGGAACCCTGAAGTGTAATAACTTATTGGGAAAGGGTTGAATAATGGCGCTATACAGAAATTCGGTTGAATCAATTGAGGACCCTAGATCTAAAAGGGGGTTAAGTCACAATCTTGTGAAATTGTAGTTGAATATCAGTTTCTGTTATGTAACATAGAAACGATAGTGTTCTGTGCGAACACAGGAAATATGTAAAATGTTACACAAGCTGTGTAAACTTTTCAAATTTTCTCAGTGTAGTAAAGCTATGTAAGAGTCCATGGGAGGTACAACCCGAGTTGGTCAAGTCCACACATGGACACAATGAAACCCGTTTTTGCCATTTTTCTCAATGTGACTTAACCCCCTTTTAGATCTAGGGTCCTCAATTTATGTGGCAAGTGGTGCTGATAATTTCGATTGTGATCTACATCGCAATAACCAAATCGTGAAAATGTACACGTTAGACGGCGAATAAAGGTAAACTGTTTCAGATGGTAGTTATAGTATGTGTCTAAAAGTATTACGTAGGTGCATTAATTGGGGGCGCACTCCAATACGGATCTCTCAGTGCCCTTGAACTACATCATCAAGTTTGAGCAAACCGTAAAAGAGGAACTATTGACGGGGTTTAACCTGTTTAATTTAGTGTAGTATTGTGTAGGCCTATAGGTTTCATGATCGGTGTACGGAATACGAAATCATATGTTTTCGCAACCGCCGATGCTTTCGTAACGCTTTAACGCTTTCACGTAATAAAATAAGATCATTACGAGTCAGTGACCGAATATTCATTATAGAATATAGACTAACTGCGTGTTATGCAGTGCGTGTGGTAACAACTACTAATGGTCAAACAATATTAAAATACGTTAGAAATGTTGAGGTATCGAGGTAAAGTATAATAAATATGGTCAAGTGCGTGTTGTGTAATACGTGTTGTCATACCTAGTTAAAACGACGATAACGATGTATTATAAATATCCGAAGAAGTACAAAATGCCATTAAAGCGGGTAGTGCCAACTTGAACTCGAACTTCAATTTGGGAGATACAGAATGTTATAAATTCAAGATCAGGGTTTTTCTTATCTTACTGTTAGGATATGGTCGACAAATACGAGTGTCAATAGTTTGTTCACCTCAATATAGCCTATGTATCGAATAAACGAATATTACGAACTTTCTGTTCTAACAAATCGATATGAATTTGACTTTATGTAATATATACGTCCATATTAATATTTAGCCTATATCATGGCAACAAGGGTTACAAGACGTCATTGTTCTTGTATGTTGGTCCTCATCATACTAAGGGAGGGGGTACACAGGTGGCATCAATATGCAACAGAAAGTTACCTAGGGAATCAAGGGAGTCGTTTTAACATCCTTTGTGATCATGTTGACGAGGCAAATTAATGAGGGTACCACCTGTTATACCCGGGGTAGGGTAAGCCGTCAAAGTTTGAGGTTAGGTGGTTGCAACCGTACCATAATTATTTCAAATCGCCATTTTGAAAGATATCCTTATAGTGTAGTCTTGAATCTTATATTATCATGATTATTGGTTAGAAACATTATCGCGAACACGTACATCACGTACATAAGTCCCAGAATACTAGTTTCGAGAAATAATCGTTTAAAGTTTTGAAATTTCACACATGCTATAATCAACGTTGTAGTATCGAAGTCTTATTTGGTGGAAGTAGTCAAAACCAAAAGATGATCATTTTTGGCAAATTACAATGTTGTGGCAATTATCGATTTCTTGAAATTAATAACATCTTTTATGGATTTAAGGACATTTTCTACGATAATCATGATCCATATCAAAACAAATGTAATTATTTCAAAAGTGACTGTTCACATAGTCATTCGTATCACCTAACGAGCACTTGCATAAAATACACAAACAGAAGGTGATTACCGCCCCCCCCCCCCCCCCCCCCCCCCCCACCTAGCCACCCCTGAATATGTTCAAACATCGAGATATATCGGCGCAAATGATGGATTGACGATTACATAGACATAGACCCATAAACCTCAGCATTTTTCGGCACCAGGTGGATTACTGATTACTTTGGAGGGGTAATAACCACCTCCCCCAACCCCCTTAGCTAGTAGGACGATGGGTAATTAACTCTCCGTTGTTACGTTATCATTAGCGTATCGTAAACCTTTTCATATAGACTGACTCCCTTTTAGGAATGCTGAAATATTTCGACTTTGCCACCCTTATAAGGATATGACATCCTGGCGGTTCGATTCCCCATAACAGTTAGTTCTTTTAGCGGGAATAGTGCTACGCATTTGATCTTTAATTAAAACTAACCAATAATATATTGTTTTATAATAGCCGGATCCATTAGAGGTTCAATAGAATAAGTCGGGGAGTGACTGCGTTGATTTCCAGGCGCGTGCCCAAGTGGGGGGAGGGGAGAGGAGGAGGAGGAGGAGGAGGAGGAGGAGGGGAGGGGGGGGGGGAGGGGGAGGGGAGGGGAGGAGAGGAGAGGAGGAGGGGAGGGGAGGAAGGGAGGGGGAGGAGGAGCCGGGGGCACTGACATTGTAAAAAGGATATAGATATAATAAGGTATGTGCCTCGCTGAAGACCCCCTTTTTCACCCTCTGCTGCTAGTTCTTATGACACCCCTTTTGAGCCTGCATCAGTTCTTAAGACTCCAATTTGATTGAAAATTCAAAAATCGCGAAATTTTGCGTTCCAAACCCCAATTCTTCGAACATTTTGCGTTCTTTTAAGCCCAAACAAATCGCAAATTTGCATTCTTGCTAATCAAAATTGAACCATAGGCCAGTTCTCAAGACCTACTTTTTTTGAAGAAAAAAATCAGTTCCTAAGACCTTATTTTTAGTCATAAAATCCACTCAGTTCAGTTCTGTAGCCCCCCTAATTGAGACCCTGGGTGGCACACCCCTACCCCAAAAAAAGTTGAGTGCCCGGGAGGAGGAGGGGAGGAGGAGGGGAGGGGAAAGGAGAGGCCGGGAGCTTTTATTAGTATCTCTCACTTTTTCTCTACGTCTCTGAACCACCATGTGAGTGTTTTATAACGAAAGTAAATATTGATAGCAAGGAGAGTTCTAGGTCATCCAGACAAGTTAAAACCCAACACCTCGGCCCTCTGAATCACCAGTGGCGTAACCAGGGAGACAGCCCCCCCCCCCACACATTTGCAAAAGAGTAAAAAATAAAAAGGAAGATAAGGAGGAAGGGTAACGAGCATAGACAGTGCAAGCGGGGAGTGCTCCCCCATCATTGTCACGGTGGGGACGATGCCCCCCCCCCCCCCAAAAAAAGCCTTTTTTTTGCGCGAATTAGTTTCAATATTTAACTATTCAACAGTGGCGTCGCCAGGGGGGGGGGGGGGTTAGGGGACGATCGCCCCCCCCCCCCCCCCCCATCAATATTGACGTCGGTTCATTTGACCACAGGATTCATGGAATTATGATTGTCAAAAGTACACAGATGAAAAAATTTCGCGCGCTACGCTCGCATAATAATACAATACAAATGAGCATGTATAAAGCACCTTTTCATCAAGATCAAAGCGCGTGAGAAAAGCAAACCCAATGGAACAAAAGGATAATGAACAAACAAACATCATATAAAGTACAATATGATACAAGTTACACGACATTTGGATACAAATATGTTTTGACAGATTTCTTGAACATGTGTAAAGAGTCCTGATTTCTTATGAGAGCGGGAAGGTGATTCCATATTGCTGGAGCGACATAGGTGAAAGTCCGATTACTGGCTGATGTAAGAGTTTTGATGGTTGAATGCTGAGTTAGTTGTGTAGTATCCGAAGCCGATCGCAGGTTGCCACGTCGTGGTTTGTTCAGAGAAAGGCAAGATGATAGGTAGCCCGGTGCTACGCCTGAGAGGCACTTAATGTGTCCCCAAAGTGCAACATTCTTTGCTACAAGCTTTTTATTGGACCTTTTTATTGTTAAAATAGACATTTTTTTGCGCGCTTCGCAAAAAATAGTTTCACTGATTATTTATTATTCAAGCTTAACAAGATAGCTTCAGAAAAGTTTTTCTAAACCTTTATTTTTACAATAGGCAATTTTTTCGCACTCCGCGGGAATTATTTTTTAGTTTGTGTTATTCAATTTCAACAAGATGGCTTCATAAACGTTTTCTGAAACTTTTTAGTGTTAAAATATACATTGTTTGGCGGCTACGCTTGTATTAGTTTCACTGATTATTTATTATTCGAGCTTAACGAGATGGCTTTTCGCGCCAATTATTTTCATACTACTTTGTTATTCAATTGGAACAAGATGGCTTCAGAAACGTTTTCTGGACCTTTTTAGTGTTAAAATATACATTTTTGGCGCGCTACAAACTTAACAACATGGCTTCAGGAACGGTTTGATAAACTCCCGGTTAAACCTTTCTTTTGACAATAAATAACCACTATTCCAAAAAATCCAATCCAAGCCAAAAAACCAATCCAAGGGGGCACATCCCCCTCAGACTCGTTACCGTGGACAGCGGTGCGAACCAATGACATTTATTTTTAAGCCCCCCGGGTAAAAAAATCCTGCGCACGCCTATGATTTCCCACCTGTAAACATTCTAAGGTGACAGGTGAATAAGCCAGCAGTGCGTGCTTTACACTTTACAGGTCTCGAACATTGAGAAAACTATACCTCGTTATCAAGGGACCATGGGTAAATTGAGAAGTGACACGGGGATAAACCGCGGTTAGTCGATGATGAGTGCAATGTCGTAAATAAATTATTTGAAAAATAGCAATCATCTCGCCTATGCTGATAGCAATCGTCTCGCCTATGATAATGGATTGAAAATACAAGTTGTGTCCCTTGTGGAAGTATAGATTAGATAAAGTTATAAAAACATACAATGTGTGTATAATCAACATTTCTTTTTACACAATTAAAGAAAGGGCTTTTTGAAAAACGAGTGCAAATCGATTAGAATCACTGTGGCATTTTAGTTGGTGTAATTTGAATGTTGGGACCAAACAACAAGTTATAGACGTTCAAAAACATTCCCCGAAATTGTGCGTTTTGTCGCTTTCAGAGAGTTGAACCAGTTTTGTTCAACAAGATCCCAGGGATGTTTGTCTTTTGTATATAATATCTTCATTGAAATTTGAACTTTTGAAGAATGACACAAAAGTGGTGGACATATCGGATAAAAACAATCATATTCTATCGTTTGGCGGAAATATTTGTATATCTTGGTATATATTTTACTAATCTTACCTCATAGTATATATGTTTTATATTTTGCTGCAGTAATCTTGACCCGGGCGCTTGACAAATGAACACTATATGCAAAAAAGAATGATAGAGTATTTACGGTCAAGTACATTGAGATGCTATATTTGTAACTGCGTGTAGAAACACATCCATTCTGAATGTTGAATCCGCCTCCCATTAATGAAGGTCATGAAGGTAGTTGACGGTTAGTGAAAGTTCGATTTTGTTAAATAAGAAGTTTTAACTGGTAGACAACTCCCGAAGATCTAGCCTACCCATGTACGTCTTGAAGCCCATGATACTAAGGAATAGAACACCTCTTAAAATGAAAATCTGCCCAATTTGGCGCTAAATGACACACCACATGAAATCCCTTGCCTTCGGCTTTCATTTGATGTATAAACCGCGTAAGCCGAGAACCGATGAGTATAACTTTGGCGATTTTGCTATAATACCGTTGAATAGCCCCTTTTCCCCATTTGACTGGTCTACACGCATCAAACATGAAGGGTCACTCCAAGCCTGTGTGGCAAATGAGATTGGATCAAGACTATTCTTTTCTCTCGTCCAAGGCTGACAGCAAAAGTGTTAACTTTATTTGTTGGAAGTGGCTCTTTTACTTCATTCTTTCTTTCATCTTTTCTAACTTTAATTTCATTCAGCCAGCATGCTTATATAGGCTTTTTAAGCCTGGCCTGTGCATTTTGCTTGAGCATGGTCCCTTCAGGACCCAAGCGTGTGTCCGTATGGACCTACCGTGTAACAAACAAACAAATAAACAAACCACTTTCCTCGTACCATAGGTGCATGTACCCCTGCTTAGTACTGCACTCCCGCGCAACATTGTGTTATTCTGCACCGAGATTCTATGTGTGGAATAAGTTTGTATTGTACGTATTTTCTGGACAAAATCACATTATATCACAAATATTACAGCGAGTTCTGAAATTACCTAGCGCTAGCATTTATATTTTGGGCCACGGGACCCTTCACGTTAGTCCTCTGGGACCATAATTCCAAACGGCACACTGTCACACACCGGGACCATTGAGTATCATTGTACCAATTAACTAGGCCCTCTGGCTAATATAGTTCTTCGACTCTAGAGACGATTATATGAACCGTCTTAAAGGAAACGGAGAAGGAAAAGACTAAAGCGTATAAGGATAATATCTCTGCCGCGTTTCACCCAGGCATAGACAGTTATGCACACGGTATGGTAAAAAGGATACTAAAAATATGTTAACACAAAAGGACTTTCAATACCGAAGGGAAAAAATGCAGATATGACTTTCTGAACTAAGAGTACAAAATGTAATTCAATTATGATATGTTGGGTTCATTATGCGCGTGGATTAATGACCTAATTTATATGCTTTTAGTGCACTTTAGTGACTTCATGAGCTGCTTTATTTTTAACACTCGCTCATTCTGCATTCAATTGTTCATTGCTTCTGCATTTTATTGTGGTTGTCTGAATAATTATAAACATGACCTGGCAATACAGTGCGCCTTGCCACGTTCTTGTCACAATTGGTTATTAACTCCCTGGGCATGCTGGGTGTTTTGTTGAGAATTAAACTATCAGGGGAGAAAAACGGGTCAATTTTTGGCGGAGAAATCACTTTTCGCCAGCGTCGGGGATCGAACCCGGACTGCCGGCGTTGATGTCGGTCATCAAACCGATTGCGCCAATGGGGTAGCTCGAAATTCTCGAGACCATTCGATAGTTCGCAGGATCGTGCCTCGAGATGACCTTTCGAGCACGCGGTACCAGCAGCTAGTAGTTGTAGCGATTTGTGGCTTTGATGAAGGTTAGGGTAAATACGAGAATTCTTGACTATCGATCAAATGGACGCCTCTGTTGTTGAGCACTGCGTAAGCTAATTATCTGATTTTTTTTTCATCGATTTTAGCTGTTAAGAGTTTTCCTATTTAGGCTATTTCTAATAGATTCGTCGTATCATCATACTCATAGAGTGGTATCTTCGAGAGCGACCACGGCAGCGACAACGCGATAATCCAGAGTATGAAATGCGACAAAAAGGGAGTGACTATGAAGTTGTTAAGTCAACTCAACTACTTTTTTCCAACCTACTTCTTTAGACACACAACTGTCAATATTGTAGCTTTAAAATGTCAGACTTACTCAACAATATTTTATAAACATTACAATATGGAGGTACTAAAACAATGCTATGTTCTCTTATACACTTTATAAACCTGCGGGACTTTCAAATCCGTGTCAAGTATTGAACCTACTTATCATGCTTATTGTACGCTCTCAATCAGTCAAGTGGCCTTATGGTGACTGTAATAACTATCTGTCATGCACTTAAACTATCTACTTACAACTTACGGGTTGAAACCTTTTAGGCATGCTGAAATATGTATCGACATCTTTGTAACTTTATTAAAAATATGAACCAAACCGGAAAACAACTGGTTACTAACATTTTCAAGTGAGAGTGAAAGTATTTTATTTATTGTTATGAATTGCCTTACAAACCTGGACTATTGGATGCCTGACTCACTTTAAATCGACATATTCTGTAGGGGAAACATCCAACCATCTAATATAGACTATCAATTCAACTAAGATGATCATTCTTATAGATTGTGATGAAACTTAGTGCAAGGTACTCTTAAAGGGGCATTGAGACACACGTATGGGAGTGCGCTCCTATTATCCTGGAAATCAGGGTTTTTTCATCAAAGTATTAATACTTATGCATATACTAACTACCATCTGTAAAAGTTTACCAATATTCGCCGTTTATCATATAACATTTCATGATTTTCTTAGTGTCGATATGATCATATAATATCATAGGTGCTGAATTCGGAAGTTATGCTATCGTTTTACTCACAGACTTTCGCGGCAAATCTCAACCCGGAAGTACCGTTATTTGCTGATTGGGCATGAAGGCGATGTCGGAATTGTATGACATTTTGAATTATTAGCAGCTAATACTAGCGGCGGCTATTATTTGCAGCTTATACTAGCAGCTAGTCGCTAGTATTTGCAGCTAGCTGCTAGTATTAGCGGCTAGCTGCTTGTTAGCTGCTAATAGAATCACATGCAAAGCTAGCTAGTGGGTCACATGCACATTACCGGTGGTCACTAGCGACTAATTAGCGGCTAGCGTCTTCCTGCTATCCAATTACCGCCCAGCTCATTAAGCTAAGTAAAGATCGATTTCGCTATTTCCCTTCATACACGAGCTGAAGTGCATCGCGAAATAAAATTTCTGGGAGGTATGTAGGTATTTTTCAGAAAAGGCGCGCAAGCTTCCGGAAATTGTCACTCTTTCCACATATTTCAAAGCTAGCTGCTACTATACTGATACATATATTTTGAACACTAAGTTAACTGCTATCATTCTGCTACTATTAGCAGCTAGCTGCTACAATACTCCGATGTATATTTTAAAGATTAAGTTTGCTGGTATCATTCTGCTACTAATAGCAGCTAGCTGCTACCATACTCCTATGTATATTTTGAAGACTAAGTTTGCTGCTATCATTCTGCTACTAATAGCAGCTAGCTGCTACTATTAGCAAGAAGTTAGCAGCTAGCTGCTACCATACTGCTAATAATAGCAGAAAGCGGGTGGCTAGCCGCTAGTTCCTGATAGGTTTAAAATCAATAGCAGCTAACTAACGATCGGCTAACTAGCGGCTTGCTATGGGCGACTGGGAAAAACTTACGTAGAAAAATCATCATAATCTTCTTTTAGCATGGTTTATGATTGAGCTGTGAACAAATATTACAACTGAGAAAGAAATATAAATACCCTAGTTGACCGAAGTTAAATCTGCTGCTTCATATCACCTTTATTACATTTTTGTAAGGAACCGCAACCTCAAGTAAATGTACATGTAGGCAAAAAAAAATAAAGTTTCGCTGCCAAATCAAACTTGACACGCTTGAATTACGTAATTCTTGACAATAAAGGAACAGTCATATTTATAATGCGCTAGCAGCGTCATACAAACAGAAATTCAGAGAGTTGTTTCCTCAACCAACAATGTGTGGCGAATAAAATAATAGAGAACGTACCAGTTACGTGTATGACAGGCCAAATGTCCAATAATTAGATAAACCAGGATAATCGCCGAAAAACCTGGATTATCGACTGATAATCCAGGTTTTCGGCCGATAATCCACGTTTATCAAGTCAAGCTTGAATTTTTGATCGAAAAACCTGGAATATCAATACTAAAGTGAGAAACTTGGTTTTTCGTTGATAAACCAAGATTTTCGATTTGAACAACTTGAATTATCGAATCGAAAAACCATGATTTTCAAAATTATTCGAAAAACCTGATTTATCAAACGATAATCCAAGTGCATCGACGTCCTGTGTACAATAAGTCGAACATTTTAGATTATCAAATCGAAAATTCAGGTTTATTGAAACCGCGCGGTATGCACAATAAGCCAATTTTCAAAGTGAAAAACCTGGATTACCGAATCTAAAAACCAGGTTTATCAAAATAATTCGAAATCTTGGATTTTTTAAGTGAAAACCTGGATTATCGCAAGTTTATCGACGCCGTATGCACAATAAGTCGAAAATCTAAGATTATCAAATCGAAGAAACCTGGATTATCGAATCAAAAATCCAGGATTATCAAAATAATTCGATAAACCTGGATTATCGTTAGATAAACCAAGTTTATCGACGCCGTATGCACACTGCACAGTAAGTCGAAATCTTGGATTTTCAAATCGAAAAACCTGGATTATCGATTCGAAAACCAGCATTATCAATATAATTCGAGAAACCTGGATTATCGACCGATAATCAAAGTATATCGACGCCCTGCGCACAATAAGCCAAAAATCTTGGATTTTCAAAGTGAAAAACCTTGATTACCGAATCGAAAAACCAGGTTTATCAAAATAATTCGAAAAACCTGGATTATCGACCGATAATCCAAGTTTATCCGCGCCCTGTATACAATATGTCGAAAACCTTGGATTTTTCAAGTGAAAACCTGGATTATCGCAAGTTTATCAACGCCGTATGCACAATAAGTCGAAAATCTAAGATTATCAAATCGAAAAAACCGGGATTATCGAATCAAAAATCCAGGATTATCAAAATAATTCGATAAACCTGGATTATCGTTAGATAAACCAAGTTTATCGACGCCGTATGCACTCTGCACAGTAAGTCGAAATCTTGGATTTTCAAATCGAAAAACCTGGATTATCGATTCGAAAACCAGCATTATCAATATAATTCGAGAAGCCTGGATTATCGACCGATAATCAAAGTATATCGACGCCCTGTGTACAATAAGTCGAAAATCTTGGATTTATCAAATCGATAAACCTGGATTATCAAATCGAAAATCCAGGTTTATAAAAATAATTCGAAAAACCTGGATTATCGAGCGATCATATTATCGACCGATAATTCAAATTTATCAACACCCTGTGTACAATATGTCGAAAATCTTGGATTTTCAAAGTGAAAAACCTGGAATATCGCTAAACAACTTGGATTATCAATCGAAAATCCAAGTTTTTCTCTGATAAACTTGGATTATCGGTCGAAAAACCTGGATTATCAATCGATAATCCAGGTTTTTCCGCGATAATCCAGGTTTATTTTTAATTATTGGACATTGAGCCTGCTATATACGTAACGCTTGGCGCTGTGTTGGTTGTCTGTTATAAAGTTCTCAAAAAGTAACTAGGTAATAAGTTAAGATAACATAATATGTCAGCTCTGAAACGAGAGCCCGTTTCCGTTTGAGGGCGCTATGCGTCAGACGACGATGGTCACGCGAATCCTACATTTTGAATTCGTATTGGAATAACACGTAATCGCGAATGTTAATCTTATCATTTTGAAAAATTCATTATAATAATTTTTTCAATCCAAAACCGTTGGGGTTGCCATATTGGAACGATGAAATCGCGTGACCATCGTCGTCTGATATGCCGTCACCCGTGGTAAATGTACCCCTCAAATAACATCTTTAAAAGTTTAGGACTGCCTGATTACCAGAATTCCTCGCGGCAGCTGGTCCGATGATTTTATCTCACCCTTGACCCCAACATCTCGCAATACATGTCAAAACTACACCTTTTGAGCCTATACACCGCGATGAGATTACCTATTTTTTAGTGAAGTTTATACCATTTTAATGAAATTTAGGGTAAATGGGATAAATGATACGTTAAATATCAGCCTTGTGTATAAAATGATGAATTTTGAACATTTTCTTAGAGTTAAAAGATTTATCTTATGGTTGAAAATCGGTCAAATAGGAGGCCGTTCCCATGGAAACGTAGTCCCATTCCCAATCCCTCCCTCGCTATACCATGCGGATGTTTATTCAATAAACACTCCGTCTCCAATTCCCATTAGTTTTGTATTTTGTGTTTACGCTTCATGAATCATATTATTAGTAAAGACAATAACAGATAGTAAAAGTAATAACAATTAACGAGTCAATTAAGTAGTGAGTTTTGATCTTCCTCTAATGATGCGTTAAATGGTGTATTCCAAATTCAATTCTGAAATACCAAGTATACAAGTTTACAAGTATATTTTTTTTGGTATGCACCCTATCCTGATTTAAACGACATTTTTGGATTCCCCTATTTGAGAGCTTTCCAAAAATGTATAATTTTGCTGTCATCGGTTAAATATTTCTTTTGTTATAGTCATGTATGTAAAACCGATGAATTAGGGCAAGTTCACTGTGTAGCGAATAGGGAAAAAGCCAAGGACAACGCAATCGATTCATGATTACAATTGTTGCACAATAGTTGTCACATTTGTTGAAACAGAATCTTATAGAATATAAAATAATCTATAAAATGAGAGCAAAATCATGTTTGTACCATACAGGGATGAGGAGTTATAGTAAATTGAACGTAGAATTGGAAACATTTTCTATATTCCCCATAGAGATTGCACACAGCGCCGCCGCCACCGCCGCCGCCGCCACCGCCACCACCCCTGACTTTCACAACATAATCAATCATATCTCAGCCAAACATTTATAGAAATACCTGATTTATTAACACAATGTAGCTAGATAAATAGGCTTTCACATGACACCTCAACCATAGCTCTACCAAATTTAGTTTTTGAGTTAATAGAGAGAGATGGATGATTTGTCACCAAAAATGCAACGCCACCACCCTTTTTGGGTGGTGAGTTCAAAACACATGGCCATAAGTCAAAAATCTTGGATTATCAAGTGAACCACCTGGAGTATCGCTGATAAACTTGGATTATCGGTCGAAAAATCTGGATTATCAATCGATAATCCAGGTTTTCCGCAATAATCCAGGTTCATTTTGATTATTGGACATTGAGCCTGCCAACGCTTGGCGCTGTCATATCATATCGGGCTTCTCAAGACAGTAATACTGAGTAAAGATGCAAATCTGGTACATGCACTATGGTTTAAAGAAGACATTTGATGCATTAGAAAACGTCCCATAAAAGAAAATAATATCTTTATACCTTCCTTAGCTGATTACATTTTAGAGCTTTACCAGCTATAGATGTATCTTCGGCATAATAGTGTTGGTTGTCTGTTATAAAGTTCTCAATCATATAATACCCCGTCATAGTATATCCCTCACTAAACTGATGAAACATTCACATAGGGGTTACAGACGATAGAGTCAAATACTCTACGTACTAATATAAATATGTGCTTGTTATTGAAAATATTTTTCGGAGATCATTTCATATCAATATATTTCTCTGTGTTACTTTTTAAATACTCTTTCCTACTGGTCGGAACGTACGCTATTGTACGTGATGATCTACCTGTTTAGGTAAATCCGTCGACGTACCCGGAAACCGATGATCCACTTTTGTTTCCACTTGGCCAACGTGATCAAGCATGATCCACCATAATCCGGAAAAATATTTCTAGTTGAAAGACATCGTGTGATACACTCTGATACTGGAAGGGGTGCATTAAATCAAATACACAAAATAGGGTTTAATTGTCGCTGGACACAAAATAAGAATAATGCATTTCGGTCTCCAATCTTCAGTAACACCTTAACGGAAGCAGCCTAGACAATTACGAGTGGTGATCGTATGCATTAGAGATTAGATACGTGTTGAACAGTACGTGTTGTAACTCCAATTATGGTCAAATTGGTGAAAACAATATTATAATGTGTTAAGTGGAAATATTGAGGCGTCGATAAGGTCATAGTAAAGTACGTGATATCGAGATTGTTGTCATATACGAGAGTCATTCAATAAGTTCCTACCTGACTCCTTCATGATAACTTCAGTTCTATGTCAGCAAGCCATGCAATTGTCTTTGATTGTAGCTCTGCATTGGATTCTAATCTTAACTGTTTTACGATAAAATCAAATAATAGTACGCGAATCCTACCATTTTCTCTGCTTTGCAAGCCTGTTTATGGCTCGGGTACACTTTTGATACTGAAATTATGGTATCTAAAGTTTAAAAATGAGGCTAGTTTGGTGCACTCGGCCGAATATGTCAGCTCTGGAACGAGAGCCGGTTTCCGTTTGAGGGCGCTAATAATTGATGGCTGTGCCCCACCGTGGTAAGTGTACCCGTCAATTAACATCTTTAAAAGTTAAAGATGTTAATTGGGCTATTCCAGATAAAATCCGAACCCCCCCTATAGAGGAATTAGGATTTCCAAACTTTTTTTCGATTGTCGGGCCTTGGATTTCCAGACTTTTTTTCAAAAGGATGGTCTGGAATTTCGTCTCAAAATTAGTCTACCCATGGTCAGCACCCTATAGAGGAATTCGGAATTCCAGACTTTTTTCAAAGGATGGTCTGGAATTTCGTCTCGAAATTAGTCTACCCATGGTCAGCACCCTATAGAGGAATTCGGAATTCCAGACTTTTTTCAAAGGATGGTCTGGAATTTCGTCTCGAAATTAGTCTACCCATGGTCAGCACCCTATAGAGGAATTCGGAATTCCAGACTTTTTTCAAAGGATGGTCTGGAATTTCGTCTCAAAATTAGTCAGCCCATGGTCAGCACCCTATAGAGGAACTTGGAAATCCAGACTTTTTTCAAAGGATGATCTGGAATTTCGTCTCGAAATTAGTTAACCCACGATCAGCACCCTATAGAGGAACTCGGAAATCCAGACTTTTTTCAAAGGATGGTCTGGAATTTCGTCTCAGAATTTATCAGCCATCCCATTGAGGAACTGGAAATTCAGACATTTTTCAAAGGATGGATTCAAAATTAGCCAGCTTGTATTGCATATTTATTTAGGCCTATTTATTTATTTATTTATGTATTTTTATGAGAGTGTGTGTATATAAATATCGATTTATTTATTTATTGTATTATTTATTTATTTATTTATATTTTTATTAGTATTGTTTATTTATTTATTTATTTGTATATTTGTATATTAGTATATTTATTTATTTATTTATTTATTATTTTATTTATCTATTTATTTATTATTATAATTATTATTGACAACCATTTCTGGTTAGACTACGACAGTAGCGATAATATTCCGGAAGGTCTATACCTCTGAATATTTATTATTATATATATTTATTTATCTATTTATTAGTATATTTATTTATTTATTAGTATATTTATTTATTTATTTATTTTGTATTTGTTTTAATTTGATTTATCACACTATTCTTCATTTCTTTCATAAGTTCAACACCCCCCCCCCCCCCCCTCCCCGCACCCTCGCTTTAGTCAGCTCAGCCAAGCTCTAGGCCTACCCCATTTCGCAACTATTGAAATTGTTGACTTTGGTTATCTCGATGGGTATGGGTACCCTTGGATTTTTCTCACAGCCGCTTGCCTTATAATTCCCCTGGCCTTATTCATGCCTTTATTGATAAATTATAGTTTTCATAGAGCGTGGAAGTTTAATACATGATTTAACTCCAGGGTGACCGGTGGTGGTATAGGAGCGGGGATAAAAAGTGAGCTGAAGTTTTGAGAAGAAAAATTCTATCCCCAACCCAAATAGGAAGGGTGACATTATTCTCGATAGGAACTAGAGATACAGAAGAATAAACATCGCCTCAATAAATTCAACCCTTTATCCATGAAAGTGCTTTCATTCATAATTAATATACCCCATGTTACATAACATCTCTCTCAGATGACACATACTGCTGACTTATCGGTGTCCTATGCAAACACACCCCGCTCTCAACGCAGTGGGGTGTGTGCATGTACTCAGGGGTGTGTGTAGGATGGGATGTGTATGGTTTGAGTTTGAGTTGTTTAATAGTGTTTGGCAATTTTAAGATTTGACAATCGACAATATTCACACATGATTTAAATCTCAACGCTGTTTTGCGTATTTTCAGCATGTTTTCGCACTAGATTATTATTGTGAATACATCTCATTATTGAAATAATATTAATGGATGAACAACATTAAAAAATGACAATATTAATCAAAAGTGAACTATGTGCGTGAATATAAAAGGGGAATAAACCCGGGGAATAAACACGCCGCACATCTTTAATTGTTTACGTTCTGATTATTTATCAGTGCCCTCTACTAACTTTTACCCTTTTTTCAGCTGATCGGTGTATGGAAAATGTACGTAATACCGTTATTATAAATAGAATATAAATACAAGCACAAATATTTATTGACGTGTGCAGAATAAACTTTGTTAAAAACAATCCAAGATTGAAATGTGAAATTTTCTGATGCGTAAACAAAAAGCTAAGACTATTTATAACTGAGACTATAATAACGTTGGCACTATGCATCAAAGTTTCTTGTTTGCATTTGATATACTAAAAACAACTTATTTTACAGCAAATAGCGAATTAGCATTTAATCAACTTGTTACGGCAATTTAATATCACTAATTTGTATTCCCCGGCATCTTCCTATACCATTATAAATAATAATTGACGAACATTTAATTCGGCGAATTGGATCTCCTAAATGTAGTGAAATCAGTGAAATTAAACTGCTAGCGAAATAAAATTGTTTTACAGTACTTTTGTACATGTATTTTCTGCCGGGGTCCTAACGTAGCTTGTGCTTTTAGGACACGAAGGTACTTTGAATTTCTTTTTGTAATTAATTTACTGTGTTTCTACTCACAAAAACACAGCAACACTTGATTAAAACCATGTTTTTAAATATGTTGGAATCCCGGGGGGGGGGGGGGGGGGGGTACTTTTGCCAAAATCGTACGTGGATGTGCCTGCCAGACTTTGAAAATGTGACTTTCCCTATACCTATTTTTTGGCTAATTTCCCACCCATCGACAATATACCAATTTTGTAAGAAAAGCACCCAATTATGCAAAAATTCCTCAAAATACACCCAAATTATGCCAATTGGGCGCTTTGGTCTGTGATGAAAACCACCTCATCGCTATACCAATGTTTGCGAAAAAGTACCCCAAAAGGCAGGCAAATATACGTATACCATATTAATGTGAGAACCCCCCTCCCCCCCCCCCCCCCCCCCCCCCCAATCGACGATTTGTTAATTTGTTATACAAAGAGGGCTGTTTTTTCTTAATCCTTGTAATAGGTGTAATTCATGTAAGGCATAGTAAAATAAATAACATGTTTCCCGTCCGGACTTTTAAAAAAAGGAGGAGGGAGCCGGGGAGGGAGGGTCTTACTATTCCAATTTTGTTGCTCTTTTTTCGAGTTGGCCGACACAAGTCGAAAGTGACCAACTGACTGTGTCGGGGACACTCCTAATTAAACAGACGAGATTTTCCACTACTTGCCAGAGAACAAAAAAACCCCATCTAAATTCAGTACATTTTGTTAATTATACGGTGGCAAAATAGACGTGTTGCCTGTAAAATGATATACGGTAACACCGTACAGATTCGTAACTAAATGTTTACAGATATTTGTTTCTCTTCAATTTGGGTCAAATAAAATTATAATTATTGTTTGATAGCCTATGCCTGGATCTGGTATAAAGCAAGAAGTTTCATTTATGAATGATGGATAAAAAGACCAAATAGGTTTTGAATGCTATTCAACACAACATGCATAACAACAGTTATACTTTTTTTTAAACTCAATTTCAAAAATAAACAAAAAATGAAATAAATATATACAATTATTTACAAATCAGTGTTTTATTATGTTACGGTCAAACACGTCTCTTCCCCTATTTAAATAATTCAAAACTGTATGTGCCTTGATCGTTGTTTAAAATGAAAATGTCTTTCGAATTAATGAAAGAATTTCTAAATTATTTCAACAAACCAAGATAATATACTTGGGCATGATATAGGTCAATCGGGGAGTCAGGTAGGGGTCAATCGATGCTGTTTAGATGACCAATTAAAGCTCTGATATTTTTTTTTTTTTTTTTTTTTAAATATTAAATAGTAAAAAAGGAGGCGGCGGCTAAAACGGAGGCGAGCGGGACGGGAAATATGACACTTTTTTACTAGGCCTAATACAATTGTAAATAATATACAAATCCCAGTTTTTATCATAATTGAGGGAGCAGCCTCCAACACATAATTATCTTCGTGTCCCTTTAAATAAGGGAGTGTTCATAAATACATTGATGGGGTGGGTGTGGGGGGGGGGGGGGGGGGGGGGGGGGGGGGGTCAGAAAGAAGAAAAAAGTCCCTCAAAAGGGAGGTCGCAAAAAAATGGTACTTAATAGGGGGGATCAAACAAAAAGTCATTTATTTTCTTTTGCACAAATTCAACGCTTCGCACACTAAAGTATAAAAGAACCCACATTTTTACAATGACATGCTTCGTGCGAGGTCGAATCTAATAATGTTCCGTAACTTAGACATACACAGGGGATGAAGGGATCAATATACACACATAAACGGTGTTTGGCGGGGGGAGGGTAAGAGAAAAAAATGTCTAAGGCTCAAACATTTCCAACCTCGCCCACCAAAGTATTTATGAACACTCCCTAATGAGAGGTTTCTGTTGAACACTGTTGTTGTCGTTTTGTGTGGGGGTGGAGTGACTACCCCCATTGACAAGCAGTTTTAACAAAAGTGTTTTAAAAAATGAAGAGAAGAGGAGAAAAAGGAGTCATACTGGACCATTTAAGTGTTAATGCCAATTTTGCGCTTCGCGCGTATACTTTTAATGTACCGGTATCATTATTCAAGCTTAACAAAACGGCTTCAGGAAAATTGATGACCATTTTAGTCAAAACAAATTGGCGAGTTAACCAGGCGCGTGCCCGGGGGGGGGGGGGGGGGGGCTTTGGGGCTCAAGCCCCCCGGGTCCCCAGAGGGGAAAATAAAAAAGAGGGGAGAGAGGGGAGGGGAGAGGGGAGGAGAGAAGGAGAGGAGGAAGGGAGGAGGAGAGGCGGAAGGGAGGAGGAGAGGCGGAAGGGAGGAGGAGGGGAGGGAAAAGTAGAGGCCGGGAGCTTTTAATAATGTCTCTCACTTTATCTCTACGTCTCTGCGAATAAGTTTCACTGCTTATTTATTATTCAAGCTTAACAAGATGGCTTCAGGAGCGTTTAGTTTCTAAACCTTTATTTTTACAATAGCCAATTTTTTTCGCGCTCCGCGGGAGTTATTTTTAATGTTGTTTTATTCAATGTCAACAAGATGGCTTCATAAACGTTTTCTGCACCTTTTAAGTGTTAAAATAAACATTTTTTTCTCGCTACGCGCGAATTAATTTCACTGTTAATTTATTATTCAAGCTTAACAAGATGGCTTCAGGAAGGTTTTTATTTAAAACCTTTCTTTTTACAATTGAAACAAGATGGCAT
>CM069453.1:19452190-19795469 GCA_035610835.1 Ophiura sarsii
CCCTCCCGCTCTCAAACTTCTGACTCGGCTGCGGCAACCCTCAGCCTGGTAAAGTTAAAGTCCACTGGGGATAATTTATAGTCCACCGGGAAAATACCCTTTGCTTCCGCCCCCCTGACAAGTGACCCCAGATACGCTACTGTAAATCGGGTGAAACGTCATCCTTTTTATGTTCAAAAATATATTTTGGTGAACAATAGGCCTACTGGCACAATGTTATGTTTCAGTATCGGGCGATTGTACACATATAACCAGTATCGACCGATGCTAGAACATCGAAATGTACCAGTATCGGTCGATACAATGAAATCGTTCCGGTATCGGGCAATACTGGAACATTTCATATACAAGTACATTGTATATCAAGCGATATCTGGAACACTGACTTTGTACCAGTGGCGTATCTGGGATTTTTTTTCCAGGGGGGGGGGGGGGGTAGGCAACGGATATTTTTTCCTGGTGAACACCAGTTCGACCCGACAGAAATGTTCGTAAAAGTTGCCCCAAATTTTTGGTCAACAAATTCGCACGGTCAAACAAAATTTCGCACGGTCACAAAATTTCGTACGGTCACAAAAAAATCGCCCTTCCCCCATTTTTCCTGGTGGGTAGGTTTGAATTTCCTGCTGAGCACCTTCAGGGGGGGGGGGGGGGGGCACTGTGCCCCCTGCCCCCGGCAGTTACGCCACTGCTTTGTACCAGTATCAAACGATACTGGGGTTCTCTAGTTTTGAACGACACTGGGACCTAAATGTACACCTTTTCCGTTCAAATAATCGCGATTTTATTAAAAAACGGTCATACGTAATCGTGTGGTTTTCACACTGATTCAAATACTGAATATGTTATTTTTAATATACGCTCTAATGTACCTGTTTTACGAACACCATCCATATAGTTGACGGTAGTAAGATATATTTTCAACAGATTTTCCAGGTTCAATAACCATGAGTCTCCCTGAAGTCAAGTGCAATTCAATTTAAACATTATACCTGGTGGTCAACTATAAATCAGTCAGTGTTATACGGCAGAGTTCAATTTTAATTGTCAAACGAAGAGTTCCAATGAATAAGCGGTGAAAGCAAGGGGCGTGTATTCAAGATGTGACTGACTGGTGAGCTCGCTGCTTGTATAAACCTATTAACGGATTTAATAGGCTGTCATGTCAGGGGGGAATGCGAAGTATTAACGTAGTATTTCAGACTCGTAACCTTTATGCAGATCAGTCACGATATTATAACGTCATTCTATAATATTTCTGTTATACTCTGCTATAACTATATCATATAATAACATATGAATTCAATTTATTTGTACAACAGGATTAGGCAGGTGCACATGCTGAATGGACAGATCAAATTGCCAGGATAATGAGAGACGATACGATATAAGAGTTTAAATTTATCTTTTCTTCAAATCTATTAGGATAACTGCCACAGTCAATTACCGGTACTGTGCTTTTTGTTCGTGCGTAGTACCGCCTGCTCATCGCTATCAGGTAAATGGATACTATTCAAGGGACGTTCATAACGATAATCATATCAAAGTTTAAAGAAACTTTTCAACAGAGCTCAGTAACAAGGCTACATTTCTGCGATATGGAGTTGCATCATGACCACTAGTATCTTCAGATGTATGAAAGACAAACGAAGACTATTACGCATGCAGCTCATTGAATGTCCCTTTTGAAATATGATGTTCTTCAAACACCCAGACAATTGTTATCATCAATTCAAATGCAGTAATAAACGAGGCATCAAATTAACAAATGGAAAGAAATTTGCCCACATGATAACCTGTCTACAAATTTTAAATACGCCAGTGTTACATTACATGGTTGGGAGCTTTATGTGTTAGTAGAACAATGTAGATTATACGCTAAAATGGATACTCCAATTGGATTGAGTCAGACATTCACCGCTGTGATTTGAATGAGGCCTTATGTTATCGGAGACTGTGGAGCGCTTACTTGAATAAGTTAAACCAGATATTGTGACACTCGTGACTTTATATAGGATCATGCAAATGCTGATGCATATTGTATATTTAGATTAGAATCAAAGAAGGACTTGTTTGTCTTTGGTCATGTACAATGTAAATCATTCGGATTATCAACTCCATACCGAGCTTAATGTATAGGCACGCTATTCTGTTTCCTACCGCATCGCTTTAGTATTTTACGGATATCTTGCGACCTCATCTCACTCTGTTTATCATTCATTTTAGTAATGAAGTACTCAACATTTCAACATTGAGATCTTCAAACATTTCACAAATTAAAATTTGTTAAACATGATCGCCGGTTTGAATCATAACAGATATTAACACCTTTTCATTGCGTGATAAACGTTCTTTTTCTAAAAAGCTTCTTTAGAATAGTGGATTAAAATGGCGGAAACATGAAGACCCGAGTGGAGCAATATAACGCTTCATATTGTTGTTTAATCGAATCGCTGCTGCAGCACAATTCATTTCATTCCTGTAAATATTTTCAGCATACCCCACTTTGATCACTCGTAATTCTTGAAATCTCAGATATATTTTCATTGGTAACATTCGATATTGAAAGAATGTTTAACATGATAACAACCCATGATGTAAAAGTAAAAACCCGGAGCTACTTCATGATAAGTTGAAGGATTTTAGACCATGATGTGAACAAAATAGAAATATTGTTAGAAGGAGAAGACCAATTTCGCCCATACAAATTAACCACATTCAATTCTAAACATGTTAAGACCGAATAAATGTCAGCCGGTTGACATGTATTAACACCATAATGGTTATTTAGAACATTATTTTTGTCTTTGTACATCCATACGTAAATCCCGATATTTGAGTTTCTCTGAAAGCAAGATCACATGGTTCAAACTAGTAAAATCCTAGCATTTTACTAAATCCTATCAAATCTTAGTAAACACTTCTTCCCTAATCGTTTTCTTGATCGATCTCGGCATGCCTTGTTTTTGTTGGATACTTACAATTCCTGTAACTATTTGTTCCCATATTGCTCGGTGCTTGCGGTATTGCAGACTTGTGAATATTTAGTGATAACTCTTTATTAAAGAAGTTGTACATAGATAAGATTCCTTCTTTGTTTTAATTATACAATCAAAAATAACATTTTGGGCGTCTAGTTCAACCGAGGATATTATACAAGGAACCATAACAAGCCTAGAGCCTTGGGCCATGGTTAAGAGAGCGAGGGTAGGGTAGCAGGTGGTGTGAAATAAATCTGATAAATGGTGTAGGAGCGGGAAGATTTATTACCCTCGTAAGCTCGCTAATCTGGTGTTAGGAAAGTCTCAGAATTTTTAAGGGATGAGATCGTAATGTGAAATGGTGAAATCTATAGTTCTGTAATCCATTATGGACTACTCGAACATTCCTCGTATTGACTCGTATAGACGCTATCAAATATCGTGCCACAGGTGAACGTAGATTAGATTGCTGGCTAATATCTAGTGTCCATGTTCATTACATATTATCATGAATATTGTTCGACATCGTGCCAGCCACATGTACTGGATTGTATTGAGGCCATCCGTTTGTCATGTATTGACTCTGAACATTTGCTTATGTTTAATTCATTATATCGTACCCTGAAATTCCTCATTCCCCTTCAAGTTACGAAAGAACCCAACATAGTATGAGGCCTACAACTAAAGACAGCTGGCGATTTCTAAAGATGTTGAGTGCTCCGAAATGAATTGGAATTGACTTCGAAAGAGCTTTAAAGATGGGCATTACGATGGTTTGGATGGCTCGGGCATTGCTACTATGACTGAAATTTGGTTCCATAATTCTTAGTTCATATGCATTTTCACATGACATTTTATGACGAAACACTGGAGATCCTTTGTTGGTACTTAGTGCAGTATTTGATTTATCAAGATTTTTGTAATGCAATTCTGTCTGCATATTATTTTAAGTCTTGGACGGTCAAAATTGTGTCAATACTAACACTATATGGTATAATTTGGAGTGTAGTTCTTGTAAGTGTGTATGTGTGTTTCATACATCCTATATTCCCGGCCCATATTATTTGGCTTTGATACCCATTATTCTTAGTATTCGGAGTGATCGAATTCACCTGTCACCTCGATGTTAGTTTTACAAATGGGGAATCTACATACCTACTCTCACGACACCATATCGTGAGTTGACTTTCTACTGAACTTCTAACCGACCTGTCTGAACCAGCCTCGAGCATAACACTATTATTTCAGTTTTAATTAAAATTGAATTATTCATTAGGTAATGGTTTTGTGAACTAAATCATAACATGATCATATCGTGTTAGAGGCTTTCTAAAGGTGTGTCGTATAACGGTCACCTTTGTTGAAATAGGTACTCTATGATAAATAGATGAATGAATATATCACGTACCGAATAGGTCAATTTACAGTAAGATAGTAAGCGAAGGATCAAAGGATTTCACATTTGCCATGTCTGCAGGGCAAGTCATAACAAAAATAAAGAAAATACTAATTATCAATGGTTTCGTAATATTATTAAAATTAATATTAAAGTTGCAAGTATATACTTTTTAAAAGTTAATTTACCTTATGGTAATTCTAGTAATCGGTAATGTACTTTAAGGTACATTGGTGATTATTGCCATAAGGCCAATTGATTGATGGAGAGCGTATACAATAAAAAAGTAAAGCGAATTATCACGGTGTTCAAAGCAGACTTTCGAAAAGGTTAAAAGTTGTTTACATTGATAAAGGTATTTCCCGGCCAAGTTCGCAAGGTACAATCGAAGGACTGCGGTAAAATGTAATAAATGCTCTGATAGAAAGGCTTATTTATTTTTTCTGTGAAAACCTGCGGAAGGCCAACAGAATATTCATTAAAAATAATCGTATTTCTAAGGAAAAATACAAATAATGAATTCATCTCAAATAATGAATTATTTTGGAATTTTGGCATTTAGAGGCGGGCAGCAACAGGAAACTATGAATTCATTGTGAACAGAACAGATACTAGTATGTTTAACGAGTTACGAAAATGAAAGTCATGTAAGTAATGTTACCACCCGTACCAAACATTTTGATTTAAACAATACTACGGCTAACATTTAAATTATCATCATTCTCTATACACACACAAAAACTCTCTTTATTTTTGAACAGGAAACCTCTTCCGATGGGCACTTACAAGGCTCTCTTCAAAATTAAGAGGAAAATCTATTAAAATAAATGAATATGTACTCTATTCAAAGTTAAATAGTTTTTCCTATTCAAAAATGAATAGAATCCTATTCAAAATTTATTGAAAATGTGTTGATTTCTTCCTAAATATCTACTATGTGAAGCTTATGTCTCACATTTGTATATTTTGGTAACCAGTGAATGTTGGTGGTGTGGGGTGGAGGGGGGGGGGGGGGGGGGGGGGGGGCTGCAGAGGCATTGACTTTTTGATGTTTATGTTCTTGCACAATGTATATACATTTATTTAGTGAACTATAACTTCACTTTCTTAAAACAAGTGAGAAGATATGCATACATATCATACATTCCATGGTGTTAAATTAATGCATCGACCTAATTAAAATAAAATAATAGGTTTAAATTAGTAAAAGGTGCAAATTACCTCATTAGCACAACCTTTTCCATTATTGCTGTCAATCAAAGAAATGACCCTACTTATCTTTGAGAAGAACTTATAATGGACGTGTTTCCACATGTACCGAAGATACTTCATTATTATGTAGTGAAACTCTTATGTATTGTAGCACAAACAATATGCCCTCAGTTAGTTCTGTGTTAACGACGTTATACCTATATGTGCTTTTTATTTGTAATTGTCAATGGTTGAGCTTGGTTCATTCGTGTCTGTAACATATGACATGGTTTGTGTCAAGGGATATAAAATATTATTTGTAAACCCATGGCGAAACGACCATTCGCACACTACTAACTGTCGCTTGGTATGGCAGTTTATTCTCGAGAAGTATCTCAACTCAAGAATATTACAAGACACGCGTGATGTAAAGCATCCACTTTAGGCTAATTCATCTGTCCCTCAGTGTAGTTTTGCTGGCTGGCAAGCTTCACATTCACTCTCACGACTTTAATTCCAGGTAAACTATATAATTCTTGAACTTTTAACTGATCATATATGAATGCACATACTATGATAAAGCTTTACAATAATAGGAAAAAGTGTACTTTAGGTCCCAGAAACTGGTATACCAGTATCGTTCAATACAGTATCGCTCGATACTGGTACGATTTTACTGTTCCAGTATCGGTCGATACTGGAACACCAAATTATGTTCTAGTATCGAGCGATACTGGAATGTTTTTATGTTCCAGTATGGGACGATACTGGTACACATGATACCAGTGTAATTTGTCCCAGTATTGAACGATAATGGTACATAATTTTGTTCCAGTATCGCCCGATACTGGTACATTTTATATGTCCCAGTATCGGACGATACTGGAACACTGACTTTGTACCAGTGTCGTCCGATACTGGATGTTCTAGTATAGGACGATAGTACAGTGCAGAATCTGGGACCTAAAGTACACCTTTTCCCAATAATATTATATAATTATATTAAGTGCACAACGACCGAATCATGAAAAAAATACAAGGAGCCACGCACCCCTGCAAGTCAATGCAATTGCAATAAAACAGATTGCCTCTTATTAAAGTGATTAATAACATCTACAGTTTAAAAAGCTACCGTAAGTCATGATAGCACCTCGTAGCTTACACCGGTCTCGCAGGGGGCCCCGGCAGGGGGCCTTAATCTAGCTACATAGATGCACGTCCCAGCAAACATTGCGATATTGGCCCAGTAATGGCTTAAACCGGTTGACTTCTGGCGATACCGGATACCGGCTGACGGTATACCGCCAGTATTAAATCCGGCATGGTCTACTTACGGCCGCCGTGTTCTTGCCGTGCCACCGCTGGGACCGTATCGACCAACAGCATACTGGCTTCACCTTGGCGTGCATGCGCTGGGCCAGTTGCGGGCATTGCGGCAGAAACTCGAAGTGCATTATGGGATATATATTCAAATTTTCTTTATTTTATTAAGTTAAACCATTTTTGAAGTGATAATTAATGATGATTTCAATGTTAATTGTATCTGCAATACTGTACAAGTCCAAATAATGATTAAATACAAATTACATTAACGAATACGCGTTAAAACATCACTATTTCTAGGCGCTTCAAAACATCAACAAAAACCTCAGAAAGTAGATTCACATAATTGGCATAGTGAAAAATCATGTCGATACATGTTATCGATTCATTACCGACAGGAAGTGATAATATACCACTGGGCAAATGACAGCAGTTGTTCGGTCGAGAACAGTCAAGTAGTTTTTTGATTATAGAAGCTACTTGTCCAAGGATACTTGTCCAAGGATTTACACCACAACTGCGTGTTAAAATTCTTGCTGAGTTCGAAACTAGTCTAGTACTAGGGAATGATGGAACCAATACTGGACCAAATCACAAAAAATAAATGGCTCAATACTGGTCCATAATTGGGCCCATATTGGCATTATCATACTAGCCCAGTCCAGTTTCAAATGAATTGGACCTTTACTGGGCCAATGTGAACCAATTTTGGCCCAGTAATGGCAAGTCCTATTGGCCCAGTTGAATACCGGTGTGCAAGACTGTACTGGCCCAATACATATTGCCAATGTAGGACCATTCGGGCAGCTGTTATTGGCCCGGTATCGGTCCGATATCTCAATGTTTGCTGGGACATGAATCATGATGACAATGGGATTTTAACTATCGATACCATTTATATGTAATACAAATCTGAACTCGATGCAATAACTTTCTAAACATACCATTAAAATATAGAAGTCATCTACCGTATAATGGAAATTAATATGCTCATCGTTGAAAGCATTTTACATCGTTGAATATTTCTAGTAAATCATATTCGTGCTATTATTTTAACCTTACTATACATGTTCGAGGGTTATTCAATGGTTTTAACTTCGCAATTTAACATTTGCCATGTTTGTAGCTCTGAATCTCAGCTATTAATTTCTTCTGCTGCATTGTTAATTTTTGTAGCATATCACATGCCTAGAGGTACATTATTATGTTGCTAGTTACCTTGTGAATTTATGATAACGCACTGTTATGTTAAGACTTTATTCAGTATCAAAAGCGTGTTCCCGAGCCATAAACTGGCTTGCAAAGCAGAGAAATTGGCAGGATTCGCTAACTATTATATTGATTTTATCGTAAAACAGTTGATTAAAATCCAATGCAGAGCTACAATAATAGACAATTGCATATGGCTTGCTGACATAATACTGAAGTTATCACGAAGCAGTCAGGTAGGAACTTATTGAATGACTCTCGTATAATGACAAACGTTCTCGATATCACGTACTTTACTATGACCTTATCGACGCCTCAATATTTCCACATAACGCATTCTAATATTGTTTTCACCAATTTGACCATATTTGGTGTTACAACACGTATTGCATAGCACGTATCTAATCTCTAATGCATACGATCACCACTCGTAATTGTCTAGGCTGCTTCCGTTAAGGTGTTACTGAAGATTGGAGACCGAAATGCATCATTCTTATTTTGTGTCCAGCGACAAACCTAATCTCTAATGCATACGATCACCACTTGTCAGGGGTAGCACTGGTTAAAAGATATGAGGAGTCCCATTACATTTTTCAGGACCCTTTAAGGACTGCAAAAACTAAATTTAAGGGGTCCCCCAGAAATATAAGGGGTCCTGAAGTTTGAGCCTTTAAAAATGGTCAAAAACCGATTTAGAGAAATTAGAGGTTCAGTTCAGCGCAGAGAGCTGGAAATTACTGCAGCCTTTTTGTTTAAGGAACGCATTTTTCCCGTTTGATTTGAATCCCCTCGACGCTGCGTCGGTGCAAGATGTGCACCACATATTCTCGGTCCCATCTAACTCTAACCATTTAAATCGGTTCTTCCATCTAGGCGCGCGTGTATGCTCTTATTTTCTTAGATGGAGCCATTGTTTACCTCGAATGGTCATGGATAAAGGTGTACAGCAGCAACGATGCATACGAAAATCGATTTAACGGCATGCGTGTTTCGCTGTTATTCAGTAGGCTGATACATTGTAGCTTACACATTGTTCACGCTCGGTCTTGTACAGAGATCGTTGAATTTGAACTGTGAGTCTGTGACCCTCATTGCAAACAGTCACTAACACAGATACGCACACTAAGAACGTGTAACTCATACCTATGTTGTGTCCATGTTATAATCAGTAGAAGATACTTATAAATAGAATGTTTTGGAAATCGCTTGAAACTTTTGCGAAAGCAATTCGGAAGCGATTTAATGTGTTTAAAAACTTTTAAAAATACAGGATTTGCATTGTATCTATCTTTTACGGACATTAACAAATTTACAATGTAGGAGATTGACAATTTTTAGAATGTCGTAAGGTTTCCACGTTCAGTACATCGTCAGTTTTAAGAGGGCCCTTCATTTTCGATTGGGATCCGTTAGTGAAGTTCAATATGTAAACTTACGCGTCCCACAAGAAAATGAGGGTCCTAAGACGCGGGGACGCGCAATAACGCGACCCTTGCCACTCGTAATTGTCTTTAGGCTGCTTCCGTTAAGGTGTTACTGAAGATTGGAGACCGAAATGCATCATTCGTATTTTGTGTCCAGCGACAAACCTAGTCTCCAATGCATACGATCACCACTCGTAATCGTCTAGGCTGCTTCCGTTAAAGGTGTTCCTAAAGATTGGAGACCGAAATGCATTATTCGTATTTTGTGTCTAGCGACAAACCCATCAAGCATGCATGTGAATACTTTGTGTATTTGATTTAACGCACCCCTTTCAGTATCAGAGTGTATCAAACGATACATGGAAATATTTTTCCTGATTATGGTGGATCATGCTTGATCATGTTGGCCTAGTTGAAACAAAAGTGGACCATCGGTTTTCGGGGACGTCGACGGATCTACCTAACAGATAGATCAGATAGATAGATAGTACAATAGCGTGCGTTCCGACCAGTAGGAAAGAGTATTTAAAAAGTAACATGTTACTGATATGAAATGATCTCCGAGTAACATTTTTAATAACAATCACATATTTATTGACTCTTTCGTCTGTAAACCTATGTGAATGTTTCATCAGTTTAGTGAGGGATATAATATAACGGGGTATTATAATGATTGGTATTTCAGAATTGAATTTGGAATACACAATTTAACGCATCATCATGATCATTAGAAGAAGAGCAAACTTACTACTTAATTGACTCGTAGTAAATTGTTATTACTTTTACTATCTGTTATTGTCTTTACTTTTAATATGATTCATGAAGCGTAAATACAAAAGACAAAACTAATGGGAATTAGATACGGAGTGGTTATTAAATAAACATCCGCATGGTATAGCGAGGGAGGGCTTGGAAATGGGAGTACGTTTCCATGGGAACGGCCTCCTATTTGACCGATTTTCAACCATAAGATAAGTCTTGTATCTCTGAGAAAATGTTCAAAATTCATCACTATATACACAAGGCTTATATTTAACGTAACACTTATCACATTTACCCTAAAATTGCATTCAAATGGTATAAACTCCACTAAAAAATAGGTAATCTCATCGTGGTGTATAGGCTCAAAAGATGAGTAATTCTGCTATACCCTGTACAGGGGTATTCACAGTGCATGATTTTTAAGAACGACGCATGTAGGGTGTGGAGGGTAATACAGAATTATGCCAAAAGGTGTAATTTTGACATGTATTGCGAGATGTTGGGGTCAAGGGTGAGATAAAATCATCGGACCAGCTGCCGCGAGGAATTCTGGTAATCAGGCTGCCCTAAACTATTAAAGATGTTATTTGACGGGTACACTTACCACAGGTGACGGCACAGCAGACGACGATAGTCAGGAGTGCGCCATTTTAAAATTATGTTTAACAGTCATCGCCCGGTTAACGATAAAAATAATTAAAAAAATAGCATTTACAATGGAGTTGGTTCGCAAACTCCAACGGTTTTGGATTGGAAACAAATTCTTCTAATTATGATGTATTTTTCAAAATGATAAGATTAACATTGTGCGATTACGTGTTATTCCAATACGAATTCAAAATGTAGGATTCGCGTGACCATCGTCGTCTGACGCACAGCGCCCTCAAACGGAATCGGGCTCTTGTTCCAGAGCTGACATATGTTATTATAACTTATTACCTAGTTACTTGTTGAGAACTTTATAACAGACAACCAACACTATTATGCCGAAGATACATCTATAGCTGGTAAAGCTCTTAAATGTAATCAGCTAAGGATGGTACAAATATTATTTTCTTTTATGGGACGTTTTCTAATGCATCAAATGTCTTCTTTAAACCATAGTGCATTTACCAGATTTGCACCTTTACTCAGTATTACTGTCTTGAGAAGCCCGATATGATATGACAGCGCCAAGCGTTACGTATATGGCAGGCTCAATGTCCAATAATAAAATGAACCTGGATTATCGCGGAAAAACCTGGATTATCGATTGATAATCCAGGTTTTTCGACCGATAATCCAAGTTTATCAGAGAAAAACTTGGATTTTCGATTGATAATCCAAGTTTTTCAGCGATATTCCAGGTGGTTCACTTGATAATCCAAGATTTTTGACTTATTGTACATAGGGCGTCGATAAACTTGGATTATCGGTCAATAATCCGGTTTTTCGAATTATACTGATAATCCTGGTTTTTCGAATCGATTATCCAGGTTTTTCACTTTGAAAATCCAAAATTTTCGACATATTGTACACAGGTAAATGTACCCGTCAATTAACATCTTTAACTTTTAAAGATGTTAATTGACGGGTACACTTACCACGGTGGGGCACAGCCATCAATTATTAGCGCCCTCAAACGGAAACCGGCTCTCGTTCCAGAGCTGACATATCAAACTAGCCTCATTTGTAAACTTTAGATACCATAATTTCAGTATCAAAAGCATGTACCCGAGCCATAAACAGGCTTGCAAAGCAGAGAAAATGGTAGGATTCGCGTACTATTATATTGATTTTATCGTAAAACAGTTAAGATTAGAATCCAATTCAGAGCTACAATCAAAGACAATTGCATGGCTTGCTGACATAGAACTGAAGTCAGGTAGGAACTTATTGAATGACTCTCGTATATGACAACAATCTCGATATCACGTACTTTACTATGACCTTATCGACGCCTCAATATTTCCACTTAAAACATTATAATATTTTTTTCACCAATTTGACCATAATTGGAGTTACAACACGTACTGCTCAACACGTATCTAATCTCTAATGCATACGATCACCACTCGTAATTGTCTACGCTGCTTCCGTTAAGGTGTTACTGAAGATTGGAGACCGAAATGCATCATTCTTATTTTGTGTCCAGCGACAATTAAACCCTATTTTGTGTATTTGATTTAACGCAACCCTTCCAGTATCAGAGTGTATCACACGATGTCTTTCAACTGGAAATATTTTTCCGGATTATGGTGGATCATGCTTAATCATGTTGGCCTAGTGGAAATAAAAGTGGATCATCGGTTTCCGGGTACGTCGACGGATCTACCTTAACAAGTAGATCATCACGTACAATAGCGTACATTCCGACCAGTAGGAAAGAGTATTTAAAAAGTAACACGGAGAAATATATTGATATGAAATAATCTCCGAGTAATATTTTCAATAACAACCACATATTTATATTAGTAATTGCTGGAGTATTTGACTATTTCGTCTGTTCATCAGTTTAGGATAAGGATAATTGATGAGCTACTGTGCATTCGTATAGGCGCGAGAGGGCGGGTGCACGAATGCAAGGCCGAGAGCGATTATCAAGTACGAATGCACTGTTTGCGAATCAATTATCTATCATACACTTCACGACGCGTACAAGAACCTGCTCTAAAAATTGAGATTAAAAAACATCATTTCCAACGAAAATATTAGTTAAATTTCCGTATGTTAGAAACACCGCTTATGATGTGTAGCATAAGATACTGCTGAATACGCATGGAAGGGTTTCAATTAGCCTGTATACGATTTAGGTTGTGAGCTGTCAAAACTGGGATCAATGACCGAGTGGAAAACATATCGACAAACTTGAATTGGAAGTTGGATATGCATGACCACGGATAAAACTGGTATTAAGTAGGGCTTATGGATGTAATCCATACGTATAGGTTTGTGTAAAAACAAGTACTCATACGCTTTTAGATCGACGAACTGTTGTAAGGTTAAAAACAACATTATCGGTCAAATGTGGCACAGTAAGACATGTTAGGGAGAATACCATCGCCAACGTAACAGAGAAGTTGTGTGCTGACATTGGCGCGTCAGGCTACTATACCGTACACAGTTTGAGGAGAAACCATCACAAGAATGTTCCGTGGCGACGTACCAGAGAAAATCATAAGAAGTTAGCGCTTATCGCAGTAACTCCGATCAGTAGGCTATAAGGTTAATACAAGCACCAAACAGAAAGCCAATGTGTCCTATGTAATGTAATTCAAGGTGAGCATGAATGTAATCGTTTGATTGTTTGTGTGTTGGTTTTGTTTTTGTTTTTTTTGGGTATGTTTGTTAGTATATTAATGTTTGTGTATTGCTTAGTTGATGGGTGTGGTGGTTTTTTTTTTTTGGGGGGGGGTATTTTGAATGCTAGATTAACATATTGACGGAATGATTTCACTGTGATAAATTTCTTACTTTACCGTTGTGTTTAGTTAATACTTGAAAAAGGAAAAATGTAAATTAATTTAGTTGACACGGCTAATAAATGCTCTTACATGTACAAAGCATTTAACTTTATGATCATTTGAACTAGTATTTTTAATTTTTCTCTCAAAATTGCAAAGTTCAACTTTGTATATCATTAACGAACCGGTGTTATTTGTTATTCAAATTTAACGAAATATTCCACAATTGTCATAAGATATGTGGTTTAATAGCACATCAGCAACACAATATACAGCAAAGTTCGGTGTCATCGTCATCAGCAAGACCTAAAATACAGGGAACCAAAGTCACATCAATGACCATTACCAACATATATACAAGAGAATCCAAGAGCATCGCATGCAGCCACAACCACAGAACGTTGTTATTCCGCAGCAGCAAGGAGGGCAAGTACCTCTTCAGCAGAAGTACACTTTTCACAATTTCACCGTTCATATAACTGAAAAGTAATAATACTGATAAAGTATATCTATAATTATATGCACACGCACACCATTTTAATAAAGAAAATTAATGAATGACTGTGTATTAAATATAGCCACATTTAACATTGCTGCATACTATACTATTATGTTAGTGTCGGATCTCTTCAATGCAATTCCATACAGAAAGTAAAGAATGGAAATCAGTATAGTCTGTAACTGTTTATGTGTAATTTAAAGGAATGTAATTTGAATATGCAGGGTGTATAACAAAAACAAGGACTCTCTTTCAGCAAGGATTAATTTAATCCTTTGAAACCACTGAATCCATCAATTACGTAATTGATGGACGGAAAGTGTGACTAACTAGGCAAGTCAACCCAATTTTTTAGTATGTGCAATGGTAATTCACACAATAAAGTAGAGTAACGTGACAGTGGAAGATTACATATTTAAATAGGCTAAAAAGGGAAATTATTTGTATTCTTCTCATGCTGAATTATTTTGTTATCATGCGTATGGTAAAAATTGAAGTTGACTTTACAAATCCCACAAGTATAAATGTCCTTCTCTGTCAATGATTGGTGGTATAAACACACTACTGACACGATTGGTGCTTTCCTACTATAACTTTCCTACATGCCGAGACTTTCTCATGAGAACAATAAGCAACATTGAACATTGCACAGAAATGATTTGTGCCAGAATTAAGGGGAATACCAAACTAATATTTGCTATTGTTTATAGATAGATGATTTACAATATTTTTGAATGCAAAGTATTCAAATGTAAACCATGTCATTTCTTGGTTTGTATGTGTAAATTCCATTGTACAGACTAGTAAATGACAGGGTTTACGCAAATTATTCTAGCGGTCTTATTTTTCATTGGATTAATCTCAGATTTTCAGAAGATATGATCATTATTAATTGGGCTTTGCACTGACGGTGAGTTGGGCATGGTCCAGTGGTTTTGAAAAAGTGAGAACAAAAAAGCGCCATGAAAAAGTCTTATTTTTTGATACACCCTATCACTACGTGATTTTGGATCGATAATTATTTGTCTAGCATTGTGCTTGCGGGACTGCTCCTATACCATTTGCTTTGATGGTTTATAAAATACCTGTTTGTTTCAAAATGTTAAAATTAAGAATTTTAAGATGACGATAATCTTGGCACAGTTTGTGAATTAATAGAAAGATATGTCTTTCTCATGGTATAAGGCCAAATAAAAAACACCTAGTTTCTCGTCCTATCTTTTGAAAATAAGGAGGATGAGGGCACTTTTGTAACAAAAACACATCCAAGAATAATGCGAAATCACCATTACCGGCATGGTATTGCCTGATTGGTTGTGTAACTTGAGGAGGACAAGGCCTTTGTAAAATCTTTTTATTTCATAGTTTTGGGGGATTGGTTAACACAAAACCTGCTTTAAATGCTCATTGGATTAACGTAAATCTATTGCTAAGATGTCAGCTGTTTAAATATTTTTGAAAAAATGTTATGGTAGAAATAACGAAAATAAAGATACATTACATGATTCCTGAAAAGGGATGCGCAGGGGACGATAAACTACTCTTTTTTCACTTGGCCTAACTAATGTATTTAAATAACATGGTTCGAGTTTGATGTACTATTATATTATGTTTAAATCGTGTGAAATACAATTAAACAGAACACAAAACATCGTATCATTGTCATTTATACGATTTTGTAAAGGGATTGATAATCTGTCATTCCATTGAGGTGTTAGATGCCATGATCATTCATAGTGTAATTTAATCGTAAAGTTAACCGATTAAAATGCAATTGAACGACTACCTGTAAAGTACTACTTGACAACTTGACAACAGTAACTGATTCGTTAATCCTTAGTATTCATCAATCTTAACCTGTTAACTCCTCAACTATGTGAATCGTTGTTTCTATTTCCACAGCTTTATACACTTCTAGAGCTCATTCCATTGTAAATTATCCATTGTTGTTAACGTCGATTATATCTACGAAAGCACTACCGGAAGTCTCAAGCGTGCAATGTCAACATAATCGGTTGCCCCTCGCAACGTGCATTATATGACAAAGCTTTTAGATAATGCATGGGTCAACATTAGAAAGGGTAGTGATTATGTTGACCTTGCACGATTGAGACCCTCGGCAGTGCATTCGTAGATATAATCGACGTTAACAACAATGGATAATGAACAATGGAATGAGCTCTAGAAGTGTATTAAGGGATATACTATGACGGGGTATATATTTGGTGTTTCAGAATTGAATTTGGAATACACCATTTAACGCATCATTAGAAGAAGATCAAAACTCACTACTTAATTGACTCGTAAATTGTTATTACTTTTACTGTCTGTTATTGTCTAATTATTGTCTAATTGTCTAATAATATGATTCATGAAGCGTAAATACAAAATACAAAACTAATGGGAATTGGAGACGGAGTGTTTATTGAATAAACATCCGCATGGTATAGCGAGGGAGGGATTGGGAATGGGACTACGTTTCCATGGGAACGGCCTTCTATTTGACCGATTTTCAACCATAAGATAAGTCATGTAACTCTGAGAAAATGTTCAAAATTCATCACTTTATACACAAGGCTGATATCTAACGTAACATTTATCCCATTTACCCTAAAATTTCATTAAAATGGTATAAACTTCACTAAAAAATAGGTAATCTCATCGTGGTGTATAGGCTCAAAAAGTGTAGTTTTGACATGTATTGCGAGATGTTGGGGTCAAGGGTGAGATAAAATCATCGGAGTAGCTGCCGCGAGGAATTCTGGTAATCAGGCTGCCCTAAACATTTAAAGATGTTATTTGACGGGTACACTTACCACGGGTGACGGCACATCAGACGACGATGGTCACGCGATTTCATCGTTCCAATATGGCAACGGGAGTGCGCCATTTTGAAATATTTTTAACAGTCATCGCCCGGTAAACGATGAAAATAATTTTAAAAAGAGCATTTACAAAGGAGTTGGTTAGCAAACTCCAACGGTTTTAGATTGAAAAAATAATTATGATGAATTTTTCAAAATGATAAGATTAACATTCGCGATTACGTGTTATTCCAATATGTAGGATTTCGCGTGACCATCGTCGTCTGACGCACAGCGCCCATTAACGGAAACGGGCTCTCGTTCCAGAGCTGACATATTATGTTATTATAACTTATTACCTAGTTACTTTTTGAGAACTTTATAACAGACAACCAACACTATTATGCCGAGGATATATCTATAGCTGGCAAAGCTCTTAAATGTAATCAGCTAAGGAAGGTACAAATATTATTTTCTTTTATGGGACGTTTTCTAATGCATCAAATGTCTTCTTTAAACCATGGTGCATATACCAGATTTGCATCTTTACTCAGTATTACTGTCTTGAGAAGCCCGATATGATATGACAGCGCCAAGCGTTACGTATATGGCAGGCTCAATGTCCAATAATTAAAACGAACCTGGATTATCGCGGAAAAACCTGGATTATCGATTGATAATCCAGGTTTTTCGACCGATAATCCAAGTTTATCAGAGAAAAACTTGGATTTTCGATTGATAATCCAAGTTTTGCAGCGATATTCCAGGTGGTTCACTTGATAATCCAAGATTTTTGACTTATTGTACATAGGGCGTCGATAAACTTGGATTATCGGTCAATAATCCAGGTTTTTCGAATTATATTGATAATCCTGGTTTTTCGAATCGATAATCCAGGTTTTTCACTTTGAAAATCCAAGATTTTCGACATATTGTACACAGGGTGTCGATAAATTTGGATTATCGGTCGAAAAATATTATCGCTCGATAATCCAGGTTTTTTGATTTATTTTGATAAACCTGGATTTTCGATTCGATAATCCAGGTTTATCAATTTGATAAATCCAAGATTTTCGACTTATTGTACACAGGGCGTCGATATACTTTGATTATCGGTCGATAATCCAGGCTTCTCGAATTATATTGATAATCCTGGTTTTCGAATCGATAATCCAGGTTTTTCGATTTGAAAATCCAAGATTTTCGACTTACTGTGCATACGGCGTCGATAAACTTGGTTTATCGGTCGATAATCCAGGTTTTTCGAATTATTTTGATAAACCTGGTTTTTTGATTTGATAATTCAGGTTTGTCACTTTGAAAATCCAAGATTTTTGGCTTATTGTGCATACCGCGCGGTGTCGATAAACTTGAATTATTCGAAGTTTTTCGAATTATTTTGATAAAACTTTTTTCGATTTTCGATTTGATAATCCAGGTTTATCGATTTGATAATCCAGGCTAGCCACCCGCTTTCTGCTACTACTAGCTGCTAATAGTAGCAGAATGATAGCAGCAAACTTAGTCTTCAAAATATACATAGGAGTATGGTAACAGCTAGCTGCGGTCTTTACTTAGCTATAATGAACTGGGCAGTAAGAAATGGATGGCAGGAAGACGCTAGCCGCTAATTTGTCGCTAGTGACTACCGGTAATGTGCATGTGACCCACTAGCTAGCCGCTAACTAGCCGCTAGTAACTAATTTGCATGTGATTCTATTAGCAGCTAACAAGCAGCTAGCCGCTAATACTAGCAGCTAGCTGCTAATACTAGCTGCTAGCTGCTAGTATTAGCTGCAAATACTAGCCGCCGCTAGTATTGGCTGCTAATACTAGCGGCTAGCCGCTAATACTAGCAAAAAACGGTAGCAACTAGCTAGCAGGAAACAGTAGCGGCTAGCCGCTATTACTAATGGCTAACTAGCCGCTAATGCTAGCGGATAACAAGCTAATACTATCAGAATTTGCATAAACTGTAGCGGCTAACTAGCCGCGACTAACTAATTTGCATGTGATTCTATTAGCAGCGAATTATCCCGCCAAATCGCCCAGGTGGGACCGCATGTAGATTCAGCCTTCTGATTTAGCTAAAAGAGTCGCGTGCCACACACTTATCGCGTGCCGAGAGTGTACTAGTCACGGGCAACTCTTAAAACTACTTTTATCCGGCACAACTATAATTGTCAACAATTACGGATGAGCAATATACGTGTACTGTACATACAATTCCTCACAGTTTGAATAATGTTTATGTTTGTTTCAATGTGTGAAGTGCCCGTACAAGTAGATTTAAAATATTTTTCATGCAATATCTTGCTGTCATGCAAAAATGCAATGGAACAAGAGAGGTATTCCTAATTTACTAGTTTATTCTTTGTTTTCTTCTAGTAAAACCAATCTTTTTATGATATTTTGTTGCCCAGTTAGATGATTTCAATTATGCCGATCGAGGTATAGCTACCACTCTGTGACATCCATTGTAACTATAAAATAGTGCATACCCAAATAATAATCTCTAAACCTAGTTTTGTAGCGGGGTGGTGGGGAATATACATACCAAGTTCCCGTGACCCTCAGGTCGGTCCTAACACCATAATATAAAGTATAACAATATATTTACGTTTTATCGAAATTGAATTATTCATAAAGTTAAAGGGGCATTGCGAGATGTATTGATATACTCACGTAAAGATTTTTCATCAACATAGCCCAAATTCAAAATGTCATACAATTCCGACATCGCCTTCATCATGTTCATGCCAAATAAGCAAATAACGGCACTTCCGGGTTGAGATTTGCCGCGAAAGTCTGTGAGTAAAACGATAGCATAACTTCCGAATTCAGCACCTAGTTTTGATATGATCATATCGACACAATTCAATTCAATTCAATTCAATTTATTCAGCAATATGAATACAGAAGATATAATAATAACACAATGTGATAAAGAGGCTAGGAGCCCCAAAAGAAACCCTGATAGCGGGCTTATAATATGGGGACCCTTAAAACAAGAAATGAATGTAGACCATATGAAAACAAAAACAAAACAACAACATACGAGCAAAACAGGACAAGACAAAAACAGAGACTACACAGAAAATAACAAAAAACATAACAAAACAGAACTAAACCAATACATAACAAAGAGACAGGAACATTGAACGAGTCAAAATACAAATGGTTGCCAAAGAAAAGCAGGTCATTGACTATGCGAACTTCAAGAGGTAGAAGAGACTAAAGCGGGAAAGAAGAGAGAATGAAAATGAAGGATGGAGAAAGAAAGAAAGAAAGAAAGAAAGGGAGGCTAGAGAACAAAATTATGTGTTGTCATGAGAAAGTGTGTGTGTTGAAGGTGTAACATAAGTGGAAATATAATGATGCTTGAGCTGTCTTTTGAATGATTGTTTATTTGTGATATTTGTGAGTGTGTTGGGAAGATCGTTCCAAAGCTTAGCACCGTGGTATAGGATCTGATGTTTTTCAGCGGTGGTCTTTGGGAGAGGAAGATGAAATTTGTGTGCTTGTCTAGTGTAATGTGTGTGAATCTGTCGGTTTGTGGTGAAATAGTTTGCGAAGTTAGGAGGAAGGTTGTTGTAGAAGTAGTCGTGCATAAACAGTGCCGTTTGAAGCTGGTTGATATCGGTGATTTTTAATGTTTTGAGATTGTGAAAGAGAGGTAAGGTGTGTGCCCAGCGACGTGAGTTTGTTATTGTGCGAATGGCCCATTTCTGAGTGATATTTAAGCTGGTGAGTCTAGACTGGTAATTCGAAGCCCAAATGATGTTGCAGTAGCTGATGTGTGGAAGAACTAACGTGTTATAAAGTGATTTCAGAATGTGGTGAGGAAGATGATGCTTAACTCTGTAGATGGTACCTATGGCGTGAGATGCCCTTGTGATAATCGAATTAATGTGGTGATTCCAAGTGAGTTTATCATCTATGGTGATACCAAGAAATTTAGTGGTGTGGACTTGTGAGATGTCTTGATTGTCAATTGTGATTTTGTTAGAGTGATGGGGAGTTTTAGGTGAAAAAAGCATGTAGTTAGTTTTAGAGACATTTAATGAAAGTTTATTTGCCCTGAACCAGTCAGTGATGTGGGTTAGTTCAGTGTTCATGTTATAGTAAAGTGAATCAAGGTTTGAGTGAGAAAGAAAGATGTTTGTGTCGTCTGCATAGAGGATGAGTTTTAGCACATTAGTTGTGTTAGTTATGTCATTCATGTAGATAATGAAAAGGAGGGGTCCTAAGATGGATCCCTGCGGAACTCCAACAGTGACTTTCCGTGTGGTTGATTGGTGATTAAGTGCGTGTACAGATTGGGTGCGGTGGGTGAGATAGTTTTTAAACCATTCTAATGCGATGCCCCTAATACCATAGTGGTGCAGTTTGGCAAGGAGAATATTGTGGTCTATTGTGTCGAATGCCTTGGACAGGTCTAGGAATATACCCATGGTGTGATCTTTCTTTTTGAGTGCATGTGTGAGGTTAGTAGTAAGTTCAAGAAGTGCCATGTAGGTTGAGCGTTTTGATCGGAATCCGTATTGTTCATTGACAAGAGTGTTGTTTTTGTCCAGGAAATTATATAATCTGGTGTGGACTATTTTCTCAAGTATCTTAGAGAAGGGTGGCAATACGGAAATAGGTCTATAGTTAGTGATGCTGTGCTGGTCTTTGCTTTTGAATACAGGGATGACTTTTGCAGATTTGAGCTTATGTGGTACAATACCCGTGAGAAGTGATTGATTTAAAATGTGCAGAAGAGGTGTTGTGATGTGATCAAATGATTTGTTAGCAATACCGGGATCGATGTTGTCTGTGCCCGTGCTCTTACCGGATTTAAGAAGGTGACGCAGGTCGTGCAGTTCTTGAAGAGTTATTGGGTTGAAGAAGAATGAGTTGAGTGGGCTATTGGAAAGGTGAGCGGTAAAGGGTTTGTCCGGTGGAGGGATTTTATTAGCAAGATTTTTTCCAAGGTTGGTGAAATAGTCATTAAATTTGTTAGTAATGTCATCGGGATCAGTGAAGGTTGTGTTGCTGTGAGTGAAGTGATTCGGTAATGTGTTGACTTTGCGTTTCCGGCCAGTGATTGTGTTCAGGAACTTCCATGTTTTTGTAAGATCGTGCTTGAGTTTGTGAAGTTGGTCAGTATTATATGTTTTCCTTGCAAGACGAATAATGTGAGTTAGTTTGTTTTTGTATTTTTTATACCTCTCCTCAGCTTGCAGTGTTTTCTTTTTGAGGTAAATCAGGTAGAGTTTCTGCTTGTGCTTGATTGATCTTGCAATTCCACTCGTGATCCATGGCTGTTTACGTGTATATGCTCTAGTTTTCATTGATGAACGTTTGAGTGGAAATGAAGAGTTGTAGTGCTTTGAGTAAATATTGATGAAGTTGTTGTATGCAGTGTCGGGATCAGGTGAGTTGATGGTGGTCTCCCATGATTCCCCTTGCAGTTTTGTGTTGAAGAGTGAGGTGTTGTGTTCACAGAAATCTCTTTTTGGTGAGAGTGGAGCCATGTGCTGTGTATTTCTGTGAGAAGTGATATGAAATACGGGAAAGTGATCAGAGATGTCGGTGACCAGGATACCCGTAGTTGAGTTCATGTCGGTGGAGTTAGTTATGATGTTATCTATGATAGTTGCACTGGTGCGTGTGATACGAGTCGGTTTGTCAATTTTAGGGATGAACGAGTTAGATAGTGAAGTATTGATGAAGTCGTTAATGTGCGGATTTGTATTGTAGTTGAGTAAGTTGATGTTATAGTCACCGAGGATGTAGACGTCCTTTTTTGTTGTTTTAAGTTTGTTAAGGAGCGCTTCCCAGTTAGTGTTGAAGTTGTTGATTGTGTGCTCGTGCAGTCTATAAATGACACCGACAATGATATTTTTAGTAGTGTTATTGTGTTTGATGGTGATTTCAATGAATAGTGAGTCTGCTTCTGGTCCCAGAGTAAAATCTGTGGAGTTGTAGTTCATATCTGATCTAAGGTACATGCATACTCCACGCCCTCTACCAGTCAGTGGTCCTGCGATGTAGCTGTAGTTGTCACATTGAGGAGGGGATTTGTTGTGAGTAAGCCATGTTTCAGAGCAGGCAATAAGTGAGAATGAGTGTTTCAATTGGTGCAGATATGTAGAGATGTGCTCATGTGCATTAGAGATACTACGACAGTTGAAGTGAAGCATTGAAAACGAATTTTGATCATTTGTGAGCTTAATGTTGTTGAGGCTATCATCTGTGTGGTAATTGCATTCGTGGTTTGAGAGGTTGCGGTGTGGTAGTAGTGACGGGTGATCACATGTCTGATCTGAGATCGGATCGGTGAGAAGTGGATTAAAGCATAATGAGTTCAGTTTGGCAATGTTAGTTTTGGTGTCGGAAAAGAAGTTGGATAGTGCCGCGAAGAAGTCATCGTTGTGCATAATGTGATTGAAGGGAAGGTTTGGTGGGCTAGGACAGCAAGAGCAGCTCCAATTGCTATAATTTTGGTGAGACCGGTTTATACAGTGAAGATGTGCATGATTGGTATTGCATGATTGACAGTGAATGTAAGTTGAACATAAGTGAATACGTTTGTTGCAGATATTGCAGTTGTACATAGAATTTGTTCAGGAGAAAAAAGGTAGTAAAACAAAGTGAAAGAGTAATAGGATTTGAGTAGTGGGTCGGACAGGCAGGGGAGAAGACACACACAATGACCTATTTAAATATTGGGCAACAAAGACAAACAGTTATTACAAGACAAACACTTAGGACAAAAATGAACAAAGAACAATGTAGGAATTACACTGTAAGTGGACTTTGATGGGAGTCCACGAAGTGTACAAGGGTAGATGGCCGTTAATACAAAACCACCCAAAATGGCACCTGCTGGAGGTGTGAGTGGAGGCAATAAATAAAGATATGTGAAGCAACATAATAAAAAACAAAAAGGCTGAATTTTGGTATGGGTTGTAATCAACATGCACAGTGACCTGAGAGGACAGGTGGAGCTGGAGAATGAGCAACGTGGATGCGCGGTTGGGCAAAAAAACAAGATGACAGAAGGAGGAGTTAAACGAGCGCCTGAAAAGCAAACAATGTCCCAGAGAGGTCAGTGTACATGTTAATTTGCATGGATCAGAAACAAAGGAATAAAGGTTGACCAGGACGTGAAAAAGGTAAATAAAGTGGCAAGCAAAAAACAACAACCCTGGAATGACAACATATAACCCAACCAGAACACGAAAAACGTCACTATGATGAAGAGCAGCGATGTGATGTACGTCTCGAGACAGCACGAGAGACGCATATATCAGATATGACAATGTTCGTGTAGGTAGGTCGGAGTAACAAGAACAATTTAGCAATAAATTATAAATATATACATATACCAATGTGTAATGACCTGCTTGATCAGGAACAGGCGATAGAAACATGGGCGTAGAGAAAGGAGCCTAAAGGCACCACACAATAATGGATATCGAGCATATGGGCGCCGGAAGCGCAGGTCATGGTACATTGATTAATGAACATAATAAAAAGATACAGACAAACTTAAAGACTACGAACGGCGAACTGAAACATACCCTATCCAGACACGGGCAGGATCACATCGTAGAGAGAAAGCAGGCACGTGCGCAGAAAAGAAGCTGGAGATGCGATATCGGCCTTCCCTAGCGGATGAGGTGTGAAACAGCTACACAGCAGTCATGATATAATGTGCGGTGACCATGTCATGAGCATAACGAAACGCATATCAGAACAATATCAAGAACAATTTAGCAACAAATATATATATATAAATGCCAATGTATAATGACCTGCTTAATCAGGAACAAGCGAAAGAAACAGTGGGTGGCGAAAAAGGAGCAAAAAAAAAAAGGCACCAAAAGGCACCACACAAGATGGGAAATCGAGCATATGGGCGCCTGAAGCGCAAGTACTGTGCAGGTCATAGTACATTGACTATAATGAACATAATAGAAATGAGAAAATGATACAGATAAAATTAAAGACTACGAACGACGAACTGAAACATACCCCATCCAGGCAGGATCACATCGTTGAGAGAAAATCATGAAATGTTATATGATAAACGGCGAATGTTGGTAAACTGTTACAGATGGTAGTTAGGGGAGACGTCAAAACTCGACCGCCCGTTGACTGCCGGTTACGGGCGGTTCCGCCCGGTTCTTTCAGGTCAAATGTTTTACTGGTATATGAATATTCGCGCATGCAACACTGAACAACCACCGGTTGACTTAATGCTGTAATCTGACCAATTTACACTATCAATCTGTTACTTTGCGGTCATAATAGCTCTCTCTATAATCGTTCTATAAAAAAAAACATTCATAGACTTTCGGTATTGATTTTAAAAAGTTAATTGAGCTATAAACAGATTGAAAAAGCCAACCCCAGCGAAAATCAATAGCTGTATTGTACTGTTTGTCAACTGAGACTTTTAAGTCTTAAAAGAGCCCATTACTTCAAGATGTTATTGCTCACGTGTGTGACGAGGCACTTTCAACCGGTCGTGTTCACCAGAGTGTTACTATTTGACCTCATTATGTGTGTATATTATAACAGACGACACGTTTTGTGAGAACCGAACGGAACCGGCCGTAACCGGCGGTTGCCGGGCGGTCGAGTTTTGACGTGATCCCTTAGTATATGCATAAGTATTAATACTTTGATGAAAAAACCCATGATTTCCAGGATAATAGGAGCGCACTCCCAGTGTCTCAATACCCCTTTAAGAGTACCTTGCACTAAGTGTCATTACAATCTATAAGAATGATCATCTTAGTTGAATTGATAGTCTATATTAGATGGTTGGATGTTTCTCCTGCAGAATATGTCGATTTAAAGTTAGTCAGGCATCCAATAGTCCAGGTTTGTAGGGCAATTCATAACAATAAATAAAACACTTTCACTCTCACTTGAAAATGTTAGTAACCAGTTGTTTTCCGGTTTGGTTCATATTTTTAATAAAGTTACAAAGATGTCGATACATATTTCAGCATGCCTAAAAGGTTTCAACCCGTAAGTTGTAAGTAGATAGTTTAAGTGCATGACAGATAGTTATTACAGTCACCATAAGGCCACTTGACTGATTGAGAGCGTACAATAAGCATGATAAGTAGGTTCAATACTTGACACGGATTTGAAAGTCCCGCAGGTTTATAAAGTGTATAAGAGAACATAGCATTGTTTTAGTACCTCCATATTGTAATGTTTATAAAATATTGTTGAGTAAGTCTGACATTTTAAAGCTACAATATTGACAGTTGTGTGTCTAAAGAAGTAGGTTGGAAAAAAGTAGTTGAGTTGACTTAACAACTTCATAGTCACTCCCTTTTTGTCGCATTTCATACTCTGGATTATCGCGTTGTCGCTGCCGTGGTCGCTCTCGAAGATACCACTCTATGAGTATGATGATACGACGAATCTATTAGAAATAGCCTAAATAGGAAAACTCTTAACAGCTAAAATCGATGAAAAAAAATCAGATAATTAGCTTACGCAGTGCTCAACAACAGAGGCGTCCATTTGATCGATAGTCAAGAATTCTCGTATTTACCCTAACCTTCATCAAAGCCACAAATCGCTACAACTACTAGCTGCTGGTACCGCGTGCTCGAAAGGTCTATCTCGAGGCACGATCCTGCGAACTATCGAATGGTCTCGAGAATTTCGAGCTACCCCATTGGCGCAATCGGTTTGATGACCGACATCAACGCCGGCAGTCCGGGTTCGATCCCCGACGCTGGCGAAAAGTGATTTCTCCGCCAAAAATTGACCCGTTTTTCTCCCCTGATAGTTTAATTCTCAACAAAACACCCAGCATGCCCAGGGAGTTAATAACCAATTGTGACAAGAACGTGGCAAGGCGCACTGTATTGCCAGGCCATGTTTATAATTATCCAGGCAACCACAATAAAATGCAGAAGCAATGAACAATTGAATGCAGAATGAGCGAGTGTTGAAAATAAAGCAGCTCATGAAGTCACTAAAGTGCACTAAAAGCATATAAATTAGGTCATTAATCCACGCGCATAATGAACCCAACATATCATAATTGAATTAAATGTTGTACTCTTAGTTCAGAAAGTCATATCTGCATTTTTTCCCTTCGGTATTGAAAGTCCTTTTGTGTTAACATATTTTTAGTATCCTTTTTACCATACCGTGTGCATAACTGTCTATGCCTGGGTGAAACGCGGCAGAGATATTATCCTTATACGCTTTAGTCTTTTCCTTCTCCGTTTCCTTTAAGACGGTTCATATAATCGTCTCTAGAGTCGAAGAACTATATTAGCCAGAGGGCCTAGTTAATTGGTACAATGATACTCAATGGCCCCGGTGTGTGCCGTTTGGAATTATGGTCCCAGAGGACTAACGTGAAGGGTCCCGTGGCCCAAAATATAAATGCTAGCGCTAGGTAATTTCAGAACTCGCTGTAATATTTGTGATATAATGTGATTTTGTCCAGAAAATACGTACAATACAAACTTATTCCACACATAGAATCTCGGTGCAGAATAACACAATGTTGCGCGGGAGTGCAGTACTAAGCAAGGGTACATGCACCTATGGTACGAGGAAAGTGGTTTGTTTATTTGTTTGTTTGTTACACGGTAGGTCCATACGGACACACGCTTGGGTCCTGAAGGGACCATGCTCAAGCAAAATGCACAGGCCAGGCTTAAAAAGCCTATATAAGCATGCTGGCTGAATGAAATTAAAGTTAGAAAAGATGAAAGAAAGAATGAAGTAAAAGAGCCACTTCCAACAAATAAAGTTAACACTTTTGCTGTCAGCCTTGGACGAGAGAAAAGAATAGTCTTGATCCAATCTCATTTGCCACACAGGCTTGGAGTGACCCTTCATGTTTGATGCGTGTAGACCAGTCAAATGGGGAAAGGGTATTATAGCAAAATCGCCAAAGTTCTACTCATCGGTTCTCGGCTTACGCGGTTTATACATCAAATGAAAGCCGAAGGCAAGGGATTTCATGTGGTGTGTCATTTAGCGCCAAATTGGGCATATTTTCATTTTAAGAGGTGTTCTATTCCTTAGTATCCTGGGCTTCAAGACGTACATGGGTAGGCTAGATCTTCGGGAGTTGTCTACCAGTTAAAACTTCTTATTCAACAAAATCGAACTTTCACTAACCGTCAACTACCTTCATGACCTTCATTAATGGGAGGCGGATTCAACATTCAGAATGGATGTGTTTCTACACGCAGTTACAAATATAGCATCTCAATGTACTTGACCGTAAATACTCTATCATTCTTTTTTGCATATATAAGTGTTCATTTGTCAAGCGCCCGGGTCAAGATTACTGCAGCAAAATATAAAACATATACTATGAGGTAAGATTAGTAAAAAATATACCAAGATATACAAATATTTCCGCCAAACGATAGAATATGATTGTTTTATCCGATATGTCCACCACTTTTGTGTCATTCTTCAAAAGTTCAAATTTCAATGAAGATATTATATACAAAAGACAAACAACCCTGGGGTCTTGTTGAACAAAACTGGTTCAACTCTCTGAAAGCGACAAAACGCACAATTTCGGGGAATGTTTTTGAACGTCTATAACTTGTTGTTTGGTCCCAACATTCAAATTACACCAACTAAAATGCCACAGTGATTCTAATCGATTTGCACTCGTTTTTCAAAAAGCCCTTTCTTTAATTGTGTAAAAAGAAATGTTGATTATACACACATTGTATGTTTTTTATAACTTTATCTAATCTATACTTCCACAAGGGACACAACTTGTATTTTCAATCCATTAGCATAGGCGAGACGATTGCTATCAGCATAGGCGAGATGATTGCTATTTTTCAAATAATTTATTTACGACATTGCACTCATCATCGACGAACCGCGGTTTATCCCCATGTCACTTCTCAATGTACCCATGGTCCCTTGATAACGAGGTATAATTTTCTCAATGTTCGAGACCTGTAAAGTGTAAAGCACGCACTGCTGGCTAACTCACCTGTCACCTTAGAATGTTTACAGGTGGGAAATCAATGCAGTCACTCCCCGACTTATTCTATTGAACCTCTAATGGATCCTGTTATTATAAAGCAATGTATTATTGGTTAGTGTTAATTAAAGATGAATCATTTATATTATTTTGATATAGCTGCAAACAATCTCATGATATCTTCTAAAGGTGTGCTATATATATATATATATATATACGGTCACATTTCTTCCTGCCAAACGTCAATTTACAAAAATGAACAACAATTTACAAAGTGAAATGTCAAAGTGAAATGTCAAATAGTTTCACATCATCGTGAAAATAGTGTCCATGTCCTTATAAGGGTGGCAAAGTTGAAATATTTCAGCATTCCTAAAAGGGGGTCAGTCTATATGAAAAGGTTTACTGCCTACGATCTGTGCATGGTCAGTAACGTAACAACGGAGAGTTAATTACCCATCGTCCTACTAGCTAAGGGAGGGGCGGGGGGGGGGGGGGTGGTTATTACCCTCCAAAGTAATCCACCTGGTGCCGAAAAATGCTGAGGTTTATTGGTCTATGTCTATGTAATCGTCAATCCATCATTTGCGCCGATATATCTCGATGTTTGAACATATTCAGGGGTGGGTGGGGGGGGGGGGGGCGGTTACCACCTTACACTAGCGGTTTGTGTATTTTATGCATGTGCTCGTTAGGTGATACGAATGACTATGTGAACAGTCACTTTTGAAATAATTACATTTGTTTTGATCTGGATCATGATTATCGTAGAAAATGTCCTTAAGTCCTAAAAGATGTTATTAATTTCAAGAAATCGATAATTGCCACAACATTGTAATTTGCAAAAAATGATCATCTTTTGGTTTTGACTACTTCCACCAAAATAAGACTTCGATACTACAACGTTGATTATAGCATGTGTGAAATTTCAAAACTTTAAACGATTATTTCTCGAAACTAGTATTCTGGGACTTATGTACGTGTTCGATAATGTTTCTAACCAATAATATAAGATTCAAGACTACACTTTTAGGATATCTTTCAAAATGGCGATTTGAAATAATTATGGTACGGTTGCAACCACCTAACCTCAAACTTTGACGGATTACCTTACCCCGGGTAACAGGTGGTACCCTCATTTTTTTTTGTCTCGTCAACATGATCACAAAGGATGTTAAAACGACTCCCTTTATTCCCTAGGTAACTTTCTGTTGCATATTGATGCCAACTGTGTACCCCCTCCCTTAGTATGATGAGGACCAACATACAAGAACAATGACGTCTTGTAACCCTTGCCATGATATAAATATTATCATGGAAGTATATATTACATAAAGTCAAATTCATATCGATTTGTTAGAACAGAAAGTTATGCGTTGCTTTTCGTAATATTCGTTAATTCGGTACATATATTGAAGTGAACAAACTATTGACACTCGTATTTGTCGACCATATCACAACAGTAAGATGAGAAAACCCCTGTTAACGGCATTTTGTAATTCGTCGGATATTTATAATACATCGTTATCGTCGTTTTAACCAGGTATGACAACACGTATTACACAACACGCACTTGACCATATTTATTATACTTTACCTCGACACCTCATCATTTCTAACGTATTTTAATATTGTTTGACCATAGTAGTTGTTACCACTCGCAATGCATAACACGCAGTTAGTCTATATTATATAATGAATATTCGGTCACTGACTCGTAATGATCTTATTTTATTACGTGAAAGCGTTAAAGCGTTACGAAAGCATCGGCGGTTGTGAAAACATATGATTTCGTATTCCCGTACATCGCTCATGAAACCTATACACAATATCTCTATAACCTACACTAAAAGAAGGTTAAAACCCGTCAATATTTCCTCTTATACGGTTTGTTCAAACTTGGTGTAGTTCAAGGGCACTGAGATCGGTATTGGAGTGCGCCCCCAATTGATGCACCTACGTAATACTTAGGCACATACTATAACTACCATCTGAAACAGTTTACATTTATTCGCCGTCTAACGTGTACATTTTCAGGATTTGGTTATTGCGATGTAGATCACAATCGATTATCTATTGAAACAATTACCCTTTTTCCAAATTTGATTTTTCTCGGCAATCTCTCACCGCCCCTTCAAGTACAAGCAAAGTACACATATTTTAAAAAGTCGCCAATTCCCGTAATTACAGGCGTAAGAGGGTTTCTCTATTGCCGTTTCAATCCGGTGTGTGACTGAACCGTTGTATAGCCATTTAGTATGCGTGATGTATCGCTAGTACCAGAGCGTATCAATTTGTCTTGAAAAAGCAACATCGAGGAAATTAACTTTATCGAGGAAATTAACTTTTACTGCAATTGAATCCCGTCTGTCGTCGTAAGGACAACGAACTGTCATGACTGTATACTATTCGCAGAATATATGAAACTATATTTCCATTAACGTAAATGATCCGCAAGTAATATTTTCCATGGGGCGACGAATAGGCCTACAAGAAACACGGACCTCTCAAGTCGGGTCGGTCGGTCGGGTTTTTTTTCGGAGTAACTCTGTTATACCCTTCACAGGGGTATACATAGTGCGTGATTTTTAAGAACGACGCATACTACCGATGTTGGTGTGTAGGGTATAACAGAATTATGCCTTTTTTTTCTTTCTAATATTCCCTTGAAAATGACAGTGAAAATCACAAATGTCTGTCAAAAATGTTTTCAAATCTGTAAACATTTTGCTTGCAACAACAGGGTTTCTTTTTTTCGTCGACTGATAACTAAATATAAAATTATAACTACTTAGATAATTTGCCCTATTGGTCGGTAAACCTAAGCTTTTTTTTAGGGTAAACGGAATATCTGGAAAATACAATTTTTAATGTGTCATTATTCAATTGGGAGGTTATGCGTAATAATTTTGGTTTCCCGTCCAGGATATAATTGAACAACAGCAAGGACTTTCATGAAGATAATCTTATGCATCATGGCTATTTCAACTTTATTATATTGTGAACCCTGTGTGTGCTTACATATGCTTGACCGTACACTAATGTCCTTTGCATTTAAGTTCATCTAATGGCATGCACACAAATAGGTAACCGTGACCAGGGTATTTATTCCCTAAATAATGTTTACGATCCACTGACAACACCAACACATCCTGGGAATGAGAATGACTACAAATCTCGAGGGAACAGCAAGTGGATCCCGTCATTTATGGAGAGATCTTCAGACCGGAAAGATAAAACCGTCTAAACGTGAGTAAACTATGGATTTGTTTAACATAAATATTCACCTAATAAAGCAGCTTAAGGTTTTCTCTTTATGACCCACAAAGGAATGGGCAGTTATTGTGCTTTAGATCGTAAACATGTGTTACGACTTCCCATTAGAATTTACGAGTTGATCATTTATACAGCGCAACCATCACTTTCAACCCGTACGTCGGCTGTCTGTCCATCGGTCAGTGTTGTTTTATATATGTGTGTTACGCATTTATATTGAAAGCTTACACTTTTTGTAAGTTTCAGGCAACAGTATTTTCTATCACGCATATTTGAAATATTTAGAAATGTATTTTAATATCATATTGAAAAGAATGGATCTAATCTCGCGTGCCTGTTATGATTATGACTGTTTTCCAAATTGACTTTGAATTATCAATTTAACGCATCATTTGGAATTGGGTCAAACTAACCACTTTCTAAATTGACTCGCATAACTGTTACTGTTATTACTTTTACTACCTGATGGCTGGTTTTATACTGGTTGTCAACGATTGCTTGAGAGCCCCTTTACCAAGGAGACTTAAAGGGGCATGAAGAGATGTGTTTGAGGCTGCGCCCTCAATTATGATAACAACTGGGATTTGTATATTTTTACAATTGTATTACATGTATGAACTTACACCTATAAGGAATAAGAAAATTAAATCAGCCTTTTTGTACAACAAAACGTCGATTCAAAAATGCTTGGTTCGGAAAGTCACGTAAAGCCGGTGGTCCCGTGTATTCAGACGCTTCACCCTGAACACGTTAAATAGTCACAGACCTTATCGCTAAGAGTAGGGGATCATCCCGGGCCTGTTACTCATGTACTTGTGCATTTAAGGTAGTCACAGTCGTTGTACTGATAGGACCCTGCGCCATAATAGGCTGCAACCGTGGTTCTGACTATCCTAGGAATAAAATTGTAAAGCGCTTTGAGATGGATGTATGTAAAAAGCGCTATATAAATGCCGTGTATTATTATTATTATTATTGAGCTGTAACCTGCATTTTACCGTAGACAGTGTCCCCCTGCAGCATGCGTGATAAATAACGCTAACCATATTTACATAGAGGGCACTTTTAAGAAAAGGTTCAAGAAATAGCGATGGTATTGTTTTAATCAAGTTTTGCTGTGTTTTTGTGATTAGACAATAATGGTAATTTTTAATGTTCATCTTGATTTCTGAAGTAAATGAATTTTAAGAAAATCTTCAACACTCGTGTCCCTTTAACTAAGGAGGACCAACTCAGCTGGAAAATGACGACCGATACACCCTCTATAACACGACTCTACGACGCCTAAATCATTAGCCTTCATTGCTGTGGCATTTATCAAACTACGTGCAATACAAAATTATATGGCAAGGATGGATTTAAAGTTGAAAAAATATTAAAAATCTACTATTTTGGCTCAAAATTGAAAATCAATTGTCAGTTTGGTTTATTTCCATTTTACCTTGAAATATTGCATGGGATGCATTCCATTGAATATATTTTCTCTCAAGTTTTAAATTGCATGCTTCGGGTAGAAATACATGTATTTTCAATAAAAAAAAATTCCCCCCAAAATCAGATTTTTAAATCAGAATTCCAAGAAAGCTAATATTTATTTATATCAACATTCTTTTTTCGTACAAAATGATTGTTGTAAATGTCTAGTCTCATTTTTGTGCAATATATTGATTATTACTGTAAAATCAGAACGGCCATCAAAATAAAGTGTTCGCCCAAAATCAACATATAAAGAAGAAAACTGAAAATCTGAAACAGATGGGTAAATTAACGATAAGAACGCGTACAGGTATAAAAATGATATAACGTTTCATTGTTAAAGCTAGAAACTTTCAACTTCGTAAGGGTTAGCTAACCAGCCCCACAGTCAATGGCTCCTACCCCTTCGACCGCGTCAAAGGTTTCAGGCATCATGGACCTAACATTCTCTATATACTTTCTTAAAACCCTGTGAACACTTTCTTGATTAAACAATATAGACACAATCTCTTAGAAACAGTGAGATACATATTCTCTATACCCTAGTATACCCCCAAACTCAAAGGTTGCATTCATGACTCAACGATTTTTACGAAACTTATGTAAATCCCTATCGTTTGCACAGTCAGACATCAAGGAATTACCTCAATAGAATCCATTTCACTCATGCGTGTCCGTAACAAAAGGGTCTTGTTCCCGTAGTATTTGTTGTTCAGATCAATTTGATGCAAGTCTTACGGTTCAAAGAATGACCTATACATTTGGCGGGTTATTTGAACGTGTTGATCTGTAGTATTAGTCTTTTCAAATTTGGGAACAGACTTTAGTTCCTACAAATATGACCGACTCATGAATGGCTTCTATTGCTAGTATTCACATCACATTATCTAAATCAATATTCAATACATGTAGCATTGAATATTATTTAGATTACTAAAAGGATTTGGTTTTTCTGTCACGAGGAGGACAATGAAAACATTGAATTGTACCTGTCCAATTACTGTATCCGATTTCGTATCGAATAATGTTAAAATCCATGTTCTGTTTCTTATAATTGTATTGCTACTACGTATGTAGCTCCTTATAATAATAATATTAAAAAAACCACACACACAAAAAAGCCCCCAACAAACAAAAACAAAAACAACAAAAACAAAAACAACAAAAACAAATTCATCCCCCCCCCAAAAAAAAAAAAAGTAAGAAAAAACAGAAGAAATAAATATAAAGGGATAACACAATAAATATAATCATAAATATGGGTAAAAACCATGGGACGTACAAAATAAAGGTACTACTGAGATCGAACTTACGATTCAATGGTATCTATATCATTATGAGTATTTATTGTAAATCCGCTGCCCTACCAACTGAGCTAACCGGTACACAGCAATTTCTTGTCATGCGCGTTCAAATATATGGATAGGTTCACATGATTTAAAAAAAAAAAGATAAAACAATAATAGGTCTAATGAATAACAAAGCCCCTCCCCAAGAAAAATAAATAAAAAATATTAAAAAATAACAAAACGAAAACGTTAACAAAACAAAACAAAACAAAACAGAGACATTGGAGACACAGAGAGAAAAAAGAAGAAAAGAGAAGTAATGGTTGGTTGAGGAATTGAACCCAGGATTCCTGCGTGGGAGCGCTAGAGCGTGGCCACTATGCTGCACTAGACTATTACAGTTTTGGCAAAGTCGTTGATAAACATATATTTAGTACGGGGTTATTTTTAAATACTTAAAAGCATCACATTTCTTACGCGTTGCTGATCCCCATACATCTTTCAAAATTAAAAAGAATGAAGCAATTAGCATTTTAAACAATACGAATTGTTTATTAGGATTCCAGCTTCTTGCGGGTGCTGTGCAATCTGTAATTGCTTCAGTATTACGTGCACTAGGGCTGTGAGAATTGAGCGTAAAATGTCCCGGGAAAATGTCGCAAGTTGTATAGTGGTTCCATGTTAGAGTGGGAGTAAACAACATTCCAGACTCGTGATGATCGGTAGCCTAATTGATATTTCTAGACGACTAATTGAGCCATCGACAGTACTACAATAGTTCTATTGTTAACGCCAGATAAGTAGGGAGGCGGGTGCAGCGAGGTGTTATAATCACTGATCTTTTTCCGATGCTTTTAACAATAGAAAAAATATCGTTTTAATACCGGTATAAAATCGGTGTAATACCGGTGTAAAACCGCAGAGAGTTTGGATATCGCCCCTAAGTTCATCTAATGGCATGCACACAAATAGGAAATCGAAAGTTAATATTAATTAAAGGATATACTTGATACAAACAATGACAAACAGAAGAGAAGCGATCAGGATACGCAAACAGAGGGACAGTGTATTTATTCCCTAAATAATGTTTACGATCCACTGACAACACCAACACATCCTGGGAATGGGAATGACTACAAATCTCGAGGGAAAAGCAAGTGGATCCCGTCATTTATGGAGAGGTCTTCCGACCAGAAAGATAAAACCGTCTAAACGTGAGTAAACTATGGATTTGTTTAACATAAATATTCACCTAATAAAGCAGCTTAAGGTTTTCCCTTTATGACCCACAAAGGAATGGGCAGTTATTGTGCTTTAGATCGTAAACATGTGTTACGACTTCCCATTAGAATTTACGAGTTGATCATTTATACAGCGCAACCATCACTTTCAACCCGTACGTCGGCTGTCTGTCCATCGGTCAGTGTTGTTTTATATATGTGTGTATACGCATTTATATTGAAAGCTTACACTTTTTGTAAGTTTCAGGCAACAGTATTTTCTATCACGCATATTTGAAATATTTAGAAATGTATTTGAATATCATATTGAAAAGAATGGATCTAATCTCGCGTGCCTGTTATGATTATGACTGTTTTCCAAATTGACTTTGAATTATCAATTTAACGCATCATTTGGAATTGGGTCAAACTAACCACTTTCTAAATTGACTCGCATAACTGTTACTGTTATTACTTTTACTACCTTATGGCTGGTTTTATACTGGTTGTCAACGATTGCTTGAGAGCCCCTTTACCAAGGAGACTTAAAGGGGCATGAAGAGATGTGTTTGAGGCTGCGCCCTCAATTATGATAACAACTGGGATTTGTATATTTTTACAATTGTATTACATGTATGAAGTTACACCTATAAGGAATAAGAAAATTAAATCAGCCTTTTTGTACAACAAAACGTCGATTCAAAAATGCTTGAGCTGTAACCTGCATTTTACCGTAGACAGTGTCCCCCTGCAGCATGCGTGATAAATAACGCTAACCACCTTTATATAGAGGGCACTTTTAAGAAAAGGTTCAAGAAATAGCGATGGTATGTTTTTAATCAAGTTTTGCTGTGTTTTTGTGATTAGACAATAATGGTAATTTTTAATGTTCATCTTGAATTCTGAAGTAAATGAATTTTAAGAAAATCTTCAACACTCGTGTCCCTTTAACTAAGGAGGACCAACTCAGCTGGAAAATGACGACCGATACACCCTCTATAACACGACTCTACGACGCCTAAATCATTAGCCTTCATTGCTGTGGCATTTATCAAACTACGTGCAATACATAATTATATGGCAAGGATGGATTTAAAGTTGAAAAAATATTAAAAATCTACTATTTTGGCTCAAAATTGAAAATCAATATTCTTTTTGAGATCTGTCGAAGGCCGACGAAGATTGAATGCTCACAAAGATGGTGTCGTATGACAGACAATAGAATTTACGATATTCTCTCGTGCGGTTTAAGCAATTAATTGTATCATAGGTATTTCCCCTTATATCTCCCAATATTTAATGATTGAATCACTCGATCAAGTAAACCTCATACCCGTGTGGATAACGCTTGATTTGTAACAGCGCGGTAACTCATATAATGAGGTCGTGCTACAAATTCAACTGAACGATGATTATCGACTGCCATCAACATAATAATGCCGTTTCAGACCTGGATCGCTGTACATAACAGGTGAATAGTACTTCTTATCCCTTTAGGTGTGTTTGTCTCAGGCGTTTTGTGAATTGTTTGATCTAGTGGGGGATATACGATCTACGAGCGGGTCCCGCTAGATGAGAAATGAGAGTTGTCAATTATATATAATCAGGGACATGGTAAATGCCATTCTATATTTGGTAGGCTATTTGCCGACTGGATTCACAAGACCTCATACACCTTTTTCATGAAGGGATAACTGGAATAGAGCTAATTGGAGCTCCATGTTGTCAGACGACGCCATTAAATATAAACGAGGTGCTCCCGAAAATTATTTCTAAATCTGTGAGTTTGAATCTATTAATATTATACTGCGGTTCAATTTAGCATGGCAATATGGTGGACGCACCCCCGGGAATAGTGCATGGCGTGACACTAGGGGGCTGTGCACCTCCAGGTACAGCCTCCGTAAAACTGCCGTAACTTCATTATTCATTTAATCTATATAAAAGTATACTTTTTTTGCAGGAAAGGGTTCAATGAATCCAATCATGATCATGAAATTGAACATTTTGGAAAAAAATATAAAAAACACGTTTTTGACCCATTTTAGGTTCTGTAAAGATAACTCAAAATATATCTTGTCAAATTTTGTCATACTAGTTTTATTATATTCCTAATACGATTCCCTAGGAATGGTTTTTTTGTTGAAAAACTTTATTATTTTTTTAATTATTGTCCAAAAAGTGATTTTCAAATCTATGGTTATGCCGCATTACTGTATTAAACCGTACCTCTCAAACCGCATAACCTCATTGATCCCCGGTCCGGTGGCATATACCACCTTACTTCATCTTACCGCCCCAAATCAGGTTGCTTTATTAACCCCCACTCGTATTTATATCACATCACTATATTCATTTTCCCTTTCATGTGCGTGCGTTTCCACCGCCAAACCGTGGACACACAACATATTCTAACCATCTAACCGCGGACCTTTCGCCAATCGTGGACCGTCCACTAATTCTAGACTAGGTGCATGGGCTGCAATTAACCCCAAAATGCATTTAAAAGTACGTTTAAATAAGGTCCTCAGTCACAGGTACCAATACCATCCGCGGTTGGTAGATACAATTTTGTAAAAAAACCCGTTGTATAAAACGTCCTCGGTTGGATAGTTCTAAACTACGTCCACGTTTGGAGGCGATTGCACGTAGGGGTGGGTGTGTGTGGGTATAGTGCCGCGGCAGCGCGTCCATACGCAAACATGCACGCGACGCGTCACCGTGGTATTGCGTGGTAGTACGCGCAACCCACAATATCGTGCAATTCTAGTGACATTTTTGGTTGGGAGCCAATAGTTAGCCAATTTCCCTCCATATTTCATGCAAATTGGGAGACACTTATGATCAAAACTACCGGAGTACTAAGGTTAATAAACATTATAGATACACAAAACCCAGGTGTTGTGCAATGTTACAAAACCCTGGGTTTTGTGAATTATTGGTCAAAATAACTTTCATAGATGCGGTCATGGCGTTCCATTATAAACTAAGCTTGCTGGCATTTCAATATAAGAATAAATTCAAGCTTCAAAGCTTTAACAAGTAACCTGACCATCCTATTCAATTATTGTATTTGCTCCGCGAGGTATCAATATTTCTCCCCTTTTATAGGTTGTTTTGTTAGGTATCAGATTTCTTCTTGCAATCATTGGCGATATTGTTATCTTGTTTCTGCCCTGTACTGAGACTTATAAATCACCACACAATGTTTAAATGACATGTACCTTGATTCGATAATATCATTTTTACAGACAATCATAATATTTTCTGTTGGCTTAGAGCAGGCGTTCTCAACTGTATTTACTGATGCGCCACATTTTATTAATCAACTTGTTGAAGCTCCACTTGGTCATATTTCTTAGAATTTACAATGGCAAAAATTCCCTTTACAAAATATTTGAACATATGTATGTAGGCAACATAATAACTAATATTACTCTTTTGAGGGCACATGCGCGCGCAGCGCGCGAAAAATTGCTGTCTTTATACATCTGATCGTCATAGGCCTATGAAATCTGGCTATATATCATGATATGATTTTTTTTTAAAACAAATTTTAACCATTCTCGCGCCACTTAGGATGCCTTGATGCGCCACAAGTGGCGCATCAAGAAGAAACACGCTCTTAGATAAATGATTATGCTGTATTATCCCGTAACTGGGAAACTGTTTAATCTAGAAGCCGTTTAAAGACTTGATATATAACCAGGGATACTATTAATTTTGGGATAGGAAAGTCGTATACTAACGTACGTAGCGAAAACGGACCTTTTGAATATTTGAATAAATTATGATAATCGTCTGGAATGCGTCGGTGACCGGCGTGTTAGTCAGCATAGAATTGGTGGCGCTGTGCACGCGGTAGATTTACACACAGCTTGCTGTCAAAAATGATACTGACACTGAAGTTGGTTATCCAACTCCATCGGTTTTTGGATGAAATAATTTAGTTCCAACGTGTGATGAATTTTATGGGGTCATATAATCAAAATCCCGGGTAAAATCCATTGTTACATTGAAAGTAATGGAAATTAAAAATTAACGACCGTTCGTGTCTACCATCGTCTGCTACAAACCCTGCTACAATCACGCCTTATCAGTAGAGCGCATCAATTCTATGCTGACTAAGTTCAATTTAAAAGTGGACCCGATCGGCAAGCTCAGTGGCATACCCCTGATATAACGATAAATTACCCATATTAAATTCTTTACAATGGAACTTGAACACCTTATTGATTCAATTATTCCATCTGCTAGAGGCGGTATCAGTATTATTTGCTTTTATTGGTTGTTTTGCAAGGAGTCAAATTTCTTCTTTCAATCATGGGTGATAGTCTTGTTTTACCCCTATATTCAGTTATTGTCTGATGAAACGCAACCTGATAACCCAGCGCCAACCGCTAACAGAACTATGCATTTCTTTTACGCGTCAAATTTTGAATTAAAAAAAACACATATTCCATTGACCTGGTATTCTTAAATAGGTAATTATTTGTGTCAACGCGTGAAGTATATGGTCACGCGTTTTGAACTCGCCTCCCAATAGGATGGTGCTGTTACACCTTTTAGTTTCATGCTGTCATATTCCTTAGATATTTTTAAAACCACAGAAGCTATCTCAAAAAAGTTGGTATCATTTTAAAGCCCTAATAACAAGCTATCTGACAGCAAAATGGCATTGGTATAGCTAACACAGAAGGGGAGATACAGCTGTTTGATGTTTTGGGACCAGGGGTGGTGCCGGAAGGGGTGCCGCCTGTACAAACTCAATGGGGTTCTTTTTACAATAACTAGTCATCCCCTAATGTTACAAACACCATTCTGGTCCCATTTTAAAGGATATTTAATAGTCTTTAAGTATGTGGTTCAACAGACTTGTCAACTATTTGTAACAACGAATTAATTATGGATAAGACCATGATCATCAGCTTTCATCCTATTCGCTACACAGTCAACATGAATAATCAGCCTAAATTTAACGGATTTATAAGAATGACTATAACAGAAAAAGTTGTCAATCTATGATAGCAAAAGTATACATTTTTGGAAAGCTTGTAACTAGAAGAATTCAGAAATGCAATTTAGAGAGGAAAGAGTACATCGTTACCTAAAGGTAGGTCATTATTCCGAAATAATAAGGGTCGTTATTTCGAAGGGTGCTACACCGAAGATGCAATGTGGTTCGTTATTCCGAAAATGTAATAAGGGTCGTTATTGCGAAAATACAATTAGGATCATTATTCTGAAATAAGCAGGAGGGTTGTTATTCCGAAATTGCAATAAGGGTCGTAATTCCGAAAATAAAAATAATGTTGTAATTCCGAAATTTACATTAGGGTCGGTATTTCGAAGGATCATTAATACGAACAAACTGTAAGGGTCGTTATTCCTAAGGGTCGTTATTCCGAAGGGTCGTTATTCCGAAATACAACGATTGTCGTTATCCAGAAAATACAATTAGTATCATTATTCTGAAATAAGCTAGAGGGTTGTTATATCGAATGGTCGTTATTTCGAAAATACAATGAGGATTATTATTCCGAAATAAGCAGGAGGGTCGCTATTCCGAAATTTCAATAAGAGTCGTAATTCAGAAATTACAAAGAAGGTCATAATTCCGAAATTAACATTAGGGTTGGTATTTCGAACGCTAATTATTACGAACATACAATTAGGGTCGTTAATCCGAAAATACAATGAGGGTCGTAATTCCGAAATAAGAACAAGGATCGTTATTCCGAAATAAGAACAATGGTCGTAATTCCGAAATAAGAACAAGGGTCGTAATTCCGAAATAAGAACAAGGATCGTTATTCCGAAATAAGAACAAGGGTCGTAATTCCGAAATAATAACAAGGGTCGTAATTCCGAAATAAGAACAAGGATCGTTATTCCGAATGCTCGTCATCACGGGTCAGAAGAGGTCATTCTGATGAAGTGTGTAGATCTCAACACATGCAACTAACTATCAAGAGTAAACGGTATGCGATTGCACTTGTCTATTACAACAATGTATTTTGTTTTTACTGAGGCCTTTGGTTCGGGGGGGGGGGGGGGGTGGGCTCGCTCTTTTTTTAAGATTTTTTTAAAATTATGATCATTGAATTGGCATAGAGGTTAGTGTAAAGAGATGGTGCCTCCCTCTTATCTTAACGGGTTTTGGGTTAGGCTATACTACGGTTTAGGCCGGTTTGAGAGCTCACTAAAGAGACCGAGAAAATTATTAGTCCGTAGGGTGTTTGTTCATATTTTGTAAAGAGTTATTATTCCGAAATAAGCAGGAGGGTCGCTATTCCGAAATTTCAATAAGAGTCGTAATTCAGAAATTACAAAGAAGGTCATAATTCCGAAATTAACATTAGGGTTGGTATTTCGAACGCTAATTATTACGAACATACAATTAGGGTCGTTAATCCGATTAGGCCTATTGCCACGTGAATCGTGTCGCCGATCAATGTTTGTTTTTGATAAACAAAATACAGGGTGGCTCATAAAATGAGCGTAATACCAACGTAAACGAATACACTCTCGTGGTCTATGTCAGTGTAATATTTTAATACAGAATGGCCTATGAATGAAACCTTTTATTGTCTTTAGTTTGACCAATTATTTCGGAAGTCTATCTGTCAACTGCTTCTTTTTATTTTAAATAACAGAACAAATGCAATAACTTTTATCGTTAACTTATAGTTGCAATTGTTTCAGGAAACTGTAAACATCATAAAACTCACCTATTTCCAGAGTAATTCATTCTCTTATAATTTGTTTATTACCGGGCCTTTACCGTATTGCCCGTTTTTTAAATGAACGTGTCTATATAGTTGGTATTTTCTTTTTATACTTATTGTATTTATAATGTTTAAACTAAGTAAAATACTTAGTTTGTAAGGTCTTTTAATATATCTATAAATTGGATGTTTCTTCATTTTTATTTATTTTTATTTTTAATTTCTTCACCCGCCGCCAAATAATGAACGAATTAATATGAACATATGTTTTAATTAATTAATTAACTAATTAATAAGCTGTTTTTTTTATAAATTAATTATTTAAATAGTCATTATTGCGGCCATTAATATGTTGACATACCCTCTCCTGATGTTAGAAGTTCTGTGGAAGATGACATCCATAACCTCTTTAGTGCCTCCTCACCCTCATATCTCCGACCCCTTAAAGTCGTTGAATGAGACAGTTCAATCGCACTTGATGGATTTTGATGTGATAGGTATACTCTTTTTTCGATACACATTTAGCATGTTTAGTGACTCCAAAACAAATTCGGGGACAACTGACAACAATCAAGTACTTTTTATGAGATGACTACCAGTCCTCGAATACTGTATTCGTCGGCATGATTCTGAGCGGCTCTCTGAGCGGCTCATTTTTGGTGGGTTTTGTCGTATGTGTTGTGTAATCACGGTACAGTTACTGCGTTATAGCGTGGTTCGTTTGTGAAAAAAAAGTTTAAAAAAGTAAGGGTGTAGGTTGGACGAAACTTTAATATGTTGTATATTATATTCATACCTACTGCATGAAAATAATTTTGAGGTCCAAAATAATTTAAAATAAGGCGTATCTAAGGTGTTTTGGGCCGATAACCAAGGCACGTTTCTGTAAGCCATGGCGGGAAAAAATTCTCGGCCATATGTTATGCTCCTAGTTCTATATTATTGTCGGGTTTGATATTCGATATTGCGTACATATGTTCCGGGAGCATAATAATAAGGCCAGAATCTTTTGCGTGCGATTTCGCTAGGAGGTACAGTGATGCGCCCCATCGATAGTCTCTACGCATAAGAAGTAGACCCCGAATTACATGGAATTAAAATGTGGTTTGTGTTTGTATTTATTGTATGTCATCAATCATTTTCCTCTCATTCTTCTTACTGGCATAATATGTTGGTGTTTTTGTCATTTATACGCTATTTATAAGGTTATTTGCCTACGTTAATGAATGCGGATAGTTATAGTCAATTATAATTCAAGGTAATCGGCTGGCGTGAATTCATTGATACCATGAGCTCACGTAGTCCTTTTCAGTACTTGTTCAGGCAAATGTGTAAGGGGGAACCATACCAAAAAGACAAGGCTATCATGTGACTATTTCACGGACATATTGGACAGGTTTAACTTTAAAATGAGTGCTCACCTGTTTCTTGACCAATATGCATCTATTATTCGGATGAAATTCAATCCGGTAGCCTTTAATACACAGAAAAACAAAATTACCAAATTTACCATACCGTGATGTGATTATTGTTTTTTAAGATGGCCGACGAAGATGATTTTGTATTACCACTGGTGAAGGTGGTTGTTTACTTGCTAGTCGTAAATAAAAAGATCCAAAGCGAATTTTCTGAACACTTTTGCTAGCTTCATAGCAATGTCATGAATTCGAAAGAGAACATTATGGACAAGTTTGAGTCTCCAAAAAGGTGAACGAGACATAAAAACTGAGGATTTTCAGGTCTAAAATAATTCCCTTCAACATTCTGCCTTTACCCGATACCCAAATTCACAGATTTGGTTTCTATCGAAACTAGAGCTCACATACGTTACGAAAATAAAAATACGCGGCGAAGAATCACATTTTAGTGAGCATAATAAAGAGTACAAATAATGCACAGATTAAATACAAAATAAATCCATTTCAAATGAATCTCCACATTAAATGTGCACAATCGTGATTTAGCCGACAAGTTGTTGTTTTTAAATTTAAATAAGCTTATTATTATTTGTTATTATTTTTATTTTGATGAATGAATGAAATGATGGATAATTTCAGAATCAAATGTTTAGAAACATTTCGGGAATCCCGGGTCTCACCCAAAAAAAAACACCGGGCCCCGGGATTACGAATTAGCCTAAAAAATGATGGATACCATAAAATGTGTCCCGAATTGATTTTTTGGATGATTTCATATTTTGAGCTACTTATAAAGTCTGTGTAGCCAGGAAAGGTGTAGCTAACCCCTTACAAAAATGCAATCACGAAAATGTGGTTGCAGCAAGGTGGTACCACGTAGCGCAAGGTTGTCGCAAGGTTGTCGCAAGGTTGCACAAGTTTGTTGCAATGTTGCGCAAGGTTGCCAAGGAATCCTAATCACAGACAATGCAAAAAAGGCCAAACTGCTTAACCAGCAGTTTCACTCAGTATTCACACAGGAGGATATGTCATCAATTCCAGACATGACGAATAGTCACCTACACACAATGCCTGGCTTCAAAATTCACCAGACTGGAGTACAAAAACTTCTAGCCAACTTGAAGCCAAACAAAGCAACAGGGCCTGATGATATACCACCACGGATCCTGAAAGAGACAGCGGAAGAAATTACTCCTATTCTCACACTCCATAGATACTGGCTCACTCCCCACCGATTGGAAAAAGGCTAATGTATCCCCAATATACAAAAAAGGTGACAGAACGAGAGCAAGTAACTACAGACCGGTCTCGCTCACATCTGTGTGTTGCAAAATTCTTGAACACATAGTCCATTCTCAAATAATGTCCCACTTTGACAAACACAACATAATAACACCACAGCAACACGGGTTCAGAAAAGGTCACTCTTGTGAGACACAACTCATACAAACCATGTATGACCTAACAACTTCGTCAAATAAAAAGGTCCAGACCGACGCTATCATTCTTGACTTTTCAAAAGCATTTGACACTGTCCCACATAAACGTCTTATTCTTAAGTTAACACACCTGGGCATCAACACACAAATGATTACCTGGATAACCGCTTTCTTAAAAGACAGGAGACAGCGTGTTGTTGTTGGTGGTGAACACTCTGAGTGGGTGGGAGTGGAATCTGGAGTTCCCCAGGGTACTGTCCTCGGCCCCTTACTTTTTCTTGCCTACATAAATGACTTACCAGATGAACTCCAATCCACTGCCCGTCTATTTGCAGCATCTACACCTCTGTGAAATCTGCAAATGATTCGCTGAAACTGCAAAACGACCTAAACAAACTTGCCCTCTGGGAGAAAAAATGGCAAATGTCGTTCAATGCTAAGAAATGTTTCCTTCTACGTATACCATGCTCAAAATCTCCAATTATCACACAGTATATGTTAGGAAACTCCATCCTCCAAGAGGTAACATCTCACCCCTACCTAGGGGTAGATATTTAACATGATCTAAAATGGGACACACACATAAATCGGGTAACCACGACAGCAAACAAAACTCTGGGCTTCATCCGCCGTAACCTATACTCATGTGCACGAGACACCAAATCAAATGCATACACAGCCTTAGTCAGGCCCACACTCGAGTACTGCTCAACAGTATGGGACCCACACACGAAAGAACACATACAGAAAGTGGGAAAAATCCAAAGGCGTGCGGCCCGGATGGTCTTTAATGACTATGACTGGGAAAATAAAACAAGTGTCTCTAAGCTAATGAAGGACTTAAAATGGGATATGCTATCCACCCGCAGAAAGATTGCCAGAATCCAAATAATGCACAAAGCCATAGGGGGCCACCTCGCCCTACCAGTCCACAAATACCTGCAACCTGCTCAACGGCGCACTAGACAGTCACACAGTAACGCATTCATCACTTATCAGTCATCAAAGGACTGCCCATGTGAGAACCAGTCTACCTTGTAGCGGGTCATCAATTCTCACCCTAATGGATCGTAAAAGGTGACACATGTCAGGGCGGGGCTAAGGTTAAAGTCAATAAAACCAGCGAGCGGTGCCTCGATACACACGAATTGTCGGCAGTGTTTATTTGATTGCGTAATTGCTGTATAAACGATGCTTTGTATGTGTTTGCGCCATCGATTAAAGCAAGTCAATAAAACGAAATTCATTGGTAAACCAGCGACCATGCATAGATCCACACGAATTGTCGGCAGTGTTCATGCAAACGTGATTGTTCCGGTAATTGCTGTATTAGTGTCAATCGGTTTTAATAGACCGTGAAATTTTTGGAAGCCACTCCAAATCGTAGACCAATATTGTGTCATGAAGCACTTTCTTCTTGGCGCTGGAGTCACGGTAAAAAAAGGGGGACTGAAATTTACCATAAAATACATAAGTCAAATCCTTATGAATTCAGTCTGTATACTGTAAATTTTATCGGTTGAAGTTTAGAATCTGAAACGGGTGTTCTACAAGAACGTCAACTTTGGACTATAATATTTAATAGGCAGGGATATAAACAGATAATTCATAACGAGCTCCTTAGCTGGTACAAGCAAATTTATTGTTTGACAGTGTATGTTATTCACTATTTGTAAAAACAAATTCGCAATAATTACCTTCAAACATGACCGTCAGAAATGTTTGATATGGCCTATTAAATGATGTCCATCGTCGCCTATGTTTACCGGCACAGTGGAGAGAATGTCCTACCGCGACCAGCGCCGCACCGAGCCCTATATATTGACCCAGCGCAACAGGTCCTTCCTTCCCGCCCGCCCGGGTACCGAGCGCCCGGATCACACCACCACCACCACGCACCGGCCCGATGCACGCACGGTATACTCATTATCCAAAGACATTCAAAAATTCCACGATGGTTTTACGCACGGCTACGGTGATCACCGAGGTGGTGGTATGGTGGTAGGGGGTGGGGGTGGGGGAATACTGACGTGTAGGCCTGTCACTACTCACTATATTCAAGGAGTTATTATGTAACTCCTTGCTATATTAAAGCACAGGTGTTGGGACTTGGAAGACATTTTTTGTTGTGTATCAAACAACGCTATAGGCCTAGGCCTACATAAGTAATTCCCAACTTTTGTTTAGCGCAGTTGTTGGTTATGAAATAATAAATGTACTACGTACAGGATTAATATGTATATATAGGGCCTATAGAATGGTAATAATGTTGAATTTTACAATAGTGTAGGATTCAAGATTCAAGACTGGTGATTTATTATTGAATGTTGCTGAGTATCTTTTAACATATTTACCAGTTGTAGTTCTGGATTCCCCGGTTTTACTTTTACCAGACTTCATCGTAGAAAATACACCGGCGATCTATACCGCTGTCTTTCATCGCATGACCCCCGTACCGGGCGGGTAAATATGTATAGCGAACAAACCATGGGACATGGCGAAGCAAGATTTAACGTTGATAATTCCTTTTTCTCACCATCCAGGTTGTTCTATATTCGAAGCGTTTAATTATTTTTTTGAGACACATTATACCTCAATCCCGTGGGGGGAGGGGGGGGGGGGGGGGGGGGGGCTGTACTCGGATTTGGTTTGGTAGGGGGTGTGCGGCTGGAGATTAAAAACCCAGGCCCGTAAGACACTTTTTTCAAAGGGGGGCGTTTTCAAAACAAACAAATTGTGAGTGAAATATGCGCGCGTATAATGTTCAATTTTTATTTTACTCGTTTTAAAATGTTGTAATGTTGATGTTTTTTTCATTTTCGTTTTTAAATGGTCATTAATCATTATGACCACAAATCAGGTCACATCGAAAATATAATTATTATTATTTAATGTTGTATAATGTCAATCACGTTAAAAACTAGCAGACTGATATTGGCATAACTGAGGAAAATACAAACATTAAATGAGAACTAACTTGCCTTCGATCACTGATCATCCGATGAAAGTATAGTAACGGTTTAATCTTATATTCAGCATGTTCCAAATAGATTATAAAAACAGGGGAAACTTATTATTAGAGCAAGTTGCTATCTTCAGGAGATACCTTCTGAACCTTCTGAAGATTTAGTCAGCAGGGCAGGATTAAATCCGCAAATCGCTAACTTGTGTGTGCGCGGCATGCTAGTTTGTGTTTTGGAGTAGTCTATGCTTGAAGGTGTCGTATGATGGGGCTGTGGTCGTCGCGTCTGTCAAGTCGTTCCAGGCTTTGATTGTCCTGGGGAAGAAGGAGTATTTGTAGACGTCCTTTTTTGCGTACGGTATTTCTGCTTTGCCTTGCTGCCTGGTTTTTACTCCAGCCGGCGATGAAATTTTGATAACGGCTTCCTTGTTTATCCCAACAAGCTCATTCTGGATTTTGTACATCATTCCCAATCTGCTTTGTTCCCTGCGTTTCTCCAGAGTATCCCATCCCAAGTCCTCCAACATTGTTGTGACACTACTTTCCCACTTGTAATTTCCTGTGCAGAAGCGGGCCGCTCGTCTCTGGACCTTTTCCAATTTATTTACTAAGCCTCTTTTGTATGGGTCCCACGCACAACAGGCGTATTCCAATTTTGGCCTGACAAGCGTAGTATAGGCTGTTGATTTGACCTCCTTAGGACAAAACCAGAGGTTTCTTCTCAAGAGTCCAAGGGTACGGTTTGCTTTGTTTATGTTATTTGTCACATGTTCTTCCCAGTTGAGTCTGTTGTTCAGCAGGACCCCCAAATATGGATGTGAGTTTGGTTGATGGAGAATTTGCCCGCAGAATGTGTAATCCCGGTGAGGTGGTTCTCTCTTGTGGGAGATTTCCATAATGGAGCACTTTGATGGATTGAAGCTCATTTTCCATGTGTCTTGCCACAACTCAAGGGTCTTCAGATCATCTTGGAGGGAATCTGTGTCTTCTTCATTGGAGATTGCTTTGTACACTAAGCAGTCATCAGCAAAAAGGCGTACTTCACTATTAAGTTTATCCGGTAAGTCATTTATGTAAAGGAGGAACAACAACGGTCCTAGGACGGTACCTTGTGGCACACCAGACAGGACTTGCTTGGGAGATGATATGTTGCCCTCACATGCAACTCTTTGTATCCGGGTTGTTAGGAAGTTTTTCATCCAGGTTAGTATGTTGCCCCTGATACCATAGTAGTGAAGTTTGCCCAGAAGGCGTTCATGCGGGACTTTATCGAAGGCCTTCGAAAAATCCAAAATGGCCATGTGAATAGATTCTCCATTGTCCAATGCTGAAGCGATGTCGTCAACGGTAAGAATGAGTTGTGTTTCCGTTGATCTTTTTGCTCTGAAGCCATGTTGGGAATCGACCAAAATGTTTAACCGCTCCAGATGTTTCATAATATGAGAATGAATGATATGTTCCAGAACTTTACTCATGACGCTAGTAAGTGAGACGGGTCTGTAGTTTTCAGGAGCTGATTTATCACCTTTCTTGAAAACGCCACAAATATTTGCTTCTCTCCACTGCTGCGGGAGTGAGCCCTGGTCTATTGAAGCCTGGAACAAGTTTGTGAGAATAGGCGCCAAGTTTACAGCAAACATCTTGAGAAACCAAGGGGGGATCTGATCTGGACCTGCTGCCTTGTTTGGTGCTAGATCCTGCAGTTGTTTCAGAACTCCTTCTTCATAGATGATAAGATCAGGAACATTTGGAAAGTTATTGTTTCCCAGAGATGGAATTTTTTCCTTTTCTTCCTTGGTGAAGACGCTTGCGAATTGGGTGTTCAGGGCTTCGGCCTTATCTTTCCCGTCACTGACGATTTTATTGTCAATTTTCAGGTCGGACACTCCAGTTTCTCCCTGTCCCAGTTTCTTAATATAAGACCAAAACTGTTTCACATTTTCCTTCATGGCAGTGGTGAGTTTGTTGTTGACGAAGTCACGCTGAGAACTGTTCAGTGCTCTTCGAAGTACTTTTTGGCATGACACAAAATTTCTCCAATCGTCATCCTTTTGAGTCTTCTTCGCCTTATTAAAAGCTCGTTGCTTCTTACGTCTGAGTCTATGGTGGGTTCTGTTGAACCAGGGTAAGCTATTTGGCTTAGCTGCAGTTTTTTGAGGAATATATTTTTTCATGACTGATTTGATTGTTGTCTCAAGTTCATCCCATTTCTCCTGAATGGAGGCATTGGTCATACTGAAGTATTTGATTTTAAAGGCGTCAAGATCCTTCCCAATACGATCAACATCGGCCTTGCGTCGGACAAAATACCTGCGTCTGGGTACTCTCTTCCATTTTTGCTCTCAAATCCAAGTCTGCAATGACAATGCTGTGGTCACTTATCCCAGCTTCCACTTCCACCTTTTTGATGAGGCTGGAGTTATTTGAGAATATCAGATCCAAAATAGTTTTCTTCCTCGTTGGTTTATTGACATATTGGTCTAATCCAAATTCTGTTGTGGTTTGAAGTAACATTTCAGCCGTCTCTTTAGATGCTGTGTGATTTGGTATAACAGCTCCATTCACCCAGTCAACATTTGGCTGATTGAAGTCTCCTGACACGATGATGTTATATCCCTTTGACTTGTTGCTGATTTTACTCAGTGATTCCTCAAGTGCTATGACAGAGTCCATCGTCGTGCCTAGGTTTATAACACGTACCAATCAAAAGTGAGCGGCGGCCCTGTAGTTCCAATTGGTTCCACATGAGTTCCTCACCCACTTCAAACTCTTCTTTGCGGGTCATGATGAGGTCTTTTTTGCAAGCAAGTAAAATACCGCCATGGCCTCTTCCCTGCCGGTCTTTTCTGTAGACATCATATGAGTCGGGGAGGATTTCAGCGGTGTTTATGTCGGATGATAGCCAAGTTTCTGTCCCTTGGATGATATCGGGCTGGTATTGGTCTATGAGAATCTGCATATCAGCTGATTTGTTACTTATACTTTGGAAGTTTATTAACATAATACGTAGCGAGTTTCTTGTGTTCTTCCTATTGCACTTAGGTTTGGTCTTCGGTCTAGGTCTTTTTGGTCGGGTGTCTTTTTTACTGCTGTTCAAGTTTTGATCTTCAGAGTTAGCGGTTGGTGAATCTTTGTCCTGCTCCTGCTGTAGAATTGAAAACTGGTTTCTAGTGCTGCATCCCGATTCATTAAATAGTGAATCAGAAAAATTGAAAAAGTCACACATCGGGCAAATCCACATACAGGATCTCCCAGTGTATTCAGAATAAGTTTCGTCATCAATCCCACCACACGAGGTGTGGACCCACTTTTCGCATTTGTCACATTCCATTCCCTTGTGGTGTAAAGTTACCACATCATCGCACATTCCACAGGGTGCAGGCTTGCACAGTGAGCACAACCAGGATTGGTTTGGTTTGAGTAATTGTTTGTATTCAGAAGATGAAATATTTGCACAGGTGGCATGATGAGTGTCATCACATTCAATGCATTTCACTTTACGCCTGTTCTTTGCTACCGTGACCTTACAACTAGCACATCGTTCTGGTCCCGGATTTAGGCTGATGTCCCCGGAAAGCAGTAAGATGATACACAGACCCACATGCTTATTTGGCCTCAGCTGAATATTACAAAACTTTGGTTTTGACAAAATGTTGTACACGTTCACATAAACGGATGACCCTGAAGAGCAGTCTTGTCTGGCAATAAAGTGACAGAATCCCTCGTCCCATGGGTTTGTTGAAGGTGTTGTGTTTGTAAGTCTGTCCCATTTAGTCAGTAAAGGTATATTGGCATCCTTCATACAAAATTTCACTAACAAACAAAATGTCACTATCCTTGACGTAATCTCCCTTGATTTTTTAATGTACATGGTGAAGAGTAAATATTGCACAAATAGATGAATACAATAGTCTAATAGATGAAACACTGTGAGAGTTCACACACAAATCAGCAGCCTGGGCTTGGTAGGCTAAGCTGTTACACAGATAAATTGCACGTTTTTATTTTATTGCGAAGGATGGAGGATGACATGAAGGTGATAAACAATGAAAAGGGTACTTCCCTGTTTGATGAAATCTGCTTGTTGGCTGCGTTGCTTCCAAATTCCACGACTCTGCAGGATAATTCAAAATGGCCGACGTTTTCCCGCCACCACAGACTTTCACGAAATTGCACAAAATACCACAAATATAAGGCTGGAAATTCCGCTGCTTGTACACAAAACCAATAAATAAGGTGGATTGATGAGATGGATGACAAATGATGAAGGATCTCCTATAACAGTACGTAGTAGCTCTCGTTGAATTCTGCTCCCTGTAGTTGTATGATTGCATGTAGACCAATTTCTCTTCTGCACCAAATTACGGCAAATTTAAAAATATGAAAACTATATACTCCACACGTTCACTAGTTCACAAAACCACAAAACAGTAGGCCGGATGGCTGTTAAAAGTCGTTTAAAATATGTAGAAGACAATGACAAATATTGTAGTGCGTGATCGTAGACTCAAACTGATGCGTAGTACTATGGGTGTCACTCTGCCGAATTTTGCTCCTTCCTGGTTGCTGCGCTGTTGTCTCTACTAACAATGTTAAAAAGACGTCAAAGTTTCACAAACAATTCACAAAAATCACTCCACAAGTTCACAAATCCATAGTTCCCCACTATACAATGACGGATGGTTGATAAAAAACACATAAAATGATGAACAAAACGCAAAAGTTAGTTAAAAAGACGGAGCTCCAAATGAACACGTCTAGCATGCGCAGCGCCACACATAGCAGGAGATAGTACTTTTCTGTAAACAAATTTACATGGCGAGTGTGTGCCAAAGTCTTTCCTTTTATAAACCTACATGTATATATAGCGTGTCCCCAAAAACTGGGTTCAAAAGTTTGCGAGCTTATAACGAAATAAGTAGGAAATATGGATAGTTTATAGTTAAGGATATCAAACAAAACATAACTGACCTTAATTGGGTAAATTCGGAGACCAATACAATGTAAACTTTTTGAAATACAAATAATTATTTGAATAGAGCATGGTCAGAACCCATTTGTCCCGATTTAAGGAATAAATCATGCGTTACATTTCCGGCATTGGGGTTTATTCACTGAAAGAACTTGACAATAACTCGGACTAAAACAACAACAAAAACATTTTGTTTTAATGTTATAAATAATGAACTTGTTTTATTGCAATATGACCCAGATCATTTTGTTTACTGCTCAAGTCTTTGTAAAGAATGAATGTAAGGCAAAACGTTATTGAAGTCACAACAATGCGCAATTGCAACACATGGTGGTGTTCCTTGAAAAGTGGAACAAATGGGTTCTGACCATGCTCCATTAAAATCTTGTATTTAAAAAAGTTTATATTGGATTGGCTACATAGTTTAACCAAGGGTCAGGTATATTATATTGTTTAATATCCTTAAATATAAACTATCCATGTTTCCTAATTTTTTAGTTATAAGCTCGCAAACTTTTGAACCCAGTTTTCTTTGGACACGCTGTATAACGTAAAATACTATAGGATTGTTTGGGGAATATTTTACCAATAAATACAACTTACGAGTATAAACAAAAAACACTTTTATATCAACTACAGCAGATATCGACTTGTTTTAAACTTTATAAGTAAACATTCATTTTTATTATGGAACGCATTTTTAAATGAGCAGACGTCTGCAGCGTGGAAAGTGTTAAAACACTTTCCACGCGGCAGGCGTCTGCAGTCGACCTTCCAAAATGTCACAAAAGGTTTCAAAAATGTCAAAAATTGTTGAATTTCATTACCATTATTTGGATCGGAGTCACCGGAGACAAATATGCCTAGTATTGATTCAGTAAATCTTGAGATTAGGTGAGAGACTATAGGTTTCTGAAAAAATATGATATGCATGGTAGCATAATAGCCGCGCGTAAAGGAATAAGCTTATTGCCGACAAACAATGCAGCCTTTCCCACTGTCAATCACTATCGAACTGCAACAGTAATTATCTTTGGAATTTGGTATTATTTATATAATTGTAATAGGATTAAATGGCTGCAAATTACAAATCAATGTTACAAGTTCATTTTTTATTTTACTCGTTTCGAAAATAATGTTGATTTTTTTCTTCTTCATATTTTAAATGGACATTATAAACACTAAATCAGGAGAACTCTGTACTTATGAAATCATGTAATAAATATAAGAGGACCTGACGTTTCGATTCTAACAGAATCTTTATCGAAGGTAAAATGACAGAATACAACATGCACATGAAATCATGGTTGATTTACTATAACGTAACTCTTTTTGCCGACAAAGTATATACACCATCATACTGTTTGAAACAATTATTGGGCAATGATCATGATTATATATATCACATCACTTTATTAGCATCATAAAAGTTACACATACAGAATTGATACACAATAAAGGAAAACATGTAAATCCCAGATCAGTTCTCCATTTAGGTGGACGAACGCAGGGATAATGGGGACAAACTAAACACAACATGATAAACAAAACAGACGTGTTAAAACATTAAAAATAGATATTCATATAAAAGGGACCTGCCCTGCAGTAAACCATTATGATTGCACGTTGAGAGTTGGATAATTGTCCCATGTGGGTTCCTTGTGAGCATGGAAAATAGAGAAAGGTGACAGAATAGATAGTTTGGTTTAGTTTAGTTTAGTTTATTTATTAGAACATACGCTTTTACAACAGCGGCACACGTCTTTAAAAACGGTGCGTTCTTTTACAAAAATAACAATATACATACAAATTTTAAAAAGATATACAAAAATGAGACCTTCAATTTTACCCATGAACACCAAGGCTATATACAGATGTGGGATAAAAATAGAGTCAAAAATATAAACATACATATAAAATTACTAATAAATTAAAAGTAAAACGAGGACTTCAGAGCATGAATTGAAAGCATAAACACAATTCAATGAACTGTGGACTGAGAATTCTTTAGGCCTGACCTATGTGTCCAAGCCTTTTTAAGATATGATTTACAATACTTGTCAACATTTTTATCAATGTTAGAATACAAATTGGATAGAAAAGTAGGCAGAAATTGATGAACATTGCTACCAAGAACAAAACATTTTTGGATAGACAGATCACTGCTAATGAAAAATCCCAAACCAAAACATAACCTGCTTCAAAAAGAGAAATTTTGAGGTTATTCATTTCAGTGTTGCGAATGTCATTATAAGACTTGCATTGAAACAAAAGGTGATTGACATCTTCCAATCCGTCATTGCAAAGAGAGCATGTACCAGAAATATTAATATCCCAAATACTGATCTTCTTGTCTAATGCCAAAGTATTGGAACGGGCTTTGAATTTTAAACTTGCCCCATAAAAATCAAGTTTATCAAGAAGATAATCTTCAAGAAAAGGTGTACTTTTAAATTTGACATAATCACTTAGTGATGATTTTTGACAAGCATTGTCATACCACAACACATCAACATTTAGAGAATGAATTTGTTTGAAATTACCTACTATATCATAATTATTATCTACGTGCCTTTTAAACATGTAGCCTACATCATTATCACAAAGAGTATTCTTAATCGATTGTAACCACTTCCACTTCAGATTACCAGTATCGTTAATTCTGTAAAGTGCATTGAAAACAAGTTTAGGCCACCTATACAGATCCATATCGATAAGTCTAGAGAAGTACTTGACTTTGATCAAATCATGCATACTTTTGAAGTTGCTCCAACCCAGATCACCAAGAAGGGCCGACGCGGGAGTATTTCTTGATGCTTTTAAAATAACTCTTGCCATTTGAAGTTGCAATTTATCAAGCCTTTTATAATCACAATCGCTTAATGATGAAACAGCGCACGCGTAGTTGATCATGGGAAGGGCTAATGATTTCCAAAGAATATTGCCGTAGTATACGCGGTTGAAGTCATCTTGATTGTCAATAATGGATTTGATGTAACCATTTATTCTGTTACCCTTTTTAATCACTTCAGAAATGTGATGATGGTCAGAAAGATTTCTGCTAATGTGCACACCTAGATACTTGTAAGTATCTACCTCAGAAAGATAGTTATCGCCTAATTGCCAAAGTCGATGCTTATTAGTGCGCTTGCCAACGATTAGAACATTAGACTTGCTATGGTTAAAGCCAAGACGCCATTTATGCGAGAAGTTTGCGGCAATATTAAGCATGTTTTGTAAATCGTGTTCATTATTAGCAATCAAAACGACATCATCAGCCCAAAACAGACATTTAATGTTGACACCCATCATGTGAATCCCTGCGTTAGAGTGTTCGTCAAGCATTTTAGATAATTCCTGAATATATAAACAAAACAGGATGGGACTCAACACACAACCTTGCTTTACACCTTCATCTACATCGAAAAAATCTGTTACAATGTCACCGAATTTGACATTACATTGAACATTTTCATATAAACCATTCAGTATTTTCCAAATTTTCCCTCTAATACCTAGTTTCCAAGCAACTGTTAAAAGACCATTTCTCCAAACCGTATCAAAAGCCTTTCGGAAGTCCAGGAATGCCATGTAGGTGTTTTTTTTCTCAGCAAGTCTTGCAGCAGCAAGAGATACAATGTGATCTTCACACCTATGATCTTTGCGGAACCCTCCCTGAACCTCTGTAAGAATATTATTATCTTCAATGTACATAGAGATGTTGTTAGCAATAATACGATTGAAAATCTTTGAGACACACGATGTGAGTGTGATGCCTCTGTAATTATTCAGATCATTTTTACTCCCCTTCTTGAAAATGGGAATAATAATACCCTTATTCCAATATTTAGGTGTATCTTCTAAGTCAAGAAATCGATTGAAAAGTTTGGTAAGTGAATTCACCAAGCCGTCCCCTCCGTTCTTAAGAATCTCATTTGTAATTAGGTCCAAACCAGGGGACTTATTATTTTTAGAATTCTTAATAGCATCGTCCACGTCCTGGGGCATTATAACAAAGTCATGCATAACTAGGCTGGGTAAATTCTGATCAATGCCAGTATTGTTTTTGATGTCATAAACCAACTTATCAACTTCATTATCATGATTAGTACTGGCATTCAAAGCCATGTCCATTTTACCAAGCGTGTTCCAATAATGCATAATTGATTCTTTCATAACCTTCTTATCAAAAACTACTTTATCCGAATCAGGAAGTTTAAGAGATAATAAAGGATCCCTTTTTGGAGTACCCCTTAATTCTTTCCAAAAGCATCTAGAATTTTTCCCCCCTGCCGCGGCAATCTTAACGCTCCTATCAACTCTCATTTGTGTGGTTTTCTGACGAATGAGGTTTATCACGCGCTGCTTCTTAATCTTGTAATCATCCCATAATTGGTCACCTTTCTCTTTATTATCTCTTTCATATTTAGACCACTTACGATGCTCTTTGCAAGCACTTTTACGTTCTTTAATCGCATCGTCAATAGAATTACACCACCACTGTTTTAAACTCTTATTATTATTATTCTTGAACCCAATTATATTGGAAGAAATGTCAATAATCTTATCTTTCCAATTAATCCAAAGAGAATTGACATCCTGGAAATCATTAGGGTTCCACTTATCAAAGGCATCTTTAATAGCACTTTGATATAATTGCCAGTCTTGATCTTTAGAAATGTCCCAGCAAGGGGTTGAATGGCAATTGATTGATTCAGGATAATCTTTACACCTATTGTCCTCAGACGTATTGAATTTGATGTTTGTGAAAATCATGTTGTGGTCACTCCCAATATTAAAGTGACGTTCCTCATCAACTAACATGTCAGTAATACAATTCTCAGTTACACTTGATGAAAGAAAGTAATCAATACAACTTGAATGAGGATGTCTAAACCAAGTTATTTTACCTGTGCATTTTCGATTGCAATTGATTATGTCCAAATGTGCATTATCCGCAAATTGTAATAAGAGCTCCCCGTTACTGTTTCTAACAGGATCACCACCGTAAATGTTATCCCCAATTCTTCCGTTAAAATCTCCCATCAAAAGAATATGAGGATCATGCATACAATTGGCATTTTCAATCTGAATTATATCAGCCAGTAACTGATTGTATAGCTCATTAACAAGAGCGGGATTTCTCCCTTGGACTGGGAAATAGGCTACACCCACATGCATAACATTACCATTATCAATGCCAATTTTAATCCATAGTCTTTCATATTCATCAGACTGTGAGTTACAGAGATTGTCATCAATTAACTTTATCTTATCCGAAACCAGGAAACCAATGCCTCCCCCACCTTTACCCACACGGTTCTTACCAATCCAATTGTAACCATTTACATCAATTACCTCATTATCAGTAAGAAAAGTCTCTGCAATACCCATAACTGAAATGTCATTATCCCTCAGAAATGTCTTAATCTCGTACATTTTTGGTTTAACGCGATTTACGTTATTAAAAGCAACCTTGATTTTAGTACGATTTATGTTACCTTTTCTACCTTTCTTTGACCTTCTAGTCTTCTCTTTTGATTTGAATGACATTTTTCATTACTGAAATTTACAACATCTTTATCAACATAATATATAGATTCATGATTGTTAGACACAGTTTCATTGTCTTCAAGTTCGTCCACAAGAGTACAAAACATGTTGAAGTCCTCGGTAAAAGAACCGGCACGCACATGGCCGAGTTCTCAGTAATCTTGCATACTGTTAGCGGACCATGGGTGGAAGGATCTATTGTTGCTTTTGTGACCCATCTCTCCGCAATCATGACACTCAATCGGTTTACCGAAGAAACAGTTATTACTGGTGTGATTGCCTCCTCCACAGAAAAAGCAACCGCGCGTTTGTTGAGGTCTCCTGTGTGAATGTTGATGCGATGCTGATTGTTGTTGTTGAGGTCTCTTGTGTGAATGTTGATGAGATGCTGTGCGCCCATCTGCATGTTTACCAGAACTGTAGTTACTTCCTTGTCTTTCCTTTTGTTGAACTCGCGCACTTGTTTTGTCATTGTCCTGTCTTTTCTTGATGATCTTTCGCGCCTTGTTGATATTATTCAACAATTTTCGTGTTCCGTTTCCGCTAAGGTGTAACATACTGCTATTCAGCGATCCTTCGACGACTTCGTTGTTCAGCGTCTTGAAAGTTAGATCATTATCTACAAGCTCACAGTTCTCCTGTCGACTTATTTCCTTAAGCCCAAGGTTTAGCCTGTCTACTCTTTCCTGATGTTTGTTATCACCATCTGCTCGTGGACAGGCCGTAGAAATAACCACCTTAATGTCAGGACATTTCACCTTGATATCCGACACCATGTTTTTATATTCCTTGGCCGCGTTATCAACGTCAGTATCGGTGGTTGTGCAATCATTTGTCCCTACATGTATTATAACCGCGTCATAGGTGCTTTGGCTCAAATCTGAGTGCAAATGTTCACTGATGTCAGAAATCTTTGCCCCGCGTTTACATTCCTTTACTACATTCTGACAGAGACCCTTTTCGTTTATATCCTTGATGATTGAGTCGCCTATCAAGAGCGTGTTTGGTGCTGGCGTAGCTTCCTCGGAAGCTTCCTTAACTGCTCCTTGTGAATCACTTTTTGTTGCCATTTGCGCTAGAAGTTCTGCTTGGTTTTTTACGGCCGATTGAAGATCACCATTCACCTTCTTAAGTTCTTTATTTTCCTTCTGTAAGCGCTGTATAGCAAGATCATGAGCCTTCACTGAGTCCTGTAATGAAACAAACAGTGATGGAATGTTCTTACATGACGAGCAGAACCAGGTAGGTCTTTTCCCTGAGTTGTTCATACCAATGCATTGCGTGTGAAATTCCTTCTGGCATAAACTACATTCAGCAGGTTTACCTTTTGCAACATGTTTGAGAGTACAATTTGGGACGCATGCTATCGTAGGAGCCGCAGTTGTGACTGAAGATGTTGCTGTAGTAGTGGATGGTCTTGATCTCAAAGGAGTCGCGGCTAAAAGGCGATCTGCAAATGATCTTGGTGTCAATGGAGTTTCTGATGTATCAATCTTCCCTTTAACACGTTCTATGAGTTTGGAGCTAATACTCACGCTAGCGTTGGCAATGACAGCCTTATCACAATCTGAGGGGAGAATGGCAGATAGTGTCTGTTGGATTGAGCTTCTCGTCTCCTCCTCATCAAAAGCTCTGAGTTGATTCATATTCATACTATCAATTTGTTTTGCATATGTCATATGTACTGCAGTCGACGCTTCATTCACATTCATTGTTTTCTGGTCTGATTTGGCTTTATTTGACTTGGATGTTGTAGTGCCTTTAGAGTTCTCTTTCTTCCAGTTAGGTTTTCTAACAATGTTAATTCCAGGTGCTGGCGGGTTAACTTCCCTCTCATGATCACAGTCATCACACAGAAAATAATCACACTGACGTGAGCGAACGTCACTAGAAACAACGGTGCAATCTTTGCATTTCATGATGATGATAATGTTTAAGATCCAGAGGTAATGTAAAATCCGTAAGAAAAATATATCAAATCCAACTGTTAAATATTCAATTCAGAACAGAAGAAGCAGTAACCAAAATACACGATAAGTAAACCATGAAGCATTGAAGTACAGTATATAATAATATCCAATATCCAATCCAATCTGTAACAACACGTATTGATAAATTCCTGGTATAACAAAAGATACGGATGAATACACGCTGGAGCTCTTCCAACACACGTCTGCTCAGTATGAAATCATAAAGGACCTGCATTTGGTGATCATAAAGGTACCTGCATTTGGTGATATAATGTATGGAACGATGCTACTTTCTAATTTGAAGCAGCATTAGCTTTTGGTGGGCATCTTTGAATGTGATGTTTTAAACAACCACAAGTTAACCAGTGAATACATCGATATTGTTTAAAATGTTAAACAACGTTGAGCGATTCACTGGTTAACTAATGGTTGTTTAAAATGTAAACAACTCTTTTAACAGTGTAGCAGATGTTATGAAGGGGATCATACAAATACGAACTAGCTTGACTTTTAAAGTTTGCCATTTACGCCACATTTTTACCCTATTTCAAGCCTCATTTAACACGTCAAGTCCTTCAAGCCTTTAACCAGTAGGTCCCTTAGCTATCAGTCTAGGGTTATATTCCAGCCCCAAAAGTCTTCAAGCTCCATGTATTCCAAGATCTTCAAAAACCATTTTCATCAACATCATTGGTACAACAACCAGTTAGTTGATGGAACATGACATTGAAGAGGGCTCTTTTTTAACCGAGCCCTTGCCTCATCATCAGCGTCTTCCCTAAAGTTTACCTGAGGTCCTCATAGTACAGATTTTGGTGGTATTTACCTCCACAATCTATAGAGAGTCTCCCGCTACAGTATAAACATGAGCAAGCAAGCGAAGTTATAGATAAAACGGTATGAGCCTATAGTTAAAATGGTTACAGGGTTGTGATGTTCAGATACCCCATCACATTTGTCTAACCCCTTTCTTTAATGCTTTTAATTACTTCATATGACCATCATTAAGTATAGGTATAATAAATGAACTACCTTATTAGCAAGCTTTTCATGTCACACAGGGGAAGTTAATGACAATGATGACCATGGTTAATATAAAAAGCAGTGAATAAAATGCATAAATCATGGTATTTCGTTATTTCAATATCTTAACAGACACCATTCAAAATGTAATAAAGATGTAATTCATAATACCGACGAAGGTTTAAATCCATTCTAAAGTAATTTCATTTCATGTCATATTAATTGTAATCATTCAATCGCAGACATTTTGGTATTAGGCCCAAAATGGGCATAGTTCTGTTATACCCTACACACCAACATCGGTAGTATGCGTCGTTCTTAAAAATCATGCACTGAATACCGCTGTGAAGGGTATAACAGAATAACTCCCCAAAATGCCCCAACATGTCTAAGAGCCAGTAAAAATTGTTTCATATTTATTCACCATGTTCACATTTCAATACCGAGTCATGTTTCATTGACACTAAAAACTATTTTCAATATGAATTGTACAAGGTTGATTGAGATTTTGCAGGTGGACCAATTTCCCTGGCCCATGCCCCTTTGGGCCACTTCTTGCCTCAACAAATGACTGACTCGGCATTTTGTCGAGATGAGACATTATTCAAGCACGCCTGTGACATAATAAATGTTACGCAAAGTGTTTCAAAACATACCACCATTTTTGTCATAATAATCAATAACTCCAAAACCTTTCAGAAATTTCAAACGACAAAACTGCACTTTTGGTTTTAGCCATTTATTACATAGTTTTCTGTAGCCTGCGAGCATCTTTGAATTCACAAATATTACGGCGTTTGCGTCCTACAACTTAGAAGAGGGTCTAGTTAAAATAAGAAATGGTAGATACGGTACTTTGTTATTTGCAAATTCATAAACTAATAACTCTACCAAACTAACCAAACTAATACCTGTGTGATAATGATTTAATTCGTAGCATTCTTTGAATGATAATATTGCAAATCCCATCTGTCATTTAACACTTAGGCCTGCATTGATAAATGCCGTAAACGAGTACACTAAAGCCTGTATTATTTCCTCATGGACTATTTCGCGTGCATTCAATTTTTAATACGGCCGAATGTGGAGTTATTTTACCCTGGATTCCCCTGAATTGTCACCCATGCTCATTCCCCCCATTTTGCACGCCCCGGTCGATCGTCGGTCCTACACCGTGTCGCGAGCATTCAACCATCCATGCACATGATGCATGCGGCCCGGTCATTTTACCCCGGGATTCTCCTGCCATGCTCAGCCATGCTCATACCCATTTTTGCACGCCCTAGTCCTAACACCGTGTCGCGAGCATTCAACCATGCCCGCTGTTACCCCATACTCATTCACCCAGTGCACGCCCTAACATCAGTCTAGCGATCCTGAGGGAAATGCATTGCATTCACCCATCCACGTGCTTATAATTACCCGGGATTTCCCCGCTACGGTCACCCACGCTCATCGTCGCGAGCATTCAGCCATCCGTCGAGTTGGTATAGGAGAGAGAGTCGAGTTAACCGTCGAGTTTGTTCGTGTTTGTACGGTACTTTGTTATTAATTTTGCAAATTCATAAACTAATAACTCTACCAAATTAATACCTGTGATAATTATTTAATTCGTAGCATTCTTTGAAAGATAATATTGCAAATCCCCATGTCATTTAACACCGTAATTAACAAATGCCGTAAACGAGTACACTAAAGCCTGTATTATTTCCACATGGACTATTTCGCGTGCATTCAATTTTTAATACGGCCCAATGTGGAGTTATTTTACCCGGGATTCCCCCGAACTGTCACCCATGCTCATTCCCCCCATTTTGCACGCCCCGGTTGATCGTCGGTCCTACACCGTGTCGCGAGCATTCAACCATCCATGCACATGATGCATGCGGCCCGGTCATTTTACCCCGGGATTCTCCTGCTGTACTCAGCCATGCTCATACCCATTTTTGCACGCCCTAGTCCTAGCCCATGCTCACCCTTTTTGCACGCCCGGTCCTACACCGTGTTGCGAGCATTCAACCATCCATGCACATGATGCATGCGGACGGTCATTTTACCTCGGGATTCTCCTGCTGTACTCAGCCATGCTCATACCCATTTTTGAACGCCTAGTCCTAACACCGTGTCGCGAGTATTCAACCATGCCCACTGTAACCCCATACTCATTCACGTCCACCCAGTGCACGCCCTACATCAGTCCAGCGAGCCTGATGCATCCACCCATACCCACGTGCTTATTTTACCCGGGATTCCCCCGCTACGGTCACCCCACGCTCATCGTCGCGAGCATTCAACCATCCGTCGAGTTGGTATAGGAGAGTCGAGTTGGCGAAACGTCGAGTTTGTTCGTACGTCGAGTTGGTCCGACCGTCGAGTCGGTCAACCGTCGAGTACGTAACGGTCGACTTGACCGAACGTCGAGTTGACCGGGTACCCTTTCATACTATACTTTTCAATTCTGCTCTCAAATACGTCGGAGAAACTAACATTGTAATAGATACGACTTGAAGAAACAGCAAAAGGGTATTCGACGCTAGACATATGGAAAATGACGGTAATATTGGAAAGAAGTAAAGCAAACTATACAAGGATATAGGAATTGCATTAGAAGAGGGCTATTACAGCAGATCCTATGATATGTTTTTTTTCTTCTTCTAAATTTCTATAAGTGGTTATAGTCATTTGGCAACCTTGTGTTCAAATTATTCATCCAACCATATGATTGATATTTTACGCTCTATATACAAATAGGATAATAATGATCAGTTTCTCTGCTCTATTTGACGCTTGATAAACATACACTCCTTAGGGAAATATCATATAGTGAAGCAGAGAACGATAATGATTGAAATGGGATTACCTTATTAGATTTCTACTATAGTTCAATCAGTTCCAAATTGGCGAGAAATATTCGGTTTTTATCTATCCGCGCGCAAAAGTAATCCAAGCGTTATAAGCATTTTGGAAAATCGAGCAGGCTCACCTACCTATTTTCTTCACTTTTTGGTGAGAAAATGTGATCATCTTTAATAAAAATCCACTCTACAAGGTCCAAGCTCGCAATTTAGTGGTCTAAAACAGAGTTTTATATCAGTGTTTTTGTACATATCCCTATGGAGCCCTATTTTGTGGTGTGGTCCCTTAAGCAATTTGGCTAGATTTGACCCTTGGCCCTGTATATCAATCTAATTAGGTCATATATCAGCTGTTTTGAAAATGTGTGGCAGACACATATTGTAAACAAGGATTTTTCAACCATACTGGGTGTGTTTCGATCCAATTGTTGCCTTAATTTGACCCATCTTGACATGTTTTGTAAGTAAGCCTATTGGAAACACTGTAATTCTATGCTATAGAGAAAAAGGTGATTTTTACACACACCGCAAATCTCAGACATCCTGATTGTAACAGACTGGATCAAATTCGGCAGTCCTGCATAGTTGTACGGTGTACAGCTCAAAGTGGGAGTCTTGGGTAAACTAATGTCATGTATGCACCTGATTAGGGGAAATGGGGGTGGGGGGGGGGGTGATACTGAGCAGCATAAAAGTAACTTACAATGAAGAAGCTTTGAGTAAAATTTAGCCTACATTGAAACAATCTATGAAGTAAGCTTATAAATAAGTTTAATTTGATTCCATGCATGGGCAATATCATGTTACGTGCCCCGTAATGGTCCACGCAAACGGATGGATGGAGAAGGCCACAGTGCATGTACTCAGTAATAAAAAAAACCCTAGATATTTAATTCAACACAAATTTCTTTCAAAAGGATGACTGCTGTCCTGACAAGTATTTATTTTTAAAAAGGTGGTAGCTATCCTCGATAAAATGTAATATTGCTATGTTAATTTTGCTATCTTTAGTAGATAGCAGGTATCCATGCATGACAATTCCCACTCATAAATAATTATAACAACATGGAAATATCATTAAAATGGTCATAAAATGTTCCAAATGATTCAAGGTAACTATTCCAGTACATTTCAAGTACATTCAGCACAATATCAATTCCATTAACCCTTACAGCCCCACACCCCATGAAATCCCATTTCCCAGCCTGTCGGTTCCACCTGGCGCTGAGGTTTTTGTTTGAAATAATGGCCCCGGGCTACATAGCTGGGCGAATACACTCGCCCAGCATAGCTCCCCCCGCGGCTCAGTTGGTAGAGCGTTCGACTTGTAACCGAGAGGTCGTGGGTTCAAACCCCGGGGCGTGGCACCTCTTGCTGTGTGTGTGTTTTTTGCTTGAAAAAAAATGTCGTTGGAAAATCCTTCAAAAGTGTTAGGGTTAAGGGTGCACTACACTAAATGAGGGTATCCCCTACCCTTAAGTCCGTGTTTAAAGCTAGAATCGGAAAGTGTGCATCACAAAATCCTGAAATTAAAAAGACTTGACAGTAATACAATTCCGTAAATGCCTATGATTTTTGATTAATTATGATTAATGGGACATCACCTACATGCACCCTGACTATAAACTGTGACTATCATCTAGATAAATTTTGAGAGATCTTTCAAATTTGTGCTTTTTACTGGAAACATTGCCGATTACGGCGACATTTTCAAGCCCGTCAGAGAGGTAGCCAACTCAATGGGCGTATTTTGGAAAATCGAGCAGGCTCACCTACCTACTTTCTTCACTTTTTGGTGAGAAAATGTGATCATCTTTAATAAAAATAACTCTACAAGGTCCAAGTTCGCAAATTTAGTGGTTTAAATCAGAGTTTTATATCAGTGTTTTTGTACATATCCCTATGGAGCCCTATTTAGTGGTGTGATCCCACTATGGACAAGGGTAAGCTACTAGGCTAGTAACTGGCGGGTAATTTACGCTAAATGTTATACCTGACCGGACCCAAGAGTAAGTTGGGGCATAACGTTTTATGCCACAAGTCAGTCGATTCTAGCAGTAGCGTAAATTTGTTGTGAACATTGGAGGGGATGATTCGCTGATGCTGAAGGACCAATTGCGCTTGCATTCCCAGAGGTGTCTATTTGAAGTGGAATGTGACCCCTCATAAGCTGAAATATTTTGTATTTTTGATTTTTTTAGTCAACATTTAGATCAACTCCTTTTGCCCATTCAAACACTAATCGCACCGACTTTGGGTCATATTTTGCACCAAAAATGTACTAATTGTCCAAGGATCTTAAATAATGACTAAATAAATAAACAAACTTATTATTGTTTTTATTAATTAAAAACTGATAAAGCCAAAGTGTCAACATTATTGTGAGTGGAAGGATAGAACTAGAAGAACGAAAAAAGTACAAGCATATCGTGCCGTGCGCGCGTGGTCTGGGGATCGAACCGGGGTTCTGCGGTTAACAAGGGAATGACAAGGTATCCACGCCACGGAAGTATTTGTTTTAAGAGATGTGTTATAATAGTATATAATTGTTTCCATCGGGTGCTTGTGTTTGTCATTAAAATTGTGCTTTTTGGTGCAATGTTTCATATGTGCCCCTCGCCCAAAATATGTTTGTAATGTCATGATAGTCCTTATTTTTGAAAAAGCGGTAAACAAACTTCTAAATTTTTGGCCATAAAATGGCATCATTTTTTTCCAGATCGCAGGCCGACTCCACGTGATTCTTGATTTACACTTACCTATGACCTAGCGAGTGACGACACGTTTTTAATATTACGGAGGACCATTCACATCAGAATTTTACAGTAAACTATAGGTTAACACTTGGCATATGCGCCAATTAATTTTGTAAGGGGACGATTCTGATTAATGTGGATAACAAATTCCAACTTTTAATTTCAATTTGTCATAACAACTAGTGCTATATCATATTTTATAAAAACAAATGTTCAAATTTCGGGGGAAAAAACACACATTATATTATCCAAAGAGCAGATTTTAGTTTTATAACTAGCCTAAATCTGCCGGAAAATCACCACGTGTGGAAAGTCATGTGGCAATACTGCAGCCCCTAAGGCTTGTTTCTAGTTCCACCGCTGCCACACTCAAGGTCCCCCAGCATGCGGTCAATGGTGTTGGATGGATGTCACTCTTGGGTGGAACTTACTAATACTAGCGTCATGGCCAGTTCAACTTGTCAAACTTGGGCTCAAACCTTACAGGCAACTGGAATGTAATGGACCTAATCTGAACCTAACGGGGTTTTTTATAATTATCACGGATACAATGAAAAATCCTCCTCATTATTGTTATCTTTAATATTTGGATTCCTTTGTGAGATTACCGCTCAGAAAACTTTTTATAGGGTAGAAAAAGTAATATTACGATATGCTCAGATGTCAAATGATTGGCAACATGACAAATGGACCAACTCCGATTTTATTTAAAATAAACCGTATCCAGAAGTACGGTGACAAGTAGGTTAACCTCTACATTTACATTTTTATTTTCAACATCAATTGTACTTAACACGGTATTTATGTAGTTTGCTTAAAATTTTTTTAATTTTTTTTTATCAAGGCAGGATAAGTACCCGATACCTGTATGTAAATGTTTCCTTAACCAAGGCTGTGCATTGTTCAGGCATATTAATATGGTTATCGGTAACCATGGTTACAAACGTATGTTCCTCTATTACTTTTGTGTTGTGGATAACTCTTAACAACAATAACATATATCCGGGTTTAAATTGTCTCCCTGACTACTAATTCGAGATGAATTCAAGCTTCTCAGTATTCCATGTAATTGCACCGAAACAAACAGCCCGTTAGTAACCCTGAAACATCCATCTACACAATTATGGCAATATAAACAATAATGTGTATATATTGCACACAAGGTTAACAGCATATCATTGACGTACTTTGAGATATATGAGACAATTAGTTATCCAATGATAACCAATTAAGTGCATTAGTTTAGTATAATATATGGCCATACGAGTTCCACATGTCTTCTTTATGTTGAGTACTTACTTTTAATCTAAATACAGCATTTGTTTTGTTCAAAAAATATTGTTCTTAAACCTTATGGATATTCACGAACAATTCCTCTAAGCAATCCTATTTCCTACGTTCAATGTTTTACTAAATACCTACAACATGCACAGAGTAACAGCGAGGTATATTTAAATAAGTACTACGTGGTTAATGTCAGAGAAACATTGTATTTTCAGGGCACCGGATATGGGCCAATAATGCAGCCACTAACGGGTTTAGTTGCAAGTAGCAGGTACCTTGGGGATTTAGTCGGCCCTGATGGTCCATATGAGAATGTAATTTATTACATAATTCTGTTATTATAAGTTCATGCATGCATTCCATGTTTGTTGTGCATAGGGATATTAAATTATCCAACGATGCAATGTAATGAATAATACTAACGATAAAGTAATTATAGTCTCTGTTTATGGAGGTATGATAATATTTTTGACATACATGTATAATGGCGTATTTGAATTTACTGTGATTACACCTACAACCGTGTATAAGAAGCGTTGGACCAGTGGCATAAATGTGTTGACCAGATCTCTCATGAAAACTGGCATTGACATAACAAGTGAAGTTTGCTCTTCCTCCTGATACCTCTGCTCAGGCACAAGAGTCGTTAGAGAAAGTTGCGTATGCTGCCCGATGTCTTTGTTCTGCCCGATTTGTTTGCTAACAAATGAGTGCTTAGAAAAAGATGAATGTACTAAGAAATTTCTTTAAATTCGACGTTAACTCAAACATCTTTTTCAGTTACTTCATATTATTTTTTACTTTCATAATTTAGTTTTATACAAGTGTAAACATTCTCCCTTCCGTCACGATGTCCTTTTATTCAAATACTTGACGTTGCACAACATGGTAGGGGCTTGAATTCTGATTTTAAATGAAGAGTGTATAGGGGAATATGGGCAACTGGACCGTGGGGCAAGTGGTCCGAAATGAAGGATTTTGTAATTGTATGGGCATACTGCTTTCTTTTGAACAGTACGACTTTTGTTGACACTTGACATATATCCTTACCTTCTACAATCCAATACATTTGGAACTTTAGGGTATTTACACATGTGATTTTTCTCGAGATCTTTGAAGCCAACTCCTTGAGTGACTGATTGAAAATTCACAGATAGTATGGGGGATATATGAAGATGAGTTTAGATCATGTTTAATGTACTTTATATGATTGACAGATATGCAACAGTAAATATATACATGCAGTACAGTCGTCTTAAGATTCTAGGTGCATATTGCATTTGATGAGTGCTATATTGTAGTGTGCTTAGGGACTTTTCGAAATATGATTAAAACCATAGGTTGTGGTTGAAATGACCGTAAAATGGCGCATATTGCTAACTTTGGACATTGGTGGTTTGAATTTCCGATCAATATTATCATTTAAAGAATACTTCAACTTAAATCATTATCACGGGTATTCATTTGGTAGAGATATTAGTTTATGAATTTGCAAATAACAAAGTACACCATTTCTTATTTTATCTAAAGACACTCGTCTGCTTGTAGGACCCGAACGCCGTAATATTTGCGAATTCAAAGATACTCGCTGGCTACAGAAATCTGTGTAATGGCTAAAAACAAAAATGCAGTTTTGCCTTTTTTCTGAAATGTATTGGAGTTATTGATTATTATGACAAATGTTGGTATGTTTTAAAACATTTTTGGCGTAAAATGTATTACGTCACAGGCGTGTTTGAATAATGTTTCATCTCGACAAAGTGCTACGTCATTTGTTGGGGCAAGTGGTCCGAAGGGGTATGGGGCAACTTGTCCGCCTGCAAAAACTTAATCAAAATTGTAAAATTCATTTTGAAAATTAGTTGTTAGTGTCAATCAAACATGACTCGGTATTGAAATGTGAATAGAATATGAAATAATTCACATTCTTTCTAGTTCTTAGACATTTTGGGGCATTTCGGGTCTAATACCACTATTTCTGATATTGAAGGATTACAATATGACATGAAATTGTTTTAGAATGGTTTAAAACCTCGGTATTATGAATTACATCTTTATTATATTTTAAATGGTGTCTGTTAAGGTATTTGCTACGAAATATCATGATTTATGTATTTTATCCACTGCTTTTTGTGTATATTAACCGTTGGGTCATCATTGTCATATTGACTAACTTCCCCTGTAACATGAAAAGCTGGGTAAATATCAAGATGGTTTATTATAAGTACTAAATGATGATTATATGAAGTAAATAAAATCATTAAAGAAAGGGGTATATATAGACAAATGTATGGGGCGTCTGAATATCACAACCATGTAACCATTTAACTAGGTTCATACCGTTTTATCTAATAAACTTGCAGTCGAAAATTGCGCTTGCTTTGTACACCATTAGTATAACTGCTTTGTACACGTTTACCACGAAAACTGTATAAAACATGGGTTTCATGAGACCTGTATCCCTTTTACACGTTAAATAATATGGAAATGAGTTTGTAAAGAAAATACTGCCTAGTTCCCGTGTTGTCAATCAATGATTTCTGTGTATTCTAACCGTTGAAACATATAGGACCAGTTGCCCCAATAATGGGGTAACTGATCCGTGCCAAGTAAAGTTTTTAGTTAGTGGTAATTGGCCTTTTGTTTGGATATTTTTTAACATTGATTATGTTATATGTAAACAGTTACATGGGTGATATTTTTATAGCAATTCCATAAATATTTACACGAGCTTTAAGCTTTTATATCATGAAATATGCTTAACCGGACCAGTTGCCCCATCCTCTCCTAAATAACCTGCAATATTAATGTCAATTCATTTTTTTTAATCGTTATAAATCGTGAGGTCATCCCCGTGAGTCTAACACCACTGATCTAGAAATATGTTGTTGGTAGGAATGCAGCATTTAGAGTACATATATTTCTGTATTGCTATTTTGATTGGTGATGATTATACTTAGTTTGAATTTTTAACCGTTAGGAAGCACAACTTGTATGTATGGCTCATCGTTTAAGTCTAATGTACGCACAACTTTTACGATAGTTGCCCAAATAACATTGCGCATCACTAGACGTAGAAGCACCTATACAAATTGAACTCAGGACAATAGAAATATTTCTATTATTATTGTGGAAATATTCGTATTGGTTTTGTTTCAATTTTCATTGACGCCTGTACACACGGTGCTGAAAAATGTTATTTGATCGACTATTGTATAAGTCTGACGTACAAGTTACACGTACATACACGTACGTGCGTACATGTATCCGGGACATGTATGCGCCATATGAACTGGGGTTTTCAGTGAGGCCTTATATGGAAGCAATGTCTTATTCTTACTACTGGATGTGGAGACGAATTCCTAATGATTATGCTGTTCAGCTTTGGACAAACTATACTGCAATATTGAGTCTACTCTGTAACCTTTGATTAATTCGTCATTGTGATTCACAAAACACACAATTCAATATACTCTGATCAAGTTACAACAGCTTCCGCACCGAGGTCTTGTCCATACCAATCTAATTGTAGAAAATAATGTATAGACGTTCACAGCGAAATGCATGACTATTGGAGGAATTGTTTATCCATGATTTTTTAACTGTATGTTAAAAGTGAATATACTTTGAAGTAAATCAAATTCAATATATTTCCGTCTAAAGGAAGAGGAAGGGCGCGAATCAAAGTGAGATGTTGCATAGAAGGAACTGTATTCATCAGATGATGGAACTTAAAAGACTGGTTTAAATCATTAACAGAGGTCATTTAACTATAGTTAATAATAAATCATCGAGGGCCGTATTCTCGTACTTAACGCGGTTTTAGCTTAAAACCGTGACTAACTCAAATCGTGTCTATTATTACGCGAGTTTGTCTTTTTAAGAAAACCCGCATTTAAAATCTCGTCCCCAGAGTGGTTTTGCGTTCCCGGCATACAGATATTAAATTTATTGTGGCCCAAATTAGTTACAATATAGATATCGATTGAATACCTCAAATGCATGTGTATTTTTAAGACGACATGATCTGCACTTCAGCTTCCACGGTTGGGCAATCGTTCAAGGCCCGCAGTCGGTGTATGAGCTTAGGTAATTTAACCCATACCCCTGCTTAAAGTCAGAAAAATTTTCAGTGAGTTAGACTCGTTTTTAAGTTAAACAAATCTTCGAAAATTGCCTTTAGTTAAACGATGTGTTTAAAGTCAAAGTTAAACCACGAATGTTTAACTTAAAAACTGCGTTTAAATACGTACAAGAAATTTCAAACAATTGGCTTTCAGAAGTAGGCCTAACTATTTCATAATATTTTATGAAATTCTGTATACATATTTTGGTTTAATATGATGTTTTTCAAAACCTCCTCAGCTAAAACATAATTTCCAAATTGAACGGGTCCCGATCTTCGCAGAAGAGCAGCAGACAATATACCAATACAGGAACGGATATATGCCTATTCCATTAAAAATAAATGCTGAATTCCCATCCCTCAAACAAATTTACATCAAGTAATCAGTAGGTAGAACTACGATTTTGCCGCAACGACTTCTAATCGCATTGCAATTGAAGTTCTTAAAACCATTTTGAAAACAAATCATTGCAACACTACATCACGTAACACAAAGTGTACTTCTCCCACTTGTATATTATGAGCAAAAGACACGTTGAAACTCCTAGCGCTAAATCATTGGGCGTTGTTAATGCCTAGATTTGGTTGTTGACATAAAATGCACAACTCTCAATGCCATTCAAATTAAATGACTTGTGATATAGCTGTTCATTTACCACAGCATTCTGTTATCATAATAGCTCGAAGCAGTCTAGACCACTTTCGAGTTCGTCAAACCATGCAAGGTTTATTATGTCGATTACTTGACATAGTTTAACGTTCCAGCGTTAGTCAGGAATAAAATAATGCAATATTCAGTGAACGGATTCCGATCTATGTTGTAAAAATGCGCGAAGGCAATTTAGAATGTAATAATGTAAGAAAAGAGGATGTGCCGCAAATGTCATCACCATACAGAGTGTCTGAAACGGCAGAGCAGATGACTTTCTAAATTAAGCAAATCATCTCATCGAAATATATAATACTATCTCGCCCACGCTCGGGTCATCGCAAGCTGAGTATTATGATCTAAATTAGATACATTCATGATTTAAAGCACAAATAATGGGCATAGATAATGAATTCAAAATTGTAGATCCTTAATTATTTTTTTCATTTATACAGAAAACAAAAAACAGATAAAACATGTAAATAATAAAAGTTATTATTATTTACATGTTTTATCTGTTTTGTTTTCTGTAATATCCTGAAGAAGACAATAAAGTCGAAAGCTTGAAAATAATTTTACTGCCTATTGGTTCGTCCGAGTCGTATCTCTATCTCACTCTCTCTCTCTCTATATATATGTATATATAATATAGCGCGCTCTGCCCGCGCTGTGGCCTGCGTTGTGGATGGGTCCGCGATGGGATTGAGGCACTATCATATATACATGATAAACGCATTTTCCCTGTCACTATTAACACATGTTATCCTGGATGTAGGCATACGGTTTGCGCCTTATACGGTTTGCGCCGGCCTTGCTCCCAGTTCCTTCAAACATGTCAAAAGGGTTTCTGTATACCCTGGCTATATGATTGAATTTTTGTTGTTGTCTCATCGTGCCGTTTTCTTGTACTATAGGGTTTGCACTACGGAGCAACGGATGCTTGCCGCCTTTACTCTACCACATAACAAACTACGCTTTGCGCCACTAACACGTGTGCATCTTACGGTGTGCGACATTACGCGTTCGCCGGTAGTCTCCCGATTGCGCGTGCATCGGTGATCGCCCGATTACGCCTGCGGTGCGCCGGTCATCGCTATGGCGTGCTCAGCAAATTTGAAGTAAATCGAAGGTGCAGAAAGGGGAGAACATCTCTGGACAAGAATCGAAACTCCGTATTATATTATAGATTGTAACGTCGTTGTTAATCCGCAATTGATGTAATCACCTACTGATCTAAAATATTGCATATTCGTAGTGTTATGACGCGTTGTGTAACAAAAATATGAAGTTTCCTGGTGGTTGCTCTCAGTTGAAACGTCGTCACATAAATCTGAAGGTATTTTCGCCGAGACGATTAATATAGTCGGTTTCAGTTGCTTTGTATTTTGACATAACCTTTACAATAATGGATGGTTTTAGGACACTTCCCATAAAATATATATGGGAAAATAAGGCACAATGCATACTAGACTTCTTAGTATGCCTAAAACACGTCTTGTTTCCGCAAGTAAAAGTTTCTCTGCAGCCTTCCTATGCTTTGGAACAAGCTCCCACATAATATCCGTCATGCTTCTTCTGTTACCCAGTTCAGAAAACTATTGAAAACGCAACTTTTCTTGCGGAATTTGTAATCTGTTTTGGATGTTCTTCTCATTAACTTGTTTTAAATGTGTTTGTATTTTTAAAAAACTGCATTGTGTATGTATTTTTACCTTTAACCATGTATGTAATTTTACCTTTTACCGTGTATGTATTTTTACCTTTTACCGTGTATGTATTACATTCTGTATGTATTTTATTCTGTAAAGCGCTGTGGTACCTTATTGTGTAAGAGCGCTATATAAATGACATTGCAAGCCCCTGCGATGTATTTTGTAGACGCGAGAAAGCACCTCTTCATCATCAGGGCGTCACCCGGAGGGGAGGTCCCACAATGCAACAGGTTCTTCTAGAAGTTTCCCCCTCACGCCTGATCGCTCGGAAGGTAATGTCAATGTTTTTTTCTTCTCTCGTATAAATCTGCCTTGTTTTGCGTTTTTAATCAGTTGTATAGTTTAGTGACGGGTTGTAGGGGTTGGTGGTTCTGTATAGCACATTACTGTTCCTTCGAATTGTTCGTTAGCAGCCCCCCCATGCCATTAATTATACGTTTTTAATATTTACAGGCTTGAATTTTATAATAGGACCTACGTGTTAGCTCACAGAACACTACGGTACGCAGTACAAATAGCGCGCACCATATATGGCTATGGCAACCGCCCAAGTGAACTACCCGGGGGTGCCCCCCTTGCAACAGCGACGGGTTCTCCTGCTAGGCCATTCTTTTGTGCGACGATTTGGTGCGTTCATTCAGCACGCTTCACCACCATATACTTCAGATCTGGGGTTAGGCGAGTCCGCGATACAGTTTGTGGTACACGGGCGTGGAGGACGGACGGTTTCATCCCTTCTTCAGCGGGACATGGATGTTGTGAATATTCTTAAGCCATGGCTGGTCATTGTCGAGATCGGGTCAAACGACCTTTGCGAACTCCACGTTAGGCCTGAAACGGTGGGATCTGCAATCGACGACCTGTGCGATGCCATCCTTGCAATGGGCGTGAGCTTAGTATACGTATGCCAAACTTTGCATCGCTTACAACCCCCTCACCCCAACTACAACAATAATGTCCATCTACTCAATCAATATTTGAAGGTGGTCTTAGGGGAGAAAGAACAGGTACAATACTGGCGACACCGGGGCGTATGGGCTACCAAAATACCCGTGTTTTGTGCTGATGGGGTACATCTTAACGATCAGGGCATGTCTCGATTGTACAGGAGTTATAGAGGTGCCATTATCAAGGCCTTATCGGGGCACTCTTCGTCTTAATAATAGGCTTCATGTCTGTTCCCCGCGTTAATCTGTGTACGAGGTAGGGATTATCAAATACAATTTAGGCCTGTGGGTTTCATCGGGTTATTGGTCAGACAACATACAATAATATTTGATGAGGTCCGTTGGTTTCACAATTTACATGCATAAAATAGGGTTACGGTATAATAATATAATATAGGCCAGTTGGTTTCATTATCCATGCATACGTACGTAATAGGGTTAGATAAATTTGGTTAGTATCTTATCAGGTGTGTTTGTTTCATTACATGCACTGACATTATGGTTGGGGTTGGGGATATTACGATAATATTAGGCCCGACGGTGCTTGGGTTTTGATATGAATATTATAATATTAGGCCCGTTGGTTTCATTATACATAGAGGGTGATTTGTCTTGTTTTGTCTTGTGATGTTAATGTCAGGCCCAGGTTTTTTAAATGTTATAATAATAATATAATAATATGATTGATTGATTGATTGTTTGGCGGTTTGATTGACTATTGATTGATTGAGTGCGTGGTTGATTGTGTGCGTAATTTATTGTCGATATTGAGATTGATTTTTTTTAAATTATAATTATAATTTTATTTTTATTTTTTAATTTTATTTTATTTTTTAAATCTTTTAATAATTTTTATTTTTATTTACATATTTATTTTTTTTGGATTTTTTGGATTTTATTTTTTTATTTTTTATTTAATTTTATTTTTACTGAAAAAACAAAACAAAAAAAACCTCTACATGGTTCAGTCTGCCCCTGGGTAGCGTTGCTACGGCCTCTGTGCCAGGGTGTATATCACCACTTTGTGGTCTATTAATGTTCCCTGGGCCTGCATATTTTTCAACCAATGCCGACTATACCCACTTGTTGTTACTATATGGAGATGTGCATTGCCACGGTTATGACACCCAGTCACTATTGACAACATGGGTGATGCAAGCTCCATTAAGTCTCAGCCCAGTCTTGCGTGGTTCATTTGTCACAATGTTGGAATTTAATTGTCATGTCATGTAGTGTCATTGTTGTGTCTATACTATATGGGTAATGCTTCCCGGTTATTATATTATTTGTAATTCTTATTTTTGACAATAGGCCTTCAGGAAGGGGGGATACTTAAATTTGGTAATTCGGTTTCCCAGTCTGAGTTGATTATGCTTTCATTGATAATAAATAAAGGGTACATGGCGGGTTAGGCGGTTTCGTTGGTGTGAATCACCTATACTTCTCAGACTTATGTTGATATGCCAATTAAGATCGAATACACGGAAAGCAATGTTACTGCACCATTCTTACTGTTTTTAATTTACTCCAGGATGGCTCCAAAGAAGACGACTCCACGGAGAGCTGCCAAACGGAAGATAGATTCACAAACCGTTAGCTGCCAGACTGACCCTCATACCACCGAAGATGATTCACAAACTGGTAATGTCCTATCTACTGTGCAAGACAATCGCGCTACACCTGCTGCACCACCCTCAGTTCTCAACCCTTTACCTGTTGATTTAATACCTGAGAATTCCCAGCCCACGAATTCCTTAGCATAATCCCTCACTTATAACCCAATAATCCCAGCTTCGGCAGTAGTAGGGGGATGGATGGGATTTAACCCAACCAATACGGATGATTCTACAGGTGGGGATTTCAACGACGGGGTCTCCATGCCAGTCGATTTTCATGTCCCATTGAAGGTAAAACATCAGATTTGGTCGAATGAGTACTTCGATCTGTCTCTTTTGTTAAACAAAACTACTTTGATTCCGCAGCCCCAATAATTTTCATTGGATCTTTATAATGGAACGCCAATATTGACTGCGGGACGTGCGCTAAAACCTGCAGCCAAGATTCGGTCTGTGTTAGAGTGGGTGGGGGCGTTTGAAACGTTTATTGCCATTTATATTCAGCGATACCCTCGCGATACCGCCGCCCTTCTTAAACACTCCCAAGTGGTTAGGGAACTTGCAAGTTTAGGCGGTGATTGGCAGTTTTATGATGACCAGTTTAGGCTCATGCGACAAGCAAAGCCTATTCCTTGGGAAATTTTGAACACGGCGCTTTGGAGTAAGGCCCTGATACGCCGCACTCTACGGGCGCCTCCTAACCCTTTACAAGGGAAATCTGGGCGGGGCACGGGCACTTCATTTCGGAACACGGGGCGTTCTGGCTCAGGACATGCAGTAGGGTATTGCTGGCAGTTCTCCTCAGGATTTGATTGTCGTAAACCTGGCTGCCCCTTCATGCATAAATGCTATCACTGCCAGCAGGCCCATGACGCCTCATCATGTTCCAAGAAATCTTTTGATCGAGCAGGTCAGCAGGCCCAGGAAGGGTGCATATCACTCCCAACTCCCATATCGGTAGCAGCTCTCGCTAAGTATCTGATGGGCTACGATTTTGTGTTCAGGGATTATTTGACTCAAGGTTTTTCATTTGGTTTTTCGATTGATTTTCAAGGCCCTCCGCTTTCAAATAGGTGCAAAAACTTGCCATCTGCCCAACAATTCCCTGACATTGTCACCATAAAAGTTCAGCGTGAAATTGCTGCTGGTAGAGTTTTTGGACCATTTTTGCAGCACCCATTTACGGGCCCCTTTAATGTCTCACCCATAGGGCTACAACCGGAAAAGGTTCCCGGTGAATACCGGCTCATTCATCACCTCTCCCACCCACCATCTGCATCTGTTAACTCTTTTATTCCCCCGCAGCTCTCAACAGTTCACTATGCTACGATAGGCGATGCAGTTTCCACTATACTTAGGTATGGACGAGGTTGTTACATGGCTAAATCTGATATAAAGTCCGCGTTTAGGCTAATTCCCATTCACCCTAGCAACTACCATTTATTAGGTTTCTCGTGGAACGACCAGTTTTATTTTGATAAGTGTTTGCCAATGGGCGCGGCGAGTTCCTGCGCCATTTTTGAACGGTTAAGTACCGCACTCGAATGGGTCACGAAACGTCATGTCAACCACTGCACTATACATCATGTTGTGAGCGCTATATAAATGCCTTGTATACTAATACAAGGGGTACAGGTGTAACGTTAATAATCTATTGAAGCGTTGTTTTAGACAACGTAACTATCTGTACATAACACAACATAACATTGCAGCGTAACAGCATGTGAAATATATACAGGGTGTCCCAAAAGTCTATGCACGACTTTGAAACTTTGTATTTCACAAAATATAAGTCGTATTGAAAGTATGAATACATATTTAGAAAGAGGAGATGTGGGAAATCATTTTGAAACCAAACATTGAAGTAACATCTGTTTGTAATGCCACCATCGAAGTAAAATATATATTACTGCAAAAATGTAATTTTATATTTCGGAGGAATAAAGCTCATAAATCCACACCTATTGAGATTAACGAAAAGACGGTTAGAGTTGGTTACACGGAAAGTGATCCGTCAATTGTAATATTTAAATTTTACATTACAGTGATCCCATCATAATAACAAACTATATCACACATAATGTTCGTTTCTATAGTGAAATCTAGTTTAAATGTTTCCATTTCCATTTATCCATTTATTGCTAATGCAAGCCAAAAAAGAAAGAAAAAAAAATTGAATAACGTAGTAACAGAAAAGTGAATACACACATCATACAGCTGTCAAACATGTAAACATTTAAACTTACCGGATTATTTTAATGCTGCTTGTTTTAGTATTTTTTCTACCACATCGAGACAAATCATGCACAGTTCCTGTGTTCAAAAATGTATCCACCAACTTCAGAATGGATATTCTTGAAATGTTTTCTGAACTTTTGTTGAGTAATTTGAACTGAATTTGTTTTAGCGTAGAACCATACAATTTGTATTCGCTATCTATGCTGTAAACCACCTTGAATGAAGACTTTTGCTGTGCAATTTTGTCTACTATGCCTATTTATGTTGTGATTGACCGAGTTTGGTAATAAAAAATTAATGTTGCAAGGTAATCAGTGAACTGTGACTAATGCGCAACGTTGCTTTCATACCGTTAATTTATGCGCACCTGATTTTAGCAACAATGTGTGGTACTTGATATAGGTAGGTCTGGCACACGGCCACAAACTTTCAACCAGTTTTATGTTGTGGGTTCACCAATATGGTTGTGTTTGGTATCAAAATAATTTCCCAAATCTCGTCTATCAAAATATGGTTAAATTTATACCATATGATTTATATTTTATGAGATATGACTCTTCAAAAACGTGCATAGACTTTTGGGACACCCTGTACGTAGTAAAACAGATGTAATGTATCACAATATTATTTCGCCGTGTTGATTTACATCTGCCTGGTTCTCTATTAGATGAAAACGCCTCCACGTTGTTTCTAAGATTCGATTGTAGTACAGTTGAAAGCATTTCCGTATCGTATGTCAGATTTCTCTTGTCGTCATGTGCATGTCGAAAGACATTTCTAAACAGTCCGTGCTTTATTTTGAAAGGCTAATTTCATCAGGTGTTTAGGTTTTTTTAAATGCTATTGTATTGTCATAAACCCATGCCTCGTTGTACCGGTAGGAACACACTGCTTTTATTGATATTTAATCCGTAGGTACTTCACCCATCGTAAAGAAACCCTCTAATTTAGTGAAATTTCTTACAGAGTCTATTTAATAAATTCTCTCTTACACTGAGGGAGGAATATGTAATATGTCAGCAATACTTATTGCCCTAACGTGACACGTTTTTATGGTATCATGTCATCTTTAACTTCATCGACCTTTTACCCCTAATTTTATCATGTGGGTTGCACACCCCGAGACTTTATAAATTATTCTATGACGCTAAGACACTCAAATAAACTGTCAAATGAGTGTTTTAGCCATTTTTCAACCTACCACTCGCCCGGATGACCCGTAAAGTATAGGATACAAGGAGCTGCTTATTTGTCTTTTCATTATAGTGCAATCGATTTTAGATTTATTGTGATAATATAGCAAAAATAAATGGTGAAAATCAGCCGGTTAAATGATGTTCAGCCCTAAAACACTTTTATTTCAATGAGGTAAAAGCTGTTTTCGTATTTTTTATTCAAACGTTAATTTATCTTCCTACTGAGCATATTATACGGTTTACTAAGGTAAATGTTATTTCTAACTCTAACATAATACTATGAGATTCAAGACTATACTATTAAGATAGTTTACAAAATGGCGATTTTTAAATATTGTAAGGTGGGAACCCCCCTCCCTACCATCAGACTTTGACGGCTTAACCTACCAGCTGGTAAGGTCGCACCCTTAAAATCCTTAAAAGGGGTGGGGTTGTATTCACCCACTTCCTCTCAAAATCACATTGCCATTTACGATGCAGTTAAGTACTATCGCTTACTTACATCAATTTGGTGCACTCTGCTGTGCACCTTCAGGTACAGCCTCCGTAAAACTGCCGTAACTTCTTTATTATTCATTAAATCTATATAAAAGTATACATTTTCTTGCAGAAAAGGGTTCAATGAATCCAACCATGATCATGAAATTGACCATTTTGGGAGAAAATTATAAAAAACACGTTTTTTGACCCATTTTAGGTTTGGAAAAGATAACTCAAAATATATTTGGTTAAATTTTATCATACTAGTTTAATTATATTCCTCATGCAATTCCCTAGGAATCGTTTTTTTTTTTAAATTTTTACTTTATTATTTTTTGAATTATCGAACAAAGAGTGCCAAAAAATATGATTTTTTACCAAAAAACGTGATTTTCACGATTTTGGAGGTTAAAAAACAGGTTTTTTGGCACTTTTTGGTCTGTAATTCAAAAAATAATAAAGTAAAAATTAAAAAAAACACACGATTCCTAGGGAATTGCATGAGGAATATAATAAAACTAGTATGACAAAATTTAACAAAATATATTTTGAGTTATCTTTTCCAAACCTAAAATGGGTCAAAAAACATGTTTTTTATAATTTTCTCCAAAATGGTCAATTTCATGATCATAGTTGGATTCATTGAACCCTTTCCTGCAAAAAAAATGTATACTTTTATTAAGATTAAATGAATAATGAAGAAGTTACGGCAGTTTTACGGAGGCTATACGAAGGTGCACATCCCCCTTAAGCTATTTTAATTATTAAAATCTTGTATTTCCAATATTTGGCATGTTGAACAATTTGGCATATTGAAAGGGGGTCAAGATTAAATTATCGGGTGTCGTAAATGCGAGTCACAAAAGGTTTCTGACGGCTATGTATCATTTGTATGAGATCAGGGATACTATTAATTTTGAGATAGGAAAGTCCTCTACTAACGTACGTAGCGAAAACGGTCCCTTTTGCATATTTACATAAATTATGGTAATCATCGGAATGTGTCGGTGACCGGCGTTGAACGCGTTTAACAATGTTTAACCAGGTTTAACGTAATATTTGGTCGGCATAGGTTTGAGGGCGCTGTGGATTTACACAGGCGACGGTGGCCACGCGAAACCTAAATGTTGAATACGTAATGAATCACACGTAATCGCGAATATTAATCTTATCATTTTGACAAATTCATCATAATTAGAAGAATTGTCATCGTTAACCGGGCGATGACTGTTAAAAATAATTCAAAATAGTGCACTCCCGTTGACATATTGGGTCGTCTGAGAGACGCGTGGCCAGCGTCGTGTCGTCTGCTACAATCACGCCTGATCGGTATAGCGCCACCAGTTCTATGCCGACCAAATTTTAATTTAAAAGTGGCCTCCGATCGGCAAGCTCAGTGGCACACCCCTGATGAGATGCCCCTTTCATATTAAACGACAGCTTCTTAAGCCTTAACCAATCAGGAATCAGCTTTGTTTAGTTACACCAATAACTAAATATGGTGCACTGGGACGAAGATGTATTAAGCAATGTGACATCACTTAGTGTTTTGTATAATCTGTTATATATGGATTTTAAAGCTATTCGTCAACAATATATCGTTAGATTCAGTAAACAATGCTTTTCGCTCAATACGTGACTTCCGACTTACATTTACAGTTAACCCGACATTGATGTCGAGAAAACAGCTAGGATATTAGAATCAATACCACATGAGAATCATGACTTGCAAAAGTACAATACAAATACATATCACTATAGCTTCGAGAAGAAACCAATCCGTTGACTTCAGTACTTGGCATCGTTTTGCGCCCCACATTTTGAAATAATGTGAGTATAATAACGAATTCTTGTAGGGCCTAGGTTCAAAATGGTGTCAATTGTTATCGATTACTAGTTGTAGCTACCCATGTAGTTTATAGCAGTTAAGTTGCGTGTTTTTACATTTAACTTGTTCCATTTCAACATAACTGGCCGGAAACGATTCGATTGTTTGGCTGGAGTACATACTGTAGTTTATAGAAATAGCAAACACTGAATAAATGTGTGATTACATAAGAATATTATCCCGTTTGAAAATCATCCAAGTGTTGGTCTCACACAAAAAGGAAATGTATAAATAACAACTTATCTCAACATAGCAGTGATTTAGCGAGAAAAACAAATATTGGCAAAAATGATGCGAAAGTTAGGAGAACGATTTTTTTTTGTTGACTGATATTCAAGACATGAAACGTGATGTTTGGATTTATCATCCTGTTTGAGATAATCCATTGTAATCCGCGTGGCGTTACATCCCAATAGATCCAAACCCGAAATGCAAATAACGGGTAACATCGTAGTATTTAGATGACATCCGATTTCCGATCCTGTAGGCCTATAATATAGATCATTGTTGTTTTGAGTTCGCCTATACTGGAGGGCAACATATTAACGCACCGATTTTATTGAAAAAAATATCATTGTTTGAAATACACCTTTGGGTTGTAGACTCAGTCATTAACCCAGACTTGTAAGCTGACCACGTTTTCACCATTCCAATGGTATTTATCCACAGTAAAATTGGTTTTGCCAAAATGGTCATTATCATTACACCAAAGTGTTCCAGAAAGAAGAAAAAAATAGTTTGGGAAAACAAGATACCAAGGTGTCAAATGAAGGCAAATCTGATCACCAGCACCATCAGTTAACCGTCAAAAAGTTGACATCCATACGCCGAAACAGGGGTAGGATTAGGTCACCTGGTTGCATCGCGTCACAAGCGTCTTCAGCAAAATGGTGGCCATTTCGAAGGAAGGCTTCTTTAAAAAATAGTGTCACAGATTCTGGACTGAAATAGAATCATCCGATACTGAAACATCCAGTATCGCTCGATACTGGTACGAAAACAGTGGTCCGGTATCGGGGGTATCCTTCATGTAATTCTGCATGGGACATATAAAATGTACAAGTATCGTACGATCCGGGGACATATAAAATGTACCAGTATCGTACGAGTGATAACGTCATAAGTGACAGTTTGGTGAAATTGATTTTTGTTTACATATTTTGAAATTTTATGGTATCGTGCAATAACATCGTGTATACCACTTACGTACATCAGTATTGCAGGCTAGATTACTATAGATTCAACAACTCCCCCATACCTTAAAGGGACATTAAGTGGTGTTGAAAAGTTTAAATGTTTAAACATTTACTTCAGAATTCAAGATGAACATTAAAAATCGCCATTATTGTTGTTTCTACTAACAAAAAACACAGCAAAACTAGATTAAAACAATATCATCGCTATTTATTGAAAAACGCCCTCTATGCAAATATGGTTCGCGTTATGTATCACGCGTACTGCACGGGGATACTGTCGGACGTAAAATGCTGGTCCCGCGGGACCAGCATATTTTGAATCAACGTTTTCTTGTACAAAGAGAGCTGATTTTTCTTAATCCTTATAGGTGGAAGTTCATACATGTAATACAATTATAAAAATAAACTAATCTCAGTTTTTATCATAATTGAGGGCGCTGCCTCCAACACATCTCTTAGTGTCCCTTTAAGGGGGCTGTCAAGTGTCGTTGTATGAATTTGCCAAGCACTGTAACTTTCAAACTATTTATGTGTTGTACATAAAAGTATACACTCTTTTGAATGAAATGAGTCGGGGAATCCATTTTTCGTATCAAAAATCGTGATTTTTATATTTTTGCCCAAAAATGCCTCTTTTTTGCCTAAATTTTACAAACAACCTAACAAAATAATTTTTAGGTAAAACATTCTAAAATTTTACAGAAAGCATCTTAATTCAATTATCTAGGACACGTATTTTTTGTTGGCCTTTAAAAAAATTAGTTTCGAAATTATTGACCAAAAAGTGCTAAAAAAGTGAATTTTGAGATTTTTTATCCCAAAATTCACATTTTTAGTACTTTTTGGTCAATAAACCCACTGTTCATATGCAAATTACTAGGATGGCGAACCTTATTTGGAAGCCACTAATGCATATGCATCGATGCAAAATTGTAAACAAACAAAAAAATTCGCAAAATTTGTTCATTTTTCCGCCCGTTTTTTTCGGCGTATAAATGCATTTCGCCATGCAATCCTTAAAGTTAGCAAACAGCTTTATATAACAAAATGTAGCTATATCCCTGAGAAAAATATTTTTGGCGAGGGCCATATGTCACGGCTCACTCCTAAAGTCACAATTTTAGACTAAACGATCGCTACCCAGCACAAGAGAATCAGCATTTTGCATCACGCGCGGTAAAATGAGATTCCTTTCATCTATAGGACCGTACCACTATTGAAATGGAGGGGTGTGTTTTGATTTAATACAAATATTCTATAAACATGTATCAACATGTGTTATGTAAATTACACGCATTCTTGATTTAATTTTTCTGTGAATGTTAAATAATAATAATAATGGTAATTTATAAAGCGCCGGTATTAAAGGTAGTGTGTGAATAAAATGCTATTTACAAAATATTTTAAATTTCACAATTACTTGCGAAATAATTTGTCTTCTCTAATGTTTACCTTTTGTAACCCAGCCTATTCAGAAGTTCCCTCGCCCATTTACAGGGAACGGACGATGTCCAAATAAGGGCCTAATTATAATAAAACGTAAACATTTTCCCCGTTTTTTAAAGAGCAGCTATTTTTTAATGTCAAATTAAGCCTATTAAAACACGTTTTTTACTTGTTTTCATCAATTATCCAAAACGCAATTCACATATGAATGATATGAATATGTTTGGTCGTTGTTGAACGGGCAGCTAAAGCTGCCCTCGCAAAATAAACCCGTCTTACCGTTGTAGATTCAAGATAAACAACTCCGAAACCTTATTGAACCCCTAAATATACTTACCTAACTACTAAGAACGCCGAAAGTATCACATACGATATTTTTGCATTCTACACTCTAATTCTAAAAAAACCAAGAACGTCGAAAATACCACTTACGAAGAAGGCCTACTTTCATTCTTGAGTATTATCCACGCGCACTTGCGCTATTTTGTTTATAAATTGTAACAAAAGATAGCGCAAGTGAGCGTGGATACTACTCAAGAATGAGTTTTGTTTTGTTTTTAAATCTTAACAAAAGGTAGTGTAAAACCTGTTATGTTATTTCTGTGTATAATCAAGTCAACACCGCCAAAAATTGCTCTCCTGTAAAATGCCTTAAATGTCCCTTACGATTCTGCCGACGAATATGCTCTCCAAGTTATATGATTGCTGCTCTAAGATTAATGAATTTAAAACTAAAATAATTATACAAGTTTTGTCATACATATCTGATTCATTTGTGTACCTTTTACCTTGATATATTAATCTGCACTATTTCTTCGTTGAATTTAACTGCAATACAGACGTGAATATGACATGACGGCGACGGATTAAACATAAAGTGCTTTACAATGAATCGGAATGGATAAGTCAGCAAATCTAGGACGCGTCACATCCGAACTCGGCTATTAAAAGAAATATACTTTAATTTTTTATTTGGCTTGATGGATGTACAAAATAAGGTACAGAGTGGATGTTTCGGAGATTGCTTGGCATTAATGAATAATAACTAGATAACCTCTCATTGTGACATATATATCATACGGTGCCTCTAAGACACGGATAACGTGATTTCTATTGTGATTAAGATAGTGAAGTACGTGTCGTTTGTCGGCAACTAACATGGAGAGCACTATGTGTTTGCAGGAAGAAAAAAAATCTGTAAATGAATATATCCTTTTCCCGAGAACCAAGCTTTTAAGCTTGATAAGCATGACGGGTAATCTACTAGAGTGATCTTTGCGATAGCAGGAGAGAAGGCATCCTTTGATTAACAATTACAGCAACAACATACGAAGTGTAGGACCAGTTTAATTCATATGCTTGATCGATCTATCATTATACACTGAAAACTAAATGAAACCCACTGACAGCAGCCTGGTGCTGTTTCGTCACCAGCGATTGTTTCCAGTTTTCAATACGATTTATTCCGTTAAAATAATTATACTACCGGGTTCCAAATTGTCAGCAATCAATTATTTCCTTTCATCTACGTCACAGCACCAGGTTGCTGGAAGTGAGATTCAAACTAAATGATACGTATTTTATTCAAAGCAACTCATGATATGTTTTTGAACTAATCCTTTCAGAAAAAAACCCACATAACTGCTTATAATACAAAAAAACCTAAACCATATATTTTAAAGCTTTCCGTGTCAGATGTCGGATTTTATCCAGATGTGGAGTCTAAAAGGAAGTCTAAATAGTGTTTCAAGTGTTTTCATATTGATTGTGAATCAATTCCGCTTTCACAGGTTGAAAAATATCAACTTTTAATTATATTTAATCCCTAGGAGGTTACCCATCGTGAATAGGCCCTAAAGCTCATTATAGCCTCGTTTCCATTCTTTTATTTCGCACGTTTAAATCCGTAAAAGTAAAATGTCACTGTTAGTAATAAGTATTGCCCTATTTGACAGGCATGTCACGTATCATGACTTCTTGAATTGCATAGGCTGTTTTACCCTAAACTAACTAGAGCAGGGAGAGTGCAACGTCCAATAGTGTTTTCTATCGCTTTAAGAAGCTCAGATGTGAAATGACTGGCAACATGACAATGGACTAACTCCGATTGCGCTTATTTAACCGTATCCAGAAGTACGGTGACAAGTGGGTTAACCTCTAAATTCACATTTTTATTTTCAACATCAATTAAATTCATTTTCAATTCATCATCGCTGCTGTGGCCGCTGCTTTAAGAAGTTTCACTATCCGACATACTAAAATCCAACTCTAACTCCAATTCATCATCTTCCAACTTTTCTTCTTCCATTTCCAGATAAAAATCAGTGTATACAAATCAAATAAAACCAAAACAAATCTTGTGAATTATTCTATGACCCGATCAATTTTCTAGAAACGTGCGCGTTTGCCGGCGTAATCAATGATTTCTTAGAAACACGATGGAGTGCCTGGTAAGACCTAACACTGCAGACATATTTATGTAGTTTGCTTGAAAAAATAATAACATAATAATTATCAAGGCAGGATAAGTACCCGATACCTTTATGTAAATGTTTCCATTCCTTAACCAAGGCTATGCATTGTTCAGGAATATTAATATGGTTATCGGTAACCATGGTTACACTAGTATGTTCCTCTATAACTTTTGTGTTGTGGAAAACTCTTAACAACAATAACATATCCAGGTTTAAATTGTCTCCCTGACTACTATTTCGAGATGAATTCGAGCTTCTCAGTATTCCATGTCATTGCACCGAAACAGCCCGTTAGTAGCCCTGAAACATCCATCTACACAATTATGGCAGTATTAAAACTAATGTGTATACATTGCACACAAGGTTACCAGCAAATCATTGACGTACTTTGAGATACATGAGATAATTAGTTATCTAATGATAACCAATTAAGTGCATTAGTTTAGTATTATCTATGGCCATACGAGTTCCACCTGTCTTCTTTATGTTGAGTACTTACTTTTAATCTAAAATATAGCATTTGTTTTATTCAATTTTCTTTTTTATTAAACCTTATGGATACTCATGAACAATTCCTCTAAGCAATCCTATTTCCCATATACAATATTTTACTAAATACCTACGACATGCATAGAGTAACAGCGAGGTAAATTAAGTTCTACGTGGTTAATGTCAAAGGAACATTGCATTATTTAGGGCACCGGATATGGGTCAATAACGCTCAGGGCCCTTGGAAGTATATTTTGTATGGGGGTGCTGTCAATTTGTAAGTCTTCACCACTACGGCATGGGATCCAGGGGCGAAGACCTTGGCGGGGGTTGAGGGGGCGGAGCCCCCTGAAGCTGTTGGGTTTTAGCATGTTTGAATGGCCTAGGAAAGCTCTCCTTGCTATGAATATGTTCATTTATTTTTAATAAAACAAACAAAAAGATGAACATTGTTATATACATAAAAACTACAACGCTCGAAGCGCGCAAAATAATCCTGTTTGTTAACTAAAATGGTCCAGAAAACGTTCCTGAAGCCATTTTGTTATGCTTGAATAATTAAATATTGAACATAATTACGTGCGAAGCACGCAAAAACGTTCCTGAAGCGATGTTGTTATGCTTGAATAAATAAATGAAGCCATCTTGTTATGCTTGAATAATTCAACATTGAAACTAATACGTGCGAAGCGCGCAAAAAAATCCAATTTGTTTAAACTTAAATGGTCCAGAAACCGTTCCTGATGTCATCTTGTTATGCTTGAATAATGAAATATTGAACATAATAATGCGCAAAGCGCGCAAAAAAATTCCCGTTTTTTAACTACAATGGTCCAGAAAACTTTCCTGAAGCCATCTTGTTATGCTTGAATAATAGAATATTGAATATAATTACGCGCGAAGCGCGCAAAAAGTACCAGTTATTTAACTAAATGGTCCAAAAACGTTCCTGAAGCCACCTTGTTATGCTTGAATAATTAAACATTAAAACTAATACGTGCGAAGCGCGCAAACATGTCCGCTTTTTTAACTAGAATGGTCCAGAAAAAGTTCCTAAAGCCATCTTGTTGTTATGCTTGAATAGTGAAATATTGAACACAATAATGGGCGAAGCGCGCAAAAATGTCCAGTTTTTTAAACTAAAATGGTCCAGAAAACATTCCTGAAGCCATCTTGTTATGCTTTAAATATTTAAACATCGAAACTAATACTGCCCTCCCATGACAAAACGGCATAACAGACTAATTGATTATTTTGAGATAATCTGTATTGACTGTGCTGAGCCACCATTGACTTGTACATTATATATAATTTTGTAGGTATATTTTTTGGTGTTTTGGGCTTGAAACTGAATAGTTTGATATGTGTAATGGGTAGGTTTTGCAATCCATGACCAACTAATGGTAATAACTCAATTTTGACAAAACTGTCTGTTATGCCGTTTTGTCATGGGAGGGCAGAATATGTTTGAAGCGCGCAAAAAAATCCAGTTGTTTTTAACTAAAATGGTCCCAAAAACGTTCCTGAAGCCATCTTGTTATGCTTGAATAATTATCATCAAAACCAATACGGGCGAAGCGCACAAAAAATCCATTTGTTTAACTATACATAGTTCAAAAAAAGTTCCTGAAACCATCTTGCTTACTTGCTTAATTCGGGTCGTGTCCCCGATCTACGATGGCTCTCCACACTCTTCTGTCGTTCATTGCTGTCTTTATGTTACTCGCCTCCAGTCAGTGGCGTAGCCAGGTTTTTCTCAGTGGGGGGGGGGCAAAGGGGGGGCCGGGAGTTTTGGTGGGGGGGCAACAACCAAATTGAGGATTGAATTTCCTTGTGTTGTGAATAGGTTAGTCCCAAATTATTTCAACTGACATTTCCCACAGGGGGGGCAACAGGGGGGGCAGAGAACCCCACAGGGGGGGCAGCTGCCCCCCCCTTGCCCCCCCTTGGCTACGCCACTGCCTCCAGTCCAGTATCTTGCTTGAGTAGGTCGATAAATGTCAGAGCAAACCATCTTGTTATGCTTGAATAATTAATATTGAAACTAATACGCGCGAAACGCGCAAAAAACTCAAGTTTTTTAACTAATATGGTCCCGAAAACGTTATAAAGCCATTTTGTTATGCTTGAATAATTAAACAATTGAAACTAATTTTGCAGTCAATGTTCTATTTCTACTTGGTCATTTTAAATTGTTGTGTAGTGCAATACCCTTTTTATAGATTAACAAGCCTGCCCCTTCCCTACCCTTCAGACTCCGGAACTTATTAATGGACACACACTGTACATTTTTTCAAAAATCTTGAGGGTGCTGCAGCACACCAGCACCCCACTTCCCAGGGGCTTGATAACGCTGCCACTAACGGGTATGGGGATGATATGCAAGTAGCAGGTACCTTGAGAATTTAGTTGGCCCTAATGGTCCATACGAACATGTAATTTATAACATAATTCTGTTATTGTAAGTTCATGCATGCATTTCATATGTGTTGTGCATAGGGATATTAAATCATCTAACGATGTAATGAAAATGAATACTACTAACGGTAAAGTAATTATAGTCCTTGTTTGTGGAGGTATGATAATATTTTTGACATACATGTATAATGGCTTATTTGAATTACACCTACACGCGTGTATACGAATCGTTGGATCAGTAGCATACATGTGTTGACCAGATCTCTTATGAAAACTGGCATTGACTTTACGAGTGATGTTTGCTCTTCCCCCTGATACCTCTGCACAGGCACAAGAGTCGTTAGAGAAAGTTGCGTATCCTGCCCGATTTGTTGGTTAACAAATGAGTGCTTAGAAAAAGATGAAGTGTAATAAGAAATTTCTTTAAATTCAATGTTCACTCAAACCTCTTTTTTCAGTTACTTCATGTTATTTTTTTACTTTCATAATTTAGTTTTACAAGTGTCAAATTTCTCACTTCCAGCATGATGTTCTTTTATTCAAATACTTGACGTTGCACAACATGGTAGGGGCTTGATTTCTGAATTTAAATGAAGAGTGTATAAAGAACCTGCAATATGAATGTAATTTCATTTTTTGAATCGTTATAATTCTTGTGGTCGTCCCCGCGAGTCTAACACCACTGATCTAGAAATATGTTGTTGGTAGGAATACGGCATTTAGAATAAATATCTGTCTGTATTGCCATTTTGTTTAGTGATGCTTATACTTAGTTTGAATTTTGTGACCGTTAGGGAGCACTGCACAACTTGTATGTATGGCTCATCGTTTAAGTCTAATGTACGCACGACTTATACGATAGTTGTCAAAATAACATTGCGCATCTCTAGACGTAGAAGCACCTATACAAATTGAACTCAGAACAATGGAAATATTTCTATCATTATTGTGGACATATTTGTATTGGTTTTGTTTCAATTCATTGACGTTGGTACACACGGTGCTGCAAAATGTTATTTATTCGACTATTGTATAAGTTCGACGTACAAGCCACTTACACGTACATGTATGCGCCATATGGACTGGGTTTTTCAGTGAGGCCTTATATGGAACTAATGTATTTTTCTTATATGGATGTGGAGACGAATTCCTAATGATTATGCTGTTTAGCTTTGGACAAACCATACTGCGTCCGCGTATTACGTCTACTCTGTGTAACCTTGAGTTTAATTCGTCATTGTGATTCACAAAACACACAATTCAATATACTCTGATCAAGTTACAGCTTCCGCACCAAGGGCTTGTCCATGCCAATCTAATTGTAGAAAATAATGTATAGGGTCACGCGTTATGAACTCGCCTCCCAATAGGGTGGTGCCGTTACATTTTTTAGTTTCATGCTGTCATTTTCCTCAAATATTTTTAAAACCACAAAAGCTATCTCAACAAATTTGGTATCATTTTAAAGCCCTAATAACAAGCTATCTGCCTGCAAAATGGCATTGGTATAGCTAATACAGAATGGGAGATACAGCTGTTTGATGTTTGGGGACCAGGGGTGGTGCTGGAAGGGGTGTGTCTGGAAGGGGTGCCGCCTGTACAAACTCAATGGGGATAATCCCATGTTTTGTTCTTTTTACAATAACTAGTCATCTCCTAATGTTACAAACACCATTCTGGTCCCATTTTAAAGGATAATTAGTAGTCTTTAAGTATGTGGTTCAACAGACTTGTCAACTATTTGTAACAACTAATTAATTATGGATAAGACCATGAACATCAGCTTTCTTCCTATTCGCTACACAGTAAACATGAATAATCAGCCTCAATTTACCGGATTTATAAAAATGACTATAACAGAAAAAGTTTTCAAGCTATGATAGCAAAGTATACATTTTTGGAAAGCTTTTAACTAGAGGAATTCAGAAATGCAGTTTATATCAGGGAAGGGTTCATCCTTAAACAAATATTTTTAAAAATATATAAAATAAAAATTGGAGATATTCACTAGCCGGTATAATTACCATACCGACGTAGTAACTTTGACAATTATATATCATCTAATGGGTAATTTCATGAGGAATTCAAATATGTATAGTAAATAATGATAGGGGTAGGTATAAAAAAGATATGGATCTCGAATTAAAAATTAAAAACTCTGATATTTTTCCGAACATTTCCGATCATACCATTTTAGTTCATGGTCGTACTATAATTCCAATGGCATATTTGGTTTCCTCATGCAATTTCCCTTCAGAAAATGTATACTTTTACTACCTCAGGGGGGTATACAAGCAAATATAAATGTGTAAAGTTAAAATCATGTCGTGAAAGCCAAAATCCGTGTGTAACGCGAAAGGAGGCGAGCTTATAACACATGACCATAGACGTTCACATAGCGAAATGCGTGACTATTGGTGGAATTGTTTGTACATGATTCTCTAACGTGAATATACTTTGAAGTAAATTAAATTCAATATATTTCCGTCTAAAGGAAGAGGAAGGGCTAATCAAAGTGAGATGTTGCATAGAAGGAACTGTATTCATCAGATGATAGAACTTAACAGACTGGTTTAAAACATTAAGATAGGTTATCTAACTATCGTTAAAAATACGTTTTAGCTTAAAACCGTGACTAACTCAAATCGTGTTTAAATTAAACGCGAGTTTATCCTTTTCTAATATGTTTAACAAAATCCGCATTTAAACTCTGCGAATCTCGTCCAGACTGGTTGTGAGTTCACGGTTTTTAGGTATTAAATTTATTGTGGCGATCGACTGAATTTCTCAAATGCACGTGTATTTTTAAGACTATACACGATCTGCACTTCAGCTTCCACCGGGCACGGTTGAGCAATCGTTCAAGGCATGCAGTCGGTGTATGAGCTTAGTTAAACGCGTGTTAAACTAACTCAAACCCCTGTTTAAAGTTAGACAATTTTTCAGTGAGTTAAACTCGTGTTTAAGTTAAACAAATCTTCGAGAATTGCGTTTAGTTAAACGATGTGTTTAAAGTCAAAGTTAAACGAATTGGCATTCAGAAGTAACTACTTAATAATGTGTTATGACATTCGTTATATATATTTTGGTTTAATATGATGTTTCTTCAATAACTCCTCATATAAAACATAATTTCCAAATTGAACCGGTCCCGATCCTCACAGTAGGGTTACTAGGGCAACAGACAATATACCATAAACAGGAACTGATATATGTCTATTCCATCAAAAATATATGCTGAATTCCCATCCTAAATAAATTTACATCAAGTGATCAGCAAGTAGAACTACGCTTTTGCCGGAACGATTTCAAATCGCGTTGCAATTGAAGTTCTTAAACCATTTTGAAAACAAATCATGTGCAACAGATACATCACGGTACACAAAGTGTACTTCACTTGTATATTATGAAGCAAGAGACAGGTTGAAACTCCTAGCGCTGTTAATATCTAGATTTTGTTGTTAGCATAAAATGCACAACTTTCAATGACATTCAAAAAAGAGAGTAAATGACTTGTGATATACAGTCTATGTTCATCTACCAGAGCATTCTGTTATCACAATAGCTCGAAGCAGTCTAGACAACTTCCGAGGTCGTCTAAACCATGCAAGGTTTATGGTGATTACTTGACATAGTTTCGCGTTCCAGTTTTAGCCTGGAATCATATAATGCAATATTCAGTGAAAACGGATTACGATCTATGCTATACAAATTCGCGAAGGCAATTTAGAATGTAATAATGTAAGAAAAGAGAATGGGCCGCAAATGTCATCTCCATTCAGAGTGTCTGGAACGGCAGAGCAGATGATTTTCAAAAGTAAGCAAATCATCTCATCGAAATATACAATATTGCAACGTCGTTGTCAATCCGTAATAGCTGTAATCACCTAATAATCTAAAATGTTGTAGTAGTGTGCTATGACGCGTTGTGTAACAAAAACTCGAAGTATTCCGGTGGTTGCTCTCAGTCGAATCTTCGTCATAAATCTGAAGGTGTTTTCGCCGAGACGATTAATACAGTCGTTTTTAGTTACTTTGTATTTTGACATAACCTTTACAATAATGGATGGTTTTAGGACACTTCTCATACAATATAAATGGGAGAATAAGACACAATGCATACAAGGGGTACAGGTTTAACGTTAATAATCAGTTGAAGCGTTGTTTTAGACAACGTATCTATCTGTACATAACACAACATAGTAACAGCATGTGAAATATATACGTAGTTCAACCGACTTTTTGTATCACGATATTTATTTTTGCGTGTTGATTTGCACCTGCCTGGTTCTCTATTAAATGAATACGCCTCAACGTTATCTCGAAGATTCGATTGTTGTACAATCCTTGAAAGCCTTTCCGTATACATATATGTCAGGTTTCTCTTGTCGTGATATATGCGAGTCGAAAAGAAATTCTAAAGGCTAGTTTCATCAGGGTGTAAGGTTTTTTTACCTTTCCTCGATTTGCTTTATTCGAGTAGTTATATTTGTGACCCAACACGAGTAAATGATGCACAAATATGAATGTTGAGGTTTATTTTATATCATGATATCATGTAAGTTACAGCTGATTAAAGTCACAGTTGATTAAAAATCACTTTGTCTCAAAACATTAAATATGGTCAAGTATGGGTATTTTAATACCAAAATTTAAAAAAGTTTTGGTCAATGGAGTAAATAAGAATTAAATACCTCAAAATGAAGTTTTTAAACTCTTTCACGAATTTGAGTCGTAGATTAGATAGCAGATGTATAAGATTAGAAATATGACTTTTTATAAATTTGAAATATTCTGACCTTATCCTACATTTGTGTCCTTAATTCGAATTAGTCACTGCCGTAGTTAGAGAGTAATGACTGCGTAACAACTTTTCGTGAATTTGTTTTGAAATCAGAGGTTTTTGTTTTGGTCTTCGGAATTGTCCCTCAGGGGCTGCGCTTCTTCGGGACTATTCCTGGCGATTCGGTTCTCGGGGCGAATTCGGTTTTCGGAATGTTGCAATTTCGTATTATGACAGCCCATGTGCGAGTTCAGATACCCTGTGACTGTCAGTACAGTGATGTTCAGTCAATGGTGTGTTGTACAGTTGTGGCACGTGACATAAGTGGACATGTAGTGGTGGTATGGTAGGGATAATCAATCTAAATATCAGTATTTTTCTTAGGGAGAGTAGATGTTTAATATTGGGAGATTATCTGTATGTAAGAGTATCTTTGCTGCCCAAGGACTTGCAGCAAGTCTAGTATTAAACTGTATTACTGTTCCGATCTTATTCTACAGTTTTAATCTCAAAAGCATAAGTACTATCGTTTACTTCTCTAGGACGTTACTTCAATTTGGTGCACTCGGCCGATTGGGCACTTTTTAAATATTCTATTCTCATTACTCCAGTTTGGCATGCGGAAATGGAGGGTGGGGGGGGGGGGGGGGGGGGGTTCGTTATATTTAGAACGCAGTGCTATATTATTTATTTTCTTCTATAAGTGGGACAAGAACACGGGCTTTGGTAAACCTCTTTTCCAGAATGTACAGACAACATACACCGCTAAAATAGCACTTCCAAGCAGAAACTTGCCTGCAGACATGACTTTTGCATTTATCAAATTATTGAATAATATTTTATTGTTCCTCTTTGTGAAGATCCACGCAGTCATGTTAAACTTGATTTAAATGTGTATTTTGGTGACATTGTATGGCTAACATTTTGCCATAATGAATTGCACGAGATCGACATCATCTTTACAAGACTCACACAACGCTGGCAACTTTGTATGAGATGCCCCTTTCAAATAAAATGACAGCTTCTTAAGCCTTAACCAATCAGGAATCAGCTTTGTTTAGTTACACCAATAACTGAATATGGTGCACTCGGTCGAAGATGTATTAAGCAATGGGACATTACTTAGTGTTTTGTATAATCATAATCTGTTACATATAGATTTTAAAGCTGTTCGTCAAAAATAAATTGTTAAATTCAGGAAACAATGCTTTTCGCTCAATACGTGACTTTCGACTTACATTTACAGTGAACCCGACAGTGATTTCGAGAAAACAGCTAGGATATTAGAATCAGTACCACATGAGAATCATGACTTGCAAAAGTACAATACAAATACATATCACTATAGCTTCGAGAAGAAACCAATTCGTTGACTGGAGTTCAGTACTTTTGCGCCCCACATTTTGAAATAATGTGAATAATAACGAATTCTTGTAGGGCCTAGGTTCAAAACGGTGTCAATTGTTATCGATTACTAGTTGTAGATACACATGTAGTTTATAGCAGTTAAATTGCGTGTTTTTACATTACACTTGTTCCATTTCAATACATTATTCTTTATCATCCATTGTTTTCCGCGTGGTCTTGCACCTAAGAGAGTCAAACCAGAAATGCAAACAACAGATGGAATCGCGCTGTTTTAATTAAAATTAATTTCCAGGCTTGTATGAAATGTCAACATTTTTTTTTTAAATTTGCCTATATACTTAGAACTAGTTTAAAATACAACGATTTGATAGAGTTATTACTGTTTGAAATGTACGGTATTGTTGCAGTTGGCATGTCAGATATATATTTTTGTCCTTTAACAACAATCTACTACACTGTTCCTTCTTTACCAGTTATTTTGCCTATTCATTTCTACACAGAAACAACGTCTCTTTGAAGTTTATGTTAAAATGGTTTTTCAATGTATTCCAATACTCTTCTACAATTACTTTATGGGTCAAGAAGGGTATCAATGATATTTACTTTCATAAGTTGTTTTTTCTAGCTTTTCAAATTTCTTATTTCCATCATAAAGAGCTCTTATCTTACACTCTTATTCCCCCTTTTTCTATTTATGTTGTAATGTAATATGATCGGTAGGGATTATACGTTATAAGATACAGCGCGCTCCGCATAAAATAGTGGCATAATAGGGGTTACTTTTCAGTAGTATTTGATACTTGTTTTCGGTAAAAAGGTGTAAGAAGAAAATATTTACCGTCATAACGTCAATTTCTTCTTTCCACCCTTGTAAACTAACTATTTGCAACAGATACATTAGGGGCCATATCCAAACTCCAGTGATTTTAAAGCATTTTTCTACCGATTTTACCCCGGTATTCCAACGGTATTTCGTTCTATCCCCGGTATTCCAACGGTATTTCGTTCTATTTCGTTGGAATACCGGGGTAAAATCGGTAGAAAAATGCTTTAAAATCACTGGAGTTTGGATATGGCCCCTTACGCGTTACGTTACACAAAATACCACGTCTCTTACTTACAGTATTATGAGGCAATTTACAGCCTCAAAAACCCTTGGCGAATCACTACTTTATTTCCCGCCATGCAAACAATTGGACGTTGTTAAGACCTGGATTTTGTAGCTGACATACAATGTATTGTCAGCGACACTTGAACACAAAGTAAATGACTTGTGAACTAGCTTCGTAGATCAGACCATTATATTATCACAATAGCCTCAAGCAGCCTAGGACACTTTCAGTCGTCAAAACATGCAAGGAGTTTAATACTTCACACATTTTCAGGGGCCAGATTTGATCAGGAATCCAATATCGTTATATTTATAGGTCAATAATGCGTATGTGTTGTTTCAAGAGAAATTAGACAAATCAATACACGCGCGCTGATGTTGATGTGTGAATAATGGCACGACCCGCAGGGGAACTGCTATTGTGAGCATATCAACATTTGCGCAAGTGCATTGATTTTTCTAAATTTTCGAGAAACAAAACATACGCATATATTAACCTAATTCATACACGACACTATACAAATCAAAATTCACAATTTGAACATAATTTTGATCTATGTAAAAACGAATAAAAACAATAACAAGTTTGCTAACACCCGACGTGAAAATCGGGAACCCGCGATTTCTGAACAACTAAGCAAAACAAATCGCGCATTGAACGGCGCACACGCGGAGTGCATGAGACACATTCAATGCACTCCGCGTATTTTGGTTTTTTGCTTTCTGATTGGTTCGACACTACTAAGAGTGTATGAATCATTGATAATGCATTACGAATTACGATCTATACTATCCAAAAATGCGCGAAAGGGCAATTAAAAATATAATAACGTTAGAAGAGAGAATGTATTACGATATTCTGATTAATTATTGAACCTACATGTTTCCAATAGCGTATACGCAGCTCTAAGATACGCGTATTTTCAGCCCAGGCGCTTTGACGCAACACACGCTATACTTGGACTTGTTTACGCAGTAAAGGAAGAGCGAGGAGTGTTCGCCCTATTTTCATTTGAAGAGTTCTAGAGACACCAATTTTAAAGATTGAATGGACCTATTGATATAATGCGATAGATTGATATCTTGGCTACATACGACCTTGATCTTAGTATGATCTTAGTATGATCTTAGTATGATCTTAGTATGATCTTAGTATGATCTTAGTATGATCTTAGTATGATCTTAGTATGATCTTAGTATGATCTTAGTATGATCTTAGTATGATCTTAGTATGATCTTAGTATGATCTTAGTATGATCTTAGTATGATCTTAGTATGATCTTAGTATGATCTTAGTATGATCTTAGTACTCTAGGCCTTACTGTAAAAGCAGGAGTAAATGATAAAGACAGGTGTCTCAAGAAGGCGAACTTGCCCTTATGCCGGGGTAGGTTCGCCCTTAGGCCGGGGCAAGTTCGCCCTAGGCTCAGGATTAGGCCACAAATAACCATACATATCCAATACATATCGATTCGTTATTCTACGTTATTTTATTCCAAAATAAAATTTAGAGGTCCAAAATATAGGGATGGGTGCACTTTTGCGGAACATACTCGTTTAAAATTTTAAAATAATAATAAATACCACATTTTGAAAGATTCTCCTCTAATATTAGTGTTACTCCATTCCTAATAACTGTTTTTATAACTACAATTATCCTGTAAGAGTAAATTGCAATTTTGAAATTATACACAATCATTATAAATCCCTATTGGCGAACATACCCCATCATCAAAGGGCGTATGTGCCCCATATAGCGCAATAAGTGCATTGACCTATACCACGGATGTCCCAAATACATTGATGGGTTATTAACTGCATCAAATCCATAATCAATCCCATACTTACTTAATGATAATTAACATTAAAACCTTCTCTACGAATATCTTTGGAAAAAAACAATATGAAAAATGGAAGAAAATTCACTTTTGTGAGGCAAAACTGGTTTTTGGATGATAAGTTGACAAACATGTTACGGTGATCTGCCACGTTAATATGGGAAGCTTGCAATATACTACTCTATCTATTGTGTGTTTGCCAAATTCAACCAGTGGCCGCAAAGATGAGAATCACGTGGTGGGCGAACCTGTCCATAGGGCGTACACTCCCCGCTCTCCCCTACGCTATTTCGCAACTGTTCGTTCAATTATAAATTGGGGTCACGCGTTATGAACTCGCCTCCCAATAAGGTGGTGCCGTTACATTTTTTAGTTTCATGCTGTCATTTTCCTCAAATATTTTTAAAACCACAAAAGCTATCTCAACAAATTTGGTATCATTTTAAAGCCCTAATAACAAGTTATCTGCCTGCAAAATGGTATTGGTATAGCTAATACAGAAGGGAGATACAGCTGTTTGATGTTTTGGGACCAGGGGTGGTGCTGGAAGGGGTGCCGCTGGAAGGGGTGCCGCCTGTACAAACTCAATGGGGATAATCCCATGCTTTGTTCTTTTTACAATAACTAGTCATCGCCTAATGTTACAAACACCATTTTGGTCCCATTTTAAAGGATATTTAGTAGTCTTTAAGTATGTGGTTCAACAGACTTGTCAACTATTTGTAACAACTAATTAATTTGGGATAATACCATGATCACAGCTTTCTTCCTATTCGCTACACAGTCAACATGAATAATCAGCCTCAATTTACCGGATTTATAAAAATGACTATAACAGAAAAAGTTTTCAACCTATGATAGCAAAAGTATACATTTTTGGAAAGCTTGTAACTAGAGGAATTCAGAAATGCAGGTTATATCAGGGAAGGGTTCATCCTTAAACAAATATTTCTGAAAATTCTAAAAATATATAAAATAAAAATGGGAGATATTCACTAGCCGGTATAATTCCCATATCGACGTAGTAACTTTAACAATTATATATCATCTAATAGGTAATTTCATGGGAAATTCAAATATGTAAAGTAAATAATGATAGGGGTAGGTATAAAAAATATATGGATCTCCAATTGAAGATAAAAAACTCTGATATTTTCCAGAACATTTCCGATCATACCATTTTAGTTCTTGGTCGTACTATAATTGTAATGGCATATTTGGTTTCCTCATGCAATTTCCCTTCAGAAAATGTATACTTTTACTACCTCAGGGGGGTATACAAGCAAATATAAATGTGTAAAGTTGAAATCATGTAGCGAAAGCCAAAATCCGTGTGTAACGCGAAAGGAGGCGAGCTTAAAACACATGACCTTATACTAATGTATAATGTGTGTGTTTTTATAGATCGGAGCGTTACGATCGTAACGCGTTGATGGGTCTAAAATCGATCCTTGAATGCCCTGTCACAACAATAGTGTATGGCCTGAATGTGGCCTGAACGTATGCCGACGTATTCAAAAAATAGCTCGAAAATTGTCAGAGTCCAAGAACGTCCAACTTCCCAACGAATTGCGTAGGAAAAGTCGACATCGGTGATGGAATGGACGTATCCATAGCGTATCCATAGCGTATTGAACGTATACAAAGCGAATGACTAACGTATTGATAGCGTTTCATTAACTTATAACAAACTTATCACAGCGTATCACAGCGTATGCGAGCGAATGACCAACGTATGCATGTTGAACCCGCCAATCCGAGGACCTTTGTCCCTACCAGCCGGCAATGTGAGGAAGGAAAACAAAAAGTGAGGACCTTTTTTGAAGTCCTCTCTCTTTTCCTGCATAAAAACGTATAGAAGTTGGATCCTTACCCCCTAAGGGTGTATGGCCATGTCCTCCATTAGACGTCATTACACATACCATACAAATGTCCCTACATGTATGGTACATTGTATTCCGCGTGGTCTTGCACCTAAGAGGGTCAAACAAGAAATGCAAACAACAGATTGAATCGCGCTATTTTAATTATAATTGAATTCCGGGCTTGTATGAAATGTCAACATTTTTTTATTTAAATGTGCTTATATACTTAGAACTAATTTAAAATACAACGATTTGATTGAGAGTTATTACTGTTTGAAAATGCACGGTATGTTGCAGTTGTCATGTCAGATTAATATATTTTGTCCTTTAATAACAATCTACTACACTGTTCCTTCTTTACCAGTTATTTTGCCTATTCATTTCTACACAGAAAAAAACCGTCTCTTTGAAGTTGATGTTAAAATGTGTTTTCAATGTAATCCAATACTCTTCTACAATTACTTTATGGGTCAAGAAGGGAATCAATAATATTGGCTTTCATGAGTTGTGTTTTTTAGCTTCAAATTTCTTATTTCCATCATAAAGAGCTCTTATCTAACACTCTTATTCCACCTTTTTTCTATTTATGTTGTAATGTAATATGATCGGTAGGGATTATACGTTATAAGATACAGCGCGCTATGCATAAAATAGGGGCATAACTAGGGGTTACTTTTTAGAAGTATTTGATACTTGTTTTCGGTAAAAAGGTGTAAGAAGAAATTATTTTAGTCTTCTGCAGCGACTGTAAAAGAAGACTAGTTTGCCATGAGAATTTTGAGGTGCTTTATCTGACCCTGAATAATTAGCGCAGTAACGAATCAGCGTTCAGTGTCTGTTTCGCGCGAATTTTCGGATTATCGGGGCTGGGTCGTCCGGTATGATTCATTCTGTTTCTGGCTTCATACGGGTCAACACACTGCTTTAAACGCCATAGCGACTAACCAGCTTCAGCTTCAGTTTTCTTCAGTTACTTCGTATCGGTCGTTTTTGGTGTGTTTGTTGGGATCATCTTTCCGGACTTTCTACCAAGTTTATCCAACGGTAGAGTACTCACACGTTTAATAACTTTCAATTCATCAATAAATCATCTTCCATTGGGGGATTTCTGGACAATTTAACGCAACTGGCAGTATTATCTTTGGAACTTTTCATTTTTCCCGTTTTGATTGGTGGTTTTGGTTCGTCTAGTCGCTATGGCCCGCGGGAGGAAACGTAAGGCGTTGGAACCGCCACCACACCGTCCTTTTCCGGCACCCGCAGCACGTCAGACTAGGACTCAGGCCCGCCATCTTTCTGAGGCCCTGTCCCAGTCGGAGTCCGGGGGAAACTCCGTAAGAAACCAGGCATCGAATCCGGGGGCAGAAGGTTCGTCCCGCCCACCGTCGAATCGGGCAGAAGGTCCGTCCCGCCCACCGCCGATCACAAGTACTAGTAACCAAACCAGAGGCCGCGTCTCTAACAACGGTCGCCAGTCGCCAGCAGCGTCGGCGGCAAGAAGTAGTAATAACAGCGCTATTGCGGGAAATCGTCGGGGGCAGAGGTCAACAGCAGCAACAACAAGTTCTGGAACTGTTCAAAATGGCCGGACGTATGCAGTGGCGAGTCAACCAAACCAAGACGTTTCTCGAGGATTGGCAACAACCAGTACGGTGAATGGCAGCCAGGCGGAGGGTGAGAACGTTGTACAAATACACGATCTTGTTAATGATGATACTAGTTTTCCGAATAATAGTACACGTGTTAATAACAATGAGGAGGCTAATATCAATCATGACGTAGCTATTAATTACACTCGTAATAATAATGCCATCAATAATCATGTCAATGATGCAAACGGTCAAGTCCAATCTGTTCCCGGTAATACCACCAGTCAGACTAGTTTCAACCCTCTAGTTCAGGGCCAATTCATGCCGTTTGGCCTCAATGGTAACGCTAGTTTTCTCGCTCAGCCCCAAGTACCTGTACCTGTTGGAAATATAGCACAACAACAAACATCTGGCTTTGGAATTCCTCAACAACAACAGGAAAATAATATGGTTAATACAAATTATAATATCCAACAACAAGTACAGCAAGCTCGCAATCTAGCGGGCGTGGCCAATGTCATCAATCAAAACAGTAGTGGTGGTATGTCTGCTGGCGTTAGTCAGCAGGCCTTAACCTCAGTTTGCAATCCTCTAGGTGAAGGTGTGTCCCAACAAATTAAGGATAAGATAAAGAATGGGGTGTTTATTGATTTTTACTGCCTTATTGAGAAGGAGGGTGATGTTCAGGACTCTTCATCTGATAGGGCGTTGAGTTTAAATGAGTTTGGCCAAGTAGTAATTCGGGATAAACAACAGACAAAGAAGTTCATGTCAATTAATACATGGACTAGCGCTTTTTTGATTTTTTTCGGCCATCTACCTCAGAGCGCATCCGTACCCAAGAGATCCTTAAATACGGTCAGTTGGTTCGTACCGCGGCAGCTCGCTTTGGGGCGGGCTGGCGTGAATACGACAGGCAGTTCGGGCACCGCCAAATGGCGGCGCCTGAACGCTTGTGGTGTACCATAGATAGCGAGCTATGGGCACTGTATGTGGCTGTACCATCGTCATGTTTGAACCCTGAGCAGGCGGATAATCTAGCTGCGCCTTCCTCGTAGGTTTACCGAATGTTGCATGATAACAATGGGAGCGATAGCCGTATAATATTATATAAGCAAAGTAAATTAACAATTATTATAGGAATAATGTGATCATGCGAAAATCAGGTAAATTAAAAGGACCATAAGTGTATGGCAAACAAAATGTTTGGTCAAATGAGGAGGTGATTAATTATCCACCTTAAATGCAAATCAGTTAAATTAAATGTATGGCAAACAAAATGTTATGACAAATGATAGGTGAATGTCCACCTTTATGCAAATCAGTGAAATTAAGTGTATGGTAAACAAAATGTTATATCAAATGAGAAGGTGATAAAATGTCCACCTTTATGTAAATTGGTTAAGTTTGTGTAGGGCAAACAAAATGGTAAATATCAAATGATAAGGTGTTAAATGTGCTAAATGTATGGAAGCATCAATCATCCGCCGTACCGACATGCGGGTGAGCCATGTATAGACACAGGTTATAATTGACAAATCTCGATACACCAAATAAACGCCAAAATGTGCATTTCAGCAATGACGGATCGTGCAAATAAATGACCCGTATGTAGCAAGAAGCTACCTTTACCTCATACCTCTGTGTCGACTCCCTCAAACTTTATGATGGCAATTACCTTCATAACATCAATTACTTCTTTCAACCCTTGTAAACTAACTATTTGCAACAGATACATTAGGCGTTACGTCACGCAAAATACCACGTCTCTTATTCACAGTATTATGAGTCAATTTACAGCGTTAAAAACCCTAGGCCGAATCACTACTTTATTTTCCGCCATGCAAACAATTGGACGTTGTTATGATCTGGATTTTGTAGCTGACATACAATGTATTGTCAAAGACACTTGAACACAAAGTAAATGACTTGTGAACTAGCTTCGTTGATCAGACCATTCTATTATCACAATAGCCTCAAGCATTACGATCTATACTATCCAAATGCGCGGGGCAATTTAGAATGTAATAACGTCAGAAGAGAGAATGTATTTCTATAGTCTGATTAAGTATTGAACCTACATGTTTCCAATTTCGTATAGGCAGCTCCAAGATACGCGTATTTTAAGCCCAAGCGCTTTGACGCAACACACGCTACTTGGACTTGTTTACGCAGTACGCTATTTGTATGATCGTAACGCGTTGATGGGTTTAAAATCGATCCTAAAGGCCCTGTCACACCATGGCGTATCGCCTGAACGTATGGCGACGTATACAAAAAATAGCTAGAACATTGTCAGAGTCCAGGAACGTCCAACTTTCCAACTTCCCAACAAATTGCAGCCGACGTATATCATAGTGTGACAGGAAAATACGTTGGTGTACGTTAGTGTACGCTGATATAAGTTAGGAGTAAAGGGGATACGTCGTTTACGTTAAGAGCGCGTTGGGATACGCTGTGAATATTTGGAACACGTCGAGCCCGCGAAAAAGTATTGAGCATGTTCAAAAATGTTCGACGTACTCAACGTGTGCTTAATACGTTCTGCATAAGTTCCCGATAGGTTCGTGGTACATTAGACATACGTTTACATACGCTGACATACGTTAGACATATGTTGACATACGCTGACATACGTTAGACATATGTTGACATACGCTGACATACGTTAGAGGTACGTTACTCGTAAGTTATAGGTTGGACCTATTTATTATCTAGGCTGCGTGTACGAAACTCAATTTCTGCAGCGGCATAAGTCACGTGTTCGTTGAACGCCGAGGATACGCTGAGGATACGTCGAACACGGCAGACATACGCTACGAATACATTAAGCATACGTTGGTCATACGCTCGCATACGCTGTGATACGCTGTTATAAGTTAGTGATAGGCTATCAATACGTTAGTCATACGCTATGTATACGTTCAATACGCTATGGATACGCTATGGATACGTCCATTCTATCACCGATGTCGGCTTTTCCTACGCAATTCGTTGGGAAGTTGGACGTTCTTGGACGTTCTTGGACTCTGACAATTTTCGAGCTACTTTTCAAATACGTTTGCATACGTCAAGGCCACGTTCAGGCCATACGCTACGGTGTGACAGGGCCTTTACGTTACACGTCGAGCCCGCGAAAAATTATTGAGCATGTTCAAAATCTCTCGGCGTACAGATGTTAGAGGTACGTTACTCGTAAGTTGGTATAACTTACGAGTAACGTACCTCTAACGTATGTCAGCGTATGTCAACGTATGTCAAATGTATGCCAGCGTATGTCAACGTATGTCTAGCGTACCACCAACGCACCGGGAACTTATGCAGAACGTATTAAGCACACGTTGAGTACGCCGAGAAATTTTGAACATGCTCAATAATTTTTCACGGGCTCGACGACTTGTTCCAAATTTTCATATCGTATCACAGCGTGCTCTTAGCGTAAATGACGTATCCCCAGCTTCCCCTAACTTATATCAGCGTACACCACCGTACACCAAGGTATTTTCGATATTTTCGCATACGTTGGCAAACGTTCAGGCGATACGCCATGGTGTGACAGGCCCTTTAGCTCTATACGCAACAGTGTGACAGGGCTTTTAAGAAGATAAAGGGTACTTGTTAAACAATATTTTGGATTTGCAAGCGTATATAGGGGGTCAAAATGCTGGAGGAAAACACACAGAATCCTAATTTTATCGTACATGGTCACGCATGCAACAACATGATGGCTAACGATGAAGCATGACTTTCGAAATAAAGCAAAACACTTCTTCAAAATATACACATTTTTCCCAGATGGGTTTAGCACATTTCCCATAAAATCTCACTGGAAAAATTAAGAACAATGCATATAAAGGATACTGGTGTAACGTTAATAAACACCGTTGTTCAAGCCACCATAACTTTCTGTACCAGAGATATGCTTTATTCCTAGTTGCAACATTGGAACATATCAGCGTGCGAAATAAGTAATTAACCCGACTTTTTGTATCACAATATTAGTTTAGCGTGTTGATTTACACCTGTCTGGTTCTCTATTAAATGAATACGCCTCCACGTTGTCTCGCAGATTCGATTGTTGTACAATCCTTGAAAGCCTTTCCGTATCATATGTCACATTTCTCTTGGCGAGACTGGCGAGTCGAAAGGAAAATCCAAACAGTCCATGCTTTATATTAAATACTAATTTTATCAGGCGGGTTAGGTTTCAGTTATATTATATTAATCATAAAAATCCATGTCGCCATTCTAGGTAAAAAGACATAGATGGTCAATTATAATTTCATTCAAAGATGGTTTGCTGATCATGAATGAACCCTCCATGGAATTAAGTGACATTCGCTGAACTCATTATTCTATTTAGTATACGGTATATGGAGTAAGGAGTAAGATAATCAGTAATAACCATTGTCCCATTTAATAACACTTTTTATATCATGTCTTCTTGTATTTAGACTAGAACCAGAGGAGGACGAGTGCAACGTCCACAATAATTTGAAGCTCAAAGAAGAATAAGCTCAAATTAATTGTCAACTGACCGGGCATTGTGCTTAATTTTTGCAATGTTTTCATATTACCCATACCCAAGAGTTAGGGTAATCCATTGAAATGTTTGCTTGAATCAATGAGCAATCTGCTTTCATATAGAACTTCTAAAAAAAATCGTCCTTTGAAGTTTCATCATTTTCAGTTGTGGGATTATCAGATAAAATGTAATTTCTTGTATAAAAAAGAGAGACCTACGCCATCATCGTGTTCACCAATTAAATTGACATGACATATTAATAATGGTATCTCTAGCCTTTATTAATGAAATAATTTGTTGATTTCATTGTATCGAAAAGGTCCGTGAGTGGCCTTGTAACATCTAATAGCTACGCAATTATGGCATGATACACTGCAAAAAGGTTGCTTAAATATTTACTCAACATTTTACACAACGTTGTTGAAGTATGCAACCGCTTAACAGTTGCGTAAAATTTACCGTTGGATAACATGTTTTCACCAACAGTTGAACAATTCCAGTTACTCAGCAGTTGCACAATTTTAATTACACAACAGTTGGGTATTATTAATTAACCATTTGTTGGGCATTTTGTGAATTTGTGAATTGTTTTCATTATATATTGAGCATTTTTGTATAACAACTGTTGCTTAATTTATCAAATATAGCCACATGTTGGGTATTTTATGTGTGTCAAGTTTTTATTATATATTTTATTGAGCATTTTTGGTATAGCAACACGCAGTAGGCAAAATAATGTGAATTCTGGGCGATGCAGCAGGGCTACATACATCACTTCCTCCCGGTAGTGAACCGGTAACTTGTAATGGGAATTCTAGGCGATGCAGCAGAGCTACATGCACTATTCCCTTTCGGTAGTGAATTTGTAATTTATTTTAACATGTTATTTAACTAGGCCTATACATATGATATCTGGCATCTCTTATCAATGGTGTTATTTACTGTAAACGTTTGCCAAACGTATTCTTGCTATCTGGGTATGAAGGTATAAATAGTCCATATTATATAATACATAAACATATTTATGTGATTCTTTTGGTGGAAAATAGATCACATGACATGAACTATTCGTGTATTTTTTGGCTATAAAAATCGACTATTCAATATTCATCGCTAGCGACGTCGCAATAACACCTCTGAAATGATATTCATGAACAAATATATGTCAAACAAGGATGGCAATTTTAAAATATTTTGTCAGTGTTAGCGATTTATTCCGTTTCGAATGCCAAGACAGAATAAATCTAATTGTGGTCCTGCGCTGCAAAAAAGTTGCTTAAATATTTACTCAACATTTTACACAACGTTGTTCAAGTATGCAACCGCTCAACTGTTAAGTAAAATTTGCCCAACACCGTTGAACAATTCTAGTTGCTCAAAACAGCTCACGAAATTGGCTTTTTTGGACAACAGTTGCCTAAAATTCACATGTGCGTAACTTGCATCAACTGTTGCGTGATTTGTCCTCAATGCTCATGCAACAGTTGCCAAAGTGGAATATTTTACGCAACATATTTTAGCAACAGAAACAGTTTCCACCAACATTTTAAGGACATTGTTTGCGACGAATTGCTCAACGCTGGGGATTTTTTACTTTTATACAACGCCTAACTTTCTACATATATTGAATGAATTTTAATCAACACGTCAACCAACGGATGATAAAAGTACTTTTAGCAACGTATTTTAAGCAACCTTTTTGCAGTGTAGTTTACAACAATGTAGGCTACACCTAACACAAAAAGTTCCTGACCAATTATTATTTCAGTATTAAGCTAATTCAACATCAAAAGCGCTACAGAGAATCTGAGATGTGCATTAGGCGAGCAAATAACTTCCCTGTAATGTGAAACCTTATTCATTAAAATTGAGTGGACACTTTTAAAGTTACGTTGCTTTAAATAACCATACGTAATACATGTAAGATGATGTATCATTGCCTAGCGTAGTGCAATTTGTGTGAAATTAATCACAGCTCATTCATTGATCCATGCATGCATAACCGGCTTCGATAGCACATAGAGTTAAAATAAAAATCAGAGACATTCCTATTGAAAAAGGAGTTGCTACATTTCCCCCTTTTATTAGGTCTGTCTTAATAACCATTTGCTACATTTTCCCCTTTTATTAGGTCTGTCTTCAAAACCATAATTCAAAAAGGTATTCACTCAACGTGGTGTTAAAATGCTGAGAGCAATTCTGCCCGTTCCTATTTTTGATACCGATTGATGGTATTTAATTTAGCAAACATAAAGGCACCTGGTCAAGAACGTTTTGTGTTAGGTGTATATGTGTACAAGGTTAGCTGACCAATTACGTACTTTGGGATAGATGAGACAATTAGTTGTCTAATGATAATTATAAAAGTACCGGTAGTGCATTTGTTTAATTATCTCATTTTTTCAACGGAAGAAAGGATTTAAAAGGAAAGGAGGATGGAGTTGACGATCTACCAATATTCATCATCCGCAGGCAATGGACGCAATATCACAAAAAGTAGAGATACACATTAAAACGAATACAAACAATTCAAGTGATAAACCATGATAAACCTGATGGTACCGGCGTAATCCGGCCTATGGGTAGCGAAACACCACTGGGTCCATGATTTGTTGTAATTAATATAATACATAATCATAAAGAGTCTACCCAGTGGCTTACCCAGGGGGGAGGGGGACCTTGGGCCCGGTGGCCCTCTGAAATAACCCCGTCGGTACACACGAGCTCCCGTCGGTACATTTTGATTTTGACCATGCGATTGTTGTGGACCGGTTTTGAGGATAACATCACTCCTATACCCCCACCGCCCTCCCCCCCCCCCCCTAATAGTTGGAGGGTTAAGCTTAATGGTTGCCCTGATCTGGTTCTGGCTAATCAGACGGCATACCGGTATATGTTCAATATTGTTTATAGTCTGTTTAAGAGATATCTGAATTTAAGAACGGCATACTTGACCGATGTGTACATTTTGTCTCTTAGAATTGGCGAAATGATAAACATTTTGGAGATATTTTGCTGTTTTTCATCCTTTTCCGTCACACTAAAATAAAATGGACTTTTGGGTTTCACTGCAACTCAAGAAAAGTCAACTAGTACTCCGACTAATTTACTATGAATTTGTAGCTGAGATTCGAATTGCATTAGAGTCCGGTGGTTCCCAACCTTTTTCTGGTGGTGACACCATTCCAGAAATCAGCATCAGAGCGCGACCCCTCACAGAACAAAGTCACGTGTGTTACTATGATACAACATTATAATTAATTTTATTTTTGTTAAATTAGGCTAGTCCGCGACCCCCACAAAAATTGCGTCGCGACCGCGACCTAGAGGTTGGGAACCACTGCATTAGACTATTATAATAGAAAAGTTATACGGTAAGAGGTTATTTCATGACATTTCGTTGTCCAATCCTTTTAAATGAAACCGTATTTCTCAGGTGTAAATGGTTTGTTTACACAACTACAACATACCCAGCCCAGAGTGTCCATGGTGTCAGTGAGGTATACTAAGTCCTAATTGGTTGATATCAAAGTAACAAGGCGTATCATGTTTCCTCGGCACTGAATACGGGCCAATCACTCATCGGGTATTAAGTGATGATTATATGCACGTATCACAGGTTTCTTTTTGCCTTAAATGTTTCGACCCCGTGGAGGTAAAAGGTTTACCCCCATAAATGCAATTAACTTTACATGTGTGCGCTCTTAATAATTGTGTAACCTTCAATTTGGAACCTAAATGGTTCTACAAGACATAATCGGCCGAGTGCACCAAACTAGCGTAACGTAATAGGGAGGTAAGCTACCTCCCAACTAGTTATGCTCTAACTGTAGCGTAACTTACTAACGATGTAATTCTTTGACCATAACTGGCGAGTAACACCAGCATAGTAACTAGCGAGATAAATATCCACATTAATCAGCATCGTCCCCTTACAAAATAATTGTCGCATGCGTCAAACGTGTGTACATGTATCAAACAGCAATCATATTGACACGAAGGGTGTTCCGTAGAATTATAAAACTGTGTCGTCAGTCGCTACGTCAAGCGTTGATTTAAATAACATGAATAATGCAACACGTCTATGGCACGTCACACCACGCCCAGCATGTCCAGTAGAGCAATGAAATCTGTATATATGACGCCATTTTTTGTGTTCGAAAATTTCAAAGTTTATTACCATTCTTTCTAAAATAAGGACCATAATTACATTATAAACACATTGTGTGCGAGAGTAACATACAAAATGGTATAAAATGGCACTCATTCCGTTCGTTTTATATATATAAATGGATCAATGGTTAAATAATAAAAATATCACAATTCTAGCATCAAATCTCTGTGGCGTGCTACTGTGATCCTGGCTTTTGTAAATGTAAATCACGGGTTCAATTCCCGTAATTCGGTTCCCATTTTTGTTCTCTATTTTTTTCTTCAACAAATTATTTTAATGACTTTAGTACCTTTAATCAAATCATTTATGTTAATTTTTATGAACTATATATGGTATTGACATTAATCAATCGATTTATTAAATGAGTAGGCCTATGTATTTTTATTTCATCTTTTTATTTACTTTATTTACGATATTCATTAAATAGGCATATCTATTTATGAATTTGTTTATTTATTTGATTTCATGTTATTTAATTAATTATTTAATTTATGAATTAATTAAATAATTATTGGTTGATTGATTGATTGATTGATTGATTGGATGCTTGATTGTTTGAACTAATATTTACAACTGTGAATGCATGATTGTGAATAGTTTTAAAATATTTTATAATAAATTGGTCTTAAATGTATCATTGAGTATAATTATTATACACAAGTTGATAATAAATTGCATGAAAAAATTCTCCCACTGATCATCATATCTATATGTAATCGTCCATCGGGAAAATAAGAAATTGTCGTTTATTTACAGCCTAATCTGTTATGCTCCAACTTACTCTTGGGTCCGATGAGGTATACGATTTAGCGTAAATTACCTGCCAGTTACTAGCATCTCAACATTTGGGGTTACGCCTCAGTTACTAGCGAGGTAGCGCTATAATTCTTCAGCTACCTGCCATTGGTGCACTCGGCCGATTGTAGCATATTTATCATGAAAATACGATAGTTGGGGTATTTTTACTACCTAAACCGCAGTTGTTTTAGTTAGACGATGTTAATTAATTTTGACATTTACCTCGCTGGTCGCTATTCAGTTCTTACTCTCCATTTAGGCTTTCAAAATAACATCGCTATCGCTAGTAATTTACGCTATACTTCGGGTATAGCGAGCTGGCTTATACTTCGCTCGTAATTTACGCCAGTTCGCCAGCCCTCGACGTTAGACTTGAGAATAACCAACCGAAGCATATTAACCCCCGTCCTACTGACACTTTTTTGTAACACGGTATATGTTACCATGGTACATCTAGAGATATCTCCACTCCCTACATACCATATATACCAAAACAAGTTCAAACATCCCACGTATGACGTCACAATGACGTCGTAAATATGGCCGACCTCAAAATGCCGTGGGGCACTCACATGAACTATTGTTTTAAAAGAAATATTTCATTTTTATTTGGTTTGATGGATGGAAACATAATGTATAGTTGTGTGTTACGGAGCCTACAAGTCACATTCATTATTAATCATTATAGCGAAGACTTATCTAGGTTATATGACACCAGCTACTAGCTCATTTACAATTTGTATTTTTTTATTCAAATTCGATGCCTCATTTTATGGGCGGCCAAAGGGGTCAAAATGGTCTAATGAATGAATGGAGAAAGGTCTCAGTAATTTTGAGGAAGTTGTCTAGAATCGAGAAAGGTCTCAGTAATTTAGAGAAAGGTTTCTAGAATGTAGAAAGGTCTGTGTAATAGTCTTGGAAAGGTCAAATGTTGAGAACGGTCTGGGTGTAAAGCAGAGAACGGTCTGTAAAGCAGAGAACGGTCTGTAAAGCAGAGAACGGTCTGTAAGTGTAATGTACAGAAAGGTGTGTATCTTCTATTTCTCTCTCACTCTCTCTTTCTCTCCCCGGTAGTCGGTCAACGCTACGGGAGACGGGCTTTATGTAAATCAGTGAGATAGTGCCAGGGGTTGGCTCTTCGCTTGCCGAACGGTGCACATTAACTAAGCTGGACCGACACGTTGATGGTGCTGTGTACGCATAGCTTACGTGCTTACGGGGAATGGACCGATACAGTTGGTGGCGCTGTGGTGCATTTAAAACGCGACCACCTGTGCGCAGTATAGCAGTATATGAGTTTCCTGTCCCAAAATTAATATAGTCCCTCCCTGATAGTGCCCCAGCAACATGGCCGCAATCGCTACCGTGACCGCTCACATTAAGAACCCCTGGCACTATCTCACCATCCTCCCATCTTAAGCCCCACCTTACCCCCACCTTAACACCCCCAACTTACCACCACCTTAACCCACAACCCTGACATTAATCCCCCACCTTAACCCCCTCCTTAACCAACCCCCTTAACCCCACCTTCATTAATCCCCCACCTTAACCCTCTCCTTAACCCCCACACTATTAACTCCAACCCACATTAACACCACCTTAACTCCTCCCATCTTAACACCCCACCGTCTCCCGTAGCGTTGACCGACTACCGGGGAGAGAAAGAGAGAGTGAGAGAGAAATAGAAGATACACACCTTTCTGTACATTACACTTTACAGATCGTTATCTGCTTTACAGACCGTTCTCTGCTTTACAGACCGTTCTCTGCTCTACATTAACACCACCTTAACTCCTCCCATCTTAACACCCTCACCGTCTCCCGTAGCGTTGACCGACTACCGGGGAGAGAAAGAGAGAGTGAGAGAGAAATAGAAGATACACACCTTTCTGTACATTACACTTAGGGCTGATATCCAAACTCTCAGCGGTGTTACACCGGTATTACACCGATGTTATACCGGTATTACACCGATATTCTATACAAATATCGGTGTAATACCGGTATAACATCGGTGTAATACCGGTGTAACACCGCTGATAGTTTGGATATCAGCCCTTACAGACCGTTCTCTGCTTTACAGACTGTTCTCTGCTTTACAGACCGTTCTCTGCTTTACAGACCGTTCTCAGCTTTTGACCCCTTTGGCCGCCCATATCATTTAACATAATGCCTTTATATACCAGTTGACACAGACCATGTAAATTACGCGTCAATTTGCCTCATCGAGAATCGATTAAACATCATGTCCACTGAGTAAATCCAAATTTATAAGGAAAACAGAAAAAGAGAAAACCGAAATTCTTTTTTTTTCTGGAAAGTTTAAACGGTCCTATAACCCTTTTTCTATTATGCGGAAGCTAAGAAGTGTACGGAGACACTCAAGACATGCATAAGATTGCAAAATGCGTCTCTCATTAACATTTGAAAAATCGAGTAAATTTGTGACGTAATTGGAATTTAATGCATCCTTTCTTGTTTTCATGGGAGGTATAATAACTAATATACATAACCCGTTCTATGAATTGCTTATAAGTGCTCTAAATTTGAATAAAAATGAAATTATTCCAAAAAATTGTTGGCGGGATATTCAACATGAAATGTGGGCAATTTTAATTGAAAATCACTATGCTCGTGGACAAAGAAGTAAATTGGGTTGTGCAGTAAAAAGGTTTACCAAAGACAAACGAAAAATGCGATCGACTTCATTTCTTTACATAAAGTAAGTAAGGAACAAATATATCATTCTTGCATCGTTTATAAAGTTTCAAACTTCAACTTGGTTTTGAAAACAAGATGGATTCTTTCCACTATTGCAGATGTGTTTTACTCACCTACACAATGCACAACTGTCAATAACACTTCAACTCATAGAAACTGACTTTTGATATAACTATTCATTTCGTCAGAGCATTGTGTTACCACAATAACTAGAAGCAGTCTAGAATTCGTTACAACATGCAAGTTTCATGATACTTGACATAGTTTCGCGGTCTAATTTGGGCCAGGATTTGAATAATACAATATTAAGACAGCACATTACCATAGACTCGCGCAGAGGAAGTTTGAAATGCAATAATACACAGGAAGAGAGAACGGACTTTAATGCTCTCTCCCCACAGGGTGTCCCCCAAAAAGTGTCCGAAACGGCCGAGACAATGAATATCAAAATGAAGTAAATCGCTTTTCACGCCCAGTTATCAAAACATTGCAACGTTGTGTAACCCCGCGAAGATTTCTACGGCGATACCAGCATGCTTCAATCTCATTACATGACCCGTGGTTAATGTCAACAGTGTAGGGGAGAGCAGGGAGTGTTTGCCCCATTTTCATTTGATATAGCCTAGAGAAGTCAATTTAAAAGATTGAATGGACGTATTTTTGACATAACATGAAAGTTTGATAGCTTGGGTACATACGACCACAATGTTAGTACCCTAGGCCTTACTGTAAGGAATGAGTAAAGGATAAAGATTGATGTCAAAAATGGTGAACTTGCCCCTTAGGCCGGGGCAAGTTCGCATACTAGTAATTGGTCTCATAATTAGGCTTCATAAAGTAGTATGTATCAAATAGATATACACATTTGTTTGGCAAAGTAAATTTGCTTCCAAAATGATATTTAGAGAGTCCACAATTTAAAGTGGGGGGGGGGGGGGGGGGGTGTCAATTTTTTATGAATATACTCGTTTAGAATTTAAAATTATAATAAATACCACATTTAAAAATATTATCTTCTAATTTTAGTGCTACTCCATTCCAGATAGCTATTTTAATAATTACAAATAGGCTACAGGAGGTGAAATCGTAATCATGTAAATCCTCATTGGCGAACATGCCCCATCATAAAAGGGTGAATTTGCATTGACCCGATAACCAGGCATGTCCCACATACAATGACGGGCTTATAACTGCATCAAATCCACACCTATTTAATGATGATTTAATTAAAATCTTCTGTACGAATATCTTTTTATAGGAGAAATCAATATCATAATATGGAAGAGAATCCACTTTTGTGATGTAAACTGGGTTTTTGACGATAATTTGACAAATATTATACGGAGATCAGCCATGTTAACATGTGAAGATCGCAACAAGCAGCGGAACATATTGCGTGTTCGTCAAATTCAACCGGTGCCCGCAATGATGAGAATCACGTGATGGGCGAACCTGCCCCTAGGGTGTATACTCTCCGCTCTCCCCTATACTGGTTATCATCGACATTGCATTGCATTGAAAGGCTTATGATGTTGTTAAACGAGGGTATTTAAGAAAATCCTACTGCAAGTATAGTACAATTGATTTGACTTCCACTCAGTCCTCTCTTTTGAAAGACCCTCATTCCTTTTAAACACATATGAAAGTTCCAGTTCGGATTCAACTTCTTTAAACACTTCGGTGGCTAAGTAATACCTATCTGTACCATGTGGAAGTTACACGATCACCTTCAGCTACTAATTACTGTAGTATGCTGGATACTTCTTTAGTTTAACCAATTATTTCTATCACATCTTCTTCACATATATAGTATGAAGGTATGTTTTTTCTCTTCAGTTTATCCTTAGTGAATCACAGCACGAAATTAACGTAGCACTTTCATTTCATTTCATTTCATATTTATTTAGCCAAATCAACATTGCACATTAAAACACATATAAAGATGGAACATACAATAATCAAATATAATAAATATAAAAGACAATAGTAAAAAACACAGACAGAAAGCATGCTGATAAGTCCAAGGATAGCCCAAAAAGCCATAAGAGCCAGCGTTCGCATTAAGTGGTGGTCCGCCAAAATTAGCACCGGGCAACCAACATTTACTTTTGCAGTTGCCCGGCGGGCAACCAAAAATCTTACTTGAAGTTAACACATGAATTTCCATATTTTACAGAAATGTGGATGAAACAAAATCAGCTAAATAATAATTATATAATCCAAGTTTCATACGGAAAAAATCAATCTATCATTGTACTTCCATGATCTCATTTGGGCCTTATCGGGGCCTTATTCGAGGTACATGTATCCTACTTAAAAACCATCTCGGCAATCTAAGCCTCAACTCCTTGCTGAGGATCAGGTTATTATCCTCTCCCATAGATGGATTTAATCCAGCTCCGGCTGTTCAACACTGGTTCAATGCTACCCGTCGCAGACGAACTGCAACTGCAAGTAAGGTTCCAGTTTCAGACCAAGACTCAGACTCTGATGCAGATATCACTGACACTGATCATGCAGAGGAGGAAATCCCATTAAACGTTCTGCTCCAAGATGTTGTTGATGATAGTGGTTCTGGTAGTCGTAGCATAGATACTACTCCCACTGTTGAGACAAACGACGCAGAGGATGATGTCACACTTGTAGATAATACTGATCCCATCACTCCACATGCTAACACATACGATGATGATGATGATGATGATGATGATGATGATGATGATGATGATGATGATGATGATGATGATGATGATGATGATGATGATGATGATGATGATGATGATGATGATGATGATGATGATGATGATGATGATGATGATGATGATGATGATGATGATGATGATGATGATGATGATGATGATGATGATGATGATGATGATGATGATGATGATGATGATGATGATGATGATGATGATGATGATGATGATGATGATGATGATGATGATGAGTGATTAATCTGCTTCAGAGGTGGAGGATTGAAGGTTGATTCACAACCAGATTTCCCCCCTTAATTCGGATACTGATAAGAGCTTATTTCCATTGGGGTCCTTGGGGTCAAGATAACAGCACAAAGAAGAGAGAAACAACTAACAAGTCAAGGCATGGTACCCCCTCCCTCTCTCAATCTTGCTGGTGAGATTTTATTTCTTTTTTGAAGTAGGCATAAGTAATGCTCGATTTAATATCGCCTGGAAGAGAGTTGCACGCCTCAACCGCAGTACATTGAAAGGTGTTGCTGCCAAGTTTTCCCTGGACCCTTGTAATGACAAAATTAAGGTGGCTATCCCTGGTATTATAGCGATGCATTTCTGATACTTTCATAAACAGATCACTAAGATAACCTGGTGAGATGTTATTAAAATTTTTGAAAGCACAAAATCCTCTATCCACGGATTAAATGATTATACAGCTTTATTCCGAAATGAGGGTCTTTACACTAGTCTAACTTTTGAACGTCGTACACCAATAATATGCCAGGATACTGACAGTCTGTGTTCTTCAGCGCAGATTCTTAAATTAATCTCACTATATCTGATATAGCTTAAACACATACCTCATAATAATTTCATTGGCAACATATGACACTAACTATTATAAGGCATAGAATTAGGCATAGAAATATAAGGTTTACGCCAAGAATCAGTTCACGCTTTGTTCAAGGCAACATTTGATTCTGTACTCCAGATATGTTTCATTCCACATTGAACATTGCAACATAGGATCTGGATCGTAATTAAACCGACTTTTTATATCACAATATTATTTTAGCGTGTTGCTTTACACCTGTCGGGTTCTCTACTAAGATGAATACACCTCTAATGTGTCTAGCAAATTCGATTATTATACAACCCTTGAAAGCATTTCCATACCATATGCCAGATTTCTGTCAAGATATGCGAGTTGAAAGGAAATTATTATACATTCCTTGTTTTATTTTTAAGCACTAATTTAATTAGATGGTTCAGGTTTCAGTTTTATTATATTGATCATATCTATGCTGCTATTGCGAGTAGAAAACCCCCATAGATTTTTAATAATATTTAACTCCAAGGTGGTTGTTCATTTTTTTCGCGGTAAGTGAACGAGCCCTACAGCCAATAAATTGATCCTGAAAGAGCGCTCACATATTTTGGAGTGATGTCAGCAATTTATTATTGCCTTATTTGACAAGTAACTTGTGTATCATGTCATCTTAAATTTCACTGCCTTTTGAAGATCCGTGATATTATGTCAATTACAAAAGAATATTTCAATTATGTTAAATACATAATTCAAATGAAATAAATTTACCACCTATCCAAATTGTCCCATTCAAACATCGAGCTTATATTCATTGTTGTAGAATCCGAGTACCAGCAATATTTTGGTAGGATATGTGAAAACAAGACCCATTCAAAATGAAATCAAACATTCATTGTGCCTAAAAGACTATATGCCAACCCATCTATAAACGGGCATATTCAATAAACGTTATGGTCGTTGTACCAAGCAGGTTGAATTGTTTAACACACTCGAAAGTAATGATTGATTATTATATACCTCACATATAGATTCCTGTCAGTAGATTAATTAATATGACGTCATGAAAAACCCAACTATATGGCCGTGTACAGTTGCGATTATATACCGCATACATAGATTACTGTTTTTTGATTGGTTAAAAGTGAGGAGATAATCAAGCTATGCCTTCAATTTCAATGTGACGTCATGCATAGTCACAACTATGCCCGGGGCATAGTCATTTTTGATGATGTCACACCCCATGGTTCACGAGTCAAGCGATTCGCATTCCGCCACCAGGTCCGCGACCCGTTTGAAACATCCAAATCGCCCCGATTGACGAAACATAATAATACGGCGAACAATTTCGTTTTGAACACCCTGAATTTACGCGGTGATTGACAGCTGACCTTTGACATTTTGCATTTATTTGTCTGGATTCGTCTGCTGCGTAAAGTTTGTTTACAATTTTCCATGATCAGTTTCGTATTGTTGTACCGTTTTAAGATGACTATAAACAAACAGCTCTGGTTGCCTTTGTTAATGAAGAAGGTATCAAAGATATGATGGATTCCGCTATAGCCTTAATGCAAATTGTCAAGTGAAATCCTGTTAGAATCGCTACGGTAAGAATATTATACAGTGACAAACCTTCCAAATTCGGAAATCGATATTTTTGTCCAATTCTACTATATTTAGGCAACAGAACGGTGATGGTTTGGTCTCGTGTACCTTCATTTTATGAAACTTTGGTTGGCCTAAGGTGAATATGTTATTTGTTAATAGAAAATGTTCTTTTAACCAATCAAATGACAACAATCTATATACACCTAGCACATAAAGTCCCTGACCAGGTGCTTTGAGGTTGGCTAATTCAAAATATATGATCGGTACGAAAAATCTGAGATATACAGTAAATGAGCAAATTTCTTCTCCGCAGTTTGATACCTCATTCAACAAAATCGAATGGATACTTTTAAAGTTATGTCGATTTCAATGACCGCGCATGCAACAGAAAAGTTGCACTAGGTATAGGAAATCATTGATTTGTGTGTGATTTACCATAGACGGTAAAAATCAATGTTTTACCCGTCTATGGATTTACGCACTGAAAAACTCACAGCTTATCAGCTAAGACTTGTATTCTTCACAGCCAGATACACCCTTTGTCCCGCACATTGCGGTTATCACTAAAGACCCATTCATCTGTCTCGTTCAGATAGCACACAGTTATGACAGTAATCACACACAAATCAATGATTCCTATACCTAGTGCAACTTTTCTGTTGCATGCGCGGTCATTGAAATCGCCATAACTTTAAAAGTATCCATTCGATTTTGTTGAATGAGGTATCAAACTGCGGAGAAGAAATTTGCTCATTTAATGTATATCTCAAATTTTTGGTACCGATTATATATTTTGAATTAGTCAACCTCAAAGCACCTGGTCAGGGACTTTATGTGCTAGGTGTATTTGGTATATAAATCAAATATTGACTGATTTCATTCGGGTCACAGTTCAAATGATAAGCCCTCGGTTATCTCAAAACCAGACTATGCCCTTCGGCTAACGTTTACACATCAATTGCTATGCATAGTCTGGTTTCGAACTCACCTTGGGCCTATAATTTGAGTCAATATTTGTATACTATGCCCTGGGCATGGTCTTTCTTGATGACTTCACACTTACGGTTGACGATTGAAGCGATCCGAATAGTCTGTTTTTTTAGATCACCCTGGGTCTGGTCTGTAATTTGAACCCTGCCCATCATTGCAGTCAATATGTGTATTAGTACAACTCCTGCTGATAACTACTGGGGATAGAAGATTGGGATTTAATACCTTAATAAACATTGAACCGTATTTTTTTTCCCAATACAAAAAGTGCAACTCGGCGGGACAACTGGTTGGACATCAAATCACTCTCAAATGACTATGGATGTACACTGATTCTGATTTTGAATTTGTAAGCTTTATCATCACGAGTACATCTGTTACATAATTATGGTGAGATTGTGACCAATGTACTTTTCCATTGTTCTTACAATATTTTTTTTTTCTTCTCAAAAAAACGAATATGTTTAAATTAACAGCGTACTTTCTACTAATTACATAGTCCGCACTAAACTGATTAGTGTACAATAACGGCTAAAACTTGACCTTGTTGGTGTTATGAAATGTTAACGTTGAAAGAGATATAAATCACTATGTTGTGCTACTGGGTTTTATTTTCGAACGAATATGCCTATGCTTATTAATCCATTAATTGTATTTCTATTTTTAGGGAACCATCGTTCTGGTTAAAAAACCGCACACAATATGGCATCAGAAATAATGAAATGGAAATTAGTAGCCCTTGTGAGTAAAGAGAGTAAAGACCTTTTACGCTTACACATCAATTGCTATGCAATTGTAAAGGTAGCAGACAAGATCTTCGTTTTACTATAGATGTTATTATTCTATAACCATCTCTACCACGCGTACGGTATAATTAGGATACATGTACTAATAAGGCCCAAATAAGATCATGGAAGTACAATGATAGATTGATATTTCCGTATGAAACTTGGATTATATAATTATTATCTAGATGATTTTGTTTCATTCACAGTTCTGTAAAATATTTAAATTCATGTGTTTTTAACTTCTACTACTAGTAAGATTTTTGGTTGCCCGCCGGGCAACTGCAAAAGTAAATGTTGGTTGCCCGGTGCTAATTTTGGTGGTCTCGGGCGACCGGACCACCACTTAATGCGAACGCTGGCACGGATTTGAGCAGCCATGCGATTCCATATTATTGGAGCGGCGGCTGCAATAGGCTGATGTTCAGACAGCTCTATATGATGGTGGTTTTAAGAGTTCTTCCGTGGAGGAGCGCAGTGAGCGTCTTGGTTTGTAGATAGTCAGCAGTTCAACCAGATATTGAGGTGCTAATCCATGGATGATCTTGCATGTCAGTTGGATCATATTAAAGATAATCCGCTTGCGGACCGGCAGCCAATGAAGTTGACGCAGAACAGGTTGCATATGTTTATATAATATTGATATGCGTTGCACGAGCTATATAAATTTAGCCTGAAATGCCGATCTCAAATATGTACCCATGCGCATCATCTGCGCATACTCACGCGCACATCTTATACTCCTTACAAAAAAGATTGGATGGCAATATTTTAGAATATTAGTCGCATTCGGGTACTTTGGTTAAACAATATTCAATACACAGTTTTATTGTACCTTTAAAAAGCCTGATATAAACAATAATCAATGTTATTGTACATTGTCCGAATGTTCAATGTTATTATACCGACAAAGAGCATTGAAAGGCCTTGACACATCCTGTAATCCTGTAATTCATTAATTGGGAACAGGGTGACCATCTTTCCATTGACGTACTTTGTGACTAAAAATAGTTGATTATCCAATGATTACTAAATAGGTACACTTACCTTCCATTAATAAAGGTTCCACCTGTCTTATGAATTATTTGTTTATTTATAAATGAGAATTTTCTTGTGTGCAAGAATTTCGATCTAAACCTCATAAATATGCACTATAATTATTTATATGGACCTTCTAAACGGTACAATAAAAGTGCGTATTGAATATTGTGCACCAAATTCCCGGATGTGCGTCCAATATTCAACAAAAATTGCCGTCCAATATTTGTTGTGCGGCGCAGAAGATGTGCGCATGAGTACATATACGAAGAGAATGTCAGTTCGGGATAACTTATTTAGTTTTTATCAAAACAGTCTGTTATGTAAATAATAATAATATTGAATGTCCTATTTTCGGGTGATACAAGACTATATTGCACTCGCTATAAAAATATTGCACTCGTCTCCGACTCGCGCAATATTTGTATAGCTCCTGCAATATATTCTTGTATCACCCTCAAAGCCTTTCAATATTATTAAACTAACTATTCACGAACTAGTCATATGACATATTATTGGCAATTATAAATTCAGTTGTGTAAAAATATGAGAATGTTCCTAACTTGTAAAATTATCTTTATAATCCTGACAAAATATGGTAGTACCTGCCATAGATATATGATTAGATATTCGCAGCATCCCCTTCTGAAACGTGACTATAAGTCTCATCAAATTCAATAAACGAGAAACGCTTGTATTTAACCCAAATAAGAATTGATGTATGCTTCTTTAACACATGACACCCTCTTGTCTTACAAAATATTAGAGCTTATAGCATTAGTAACTCGACATACATTTACAAACAATCTTATTCTATCTACGTTAGTGTTACCATCATACAATCAGGAACTGTCATTATATTGGTATTGCTCATATTCCCCAATACGGTCTCCTTGACAAACATCAGGTACACTGAATGTGGTTTCAATTTCCCTAGCGGCAGAGGCTGACATTTATATTGTTATTGTCCCACATCTCATGCTCTGTTCATTTTCAGTTTGGTCCTAGTTAATACATTAGTGTTTGCTCTCGCGATAACCTGTCTCTTCCAAAGATTTGTTTAAAAGTTTGTTACGTTACTCAATATATGATACTCACCAAATCATGATATTGCGGTCACGTAGAGCCGAAATGGAGTAGTTGAGGGTACTACATCAAGTATAATGGTCCCAGTCTCTGACTTCAAGCCCATTAACAGGAAAGGAAATACTTAACGATTTAGATTCATATCTGGGGATAAAATGCAATCTACACGCTTTGCGCAAATTTTCTGTAAAAAGAGAAAACTAGTTGAAAATTGAAAATTAAAATCCAACATTGTTTACGTATCAAAGTCTACTTTTGGATAAACGTTAACACTTTCCACGCTGCTGCGTAACTTCACTTTGTAAGAAATGAACCCAGATATTTTTGTCTACCCCGGGTCCCAGTTGCTCTCGGCGGACCTCATTCGTCGTGTTGGGCTAGCGGTGTGTTTGAATATTCGGCTGAGTGCTAGCGTAACTTAATAGGAAGGTAAGCTACCTCCCTAGTAGTTATGCTTTAACTTACTAACGATGTCATTCTTTGAGCATAACTGGCGAGTAACACCAGCATAGTAACTAGCGAGGTAAATATGACGCCATTTTTTGTCTTCGAAAATTTCAAAGTTTATTACCATTCTTTCAAAAATAAGGACCATAATTACATTATAAACATATTTTGTGCGAGAGTAACATACAAAATGGTACACAATGGCAAAAATGTCACGATCAAAATCTGTTCGTTTTAAATATTTCTTATGGATCAATGGTTCAATAATAAAACCATCACAATTATAGCGTCAAATCTCTGTGCCGTGATTCCCATTTTGTTTCTATTTTCTTTTCTTCAAAAAATGATGGTGACTTTAATGAAATCATTTATGTCAATTTCTATGAACATACAGTATGGTATTGACATTAATTAATCGATCTATTAAATGTGTAGGCCTTTGTATTATTATTTTGTATTCATCTTTTTATTTACTTTATCTATAATATTCATTCAACAGGCATATTTATTTACGAAATCTTTTATTTATTTGATTTCATGTTATTTAATTAATTAATTTAGTAATTAATTAAATAGTTATTGGTTGATTAAATTGATTTATTGATTGGATGCTTGATTGTTTGAACTAATTTTAACAAATGTGTATGCATGATTGTAGATAGTTTTAAAATATTTTGTAATAAATTGGTCTTAAATGTATCATTGTATCGAGTATAATCATTATACACAAGTTGATAATAAATTGCATGATAACATTCTCCCACTGATCATCATATCTATGTAATCGTCCATCGGGCAAAAAAGAAATTGTCGTTTAGTTACAGCATAAACTGTTGTGCTTCAACTTCTCTTGGGTCTGGTGAGGTTTCAGAATTCATACCACTAAATGGTTCGCCTATAGGTTTACATGCTAAAGGAGTGTTACAAAATGCCCATTTTCTCGCTTATGAAGCGACTGGATTTTTCAATTTGACATTTTCCTTACATTTCGTGATATCTTTGATCATTTAATCAAAACAATTATACATGGTATCCCCGAAAGTTCCGAGAAAATATCCCTCTGAGTTGGACATCTGGTGTAGCGCCCTCATTTATCAGAAAAAGTTGAGAAATGTTGCCAGAACATTTACAATCAAAATGCATCAAAAAAACCGACAAATTGCATTGAAAATATTTCTTTTTGCACTGTGGTATTAGGTAATAGTCCTAAAATCAGGATTAAACTACAACTTTAATCATTTTGCAGCAATAAGTACCATTTCTGATTAATTCTATAATCATTGGTCCACAGGATGCCCAGCGACAAAAAAAAAGTATTGATTGTCGTCTACAAGGACTGAAATTATTTACTGGCGTGGAATCATAAGATTTAGCGTAAATTACCCGGCAGTTACTAGCCTAGTAGCTTAGGGGCCATATCCAAACTCCAGTGATTTTAAAGCATTTTTCTACCGATTTTACCCCGGTATTCCAACGAAATAGAACGAAATACCGTTGGAATACCGGGGATAGAACGAAATACCGTTGGAATACCGGGGTAAAATCGGTAGAAAAATGCTTTAAAATCACTGGAGTTTGGATATGGCCCCTTACTCCGATTTGGTGCTCTCAAAATTTTGGGTTACGCCTCAATTACTAGCGAGGTAGCGCTATTCTTCAGCTACTCGCCATTGGTGCACTCGGCCGAATGTGTCGTTACAAGAATGTTGAGTTCCAATAATTTTGCCGACCACCGTAACTTCCCCACCATCATTGACATTAATTTTTTTACTCCATGTCGCGCACTTTGTATAAGTTCATTTCGTGTGATTCTCCTACCTCGGTGATTTGCCTACAGGTTGCTATGCGTTATGCATGTTATATGTCAACCAATCTATTTGACAAGGAAAGGCGTCAATCTTGATTAAATTTCAAAAGAATATTGTTCATTGTTCCATTTCATTAAACATGTTAACTTCTTTTTACATTTTGGAAATTTCTCTTTGCCTTGACGGCAGTTCTTATTAACTATACTAATTAGTAGTGTGGGCGTCACCCTTCAATATTGTGTGAATGTTACATCTTGCCTTGAAAGGCCATAGTTAACTATACTAATTAGTAGTGTGGGCGTAACCCTTCAATATTGAGTGAATGTTACATCTTGCCTTAGAAGGCCATAGTTCGAATGTTTTGCAACGAAATTAATAGAATTTGTCGTATGCACATTTTATATTTCCCCTCATTAACCCATTTCTTCTTAATCAGGTAATTCTTCATGTAGAGTATGTTTCTCTTTAGCATACGGCCCACTGCAAAACTAGTACACATGGCTTTTACGTATAAGTGACGTGTACGTTAGAAGTATACGATAGTTGCCAAAATAATATTGTGCATCACCTATATCTGTATCTGTATCTGTCGGATACTGCGACAAACTCCACATATGGGATATAAACGTCGCAGCTCTCTGACACCTAGAGAGATGAGATGTTGCGTACAGGTTAACAGACCCGGGGTGATCCCCTACTCTTTACGATGAGGTCTGCAACTATTTAACGTGTTCAGGGTGAGCGTCTGAATACACGGAACCATGAACGGCTTTACGTGACTCTTCGAAACCACGGCGCAACTGACTCACTGTATAAACCTGCACGTTATACACAGCGAATGGGGTAGAGGAGAAATTCTACAATTAAATCGATCATCAGCTAACCACGGAAAGAAGATCCGATAAACTAACCTAACTGAATTAAGACTTGATTGTAGAATTTCCGACCTAGATAGGAACCTTTTTGGGGGGATGAACAATGAATCCTGGTTTCAAGGTGACTTGAACTCACGATCCTGTGATTGAAAGAATATTCCCGACCGACGGTCAGCGCGCTAGACCGCTCGGCCACCTCTACCACCTGCACCATACGTACAAGCACCAATGGAAGTTCAACTACTGTAAATCAATGCAAACATTTCCATAATAATATAGAAATATTTTGAAAACTGTTTTGAGCAATTATTATTAACTTATAATAATAATTGATAGCGTGGGCGTCGCCCTTCAAACCCAATGTCTGTACGTTACGTTTTACCTTGAAAGGTAATTGTTTGAATATGTTGCAACGAAATTCATAGAAATTGCCGTCGTTTCCATTTTTATATTTCCTCAATCAATCTATTTCTTAATCAGGGGATTTCATCGTGTAGAGTATGGTTAGCATATGTCCGCAATGAAAACTAGTACGTATGGCTCATACGTAGTCGCCAAAATAATCGAAACAATGAAAAAATTACTATAATATAGAAATACTTGCATTTTCTCAGTTCAAATTGTAAGGTTGTCTGTACATATGGTGATGGAAAATATTACTATCTATCTTATAAGTCTTACGTACAAGTCACTTATACGTACGCGACATACGTACTATACCGTAAATTATCGGCATATGGCACCTTTTTATTTCTGAAATACAGGGCGCCATCTCGCGATCAAAACGGCTTTTAAAAATGTTTGCCCTGGGCAAAAGTCACATGACTCGCTACATACCCGAGTTCCGCGTATACATCATATAAACCCCATGATGCAATGTTGATATCTCGCGTACCGAAAGATTGGCTACAAACAGCAAAGTGTACGAACAAAATTCATGTCTAGAAATGTTTCGAAAATTCATTTGAATGAAACCACAGTTATAATCTGAAACAACATTAAATCATTTTTTGGGCGAGAACCCTATGTTAAATACATACAAAAAAAGAAATATAAAGCATTTTAACTTCCTATTTATAGGATAGTGTTCAACTGTCATTTGAATTTATGTCTGTCCTATTATTGTCATTCAGTGCTCTGTTTAGCGCAATCGGTAGCGCTTCAGACTTATAATCTGAAGACCGTGGGTTCGAATCCCACAGAGAATGTTTTGTTTTTTCCCGTTATATTTAGTAAATGTAGAGATTATTTTAATATCGTTCAATCATAATATTATTTTGATCCCAGATACTTTTCATTTTATTTAATAGAATGATTTTCTTACAGATTCAATGAGGTTTTAATTTGAATGTACTAATGTACTATTACTTCATGGGGTGTATGTACATGTGCATGTAGGTCTAATACATGCGTTGCGTTTATTGAATTATTGCAATACCCCGCCCATTGTTACACCATGGTTATTCACGCAATAATATGTAAGGCCAATTGTTATTGAAAGAAGCCAATCGTCGTTGAATCGATTCTTATTTCCCATCTGTTTGTAGCTAATGTACATTAGCTGTTCGTTTGAGGCGTGGAATATTTGCTTTCGCGGTTGCTTAGGCGAATATCAATTAAATTGGCAAGATTTAAGACTTTAAGGGGGAAATTAAATGTGAATTTGACGGACATCCAAAGCTACAATTGGAAATTGGATTCCAACAAAAATTATAACATAATGGATGTTATCAATATTGGTTTAATATACCATTTGGTTGTACAATTGCATATGGTGGAATGTCCAGATCCGCTTTATTTATCTGATCTTGCAAGTATGATCAAGTCAGTCAATTTTCAAAAATGTAGTCAAAACTATTGTACCTTGTTCATGATTGACAAGTTATCTATTTTTGGGAATCGTATCCTGTGTTTCATATCATGACTTGGCCAGTCAGACAGACTTTTGATTCCTTTTATGAAACGGGACCCAGTGTTAGTGTTGCCAATCATTTGTAGATTTGATAATGGTATGTGGATAGTAGAGATTCCTACTCGCCATCATCACGTTGCTCTCTTTTAATCCATTTCACTTCCTTGATCCACCGTTTACACGTTCTTCATGTTTATTTATTACCCTAGCCTCCTCTATTACGTGACTGATTCTAGTAGTTGGGACAATAATCAATAAAGTTCATACCGAAAAAAATTGTACTACTTCTGTATATATTACGCATAACACACGGAGACGGCCGCGTCTGGTGAATATATTTTCATTTTTTTATCACAATTACAATTACATTTAACCGATGATTTTGATTTTTCAAATAATTGTTCAATGTTCGTCCCTTTGTACCCTTTTCCCTCCCCTTCCTTTCATTTCGCAATACATGTGTATTTTGGAACGGTTGGGACAATATCAATAAAGTTCATACCGAAAAAAATCGTACTACCTCGTATAGATCACTCTGGGATACCCTGTATACAGGGGGCGTCAACTCCCTTTTAAAAATGTGGGTGGGGTGACATCGGTGTGGGGTCCAGGGCCCGCTTAGGGGCCCCGAGGGTGCACCTAGGAGCTATCGGTTTTCTGACTCTTTTGTCAATGACTGTCAATGAGGGGGGGGGGGGTGTTTTCCTGGGCCACCCCCTTTAAAACGTCAGGGCAGGGTTTTGTTTTCATATGGTTTTCGTATGGGGGCTGGCGAGAAATCATAAATGTTGACTGATGCAGTCTTAAAAATGTGTGCGAAACGCGCAAAGATTCATTGTTTACACTAATTTTGCCAGCCATGATTGAGGTACATTTTGGCTTTATACGACCTTCTAAAAACACGGAAATTAATGTTTTGAGCACATCCGGGGTGGGAGGGGGTGGGGGCCATTTTATATAGCTTAAATCCAAATTATTTTACTTCAAACATTAGTTTTTGTCATTGTCTTCAAACTCAACTAAATTTGGAAATACAAACTCCCCCTAATTGATAATGATAACCATAAATAATTCAACTTCAACAAATTACCCAACAATTCACAAATATTAAATTAAAACACCAAACATGACCATTTTTTAAAAATATCCTATTGGTATCATATGTCATACGTTGGGGAGTATTAGTACCATAGAACAAAATACTGTAATGCGCCTTTCATTCATATAGTATAACAGAGGTTCATTGATTTTCAATGTCAAAACATTATTGTCTAAGCTGATGAATTCGCCTTGCAACCGCGAAACCCGCGAACCGCACAAATTAATTTAGATACAAAATGATTCCACGCCCGGTCTATTTCAACGAAGCTACAAACATGACAAACAGATAATATGTTGGTACATGCACATGACCGTACTTCATGTAAACATGGGAAATCAGAATATCGATTCAATGACGAAACGATTGACTCTTTTCATAATGGCACAATTAGCATTCCCAGATTATTTGTGTAACAATGGGGCTAGGGTCTCAATAATTCAATTTACGCAACGCTGACCGTGAACAAGTAAAAGTAGAACTGCATTCAAATTGTTGAATTTAGAATATTATGGGGAACGATGAACAAACCCAACATAAAATTACTAAATTTAATATGATACTAACGAAGACAAAAAGCATTCTGGTGGGATTCGAACCACCGGCCTTTCGATCATAAACCCAATGCTCTACCGATTGAGCCAACGGCGCACTGTACTGTTGTTACAACATAAATAGATTCAAATATCGTTTGTTCACATTTGATGTTTGTAGCCACTCTTCGGTATTGCATCATGGGTTTTATGATACGTGTACGCGGGACTCGGGTATGTAGCGAGTCATTCGATTTTTGCCCAGGGCAAACATTTTTAAAAGCCGTTATGATCGCGAGATGGCGTCCTATATTTCAGAGATAAAAAGGTGCCATATACTGATAATCTACGGTAGTCTATTTGGCCATCACAAGACAGTGACGTAACTGCGTATTCTATTAATTGCAGCACATAACGCGCGCGACTGTTCAAGGCGCTGGCGGATACACACGAGCGATGAAAGACGGAAGATATACGCGTGCGTAACAACTGCGCCTGTTAAGTTACGTCACTGTCCAGAGGAAGCCAAATAGAGTATTATACCCAATAGTTGTGCAGGGCTTCCTAAATGTTCATTTGATGGCGCCTTTAAGTCATAATTCTGAATGATTAAAATGCAAACGTGACCAGTCTCGTCCGGTTGAATTGCATGTTGTAGAGACTATCGCGGCCGGAAAAAGCCAATAATAATTTATTTCAATAATCATTTTGTATTTTTTATGTATTTTAGAAACACGGTACAGTTTATTCTGATACACCCTGTACATTTACAAACAATCTTATTATATCTACGTTAGTGTAACCATCATACAATCCAGAACTGTCATGATATTGGTTTTACTCATATTCCCCAATACGGTCTCCTTGACAAACATCAGGTACTCTGGAATGGTTTTAAAAGAAAATTTTACAATGACTATACGTACGAACAGAAGATTCTATAATGATTAAAAGGTGATTGCTACAATATGGACTCTTATTGTAACCTGAATATATATGGACGCTGGTCTTTCTCGAGATTGCAAACTATAGTGATATTGTTCTCCCGGCAATGTAGAAATGTAACGCTCACACCAAACACATTCAGAGTGATTCGAACACTTCGCAGAATTTCCCTAGTGGCAGGTAGTGACATTTGTTTTGTAGATGTTACCAGTCGAGCGTTTGCTCTCTTTACTTGTTTCCAGGTTACACGTTTCCCAGAAGAAAACCATATCTTTCCGGCATCAGCCGCTAGTGATAACATTTTGAAACAGAACTAGTGCAGCGTGAATAAGCATTATTCTTTGATCAATTTGATCTAATTTTGATACGTACGTCAACATAGCTAGTCTCTTTAATAATTTGATTTTTTGTCAGAAAACTTGATACGTAACGCCAAGCTGGAAGCACTCGACTGAAATAATATAAAATGTATTCATCATGATCATTGTCATGACCATGTTCGCACGTGACATTATTAATAATTTTCCAATCATTATTTGCAATTACAACATGACTTTGATATGTTAGCTCCTTCTAGAGGGCTACAATTGAACTTAACTTGCGCCTTGGGCAACGGGCATGACTTAACTTTCTGCAAACTTAAGTTATTTTTGCATGCACGGTATAAACATTATTATTACGCAATATTGGACGTTCTTAACGGTTCCTGCAGTAATATTAAACTCAGGAACCCTTTTGGGCGAAAATGACAGTCCACTTACTGCATTATGATTTTACTCTCGATTTATTTTTGAGATCCATTGTATTCTGGTCTCATTCTCAAGTTTTGAGAATAAGAATTGAATACTTAATTCTGCTTGACACGTTGAAATTCTCCCACGCTTTGGATCAATGATTTACTCTTCATTCGTCGATTTAGTATCATCCTACATTAAAATGAATTATATTAAGTGGCAACTACTAACTGACATGAATGATCTTCCATTAAAACACATGATGTGTCATTAGTATCATGTTAAAAAGTACCAGGTTGGGTCGATCTGAGTGACGACCCGACCATCGTTCCAAACTTAAGGCCTCTCACCACATTTACCATATAAGTGTGTGATAGCACAGCGCATCGTTGACTGATTTTATATCACTATGCACAACACGATTGGAACGTCTCTATGGCAATAGCAAAATTGTATTATATACAATGTACTATATGGTTAGAGGGGACATTAGGGCAATTTAATTTCCCAAGGTACTTGATACGTGTATATCATCCCTAAACGCTAAAACTGGGGGTGGGGTAATAGGCCCGTGGTCAGTGTCGGAGTAAAATAACGTGTCCCATATCTCTAACATCAACCTCGTAGAACATATAAAAAATTGTCATATAGTTAGTTGTATAATGTATACTAAACAATAATCAATACTATACTCTTGCACATTCATTTGTTATATATTTAAAATAGTCTACATAAAATAGGACAGGTGGAATCTTTATTAGTTTTGATTCAAAGGTGTACGCACTCATTTAGTATACAGTATGTTTGGTTGTTGTTTCTACTAAAACAAAACCCAGCAAAACTTGATTAAAACAATGTTTTAAATATATTGGAATACCACCCTTAACCATGTAAAATGCTGATCGGGCCCGATCAGCATTTTTTGAATCGACACTTTGTTATACAAAGAGGGCTGATTTTTCTTAATCCTTATATGTGTAAGTTCATACATGTAATACAATTGTAAAAGTATACAAATCCCAGTTTTTATCATATATTTTTGTAAATGAGGGCGCTGCCTCCACCACATCTCTATGCCCCTTTAAACATGCAGCAACTGCACATTATAGAGGATGAGTATATAGTTTGCATATGGTCGTAAATTAATTCATACATCTTTGATTTCTTTTTCTAACTACCGGCAAAAGAGGGACACAAGAGAAGGATACAACGTTTGTAAATTGTAAGGTACATCGTTAGCTAACATTAGTATTATGTCAAAGTACTACAATGGTGAGTTGTTAACCTTGTGTTTAATAATTATAACATGCATTATACAATGTTATATTGTTATTACCAATAACATAACCAAATTCGCCGTTTTCCTGAGTCTAATTCATGTTGATATAAAAACCTACATGTTGAAAAAGAAATGCAACAAATAGCTACTTGGGACTCTGTTGATGCTAGCAAATATGATATTCATGCAACTGTTCCGAAAAGTGTGCAACATTATATACAGAAAGCGTAAATAGGAGTCGTTTAATTTCATGTGATATTCTCGTTGATAAATATAGGACGTGTGGAATTGCGAATTCTTCTATAGCAGCATATTTAGTGCTTAAAATAAACACATATTTAATATGTCATGAATACCATGGGTAAGTGTTATATAAAATAAATGGCTAAATAAGTGTAAACATTAATGATTATCATGTGAAAGTTCGTTATGAGCTTCCTCCTAGAGACATAGTAACACATATGGACGTTGCACTCTCCCTCCTCTGATTAGTCTATGGTAAAACAGCTAATGAAATTCAAGAGGACATGATACGAAAAGTGTTTCAAATAGAACAATAATTAGTACTAACATCTTACGTAGGTTCCTTCACAGCAGTTGAACCCATCTGAACTAATTATAAATAAAGAATCGATATTTTCTTATGGAGTTATGATCACACTATAATTAATATCACTGAAAACATTTGCCTTTAAAATAAAGCACGGACTGTTTAGATAGTTTTTTCAACTCGCACATCTCGACACGCATCAATCTCGACACGCATCAATCTCCGGTTGGCGGTACGGGTGTATTCGGTGTAAATGATTGGCTTTCAAGGGTATATATCAACAATTCAACAGCAATTCCTGTCACGAACATAGTGGTGAACACGGTGAAAGGGTAAGTTTAGCTATTGATAGCTTGGTATAATTGGTATTAAGAGGTTGAGTAATTATTGCCCATTTAGTTTTGATGGATATGGTGTAAGGGGATATAAGCAGTACCACCATACTACTTAACTGAAACTAGGTAACCCGTCTTACACGCTTACTCATACGGTAGATCATTTGAGTTGACTCAAAGAATGGACATTTCTTCATCGGATATCCGATATGCTAACCATGTACCAAGTTGATATGCTTGTATTGCCGAGAGATATACGCAAATGTATCATTACGGTTCCATCCCCTTAAAAGTTTGAGACTATATCCTTACCACGTTTTTCAAGCTTTTCAAGGGTAACAAATCTTCCCCCTCTGACCATTTCTCTGACTTGGTTCACACCACCTGTTTAATGCCAGCTACCGCTTCCACCGCTCTCCCAAGCTTGGCCCAAGCTCTTGGGCCTGGGGAGAGGCCTGTTTTGGCCTGTTTATTTTTTCCTTGCTTGACAAGAGTGGCAACAATGTTTATAATGTGCCAATGTTCATATTGTTTGCTGTTCGAACGAGTGAAATCCATTGGATATTAACGAAGTTAGCTAAATTTACTGAAAGAAAATGATAACATTTCACTCATGCATAGTTGTAATCACTCATACATCCTAAACCAAGACCTCTTTATAATTTATATATAGCTTTAAACGAATTTTCCTCGGTCCTACGGGCAAACATAAACTGTTCCCCGGTGCTACGTGTAAAAATAAATGTTCATCGGTGCTACGTCTAAAAAAAAACCCTTTTAAGTTCTTACCTTTCCCTTCCTCCCGCCATATTTTAGAGTTATACTATCCGTAAATACAGTTTTAAATTGAACCTTTGGTATCAACAAATCACATTCATTTTCTTTGCTGGCATTTGAACTAATAGCTTGAGTTTTTAATACTTTAGGCTTGTACTAAAAGAAATATAAATTGTCATTTGATTTAGTTTTTATGGATGACCACATACGAGGATGAGCTGATATGTTATTTATCAACATTCAACATCTCTATTGAAAATTGCAATTGATTTTGCGGATGATATCTATGAATCATGAATCAACGACCGGACTTTGCAGATGTCAAATCATTTTTATGAAACGATTTGATTGGGAGTTGTTTCTATTAGCATGAGTGTCTTGCAGATATTGCAATAGCGGTGGGATGTGTGTGGGTAGGGGTGGGGTGTTTTGTTTTCGTTAAATTGCGACGTATCATGACAATGTACGGATACATTTCTGTATAGATGATAATATCTCTTTCATGTATGCTAAGACACTTTATCAACGCAACCTGAACCTCCATTTCAATTACCTTTGAAACAAGGAGGATATCAATACCATATACTTTTATGAGTCGTTTCTTTAAAGCATCGAATTTCATCTTTTCATTATGGAGAGAGGTTTTGTTATACTCTTGTTGCGTTCCTTGACTTAGTAGCTGTCTGAAGTAACGTAACATGATCTGAAAGCTTGAACCACAAACAAATAGAATACGTTGAATAGTATAGGGTCATTTTTTCACTCTAAACAAATCGGAGTCAAGGAATTGTGTTGTTGTATACGTCCCTGAGATTCATGTATAACAACTCTACAATCAAGTTATAGCTTTCGTGCGTAGACCTCCTATTACAATCTAATTGTAAAAAATAATGTAAAAACAGTGGAATGCATATCTATTGACGGAATTGTATACCCAATGATATGTTAACTATTGGTAAAAGCGAGGAACACGTTTCCGTAATTTTGTGGTATACACCGATATACACATTGTGTAAAGAAGCACATGACAAAAATGTGATTGAATCTCACCAACTTTTTATTCATGAGACCGTTAGCCCATTGCCTAACACAAGAACAAACAATACATAGTCTTATAACAAATAGGCTATTGCCTTACTACAAGAACAAACAATATAACAATCAATAATACATGTTATACATAGTCTTATAACAAATAGGCTATTGTCTTACTACAAGAACAAACAAGTCTTTATAACAATCAATAATACATGTTTACAAGATTCTCAAACAATGCTCCCATCCATTTTTGTTGAAATGCCACTGTAATGACAGTATGCAATAATTAGATTTTAAGCAATGAGCTTGAACCGGAACAACCTGCAAGGACCAACTCATATAAGCGGTATTGGGCAATTTTGACAAACAATGAGTTTAGTGAGCTAGTGTTCCGGAACAACCTGCTATTGGACAAAACTTGACAAGATTCAGCTGATATTGGACAAACTCCTTCAAAAGGACATGACAGCATCGAGCCGGGGAGGCAAGGGATACCCGAGTGGTCACCGGGCAGCACACCTCCTAGATAGTACTCCAGCGAAATGCTATCCTGCGACCCCCCTGACCTCGCATCCCAGACTCAATCCTCCATAGGTATCAGCAATAAAAGACTACAAACAAGACCCTGATTACAGGGCGTTAAGCCCTTCCCATCTCTCACCCTTTATGATATGATATGATATGATTTTATTGGCACAAAATCGCGACCCGAAGGCTGAATTACATTGTACAGGAAAGCAAGGAATACATATAAAACAATTCAATACACAAATAGACAACTTACTGGGCAGGAACATGGCAAACAACAAGAGACAAGGCCAAATACAGGATATGCGAGCATGATGAAGAAAGACGGATCACGCAAAGCAAATTATGGGAGTTCACTGTTGATCAGCTTCACATAATAAGGAATGGGGCTTTCAGCATATCTGTTTGTGCGAGCACGAGGCTGGGTGAGTTTGGCATTGTTTCTCAATTGTCTACCATGAACATGACCTCTGCATGCAGGGAGCAACCTTTTAGTCCTACTGCATTCGGCTAGTGACTGAGCAAACTTCAGAGAATGTTGCTCCCTCCGGGCAGACAAATAATCAAAGTTACATACATCTAAAGCATTACGATAGGAAATAAAACTAGGACCAAGGATAATTCTTAAAGCTCTCTTTTGGACTCTCTCAAGTTTTAGAGCTAGTTTGGATGTGAGGGCACAATGCCAGGTGACGTCAGAATATTCAAGCAGAGGGCGAATGTACCCCCTGTACACCGTCACTAACTCGGATGTATGAAAACCAAAACGTTTAAGAGATCGTAACATAAAAAGTCTTTTGTTTGCATTCTTGCACATGTGGTCAATTTGTGTGTCCCATTTAAGATCCTCCTGTAACCAAATGCCCAAAATTTTGGCAGAGCTAGCAAAAGAAAGCTGCGATGGACCAATTTTTAAGTCAGGATGGGGAGGGGGGTCTTGCATGAAACACATCTGCATGGCTTGGCATTTGGCAGGGTTGAGTTTGAGTTGATTAGTAACAGACCAATCCAGAAAGCCATCAAGATCAGCTTGCAAGTTGCTACTCTCACTAGAGGGACGATTTTCGGCGAACGTAAGATCGTCCACATATTTCCAATAGTGGGAATAACAACTCTCAGCCGCATCATTGATAACTGCCTGAAAGGTTATGGGTCCAAGTTTAGTTCCTTGAGGAACACCAGCACAAAGGGGCAAATAATTGGACACGGTTTGGTGATAGCGCACGCATTGGCGACGATCATTGAGAAAACTACATATCCATGGAACAATAGTCCCCCGGACCCCCAAGGCAATTAACTTCTGAATAGCAATAGAATGATTTACTAGATCAAATGCCTTCGAAAAAATCAGTGAGGACTACAGTAACTGTTCCGATATTTTTTGGATTGTCAGCACCCTGGAACAAGAAATGAGTAAGATTCAAAAGATAGTGCGCAGTTGAAACACCTTGAATGTTACCGAACTGATTGATGTCAATAGAATCTTGAATATCTTGCACCACCCATTTAGCAATAAACCCTTCAGCAATTTTGGCAAATATATCTGTCAGTGATATTGGTCTCATTTTATCAATGGAGGGGGGAAATTGTTTAGGAATGGGAACAACAATTGCCGACCTCCATTGGTGTGGGACCATCGCTTCTTTAAAGGAACAATTAAGCACGTCCGTGAGTGGACTACTCAGTTCATATGCAAACTCTTTTATGAGTTTGGGTGGAATGCCATCAGGGCCACTGGATTTGGATGTCTTAACTACCTTGAGCACAGTATATACTTCCCATGGATTTAGTTCAGGGGCTACATAATTGACAGGCAAATAGGCAGGGAGAGCAGACATATTTAAAGGTTCAATATGGGATGAAATACTGACAAACTTGAAATTGATGGCATTTGCCATATCCTTGTGATTTGTTCTGTCAATACCAGGTATATGCATATCAAGATCAGAGTTTGTTGAATTGGTCATGGATTTGATCCTTTGGTGCCATTTACGTGGCTCAGTTTTTTGCAGTTTTCTTACTCTTTCAGCATTATAGTTAACTTTTGCTTGTTCAATCTTCCTTTTAACTTTATTTCTAAGTTTACGCCATTTGGTGGTGTCTTTCTTTGCAAAAGCAGTTTGGCGTTTAGTGATAAGATGCTTAATGCGTGGAGTGATCCATGGCTTATCAGATTGATGAACTTTAACATGTTTATTGGTAAATATAAGTCCATGCCTTTGTTTAGAATAGAGTACATAGTATCAGTTTTAGCTTGAGTGCCTTTGCTCACATAGACCTCATTCCAGCTTTGATCCTGGATCCACCTACCAAAAGATCTGATACTGGATTCACCAAAGGGACGAATCACACAAGATTTCTTTGTGTTATCAGGGATTTTGTGCTTTGGTCTCCATAACACACAAGCATGGTCACTCTTGCCAATTGGTGACAATGCTATGGGAGGATGGTAGTGGTCCTGAATATTGGTAAGAATAAGGTCTAATGTTGCTTGGGCCCTAGTTTTAACTTTAACAACTTGTTTAAGATTGTTTCCACTTAGGATTGAGTTTATGTTCATTCTGTTGAAGTCTCCAGTGATACAAAAACCCATCTCAGGGTAGCAGGTGCGGATCTGATCTATGGTGTCTATTAGGTGACTTTCCAGCATGGGTTGTAATGGTGAATCCGTGACGATGTACACGGCACATATCGTTAAAGCTGACACACCTCTGGGTAACCGATGCGGTCTAACTTCAATCCAAACACATTCTAGCTCGTCGGGAATTTGAATGTCCAATTGTTTGGAGGGGATACCGTTCTTAACATATATCGCGACACCTCCACCACGACGATCATCTCTACTTTTAGAAAAAAGTGTGAAGCCAGATACTTGTTTGGTTAGTGTGCATTTGAGGGTTAAACCAAGACTCGCTAAAGACTGCTATGTCCACTTTCTTTTGGCGAAGCAGAATGTCAACTTCATCCATTTTGTTTCCCAGTGACTGGGTATTTGACATAAAAATCACAGGTAAGTTTGTTCTCGGTCTTTGGGAAGTGACTATAGAGGGGGAAGTAGCAAGTTCTGCATTGGTGTGATATTTGATTTTACCTCCACGAGTTCCTCGTCGAGTAGGCTTACAAGGCTGAATGCCAAGAGTTTTGATAGTGGCCCAGATATTTGGAGGGAGGCGTTGGTTATTGTTAAAACTTAAAAGTTCTTCTCTGCTACAAGATGGTTTGTTTTGCTTTGGTTTCCGATACAATGCAGCAGGATGATGGGAATTTTCATGCGTGGGACCTGGATTAGGTTCAACATCGCCTGCAATTAGCAATCGTACATTAAAAGTAGGTGAAGAATTGGGGTAGTAAGAAGTTCTGGGCCCAGCAAATGAATGCGAGGCATATGCATATGGTTGATATACTTTAAAACATCCATACACTATAAAATGATCATGTTCAGTGAGGCACAGGCCAAGGCAGAGGCCCTTTAGCTGAGGGTGAGGGGCGGGTGGGAGGCCAAACCGATCTCATGAAAATCAAAGTAGTGAATGACGATCACAGTCCCAAAGCACGTAGCCACGCCAGGTGCAAGCTGCGCCGTGTACCACCAAACCACAAACCAAGCGCGTCGCGCAGCCTCGCGTTCAAAGGATGCCGCCCGGAAAACAACGCACATAATCCTCCCCCATCAGGACATGACCTATGCATGACCGGTCACCGACCGTGCTCAGAGTAAACAACCTGAACTCGGTCGATGACCTTTGCCGCCTACCTGCAGGTCATATGCTCTCACACAACTTGATTTACACGTGAAAGGTGTAAATGTATATAAATAAATGTGGAATTAATTTAAATTAAATATATTTCCTCACGAAGGAAGAGCAAGGGTACTAATCAGCATTTCAAAGTGAATCTGTATTAACAGGGTGTCTACAAAACTAAGACCTAAGACCTAAGACCTAAGACCTAAGACCTACAAAACTAAGACCTGACTAGGTACAAAACTAAGACCCGAGTACAAAACTAAGACCCAACCAGGTACAAAACTAAGACCCGAGTACAAAACTAAGACCTGACCAGGTACAAAACTAAGACCCGAGTACAAAACTAAGACCCAACCAGGTACAAAACTAAGACCCGAGTACAAAACTAAGACCTGACCAGGTACAAAACTAAGACCCGGAAGTACAAAACTAAGACCTGACCAGGTACAAAATTAAGACCCGAGTACAAAACTAAGACCCAACCAGGTACAAAACTAAGACCCAAGTACAAAACGGGGGGTTAACCGGAAGTGATCTAGGATTAGTTCGGGGGTCATGGGGGTGGTGTGGGGGTTAACTGAATGTAGTCCGGGGTCGTATGGAGGATTAGTCCGGGGGTCATGGGGGTGGTGTGGGGGTTAACTGGATGTAGTCCGGGGGTCGTATGGAGGATGTGGGGGTTAACCGCAAGTGATCTAGAATTGGTCCGGGGGTCGTGTGGGTGGTGTGGGGGTTAACCGCAAGTGATCTAGGATTGGTCCGGGGGTCGTATGGGTGGTGTGGGGGTTAACCGGAAGTGATCTAGGATTAGTCCGGGGGTCATGGGGTGGTGTGGGGGTTAACCGGAAGTGATCTAGGATTGGTCCGGGGGTCGTGTGGGTGGTGTGATGGGTTAACCGGAAGTGATCTAGGATTAGTCCGGGGGTCATGGGGTGGTGTGGGGGTTAACTGGAAGTAGTCCAGTAGTATTAGTTAGTATTTTATTATTCAGGGAGTACAAGACAATCACTAGGTCTGGGGTGTGGGTCAAGGGGTGGGAGGGGTATTTTTTTACCATAGATCAAGTACTTTTTATCCATTATAAAAATAATTAAAAAAATAATTCCCCCCCCCCCCCCCCCGGGCCCCCACCCATCCACCTCGGAGCTACCACCCCACCCCATCATCCCACTCATACCAAGTTCTGACCAAAACCACAGCAGACCAACAAAACTTGCAATGGAATTCATGTCGTACGAGATACACAGTATTTCCGATACAAATTAAGTTGCCGAATTTGACTACCCGATCTACAAAACTAAGACCCTACCAGGTACAAAACTAAGACCCGGAAGTACAAAACTAAGACCTGACCAGGTACAAAACTAAGACCCGGAAGTACAAAACTAAGACCTGACCAGGTACAAAACTAAGACCCGGAAGTACAAAACTAAGACCTGACCAGGTACAAAACTAAGACCCGGAAGTACAAAACTAAGACCTGACCAGGTACAAAACTAAGACCCGGAAGTGATCTAGGATTAGTTCGGGGGTGGTGTAGGGGTTGACTGGAAGTGATCTAGGATTAGTCCGGGGGTCATTTGGGTGATGTGGGGGTTAACCGCAAGTGATCAAGGATTGATCCGGGGGTCGTGTGGGTGGTGTGGTGGTTAACCAGAAGTGATCTAGGATTGGTCCAGGGGTCGTGTGGGTGGTGTGGTGATTAACCGGAAGTGATCTAGGATTAGTCCGGGGGTCATGGGGGTGGTGTGGGGGTTAACTGCAAGTAGTCCAGTAGTATTAGTCAGGGGGTCATGCGCGAGTGGTGTGGGGGTTAACCGGAAGTGATCTAGGATTAGTCCGGGGTGGTGTGGGGTATAACCGGAAGTGATATAGGATTAGTCCGGGGGTCATTTGGGTGGTGTGGGGGGTTAACCGGAAAGAGTCCGGGGGTCTAGTTTTGTTACAATTTTAGCACAAAATGACATTAAAAAGCAGTATTTTATTATTCAGGGAGTACATTGGGTCAAGGGTGGGAGGGGTATTTCTTACCATAGATATAAGTACTTTTTATCCATTATATAACAATTAAAAAAATGCCACCCCCCACCCCACCCCCCCCCCCCCCCCCCACACCTCGGGCCTACCACCCCACCCATCATCCCACCCATACCAAGTTCTGACCAAAACCACAGCAGACCAACAAAACTTGCAATGGAATTCATGTCGTACGAGATACACAGTATTTCCGATACAAAGTTGCCGAATTTGACTACCCGATCTACAAAACTAAGACCCTACCAGGTACAAAACTAAGACCCGGAAGTACAAAACTAAGACCTGACCAGGTACAAAACTAAGACCCGGAAGTACAAAACTAAGACCTGACCAGGTACAAAACTAAGACCCGGAAGTGATCTAGGATTAGTTCGGGGGTGGTGTAGGGGTTGACTGGAAGTGATCTAGGATTAGTCCGGGGGTCGTGTTGGTGGTGTGGTGATTAACCGGAAGTGATCTAGGATTAGTCCGGGGGTCGTGTGGGTGGTGTGGTGGTTAACCAGAAGTGATCTAGGATTGGTCCAGGGGTCGTGTGGGTGGTGTGGTGATTAACCGGAAGTGATCTAGGATTAGTCCGGGGGTCATGGGGGTGGTGTGGGGGTTAACTGCAAGTAGTCCAGTAGTATTAGTCAGGGGGTCATGCGAGTGGTGTGGGGGTTAGCCGGAAGTGATCTAGGATTAGTCCGGGGTGGTGTGGGGTATAACCGGAAGTGATATAGGATTGGTCCAGGGGTCGTGTGGGTGGTGTGGTGATTAACCGGAAGTGATCTAGGATTAGTCCGGGGGTCATGGGGGTGGTGTGGGGGTTAACTGCAAGTAGTCCAGTAGTATTAGTCAGGGGGTCATGCGAGTGGTGTGGGGGTTAACCGGAAGTGATCTAGGATTAGTCCGGGGGTCATGGGGTGGTGTGGGTGTTAACCGGAAGTGATCTAGGATTAGTCCGGGGGTCATGGGGTGGTGTGGGGGTTAACTGGAAGTAGTCCAGTAGTATTAGTCAGGGGGTCATGTGAGTGGTGGGGGATAACCGGAAGTGATCTAGGATTGGTCCGGGGGTCGTGTGGGTGGTGTGGGGGTTAACCGCAAGTGATCTAAGATTGGTCTGGGGGTCGTGTGGGTGTTAACCGGAAGTGATCTAGGATTAGTCCGGGGGTCATGGGGGTGGTGTGGGGGTTAACCGGAAGTGATCTAGGATTAGTCCGGGGGTGGTGTGGGGGTTAACCGGAAGTGATCTAGGATTAGTCCGGGGGTCATTTGGGTGGTGTGGGGGTTATTCGGAAGTAGTCCGGGGGTCTAGTTTTGTTACAATTTTTAGCACAAAATGACATTAAAAAGCAGTATTTTATTATTCAGGGAATACAAGGCAATCACTAGGGGTACGTTCATAAATACTCTGGTGGGGGGGGGGGGGGGGGGGGGGGGCTGGAAAATAAGGGGGGGTCAAAAAAGTGTTCTACCTCACCAAAGGGGGGGTGGGGTCAAAAAACTTCAGACCCTCAAAAAGGGGGGTCAAAAAGTTTTGACCACCCAAATACCCAATTTTTTCTGAAACATATACTTTTATGGAAAGGGCGAAGTTCAGATCTCCGTTGAAATACTACAATACTATAGCCATAATCCATCATAATCTAAACTGGCGAGTAATAATGAATCGGCTTATTATAAATGGTACATTTTTTGACATTATTATGTTATGAGAATCGTACTTCCTATTGTTTGTGTACAATCTAAAACAACCAATATTACTGTACATCTGTTAGTCAAAGTGATAATTGCTGACCGATATCCAAAAATATTGGTCAACCGATATCGGACAGCAGTATGTCAATACTGTCATTATGCACAAAATCATGATGGCGTGTCACATCATTGATGTCAACTTGTGTCCCTTATTTTTTTAATTTTTTTTCTTCGAGTTTTGAGATTGGAGTTTCAAAATTTTCGAGTTCATTATTTGAGTTTCAATTTCGGAGTTATTTTTTTAATATTAAGTTTTGAGTTTCAATCATTTCAGTCAGATTTTCGAAACATAAAATGATAAAATTGGATGGATTTTTTCGCATGATACCCCAAGATATTGGTCTCGCTCTGAGTTTGAAAAATATTGTGCTCGACTACGTCTCGCACAACATTTTGCAAAACTCAGAGCTCGACCATATCTTGGGGTATCATACTCAATCCATGATGTCACACTCTGTACATTCATTGGACTTAGTCTCAACAAGAAGAAAAAAACATTCCTACTGAAAATGTGTGGTTTTTAAACAAGAGATAAAACTATTCCTGAAAATGTATTTTACTTGTCATTGGCGATTTATGTACCCTGTGTGAGTGTTGGGTCCACAGAATTAAAAAGGAGAACCCATACTGGCCGCCATTTTGTATAATGCATGGAGCTGCATTATACACACGTCTGAGGAAGTGCCGTTCACCTTGCGCAGTGATTTGCGTCACTAGTGTAGCTCAGCGCTTTTAGTGTGAGTTCATGAGCGCACATGACAAAGTACGCACATGACACAGTACGGACGGTCGCATTTCCTGTTTACTACGCTTTGACGAAAATATCCAGAAACCCCCAAATGTTCTAATTTTTGTATACATGCGGGTATAACCAGTCCGGGTTCTCCTTTTTAATTCTGTGGTTGGGTCTTAGTTTTGTACTAAACACTGTCCACGTATGGAATCTGTATTCATTATCGCTGATAACCGCTGTTTTTCATCAGTAAGCGATATGTTGTGTTGCTATATTGCGTGTTGTGTGTGCAATCGCGCGCGATTTTGACTGCCACTTATGCGTGTTTTGGCAACACAGCACTCGCACTAATCCTAGGTCACTTCCGGTTAACCCCCACACCACCCCCGGACTAATCCTAGATCACTTCCGGTTAACCCCCACATGACCCCCGGACTAATCCTAGATCACTTCCGGTTAACACCCACACGACCCCCAGACCAATCTTAGATCACTTGCGGTTAACCCCCACACCACCCACACGACCCCCGGACCAATCCTAGATCACTTCCGGTTATCCCCCACACCACTCACATGACCCCCTGACTAATACTACTGGACTACTTCCAGTTAACCCCCACACCACCCTCATGACCCCCGGACTAATCCTAGATCACTTCCGGTTAACCCCCACACCACCCCATGACCCCCGGACTAATCCTAGATCACTTCCGGTTAACCCCCACATGACCCCCGGACCAATCTTGGATCACTTGCGGTTAACCCCCACACCACCCACACGACCCCCGGACCAATCCTAGATCACTTGCGGTTAACCCCCACATCATCCACACGACCCCCGGACTAATCCCGGACTACATCCAGTTAACCCCCACACCACCCCCATGACCCCCGGACTAATCCTAGATCACTTCCGGTTAATCACCACACCACCCACACGACCCCCGGACCAATCCTAGATCACTTCTGGTTAACCACCACACCACCCACACGACCCCCGGATCAATCCTAGATCACTTGCGGTTAACCCCCACATCACCCAAATGACCCCCGGACTAATCCTAGATCACTTCCAGTCAACCCCTACACCACCCCGAACTAATCCTAGATCACTTCCGGGTCTTAGTTTTGTACCTGGTCAGGTCTTAGTTTTGTACTTCCGGGTCTTAGTTTTGTACCTGGTCAGGTCTTAGTTTTGTACTTCCGGGTCTTAGTTTTGTACCTGGTCAGGTCTTAGTTTTGTACTTCCGGGTCTTAGTTTTGTACCTGGTAGGGTCTTAGTTTTGTAGATCGGGTAGTCAAATTCGGCAACTTAATTTGTATCGGAAATACTGTGTATCTCGTACGACATGAATTCCATTGCAAGTTTTGTTGGTCTGCTGTGGTTTTGGTCAGAACTTGGTATGGGTGGGAAAGATGGGTGGGGTGGTAGGTCCGAGGTGGGGGGGGGGGGGGGGGGGGGGTGGGGGTGGGGGGGGGGAATTATTTTTTTAATTTTTTTTATAATGGATAAAAAGTACTTGATCTATGGTAAAAAAATACCCCTCCCACCCTTGACCCATTGTACTCCCTGAATAATAAAATACTGCTTTTTAATGTCATTTTGTGCTAAAATTGTAACAAAACTAGACCCCCGGACTCTTTCCGGTTAACCCCCCACACCACCCAAATGACCCCCGGACTAATCCTAGATCACTTCCGGTTAACCCCCACATGACCCCCGGACCAATCTTGGATCACTTGCGGTTAACCCCCACACCACCCACACGACCCCCGGACCAATCCTAGATCACTTGCGGTTAACCCCCACATCATCCACACGACGCCCGGACTAATCCCGGACTACATCCAGTTAACCCCCACACCACCCCCATGACCCCCGGACTAATCCTAGATCACTTCCGGTTAATCACCACACCACCCACACGACCCCCGGACCAATCCTAGATCACTTCTGGTTAACCACCACACCACCCACACGACCCCCGGATCAATCCTAGATCACTTGCGGTTAACCCCCACATCACCCAAATGACCCCCGGACTAATCCTAGATCACTTCCAGTCAACCCCTACACCACCCCGAACTAATCCTAGATCACTTCCGGGTCTTAGTTTGTACCTGGTCAGGTCTTAGTTTTGTACTTCCGGGTCTTAGTTTTGTACCTTGTTAGGTCTTAGTTTTGTACTTCCGGGTCTTAGTTTTGTACCTGGTCAGGTCTTAGTTTTGTACTTCCGGGTCTTAGTTTTGTACCTGGTAGGGTCTTAGTTTTGTAGATCGGGTAGTCAAATTCGGCAACTTAATTTGTATCGGAAATACTGTGTATCTCGTACGACATGAATTCCATTGCAAGTTTTGTTGGTCTGCTGTTGTTTTGGTCAGAACTTGGTATGGGTGGGATGATGGGTGGGGTGGTAGGTCCGAGGTGGGGGGGGGGGGGGTTGGGGTGGGGGGGGGAATTATTTTTTTAATTTTTTTTATAATGGATAAAAAGTACTTGATCTATGGTAAAAAAATACCCCTCCCACCCTTGACCCATTGTACTCCCTGAATAATAAAATACTGCTTTTTAATGTCATTTTGTGCTTAAATTGTAACAAAACTAGACCCCCGGACTCTTTCCGGTTAACCCCCCACACCACCAAAATGACCCCCGGACTAATCCTATATCACTTCCGGTTATACCCCACACCACCCCGGACTAATCCTAGATCACTTCCGGTTAACCCCCACACCACTCGCATGACCCCCTGACTAATACTACTGGACTACTTGCAGTTAACCCCCACACCACCCCCATGACCCCCGGACTAATCCTAGATCACTTCCGGTTAATCACCACACCACCCACACGACCCCCGGACCAATCCTAGATCACTTCTGGTTAACCACCACACCACCCACACGACCCCCGGATCAATCCTAGATCACTTACGGTTAACCCCCACATCACCCAAATGACCCTCGGACTAATCCTAGATCACTTCCAGTCAACCCCTACACCACCCCCGAACTAATCCTAGATCACTTCCGGGTCTTAGTTTTGTACCTGGTCAGGTCTTAGTTTTGTACTTCCGGGTCTTAGTTTTGTACCTGGTCAGGTCTTAGTTTTGTACTTCCGGGTCTTAGTTTTGTACCTGGTAGGGTCTTAGTTTTGTAGATCGGGTAGTCAAATTCGGCAACTTTGTATCGGAAATACTGTGTATCTCGTACGACATGAATTCCATTGCAAGTTTTGTTGGTCTGCTGTGGTTTTGGTCAGAACTTGGTATGGGTGGGATGATGGGTGGGGTGGTAGGCCCGAGGTGTGGGGGGGGGGGGGGGGGGGGTGGGGGGTGGGGGTGGCATTTTTTTAATTGTTATATAATGGATAAAAAGTACTTTATCTATGGTAAGAAATACCCCTCCCACCCTTGACCCATTGTACTCCCTGAATAATAAAATACTGCTTTTTAATGTCATTTTGTGCTAAAATTGTAACAAAACTAGACCCCCGGACTCTTTCCGGTTAACCCCCCACACCACCCAAATGACCCCCGGACTAATCCTATATCACTTCCGGTTATACCCCACACCACCCCGGACTAATCCTAGATCACTTCCGGTTAACCCCCACACCACTCGCATGACCCCCTGACTAATACTACTGGACTACTTGCAGTTAACCCCCACACCACCCCCATGACCCCCGGACTAATCCTAGATCACTTCCGGTTAATCACCACACCACCCACACGGCCCCTGGACCAATCCTAGATCACTTCTGGTTAACCACCACACCACCCACACGACCCCCGGATCAATCCTTGATCACTTGCGGTTAACCCCCACATCACCCAAATGACCCCGGACTAATCCTAGATCACTTCCAGTCAACCCCTACACCACCCCCGAACTAATCCTAGATCACTTCCGGGTCTTAGTTTTGTACCTGGTCAGGTCTTAGTTTTGTACTTCCGGGTCTTAGTTTTGTACCTGGTCAGGTCTTAGTTTTGTACTTCCGGGTCTTAGTTTTGTACCTGGTCAGGTCTTAGTTTTGTACTTCCGGGTCTTAGTTTTGTACCTGGTAGGGTCTTAGTTTTGTAGATCGGGTAGTCAAATTCGGCAACTTAATTTGTATCGGAAATACTGTGTATCTCGTACGACATGAATTCCATTGCAAGTTTTGTTGGTCTGCTGTGGTTTTGGTCAGAACTTGGTATGGGTGGGATGATGGGGTGGGGTGGTAGCTCCGAGGTGGATGGGTGGGGGCCCGTGGGGGGGGGGGTGGGAATTATTTTTAATATTTTTTGTATAATGGATAAAAAGTACTTGATCTATGGTAAAAAAATACCCCTCCCACCCCTTGACCCACACCCCAGACCTAGTGATTGTCTTGTACTCCCTGAATAATAAAATACTAACTAATACTACTGGACTACTTCCAGTTAACCCCCACACCACCCCATGACCCCCGGACTAATCCTAGATCACTTCCGGTTAACCCATCACACCACCCACACGACCCCCGGACCAATCCTAGATCACTTCCAGTTAACCCCCACACCACCCCCATGACCCCCAGACTAATCCTAGATCACTTCCGGTTAACCCCCACACCACCCCATGACCCCCGACTAATCCTAGATCACTTCCGGTTAACCCCCACACGACCCATACGACCCCGGACCAATCCTAGATCACTTGCGGTTAACCCCCACACCACCCACACGACCCCCGGATCAATTCTAGATCACTTGCGGTTAACCCCACATCCTCCATACGACCCCCGGACTACATCCAGTTAACCCCCACACCACCCCCATGACCCCCGGACTAATCCTCCATACGACCCCGGACTACATTCAGTTAACCCCCACACCACCCCCCATGACCCCGAACTAATCCTAGATCACTTCCGGTTAACCCCCAGTTTTGTACTTGGGTCTTAGTTTTGTACCTGGTTGGGTCTTAGTTTTGTACTCGGGTCTTAATTTTGTACCTGGTCAGGTCTTAGTTTTGTACTCGGGTCTTAGTTTTGTACCTGGTTGGGTCTTAGTTTTGTACTCGGGTCTTAGTTTTGTACCTGGTCAGGTCTTAGTTTTGTACTTCCGGGTCTTAGTTTTGTACCTGGTCAGGTCTTAGTTTTGTACTCGGGTCTTAGTTTTGTACCTGGTCAGGTCTTAGTTTTGTACTCGGGTCTTAGTTTTGTACCTGGTTGGGTCTTAGTTTTGTACTCGGGTCTTAGTTTTGTACCTAGTCAGGTCTTAGTTTTGTAGGTCTTAGGTCTTAGGTCTTAGGTCTTAGGTCTTAGGTCTTAGTTTTGTAGACACCCGTATTAACACTGTTAGCATTATTCATCATAATCACTATACGTATTCGCTGTTTTGAGTTTCCAGATAAATGCAATGTTAACAGTGATATATATTTCAACAACTCCCCCATAGTACAGTAGCAAAGCATTTTTAATTTGAGATAAACCACGCTTCTGTGGGAAATCAGCACGCCGATCGAACTGCACCACGCGGATAAAGTGTTTACGCTCTACGCTTGTGTTTTGGAATGATTGTGCAAACGCTGCTTATATCGACTTTTGAAACTGAAAGGAACTTGAATATTATTTTAATTTCATCATTTTAGTGTTAAGGTTTTTGAAAATAGTTTGAATTATTTATAAAAAAACACACAATTAAATTACGTGTTTATGAAATGGCGTTGAAATCCGTGGTCGTTGTTGAAAGAGATTAAATCAACAATCTACAACTTGCGTTCTGCGTGTCTGCGCGTTTAGTTAAACCATGCAGACGACGTATTGTATATTGGTACGGCACGCTACATGCGATATAAAACAGTGAGTTTAAAGGCATATTATGTGATCTTTTCCAGAGGGCACCCTCTATTCATGTTTTTTTAGAAAGTAGATTTTCTTGCAGGTTTACATTTCTGATCATATATCATGAATATATTCTGAGTTACAGAGCGATACGAATCCTAATAACTTCAAAATCATGGATTTTAGAGTGCAAATAAACTGTCCTGCTAGCAGGACAGTTTAGAAGCATGCCAGGTAGAAGCATGCCGTAATAAATATTTTTTTCCATTCAGAAACAAGACTTGATGGGCTCCGAGCAATGATGACGAGCCTATCTTTATCATTACGAAACTCATTATTTTGATGACAACTGTATTACTGCTGTGTTAAAGACTTTCGTCCGATTCAACAGTTTAAAAGGGAGCACATCAAAACTCGACCGCGCGGCAACCGCCGGTTCCGCCCGGTTGGACCGCATATCATTGTTTAGAGCAATAGAAACCGGCTGCAACCGCACGGAACCCCACGGAACCGGCGGTTGCCGTCGGTCGAGTTTTGATGTGCTCCCTTAAGGCAAATTTTACGGCATGCTCCTATCTTTGTGTGGAACATTTGATTCATATATTTTTACTCATAACTCTTTTCTACCGTGAGTTTAAAAAAGGATGTCGAGTTTAGAAACAATATTGTAGAGTTTAAAAAGAGAGGCTAAGTTTTAAGAAATGACGACAGGTTTAAACAAATTACCTCTTGATTTTGTTTGCGTCCGGGTTTTCGCGCAAAGTTTTTTTTTGCATCCAGATTTTCGCGTCGAGAAGGGCCACATATAATTTCGGATTGACATGTGGACGGGTACTAAATAGCTCGAAATAGGCCCGGAACACCTACGGCCGAGTGCACTAATGGCGAGTAGGTGAAGAATAGCGCTACCTCGCTAGTAACTGAGGCGTAACCCAAACTGTTGAGAGCACCAATCCGGGGTAAGCTATAGGCTAGTAACTTGCGAATAATTTACGCTAAAGCTTACACCTGAGTAAGAGTAAGTTGAAGCATAACAGTTTATACTGTTACTAAATACTAATTTCTGATTTGCCCGATGGACGACTAAATAGATCAATGGAAGATTTATATCATGCAATTCACTATCAATTTGGGAATAATTTACTCAATGATATATTTAAGAACAATTTATCATAAAATATTTTAAATATATCCACAATCATGCATACAAAATTGTAGAAATAATTTCAAACAATCAATCAATCAATCAATTAATCAATAATTAACTAATTAATTAACTAATTAATTAATTAAAGAGCATGAAATCAAATAAATAAACGAATACATATGCCTATTTATATGAATGAATGAATGAATAATTAAATATTATAAAGAAATTAATAAATACATTAAATCGAACCAGTCTTTTCCGTTTATAAACGACAGGATCACAGTAGCACGCCACATAGATTGGACGATAGAAGTGACTTCGTGTTATAAATTAACGATTGAAATATTTAGATACAAAAAAAGGCTTTTTATCACGAAATTTGCAAAATTTGAATGTGCCCCTCGTATAATTTGTTTTAAGTGTATCGATGGTTCTTATTTTCCAGAGAATTGTAAAACACTTTAAACGACCGAGTGCACCAATGGCGAGTAGCGATGGTCATTATTTTAAAACACTTTTTGCATTCGGTTGTTTAAAAACAACCGAGTGCACCAATGGCGAGTAGCTGAAGAATAACTTTACCTCGAAGTACCAGTACCTTGAGAGCACCAAACCGGGGTAAGCTACTAGGGGTAAACTGGCGAGTAATTTATGCTATCAATCGATGTAGCAGTGGCGTAAATTTGTTGTGGACATTGGAGAGGATGGTTTGCTGGTGCGGCAGGACCGATTGCGCTTGCATGCACGGGGTGTCTATCTTAGGTGAGATGTGACCCCCTCATAAGCTGAAAGATTTTGTATTTTTGAAAGTCCATTCATTCAATTTGGTGAATACATTTGGTCATCATTTAGATCAACTACTTTTGCCCATTCAAATACTAATCGCACCGATTTGGGGTCATATTTTGACCAAAATGTACTAATTGTCCAAGGATTTTAAATAATGACTAAATAAATAAACTTGTTATTGTTTTTATTAATTAAAAACTGTTAAAGCCAAAGTTTCAACATTAATGTGAGTGGAAGGGTAGAAGAACAACAAAATGAAAGCATTTCGTGCCGTGCGTGGGGATCGAACCGGGTTATGTGGTTTACAATCGAAGGACAAGGTATCCACACCACGGAAGTATTTGTGTAAAGAGACATGTGTTATAATTGTATACCATTAAACTACACTCACAATTTAGTTATGTAAAATTGTACATAATTTTGAAGCACGTATAGAACACCAAAACAATTTGGTAAAATGTTACATAAACTCTGTTTGGTAACAAAAACCAAACTATTATGTATAAAAATGCAATTTTACTTGGTATTTATTTTGCACAGTGGCTAGGTATAAATTTTACTTAACTAGTTACGCATTTTTTTTACGTAAATGCTTTGTAATATTTTACCACATGTTATGTAAAAAACCCACAACATTATGGGAAATGTTGCTTAATTTTTTAGTAAATATTTACAAAATGACTAGGTATTTTTTACTGAATTTGAATGTAGGTTTAAGGTGATTGTTTACACAATGACTGGGTATTTTTTTACTGAATTTGCATAAAAGTTTAAGATAATTGTTTACACAATCACCGGGTATTTTTGACTGAATTTGGATGTATTTTTTAGGCAATTGTTTACACAATTGCTGGGGAGTTCCTCCGGAATACATTGACCAATTTGAAGGTAAGGAAGTAGTATATCTTTCCACTTTTGGTAATGCCTTGATGTCCTTGTTTTCATGATGTTATTGAAGTCATCTGAAAATCATAAGTTATCAATCAATCAATCAATCAATCAATCAATCAATCAATCAATCAATCAATCAATCAATCAATCAATCAATCAATCAATCAATCAATCAATCAATCAATCAATCAATCAATCAATCAATCAATCAATCAATCAATCAATCAATCAACCAATCAATCAATCAATCAATCAATCAATCAATCAATCAATCAATCAATCAATCAATCAATCAATCAATCAATCAATCAATCAATCAATCAATCAATCAATCAATCAATCAATCAATCAATCAATCAATCAATAACCTTGCATCGTTGCACTTTGACCTATGTACATACTACATACGCCCTAATCACGTTTCACATGGCCACATGTACAAATGAGCCGCTATGAAATGATGCATGCAAACGCAATGCATGCACGGTGTAGTATACGACCCCGAGTACGACGCTCGGTTTCAACACAAGTTTCACTTTTTTCTGTGAATCTCTCAAAACTTATGATTTTCAGATGACTTCAATAACATCATGAAAACAAGGACATAAAGGCATTACCAAAAGTGGAAAGATATACTACTTCCTTACCATCAAATTTGTCAATGTATTCCGGAGGAACTCCCCACCGGCTGAGTGTTTCTCTAACGCTCGCCATCTTGTATAATTACACGAGGAGATTTTACCCGGCGATTAGGGAAAGATTACGACTTTCACCAATCATATCGGTAATTCTTACTTAACACGTTGGGCGAAATCACCTTTTACCGATTAAATTGTATTTTAGACTTTTGTTTTACTTAATTTCGATAAAATATCTACAAACCCCGGTAATTATCTCCGATACATTTCAAAAATGTAATTTTAAAAGTTACAAAATGGTTTAGTAATAAAGAATACCTCGCATTGTGTACTTTTTGCATAATTTTACTTTACATTACGTTATTTTACTTAACGTGCGCAACATTTCTGCGAGTGTACTTGTCTCCATCGGGTGCTTGTGTTTGTCATTAAAATTGCTCTTTGGTGCAATATTTGTATGTGCCCCTCGTCCAAAATATGTTTGTTATGTCATGATAGTCCTTATTTTTGAAAAAGCGGTAAACATCTTCGAAATTGTTGGCAACAAAATGGCGTCTTTTTTTTGTCCGGAACGCAGGCCGACTCAACGTAATTCTTTATGACCTAGCGAGTGACGACATATTTTAAATATTACAGAGGACCATTCACGTCAGAATTTAAGAGTAAAGTATAGGTTAACACTTGGCATATGCGGCAATTAATTTTGTAAGGGGACGATGCTGATTAATGTGGATATTTACCTCGCTAGTTACTATTCTTTTGTTATTCGCCAGTTTTGCTCTCAGAGTTACATCGTTAGCAAGTTAAGCTAAAGTTAGGGCATAACTACTATGAAGGTACCTCCCTTAATTAAGTTACGCCAGTTTGGTGCACTCGGCCGATTGACATTTTCGGACTATAAATGTCGTAATTGTATCTGTCCCTCAGACCAGGCTGACCAGCACAACGTGGCCTCATAATTTAAATTAACCGACGTATTAACATTTGACCCAGGGAGTGACGTATAGTTAACAGACAACACATTTTTTATTTTACGGAAAACCAGTAACGTCATTTTTTATCTTTCTGATATATGGTTAACATTTGGCGCATGCGACAAATGTTGTTATAAGTAGGACTATGTTAATTTACATGGATATTAACCTCGCTAGTTACTATTTTGATCTTACTCCCCCGTTTTGCTCTCAAAATTATATCGCAAGTAAGTTACGCTGCAGTTAGGGCGTAAGTAATAGCGAGGTATCTTACCTCTCTAGTAAGTTACGCCAATTTGGTGCACTCGGCCGCTAATGTGCAATCTTTTTAACTAACTATGTTCTTACTTTATTTTGTTTTCCGATACCTTGGATTTGCCGACACACACAAGGACTGTTTTGATGGTGAGGCCACATTTTATATCCATGTAAGCGAAGCGACCAGCCCCTGGAAATTCTTGGGTTTTAAGCCTTTTTAAGGCAAACATTCAGCATTCTCAGCAGTAATTTGGGCATTTTCTCACATGCCTAGTAACTAAAACAATGATTCCAACATAGGTAGGTAAAGGTAGTAAAAACCAAACAACATCCACAACAGGAACATGTCTGTATGCACAAATCGAAATTATTTTACTTCAAACATTAATATTTTTCATTGCCTTATTTTTCTCGTTACTCCTTACCTTCTCCTCAGACCCGTAACGGGGGTGAGGGGGGGGGGGGGGGGGGGGGGGCGGCAGTTGTTAGTTGTTGGTTGTTTGTTTGAAGTTTTACACAGGAAATAGGATAATATTTATATTTCCCCCCGTGTATAGTATCCTAAATGTTGTCTAATTCATCATATCTTTTATAGCGACTAAGATGTATGATCAATGTAATACTTAAAATTTGAACCGTAGGATGATATAACTATTGGAAATAGAGCACGACATGTTTAAAGTTTGCTATTGACTCCCACATCAAGATGAATTGAAGCCGTCATCTGATATGATCATAATAATATAGATAGAATCGAAATGCCTGTTCACTTTTTATCATCTGCATTAAGAGTTTAATTAGGTATAAATATTAATAACCTTAAACGGATGCGTGATTTGACAATATCCAGGGCCGACGCCAGGGGCGTATAATAGTCGCGTGGGATCATCCAGTAAAAAATGAGAGAAAAAAGAAAGAAACGGGGTAGATGGCAAAGACAGAGGTGAAACAAGACATTATCAATCTGCCATGCACAATTCAATCACTCTCGGAAGATTCGGATGCTTTGTCGTAAATTGCCTTTGCAATGTCATGTCACCTTCTCAAAGAAGATTCCTTAACCTCCCTTACTAATACATTTGCAGAACGCAAGCTAATATATTCGCTCCTTAAAGAGAGCAAGAACACGAATTTAATATTGCTATTGTAAATTTCAAATATCATACACATTTTGCAAAGTGATTATTACCGAGTGATTGTCTGCGCTAACTTAAATGAGAGCGAATAACTTGATATGCATAATTCTATTCTGACAGAGGGACACTTAGATCCGAGAAAAACTAGAAAGACAATTCAATTTGACATATCCGTCTTCTTGAATAATCCAAAGTGCTTCAGCGCAGTTGTTTATCACGAATCGCAAGGTGTTGTCCCTGAATCTTGCTGTAATGGATCTCTGACTATATAAAACTGAGACTGTTTAATGTCAAATCTTGTGTGTTTTGATAGATTATGAAGTTGTCTAGACTGGTGAAAGCTTTTCTCGATAACATACTACTCTGAAAGTTGACATATGTATGACATGTCAATATTTTATGCTGCATTGTCTTAAACGGATATGTCTAATGCAAATCAAGTAATGCACAGCGTTTGCTATCAATTTACAAGCATAGTAGGGGAGTGTACGCCCTATGGGCAGGTTCGCCCACCACGTGATTCTCATCTTTGCGACCACTGGTTGAATTTGGCGAACATACAATATATTAAGTAGTATGTTGCAAGCCTTCAAAAATTGGTATTTCTTATTACTTTTAAATTCTGAACGAGTATGTTCCGTAAAATTGCACCATCCCTATATTTTGGACCCCTACATTTTGTTTTGGAATAAAATAACATAGAAAAACAAATCTATATGTTTTGGATATTATGGTATTTTGTGTAGTCTAATTCTCAGCCATTACGGTTCCGTTTCCTGTATGTTTTCCAACTCTTTTTGACCATGGCGTTGATGCTTATAATCCCCTCCTACACCATTTATCTGATTTATTTCACACCACCTGTCTCTTGCAGGCGTGCTTGCTACCATTTCAATCGCTGTCCTAAGCATGGCTCAAGGATCCTTAGTCTGGAAGTAACTAGAATCCTATATTTTACGTTTGAAAAAATGTTGTTGTGTGAAGAAATTCCAACTTTAAACTTCAACTTAAATTTGTCATAGAAACTATTTTGTAAAAACAAAAGTTCAAATTTTCTAAAAAAACCGCATTATATTATCCGAAGAGCAGACTTTAGTTTTAAAACTAGCCCAAATCTGGCTGAAAGTCACCACTAGTGCCAAGTCATGTGGTAAGACTGCAGCGCCTGCGTGATTGCTACCAGTTCCACCGCTGCCACACTCAAGGTCCCCAGCATGCGGTCTATGGTGTTGGATGGATGTAATTCTTGGGTGGAACTTTAGAGCCCAACACGAGACTTTTTAAAGTTCTTGTGTTAAGAAATTAAATGTTCGAACTTCCATTTGCTTAAAAACTAGTGCTATTACAGATGTTGTCAAATAAAATAATCAAATTTCGAAAGAAGTTACGTATAGAGCAGATTTTAGATTAAAAATTAGCCCAAATGTGGCTAAAGGTCGATACATGTGACAAGGCACATCGCTGGAGTGTTTGACTTTTTTGTCCTGGGAGTTCACACCATTCACTCCATGTTCACACGTAAATACTAGCGTCATGACCAGTTTAACCTGTCAAACTTGGGCTAAGCGACTTTCCCCCGGCCTATAGGCGAACCTACCCCAGTTCGCCCTTTCGAGACACTTGTCTTAATCATTTACTCTTGCCTTTACAATAAAGCCTAGAGTACTGAGATCATGGTCGTATGTAGCCAATATATCAATCTTTCACATGATATCAATAGGTCCATTCAATCTTTAAAATTGGCGTCTCTAGACCTCTTCAAATGAAAATGGGGCGAACACTCCCCGCTCTTGCTGCCACCGTTTCTGTCGCATTACAGAGCAACAAAGCATGGAGTATATCAGTTTAATCTATGCTTTAACGAGATTAACACTGCTTCTATTTTAATCTAGGCTAAAGTGTAAACTAGTTTAGTCACGTGCCGTCAATAACCAATAATCAATAACCATTCATGAAGATATTAAGGTTTTTTAACAAATGCCCTCTCTGCAGTAATTGTGCACGAATTTGTTCGACCTTCAATACCAGGGCGCGGCCATAATTGATATAACATCGTTGTAAACCGATTGATAGTCTGCCAATCATTCTACCAACGTTTAATTAGCCATCCCTGTGTACAACCAACCAATAACATGTGTTGACAACATGTCTTTTAAAGGGATTCCCAGTGTTATTTTGGTGGTTCCCAGTGTTTTGGGGTTCCAAGTTGTTTAAGTGCTTAATAAATATATATGGGGGGGGGGGGGGGGTTGGGGGGGGGGGGGGGGGTTGTACTCAATAAATATATTTTTGGTTTGGGCTGGGATGTGGTGAATGAGGAGGGGATAGATTGTCAAAATGGTCCATTTTGGTGGTTCCCAGTGTTTTGGGTTCCGAGTTGTTTAAGTGCTTAATAAATATATATATGGGGGGGGGGGGGGGGGTTGGGGTGAATAAAAAGGGCATTTTTGATGGTTCCCAGTGACATCTTGGTGGTTCCTAGTGTTTGAGACACTGGGAACAACCAAAATGACACTGGGAACCACCAAAATATCATATTTGTCAATCCGCCATCTCCTACCGCCCTTCCATAACCCAACACCAATAACCACATGTGTACCCATCCACAAATACCAAATCCTAACAAATCTCATGTGATATGGCACCCAACCATAGGTATCTTCCCGTATTGCGTTATCAAACAGGGGATAACTAATATTGCCGACTAACAGAAATTTAGCCTTTTAAGAAATCAATTGAATCAATGAGCAATACTATTTTTCTGACTGAATAATAAACAAGAATAGTTACAAATATATTTAACAAATGTCAACCGATGTTACCGGGGGAAATCATGTTTAAATGACACACATTCGCCAAAATGCGTGACAGAGTACGAAGTAATAACGTCAGCGTCGTTGTAAAAATTAATTCGATATACAAGACTTTTATCTGTACTTAATATTCATGTCACGATACATATTCCGGGTATATCAATCATCATACTTTTCCGCGTGATCATCCATTCAATTCTGACGATCCAATGATCGACGACATGCAATTTATATGTAACTTGATGTTCCCGACATATCCTATCCTGTTTCATGCGTAACTTCAACATACTGTAGAATAATAATTAGCAGACTAGGGGCACAGAAATATAAACGATAGGCCTATATATATATTTCAAAATGCAAGTCAATAATATGAGAAAACTGCTCAAAATTGTCATTTTTTTAAACAAGGTAGCTCTTAGTATGCTCCTATCCCGCTTATCACATTTTCACGGCGCTCTTATTAAGACCCATTGTGTTTATACTTTAAAGTCTTAAAGTCTCACGGGATCTCACTGCGCTTCCACTTAAGGCCCTGTCACACCATGACGTATCGCCTGAACGTATGCCAACGTATGCGAAAATATCAAAAATACGTTGGTGTAGGCTGATATAAGTTAAGGCCCTGTCACACCATGGCGTATCGCCTGAACGTATGCCAACGTATGCGAAATATCGAAAAATACGTTGGTGTACGTTGGTGTACGTTGATATAAGTTAGAGGTAAGTTGGGGATACGTCGTTTACGTTAAGAGCACGTTGTGATACGCTGTGAATATTTGGAACACGTCGAGCCCGCGAAAAAGTATTGAGCATTTTCAAAATTTCTCGACGTACTCAACGTGTGATTAATACGTTGTGCATAAGTTCCCGATAGGTTCGTGGTACGTTAGGCATACGTTTACATACGTTGACATACGTTAGCCATACGTTGACATACGCTGACATACGTTAGAGGTACGTTACTCGTAAGATATAGGTTGGACCTAGAGATTTATCCTTCTAGATATTTTAATAGTTATCATCTAGGCTGCGTTTACTTGAACTGGCAACACTTGTCCTGCCGTGTACGAAACTCAATTTCTGCAGCGACATAAGTCACGTGTTCGTTGTACGCCGAGGATACGCTGAGGATACGTCGAACACGCCAGACATATGTTACGAATACGTTAGGGGCCATATCCAAACTCCAGTGATTTTAAAGCATTTTTCTACCGATTTTACCCCGGTATTCCAACGAAATAGAACGAAATACCGTTGGAATACCGGGGATAGAACGAAATACCGTTGGAATACCGGGGTAAAATCGGTAGAAAAATGCTTTAAAATCACTGGAGTTTGGATATGGCCCCTTAAGCATATGTTTTTTTCTTTTTGTTGATGCCGGCGCACCAACTATTTATTTGTATTTGTCATACAGGAAACAATAATATATGATGAACATTTAGTTTTAATATTCTCTAAATAATAAAGTACAGTATTTAATTATTGTCTTTCCACCTTTTATATAAACCCCATTTTTTTATTGTGTTTATATAATCTTCCCTTTCCAATGGCAATATGATTTTCAACTTGGAACATAAAATGAACTAAGCCCTTAAAATACTTGAAAAATCGGCCGTAAACCGGCACATCTTTTTCTATACGTACAGTTTCCCCAATAATATAATATATTTAGTAAAGGGTCCGGATCAAAAATATTGTATCCAAACATTATTGAAAATGTTGTTAAACTGAGATCAATTCCAAAAATTATATTTAAAAAGATCTCAACACTAGTCCAAAAACGTTTAACATGTTCACACTCGTAAAACAGATGAATTAAACTTTCAACATTCCCATTACAAAACGTACAATTTGGTGAATCAATTAAACCAATTCTATGAACGAATTTATTCGTTGGCAACCGCCTATGTAACAACAAAAATTGAAATGATCTGGTAGGAATATCCAATGCACATTTTAATGCAATCGTAAAAAGATAATTGGCCACATTTCTTCATTAACTTGAATATCATTTTCCCACTTTTTAATTGTTTTTTCGGGACGTTCGCACTTTTTCTTAATTATAACATCATAAGCCATTTTAGCTTGAAATAATCTATCATTTACAGTATTTGTATCATCATTTAACAAACATACATTATTTGTAAACATAAGTCTTTTCCAATTTTTAGGAATTGCCCTAATTAACCCATGGTAGTGTAAAATATTGCAATTAATATCATATTTAGTTTTGAAATTCTTGAAAGATAAAAAGCTATCAGTACCTTCAGAAAACAAATCTTTTACATACCTCACATTTTTGTTTAGCCATTTTCTATACATAACAGGTTTATTACCAACTTTTATAAACGAATTATTCAATATTCCTTGATTCGCACAGGCATGAGCAGAATCGGGTTCTGAAAATGAATGAAAGTACCATGCTTCTAAAATATTTCTTAAAAATAAAGGAACATTCTGACTTTCTAAATTAAAATTGGAATTCCAAATATAATTTCCTCCAAACTTTTCAAGTTCAGATAAAGTATTTTTCTTCCAAAAACCTTCATTTTTATCATCGTTTAACCTTTTTATTCATGAAATTTTTAAAGCATGGCAAAAAGATCCATAATCAGTCATTTTTAATCCCCCATTTTCATACGAGTTATATAGTATGTTTCTTTTGATTTTATCTGGTTTTTTCTTCCAAATAAATCCAAAAAAACTCCCTTTCAACCTTTTTAATGAAATCTTTACTTGGATTTGGAAGAACTGTGGACACATATGTCAATTTTGGCAATGCCAGCGTTTGAACTAATAGAATTTTACCTTGAATGGATAAATTCCTCATATACCATACTTTTAAACAGTTCTGAATTTGTTTCAGTTTGTCATTGTAATTAGAATGTACCATCTCTGTTAAATCAAGACTAAAAACTATACCAAGAGATTAAAGTTACTTTCATTCCACTTCAGCAGCTTTGTTTGAATTTCAAAATTATTTCTTATATTTTTCAGAATGGCTTATTTTATGACTTCAGATTTATCATAATTTATACTTAAACCCGAACACCTTTTATACCTATCAAGAATTTCTATAACCTTTAACAGAGACGTTTTTGACCCGTCTAAAAATATAAGTGTATCATCTGCATATTGACTTATTTTTGTTTCAATACCATTAATTTTGTAACCCTTTACACTATCTTCATTCCTTATAGCAGTACTCATTATTTCTGCGGCTAAAATAAACAGGTACGGACTTCAAGGATCTCCTTGTCTAACACCACGCGAAAGTTTAAAATAATTGGAAGTAAAACCATTATTAATAATACAGCTCTCAATTTTGGTGTAAAAGAGCCTAATCCAATTACATATATCTTCTGGAAAGCCATAATATTTTAAAACTTTGACTATAAAATCCCACTCAAGTTTATCAAAAGCCTTTTCAAAATCAATAGAAAAAATCATACCAGACATTTTATGACTTTCAGCATGTTCTATTATATCAATAGTTTTTCTAATATTTCCCCCAATATAACGCCCTTTCATGAATCCTGTTTGGTCGCTATGAATAATTGAAGACAGTACCTCTTTAATAAGATAAGCAATTGCCTTTGACGCTATTTTATAATCAGTGTTAAGTAATGTAATAGGACGCCAATTTTTCAACGAAAAAGGATCTTTGTTTTTTGGTAATAATGTTTATTATCCCTCGTCTTTGAGAAATAGACATTAAATTATTTTGGAAAGCAAAGTTAAAGGCTTCAATAAAATGGTGGTTTTTTTTCGTTAAGCATATGTTGGTCATACGCTCGCATACGCTGTGATACGCTGTGATACGCTGTGATAAGTTTGTTATAAGTTAGTCATACGCTATCAATACGTTAGTCATACGCTATGTATACGTTCAATACGCTATGTATACGTTCAATACGCTATGGATACGCTGTGGATACGTCCATTCCATCACCGATGTCGACTTTTCTTACGCAATTCGTTGGGAAGTTGGACGTTCTTGGACGTTCTTGGACTCTGACAATTTTCGAGCTATTTTTTGAATACGTCGGCATACGTTCAGGCCACGTTCAGGCCATACGCTACGGTGTGACAGAGCCTTTAGATTAACAAACATATGGTCACGCGTTATGAACTCGCCTCCCAATAGGGTGGTGCCGTTACATTTTTTAGCTTCATGCTGTCATTTTCCTCAAATATTTTTAAAACCACAAAAGCTAATTTGGTATCATTTTAAAGCCCTAATAACAAGCTATCTGCCTGCAAAATGGCATTGGTATATCTAATACAGAAAGGGAGATACAGCTGTTTGATGTTTGGGGACCAGGGGTGGTGCTGGAAGGGGTGTTTCTGGAAGGGGTGCCGCCTGTACAAACTCAATGGGGATAATCCCATGCTTTGTTCTTTTTACAATAACTAGTCATCCCCTAATGTTAAAAACACAATTTTGGTCCCATTTCAAAGGATACTTAGTAGTCATTAAGTATGTGGTTCAACAGACTTGTCAACTATTATTAACAACTAATTAATTATGGATAAGACAATGATCATCAGCTTTCTTCCTATTCGCTACACAGTCAACATGAATAATCAGCCTCAATTTACCGGATTTATAAAAATGACTATAACAGAAAAAGTTTTCAACCTATGATAGCAAAAGTATACATTTTTGGAAAGCTTGTAACTAGAGGAATTCAGAAATGCAGTTTATATCAGGGAAGGGTTCATCCTTAAACAAAAATTCTAAAAATATATAAAATAAAAATTGGAGATATTCACTAGCCGGTATAATTACCATACCGACGTAGTAACTTTGACAAATATATATCATCTAATGGGTAATTTCATGAGGAATTCAAATATGTAAACAAAATAATGATAGGGATAGGTATACAAAATATATGGATCTCAAATTAAAAATTAAAAAACTCTGATATTTTCCGAACATTTCCGATCATACCATTTTAGTTCTTGGTCGTACTATAATTTTAATGACATATTTGGTTTCCTCATGCAATTTCCCTTCAGAAAATGTATACTTTTACTACCTCAGGGGGGTATACAAGCAAATATAAATGTGTAAAGTTAAATTCATGTCGCGAAAGCCAAAATCCGTGTGTAACGCGAAAGGAGGCGAGCTTAAAACACATGACCCTATAGAAATAGACAGAAGGAATAACAATTATCCATGATTAAAGCTTTAATCACATGGCCGATCTTTAACATTGATTGTTATTTAAATTCTATTAGAGAGCATTATCCTTGCTTAGCGTAATGCGAGACACGTAGTGAGCGCCTCATTGATCTTACTGCAGTCGCAGAGGACAAGTAGTTTGTATGTACTTGCTACGTTAACGGGACGCTCACGTCACTTGCTTTGCGCTACCACGGCGACACTACTGAGTCATTACAGCGCTTTGAACATCAGTGGCGACCAGAGGGGGTGGGGGGGGGGGGGGGGGAGGCATGAGATTGGCACGATCGCCATGATATTGGCACTGTCGGTTCATTTGACAAGAAGAATCATGCAATTATGATGGTCAAAAGCAAGGACGCTCTAATTATATATCCTGCACACACGTGCATGTTGAATGCTGAATATATAGCGCCGAACCTTCACGCTTGTTTTGTGCATGCACAAAACAAGCGCGGAGCACTAGCGCTCAAGGACGACTGTGGGGACCCTCTCACGTCCCCGCTAGTTCCCACTGCGTCACCGAGGGTTTCATGAAGATCGTGATGCGCTTAGCTTGGCGTTTTAATAATGTGTCAACGTAATTCAAGCGCTGACCTGATCGCAGCAAAATGTGAAAGGGTTTTAGTGACCTTGATTTAAACATTTCGGACAGTTTTCCGCGCTCTTACTGCGTGTTGTGTTATTCATATTATTATACTTTTTGGAGGGCAGTGCAATCGAATGCCGTATGTGTGACAGGGGTATTAGGAAACGAGAGTGAATATTTATTGATGATATGGGGCCGTATTCTCGTACTATAAACACGATTTTAGCTTAAAACCGTGTCTAATTAAACTTGTGTTACTAAAACGCGAGTTTATCTTTTAAACGATGTGTTTAACTAAACACGGTTTTTAAACTCGGTGCATCTCGTCCCCATGGTGGTTGTGCGTTACTGTATAGTATGTATACAGGTATTTTTTTGTGTGTGTCCCTATTAGGTTACAAATAGATATTGACTGAATACCTCAAACACACTTGTATTTTTAATACTACACAATCTGCTCGGCAGCTTACACCGGCACGGTTGAGTAATCATTCAAGGCATACAGTTCGTGTATTTGTTTAGTTAAATGCACCTTAAACAAACCCAACAATACGAAACATCGTTTTAATGACCTGCAGACCAGAATTATATACTTAACTTTTGCGCTCAGTTTATAAGGATTAATTATATTATATACTGAGGGAGATGTCCGTCAACAAGTATGCATCATTATAAAGAAAAACCCATAAGAAACAATTCTCCAATACATCTAAAATGACGAAATTTGGTTAAATTGACCCCAATTCGCATTTGCCTACCGTTTTCCACTGACCATCAGCTTGAATACCAAATGATGAACAGAACGAAAGTGCTTACTTTTACTGTTGAATATGAGGTAGACACCTTGTGCAACGCCACCGATGGTCAATGACATTTTAGAAGATGGTGAAGGACGGTATATTTTGTGAAATGCTAAATGTCAAACCGGGTTCGACGAGTTCTAATGGTCAATATGACCGTTTATACAGGTCACGTAATTACAAAACATAACATCATTGGATTTCATCAACTTCTCTGTAGTTTTATCGATTTAAATCCATAAAGATAAGGTAGTGAAATTCATGATCAATTGTGATTTAATTGCGACGGAAGTTCATTGACCAATGGAAAAGGTCAGCACCTTGATATTACTATACATTGTTATTTCAGGGGATTTTAAAAGTGACGTATAAGTAGCTCGTTTGGATCAATTTTACGACGGCGTAAATAGTGACAGTATCATGTAACATACAATGTAGGAAGGACTTGTTGAAGTATATAGATATTCAAGAAACCGTCGTCTAGAAGAAACATAATTGTATATTAATTGCGAACTTGCTAGGGCGTCGCGGGAGTGATTTGCTTACGGTCGGGGTTGAAGTTAACATTTGCACGACGATTAATTGATGTACATTGTAGGGTTAATAACACAACTGCAGGTATATGCATTTTATTGAAAACCCCTCTTGTAAACAAAAACATACTGTTGTAAAGTAAAAACATGTGCTGATGATCAGTGATTTTTTTTAATTTACCGACATTAAGACTAAGCTAGAATAAGATTTAAATGACAAAGTTGAATTGTGAATAACATTTTATTATAACGTATAGGTCATGGAAGGGCACCAGATTTGTTTTGGCCACGATAGAAAAATGGCAAAATAATGAACAATTTAAAGTATGTAAAGAGTATATTTTTCGGAAACTATGTATATTTAATCCTGAATTTACGTGTATATTATATCTCATGTGTATTTATCTCATACCAATTTTTTTCAAAACAGATTGATGTATATAATATGTATCCCGGTATACAATTGATTAGATGGTAGAACACAATGATGTATTCAAAGCATCCCTTGGGAGGTCAGGATTATGACGAATCGTGAAGTATGCGGGCTTTGTTTTAAAATAAGGGCACAAATCTGTCATTATCCTCTTCCTACATCCAATAAAAATATCTATTAATAATATAGAAATATCTGCATTGGTCTCAGTTCAATTTGTATAGATGCTTGTAAGTATAGTAGCTCACGAAAATGTAACATTGACGTTGATCTTACATAAAAGTTACTTATACGTATGAGTCATTCGTACTGGTTTTGCGGTGCAGCCTTTATTTATGTATTATTTTAAGGACACTTTTCCAGTCAGAATGTACGAGGGTTTGTCAGTAAGTAATGAAAGCGATCATGGTATGGGATTCATGGGTGATTCTATTCTATCTATAAGGGATGTGAAACACGTGGTAAGAAGATTGCATAACATGACCCAAGAAGCAGGTAAATCCCGATTTGTATTGCATAATTATGATACCTAAGACAATAACTTTAATCAATGTGTAATTTGAAATTATGCAGTAAAAGAGGAAAAAGAAGAAGCAATTAAATAAAAAGTATACACATATCAGTACTTAATAAATAAAAAAATAAAAAATAGGGGACAAATCCAGTTTGGGCGATTCCATTGGATAGTTATTTGAACTGGACCAAAAATGGCTAAAACCATTAAATTTACCGAATAAAAGCTTACTGTGCCTTCAGAATGTAATCAGAAACATTGACAAATGCTTAAATTAATTCACAATTGCTTTTGATGATTGATTTTCCCTGTTTACAATCTTTTTGCATGTTCATCCACATATTGTATTTTTCTTATATCATTGTAATGTTATTTAAGTGTTGTTATGTTATCTGTTAAGCGCTTAGAGACTTCGGTGGGAGGCGCTTTAGAAGCACCGTTTTATTATTATTTTTTATTATTATTATTATTATTATTATATACATGCATCAATCAAAGATGGCTGCCACAACCTCTCTTATTACTGCTATATCTTTATGTCTACTAGATGTGTATTGTTAAATTAATCGTCACATAATTCCAACGGTTTGAGGAAATGTTATGATCAGCTCCTTTTGAAATCCCCAATATTTTATTCCTCCATTAATCTTTATCCTTTGTTGTTTTCTATGGTTTATTGTTGCGGATTTTCTTTAATAAAAGCGTATTTGAGTGTCAAACAGAGATTATTATGTGTTCTTACTATGCACCAAATGCCATCTATTTCTATGCTTGCATTGCCGAGATACACGCAAATGTATCAATCGACCCATATTTCAACCTATTACATATTCATCCACTTAGGCTTTAAGCTAATGCTATGACGTCATAATTTATACTTTATACTTTATGACTTACCAACTCAGAAACATAACCCGGATCCGTAAATTTATGGACAACGATACTTGTCACCTAATTGTGCGTGCGTTGATCTTATCACGTTTAGATTATGGAAATGGGTTGCTCCTCGGTTCAAACGCCTGTGACATTCAACGTCTACAAAGAACCCAAAACTGGGCGGCTAAGCTCATTTGTATGGCTAAGAAATTTGATCATGCAACGCCTTGTCTCCAGGAGCTGCATTGGTTGCCGGTCAGAGAACGTGTGACTTTTAAAATCTTAGTTACTGTGTTTAAGTGCCTCTCAGGCGTAGCACCGGGCTACCTATCATCTTGCCTTTTTCTGTACAAACCACGCCGTGTCAACCTGCGATCGGCTTCGGATACTACACAACTAACTCAGCATTCAACCATCAGAACACTTACATCAGCCAGCATAATGGAATCACCTTCCCGCTCTCATAAGAAATCAGGACTCTTTACACATGTTCAAGAAATCTGTCAAAACATATTTGTATCCAAATGTTGTGTAACTTGTATCATATTGTACTTAATATGATGTTTGTTTGTTCAATGTTATCCTTTTGTTCCATTGGGTTTGCTTTCTCACGCGCTTTGATCTTGATGAAAAGGCGCTTTATAAATGCTCATTTGTATTGTATTGTATTGTATTGTATTGTATACTTAGAAATCCAAAAGTGCATTGTTTGAAAGTCAAAGGTTTATACTTTGTATTGATCACACTATCTGTCAATAGAATCACTCATGCATCCCATACTATGATCACTTTCATTACTTATTGACCGACTCTCGTAATAGGAGTCATTTATCAAATACAGTTACAAGACTATTGCAAAACAGTTTTTCTCTTCATATTCATTTACATTAGAGACAAATATTGGCAATTGAGAACATCTAGAGTAACTGATCCATTTTTCTAAGAATTAAATTAAATTTGTTAGGAAATTTGAAACCGAAAAAAGAACTTGAAAGCAGACAAAATGTAATAAATATAGAATGAAACGTCGCAATTAAAAGTTTATAAAACTCCTATTTCAGTCATATAATACAGATCTTTACGACTGGGATTCTCAGTTACATTATCCCACGTGCTAGCCTAGGATTGAAGTGCTAGATAGGCATATGTTCCTTTTGATTTCCAGTTTAAAACTAGTCTAGCCAGGAGGGTATGTTGTCCCGAGGTGTTTTTTCGGTCGCGCTAAAACACTCAAATAGTCGTATTGCGCTACAACAGATTGCGCTTATTGTAGCCATCTCTTCACCCAGCCTGGGATAGTGACCCGTCATAGTTATGCTATTTCTTATTTATGGTGTACTTAATGTTTTAAATAATGTTTTGCAAAAAGAGTGGTTTTAGCCAACATAACAATGTTGGTCAATTTTTGCCAAATGAGGGCGCTGGGCCATAATGAATCATAGTGGCATCATATGGGGAATGTTGGTACCTTGTTGCGCATCAACAGGAACAAGAACAGTCCTTAAAGAGGACAATCTTCCCGTATAGGCTTTACCATGGTGACACATGATTGGACAAAAGGTGTACCCCTTTATTCTCAAACAATCAACTTGAATCTTATATTCACAAGAAAGTATGTAGTTCCTGTAGATTTTTTGCCGTCCGATTTTTAACGACGCGACAAAACAGCGAATTTTAGTGGAGATCAATTTAGTGCCACAATACCGTTGGAAATGTCTCTGGCCCAATGAAACGCAACAAATTGTTGCCAATGTCAAATGGTGCACTGCTATTAGTACCAAAGATAAAGTTAACTTTAGGCTTATTTAAAAGACGAAACAATAACCTAAACTGTTTCGAGCGAAAAAGTTAAAATATATAATTTGCCAGCCCCTGGCGATAACAACAATCTCTGGTTATGGTAGAAATAATCATAGTGGATATCAACGTTTATTGAGGTTGATAGGCGAGATCCGCGATATTATTAAATATGCTGTTTTACAACGTTGGGTCCTTTTTATACACCCTATTTTTTACCAAGCTAGCTCATTTGAGTGTAATGACTAGGTCATCAGGACCAATGGTGACAGCTTCTACCCACCGTGTATCCAGCCAATGATCGCTATATGAGACTTTTAGCTTATACAGGGTGTATCAAAATACAAGAAACTCAAATTAATCATAAATTACTGGGAAACTACGGAGTCATAGTGAGATATCTTAAAGGACACTTGAAAGGGTCAAGGGAAACCTTAAAGATGCCAGGAGACATGTAAACATCGTCGGGGGACACCTCAAAGGTATCTTTAATTGATCTTAAATGTGTCCCCTGACACCTTTAGTGGGTTTCCTGACACCTTTTAAGGGCCTCTCAACCCCAAAAAAGTCCATAAGACAGAGCACCTTGGAACCCAAAACTGGAGATCCAAAGAGACCAAGCCAGTTCTAAATAATCTGTTGAGAAGGATCCATTGGCAGCAGCATACTTCTCTATACTACTTCATTAATACACGCATGTGTATCTTGTTTGTGAACAATCACTAAGTGAGTGACGTTTTGAATTGATATTGTTAGAAAATTGGATATATAAAACCTTACGAAATCTACTTTCCGTGGTGTTAATTTTAGAATTTTAGAGAAGCCAATGCACACCCGCGTGTCAAATAGTTCTGAAGTCAATATATGAAAACTTACAATTAAATCTCAAAATCGCTCTATATCTGGGATAAAATCATGAGCAGCAGCTAGCAGCTTTGTCGATCAACTCATGAACTCAAACCCTCGTCATGACGAATGTGCACAGTGCACATACGCAGTGTGAGTTTCGAGATTAGACACCGTAAAGGTGTCAATCGAACCACAAAAATTAATCGACACCAGGGAGGAGGCCACCGACGTTAATTAAGACACCTAAATGGCGTCAGTTAACACCCAGAGGTTTTAACTGACACCATTGCGGTGTCAGTTAACACATATGGTTTGCTCACAAAGGTGTCAGCGTTAAATATTTATAACTATAATGGACACTTCTAGAGTGTCAGATGACACTCCTGGAGAGTCATTTGACACCAGAATTTGTGTCCCCAAACAATCAAACTAAAAGTTGTCGGTATGAGCCATTACATTCTCAATAAGCATATCACTGTGTCGAAAGTGACGCTCATTCTGGTGTCAATTGACATTAATTAAAACACCTCAATGGCGTAAGTTAACACCCAGAGGTTTTAACTGACACCATTGAGGTGTCAGTTAATACTTATGGGGTGCCCACAAAGGTGTCAGCGTTAAATATTTATAACTATAATGGACACTCCTAGAGTGTCAGATGACACTCCTGGAGAGTCATTTGACACCAGAATTGGTGTCCCCAAACAATCAACTAAAAGGTGTCGGTATGAGCCATTGCATTCTCAATAAGCATATATTTGTGTCGAAAGTGACGCTCATTCTGATGTCAATTGACACCTGAGGAGCGTCAGTGGTAATCAGATCCTTTAAAGGTGTCCAATATATTTTCAGTGTAGGTGTTCCGATTGCTGGCTCGATTTTAAACTTGAGTCCTTCTATTCTACGTACAAATTCATCCTTTAAATCGTATTCCAAAGTTTGAGTTGCATAACACCAACTGTTCTACTATTTTAGAAGCACAGGGTGACATGGAAATTGGTCAATTGAGTACACGCCTAGCCGGGTGGTTAAGCACCTTAGTGGCAGTAATTCGCTGCATTTGGCCTATAACGTCTAAATGGAACATATCTTTGGCCAAACATTTTACACAAACAATGAGAACAATATAGGGTTTCTGCTGATATTAAAATATTATATTGACGGGCAAAAAAAAGCTACAGTTATAAGAACATCCATCTAATGAAAGAACAGGATGTTCTCTTTCCAAGAACAACCTGACATTAAAAGCATTGCCACGGGTGATTGAATAACAATGCATTGATCATTTATCAGAATGGATGTAAAGTATTATCGTATGGCCCTAATAAATTGCAGTGTATGGCATGATTGATTAATTTCTCCATGTAATGCCTACTAACAACTTCAAAGTCTGGTGATTTAGTCGTTTACCAGTAATTAATCTTATGAAAACCCACATATATTTGGACGAATAACCATTCACCTTTTAATTAAATAATTCCCCATGCGAATATTTATGATTAGATATTCATAGTTTCGTCGTGCGCTACCAATAACTATCGTAAACCGCCCACCATATTGATACAGTTCCTTACATATAGAGATTCAAAACAGTCTTCCAAACCGAAAAACGTACATTTGATAAACAACAAGTGTTGCCCAACACCGTCAAATTTCAAAATGCAAGAATCATCAAAGGCGTGGGAGATATTAGAACCCTGTGAAATTTAGGTTTACGGTTAATAAAATGTTCTATAACATTCTTGCTGTCCTTTGTTAAAGCTTTGTCATCATTTATGCGTGTTAATACTTGAAATGCAACATTTCTTTCTCCCTGCTTTTAATCCCGTCATTCTGTGGCTCGGTGGCTATAATATAGTATTTCTTAAAGAATATAACACAACCTTCCTTGCGCCTTTGATCTGTCTGCTTCACTAATGCAGCCATCGAGAGTACTACAATAGTTATATTGTTAACGCCAGATAATTAGAGAGGTTTCTAGTTAATCACCGATCTTTTTCCGATGCTTTTAACAATAGAACGAAATACCGTTGGAATATCGTTGTAAAATCGCTAGAAAAATGCTTTAAAATCACTGTAGAGTTTGGATATCGCCCCTAACTGGAAATCTTTACAGTATGTTGATAACATGTACATAAAAATCAATTGATATTAATTAACGGTGTTTTTTTTGTATAAGATGAGAATGGTCCTCATTTAGTTCTTTCATTTAGTTCCTTATAGAATTAAAAACTCAATTATAAGTATATGAATATCTTTCATCTATTCAACACTTATTGTCTGAGCACTTTATTATGGGAATTAATCACACACAGATAATAGTAACCAAGCATATTGACAAAATTAGTTTAGTATTTAAAATTAGTATGTCATGTCAATCCAAGCTAGTATTATTGAATAGTAATCACAAAGGATTATTTTGGTGAGAACGCCTGGATGAATATGGTGGTAATCAAATAATAAGGGAATGGTCACTGTGTAAAGGCCCTGTCACACCATAACGTATCGCCTCAACGTATGCCAACGTATGCGAAATATCGAAAAATACGTTGGTGTACGTTGGTGTACGCTGATATAAGTTAGGGGTACGTTGGGGATACGTCGTTTACGTTAAGAGCACGCTGTGATACGCTGTGACAATTTGGAACACGTCGAGCCCGCGAAAAAATATTGAGCATGCTCAAAATTTCTTGACGTACTCAACGTGTGCTTAATACATTCTGCATAAGTTCCCGGTAAGTTTGTGGTACGTTAAATATTACGTTGACATACGCTGACATACGTTAGTGGTACGTTACTCGTACGTTACTCGTAAGTTGGTATACGTTGATGAACGTAGGCTGACGGGGAAACGTACAGCCAACGTAGTGATAACGAGTTGATAACGTATATGTGCCGTATGTCTAACGTATGCCTGACATGCCGGGCGATCGTGTAAGGCCCTGTCACGTATCCATAGCGTATCCATAGCGTAGTGAACGTATACATAGCGTATGACTAACGTATTGATAGCGTATCACTAACTTATAACATACTTATGACAGCGTATCACAGCGTATGCGAGCGTATGCGAGCGTATGACTAACGTATGCTTAACGTATACTTAACGTAGCGTAGCGTATTCGTAGCGTATGATGATGGGTTGATGTGTTCAGCACGACAGACCATGAAGAAGTGAGGATGAGATACTCAAGGGACCCATTTATATACTCAAACCCTCCATAAGTTCTCAAAACGCCGAATGCTCGCTAGCTGTACGGTACATACGCTAGCTGTACGGTAGCCCTGTCACACCATGGCGTATCGCCTGAACGTATGACAAAGTATGCGAAATATCGTAAAAATACGTTGGCGTACGTTGGTGTACGCTGATACAAGTTAGGGGTAAGTTGGGGATACGTCGTTTACGTTAAGAGCACGCTGTGATACGTTGTAAAAAATTTGGAACACGTCAAGCCCGCGAAACATTATTGAGCATGTTCAAAATTTCTCGACGTACTCAACGTGTGCTTAACTTACGTTCTGCATAAGTTCCCGATAGGTTCGTGGTACGTTAGACATACGTTTACAAACGCTGACATACGTTAGGCATACGTTGACATATGCTGACATACGTTAGAGGTACGTTACTCGTCGTAAGTTATAGGTTGGACCTATAGATTTACCCTTCTAGATATTTTAATAGTTATCATCTTGGCTGCGTTTACTTGAACTGGCAACACTTGTCCCGCCGTGTACGAAACTCAATTTCTGCAGCGGCATAAGTCACGTGTTCGTTGTACGTCGAGGATACGCTGAGGATACGTCGAATACGGCAGACATACGCTTCGAATACGTTAAGCATACGTTGGTATACACTCGCCGATCGCATACGCTGTGATACGCTGTCATAAGTTTGTTATAAGTTAGTGATACGCTATCAATACGTTAGTCATACGCTATGTATACGTTTAATACGCTATGGATACGCTATGGATACGTCCATTCCATCACCGATGTCGACTTTTCCTACGCAATTCGTTGGGAAGTTGGACGTTCTTGGACGTTCTTGGACTCTGACAATTTTCAAGCTATTTTTTGAATACGTCGGCATACGTTCAGGCCACGTTCAGGCCATACGCCATGGTGTGACAGGGCCTTAAGGGAATGTCAGAATGAATATTATTGATATTAATAACAAATTATATTATAAAATGGGTTCTAAATGTGACAAAGGGTGTGAGATAAAATCATAGGACTAGCTGCCGCGAAGAATTCCGGCACCTGCTCTCAATTTGTTAAGATGTTAATTTGTATGCAAACAGTTAGGGTTGAAAAGCAAAAATGCAATGATTCCACAAGTTGACGGGTACACATTACCATTACCATAGTGACACACACCCGTCAATTGTTAGCGTCTGAAGTGAAACAGGCTCTCGTCCCGGAGCTGACTGGTAACTGAGAAAATGTAGTACTATGATATGAAGTCACAAGTTAGTTAGCTGTTTCACTTCAGGCGCTAACAATTGACGGTGTGTGTCACCATGGTAATGTGTACCCGTCAACTTGTGGAATCATTGCATTTTTGCTATGATATGAAGTCACAAGTTAGTTAGCAAGGAACATGTTGAGAATGGTTTGAATAGGAATACACTATGGAATCTCTTTTTGGCGCACACAGACCAAAAACGAATGATAGTTATTTCTGACTTTTCTTGCTTGGTGAGATAGATGAAAAATGAAAGTGACAAACATAGATAGAGAAATGGATCAAGGTGAGTAGTTCATATGCCAGACGGGGTTCTAATAGAAAAACAACAACTGAACATGCTCATGGTTACATGTATGGAGTGGAAAGGTTACGGGGGTAAATCGTAAGACAATATAAACACATTGCCTCCAGACGCTAGAAATTAACGCACGGAAAATTGTTTTTGCGGATGCCTCGTGTCAATCGATATATTATACATTTCATTTATTTCATTAAGGACTGTCAACCCATGCTCAATTCATAAAACACATATCTCATTTAAATGCAGTAATAATCAGGATGGGGGAGAGGCAAGAGCGCCCAGCGAAGCACTCCCCCTTTCCCCCTGTTCCTGGCCATATAAGCCCGTTGTCTTGGAATCCCTTGCCAACACAATGAGAAACAATACGATAATAATGTCGAATCCGACTGGAATTGAGACTAGTCCTAATTTTTTCTTTTGTTAGGCAGACACCTGACCTAAAAATATTTGCGATCATTTTGGTACAGCGCTATATCTGCATGTAGCAATTGTGTATTTGATGCACATTGACCAAAACATTAATAATTTAAACATTTACCAATCCCCGATATCATTTTTTGAACGTGTCGTTCACTCATTATTTTGATCTCAAATCATTTGACTTTGAAAACCGAAAAACACTGCCCCACCATACTCCTGCGACTGGACGACCTTTGCCTAGGGGTGGGTGGGTGGGAAATTTTAGTGCGAAAGTTATTTGTATAAATAACCTCTCGTCATGGAGACACGAAATATAATGACCCAGATTATACCAGCGTGGCACCGCGAAAACATCAAAAGGGAGGGCCGTCAACATAAACTCCCAATCGGGCGTGGGATTGGCTAACGGAACCAAACCGGACCCGACCATTTATAGCGCGGGCGGTAAATTGGATTTTTTTTCTCGATGTGTCAATAATTTCTGATTAACATTATATACAGACACTAAGCATATTGTACATCAGTAAACAATTACACAGCAAAAAACAAGTTTAAACAAGTTGTTTAAAATTTTAAACAACCGCTGTTTACCCAGTGAACATGAACAACTGTTATTTAAAGTTTTAAACAATGAATGTTGTTTAAATTTTAAACATTTAGTTGTTTAAAATTGTAAGCAACCTTTTAAACAACCTACCTTTAAACAACTGATGTTTAAAAGTGGTTGTTAAAATATCAAGGGTTGTTTAATGGTGGTTGCTTAAAATCCAGGGTTGTTTAATGGCGGTAATTGTTTAAATAACCAGGGTTGTTTAATGGTGGTTGTTTTAAATTCCAGGGTTGTTTAATGATGGTTGTTTAAAATTCCAGGGTTGTTTAATGATGGTTGTTTAAAATTCCAGGGTTGCTCAAATGTGGTTGTTTGTTGAAATCAAATGCAGGTATTGGAATATGCTAGAGTTGATGGATACCTTCAGAGGTAAGTGTTTGGTATAAAAACTGTTGATACAATGTATACTCAAAACACTTTTATGTATCGTACATGGAACATTTTCCAATTATACCTGATAAGCTTATTATGCAGTTTATTCATAGTGCCGATTTTTTCACGGCTTTATATATTGCAACTGCTTGTAAAATTGTCCATGTACGATACATAAAAGTGTCTTGAGTATACATTGTATCACATCAACAGTTTTAGACCAAAAACTTACCTCTAAAGGTATCTATCAACTCTGGCATATTCCAGTTCCGGAACAACTCCGTCACATTACTCATCCGCCATGATGATGAACAAGCCCCTTATGACAAGGAAGGAAACCCCTCTGGCGTGAAATTTGATCTTTGTTAAACAATATTGTTTAAAATTTGAACTTTTTTAAACAATATTGTTTAAAAGTTGTTTGTACAGTATTTTGATGTATTAAACAGCGCGTGTTTAAAATGTGGGGACTGTGTAATAAACAACATTGTTCACAATTTAAACAACATTGTTCACAATTTAAACAACATTGTTCACAATTTAAACAACATTGTTCACAATTTAAACAACATCATTTTAAACAGCGTCAATTTACACAGCGTTTTTACTGTGTAAGTAGCACAATTTCACAACAATGGTAAATAAAGACATATTTTACCTTTTCAATTGACGAAACATGGGTAGAATGAGCAAGAAAATGAGGTTAGGGCTTTCAAATTATATAATTTGTTGGTTGATTAAGGTACATTTTCCTATCCCAGGTATCCGATGCAAACCGATAAGTTTTAGCTGAGATTCAAAGTTACAATTGTGGAGCATTTCGTACGGCTGACATATAACTTGGCGAAGCTATGAGGCAGGAGGTAGAAATTACTGAATGAACCCTCGTACATATTCTTCCATTTTGCATGTGGGTATAAATCCTTTTTAATATGAAAGAAATATATCGTTAAAGATGTCCATGTTTTGAAAATAAAATGATATGTAACACTGAGCTGAACCTTTTATTAAGCCAAGCGAATCTCGTTTTCTAAGTTTTCAAGTCCATTGAAAGTTGTAACGCGCCAATCGCAATTGCAAATAGATCAAAAGTGTTAGCGTATGTCATTTAATCAAATCAAAACACCATTACACACGACAATCTGTCCGCCAATGAATGAAAGAAGACCAAACTGTCTTTAAACAACATTGAAAGTTGTTCAGCTAATGTTGTTCAGCTCATCAAATACAATAAATACGTTTGTGATGATTATAAGTTACGTAAGCTATATTCATCGTTTGGATTTCAACGATTAACTCTAACCACCACCACTACCACCACTATCACATGCAACACAGTCAACAAAATGAAGTTGTTTTTGTTTCATACATTCTTCTTTTTCTTTATGCACACGTTGACCATTAAACTATAAAATGCGCAGTCAAAGACCTCAGAGTATTATGTATGCACGTATGTGTACGTTTAACCTGAGGCTGCGATGATATTTAATATCAAGAAGCCACAATTTACATTCAATTCGTAAGTGGCTTAGAATATTTAATAACTTCATTTGTATTCAATTCAAGTGTCAGTAACATTTCGGTTTCTATTTGCCGTATTTTCCCCGCCCATATCCCCGGGCGCATTTGGTAAAGTTATAAATATGGTTACACATAATATAATATATATATATGTTGACATTTAAAAAGTAACGGTTTAATATAAAAGACATATATCATTCAAAATGTCCATTTTTTGACAATACAATGATATGTAACACTGAGCTGAACCTTTTATTAAGCTGATTTATCCTACTCACCCACGCGAATCTCGTTTTCTAAGTTTTCAAGTCCATTGAAATTTGTAACGCGCCAATCGCAATTGCAAAAAAAGGTGTTAGCGTATGTCATTTAATCAAATCAAAACACTATTACACACGACAATCTGTCCGCCAATGAATGAAAGAAGACCAAACTGTCTGAACTTTGAAAGTTGTTCAACTCATCAAATGCAATAAATATGATTGTGATGACTATAAGTTACGTAAGCTATATTCATCATTTGGATTTCAACGACTAACTCTAACCACCACCACTACCACCACAAAAATGTCATTTTTATTGGTCATCAAATTTAATAAATGGCAGCATTTAAAGGCGAAGGTTAACTGTTGGATGAAACTTTATTGCACGCTAAATGTGTAACATTTCAGTCTACATTTTACATTTTGTAACAGGTGGGGACTTATTTCTTTTGACCTGTTTAGTATGGAGTAGCTATTTAATAGTCTACTAGCGATTTAGGTAAATGTCACGGTCATATCATTGCAAATATGCAAGGAGACTTTGATTCATCAATATGTGTTAGTATTCTTGCAGCTTGCTTTCAAATAACGAAGGGATATATGATCCAATCTTACAGCTTTCAGGAACTATTATACTGCTTTGCCTGTAAAATAAATGTGACTTTTAAATAACCCCTTTTTAGAACAGCATCTATTATTCAAACTGAAATGAATGCGATAATGAATAAATCATTTTCGGGAACTGTCTCCGAGTCTTACGGAGCACAATGAATACGTGGGTACCCATTTCAAGTAAATATTCACACGCAGGAAAGAAACAAATAGGTAGATTGATTTCCGCAAGCTAACCGTGTACAATTATGTATACAGAGATACGGTATATACCAACGTCTAGATTCCAGCGGATTTTGTCCACAGAAAATGTGAAAAAAAACACAAAGAAGTTTTATATATCCATACGAGGAAATTTAAAAGCAGGATACTAAATTCACACGTCCCCCACATAAAGGGTTCAACAAAACAAAGTATACCACTTTGTTTATGTCATTTTGAGTAACATTCAGTTTTGTTTGACCAAACAGGCGAGATAGGCATTTAGATGAATCTTGTAGGCATAATTTGATGCCAACTTTGCCCCCTAACAACAACGATAAACCATGATTAGCACCATTTAAAGAAAAAAATCCCTATTTTCAAAAGTCACATTTCCAATACACAGCACGAGAAAAAAAGGATCAATTAGGGTCTCTCTGTGTGTGTGTATAGCCAGGATTGACGTGGCTATCGATCGCACAGTGCAAATGCGTTGGGTCGTACGACATTGTGTGTGTTAACAATTTGTCTTTTTTTCTCGTGCTGTGTATTACAATAAAACTGCTGCTACACTAAACATAAAAGAGTTTTAATTCTTGCCGGGACATGCCATCTGTATGCTTGTTCGATTTTTTATTCGTTGGGCTATATGTACGGGCCTATTGTTATGCTCTTCCATGCTTTAACGGAGCGAAACTTGCGTGGCCTTTTTCACATTTGCCCTGTACATGCTTAGTGTTCGTATGGGGCTCTGGTGTATGTGGTAGGTAGTAAAATTGGAGCTTTGATTAATACCGACCCTGAATAGCAATAGATACAAATTGTGAAGCCAGAAGCTCGGTGACACCATGACACGGCTTTGTTAATCATAACGCTCACAGGCTAACAGGCTAGTTTGATAGTTTATTTAAATTATATAGTTTGTTTTAGCTGATGAGACTAATTAATCGTTTGTTGGTGTGGTGGTGGTGGTGGTGGTGGTCGCGACGATATTTTGGGTCACTTTTCGGCGCGGGGAAAAAAATCGGAAAAAGGGGCCGGCAGGGTTAGTGTTAATGATATTTTGGGTTTCATGTTTGAACATGTGTGTATATCAAGGGGTATACAATACTTTACCTAAAAAAATGTCCACCCCTCTCTCTGTCAGGAATCTTGTTGTAGAATGTTGCTTGACTCTTCACAGATTTTCAAAAGTCCGGCCGGCCATAAGCATCTTTACCAAGCCTTTTGATGGAGTCAAGTCAAGTCAATATTACGAGATAAGTTGAGCCACCTGCAAATTGAGTGTCAAACCGAATCACAATTCCAAATTGCTAGTCAAGCATTGGGTTTTGGATTGAGTCATTTGACAGAGTTGTTGATGAAACCATTGTATAAGTACGATCACGAATGAATCTTACACTACTGACTTGAACGCCACACATCAGTCTACGGCATTGGCAAACCTACCAAATAAAGTGCCTGCAGTACCTGAAGAGCATTATAGGATGACTGTCTACAATAAGACTCCTTTGAATCCAAGACTGGCAAAGCAAAGGGCAAATTCTATTAACATAATTTATTGGATTATCACTATCCAACTGTTTATTATTGTAGTAAAACATGGATACTGATGCTCTGCACCCCAAGTGTGATTGATGGTGGCCTAAGGCTAATGTCAGAGATTGTTCCAGATTTTGCAAATCCAAGTCAAATCACAAGTCATTTGATTCTGTGTTACGATGACATTTGTAAACAGCCTAGGGCCTAAATCTAGTAACCTATGACTTATTGTTACTGAATCATGGTAACGGTGACTAGTAGAATTTTCCACTGATTTCGCGCGTCAATTACAACCCGACATTTCATGCACCGCTATTTGCGCGGATACTGACAGAAGACATTTGGTTGCCAATAAATCAACAGCTTAGTTCTGCTAAGGTCAGCTATAGTCTACCCTGAGTGAGGTCACCCTGGATGAGGTTACTCAGGGTAGAATATCATATGGTTGAGGACTTGGGCAATATCACTCAGGGCGATTTCTCTCAATACCCTTATATTAATAAAGCCCATAACTTACGGTCATGAAATTCTAACACCTGTCAACTAAACAAACTGTAACTTGAAAACTGTAAATCAGTTTCTTACTTTACACCAACTATTATGTTTTATTGTACGGGTAGCAGAACTAACAATGGACTCTTTTTGTGCATCTTGTAATATCAAATTTGGTTCAGTCGAAGTGAAATTGAATCCTTGCAGAATATTGACCTGAAGATTCTCTTATTTCGTAATAAATTCACATTCTGTATTAGTTAACATACAGAGCTAAAATAGAGCTATACAAACTTGAATATTGGTTGCATTTGAGATTGCAGATGTTGTCTACGTAATATGTAGACAAAATGTCGCCTGGCATCACATACCTGACCATAATGAAGTGGTGCTTAAAAACTGTTTTACGGCAGATGACCACAGATCATGTAGGGGCGGAGGGACTGAGAGACATATTGATATCATTAACCTCAGGATAACAAGGTTACGGTCCAGTTATTGAACAAGTAAACAACTGCTGTGAAGCGGATGTCTAGAAGTGTTTTCTCTTTCACTCGACCTGGAGAATGCAATTAACTAATTTCCTTATACAGAGCACCTTAGGGACATAAACGTGTGTGTGATTAATATCTTGACGATCAAGTGCCTATACGACCATTCTAAGTTTAACCCAGAACGTCTTCAACATCTTACTAATAATAATAAACCAGAACGGACAATACGACGCATAACCGTTTGACAGACAGATCTCCATATGTAAAGGTATTGTCAAATTATATTGAGATACTTATCACTGAAGGCATACTATAGTCACTATCATAATACTATGGACGATGCATGCATGCTCGTGACAATTTCACGATTGACCAATCAGGTTACGCGGTCATTTTTTCGAAAGCGTCCGGTACGCACTTTCAGGTTTACGCACATACGCTCGTACGCGTGCACGCACACCGGCACACATTGTTGGAATTATGTCCATATCATTATGACGCTGACTACACGTATGTCTACGTTGGTCAACGTTGTCCTAAATGGCCCTTGAACATGTTGAATAACCTAAATCTGAGACCAAAGAACAACTTATCAAAGTCTGAGCTGCTACTACACCTTTTGTTAGATAATTTGGATGATTGTTACCTTCGTGATGCAGTTGCCGTGTTGCATAGCCAGACGATCAGAGTTTAAAAAAACAGACCCTTATGTTATATTTCGAATAATGAACCTTCAGAAAAAAGGGGGACATATTCGATAGTAGCCATGGGCAATCAACCATTTCAAGTTGTTAATTGCATACGTAAAAATAATTGGTAAAAGGCAAATAAATAATAAAATGATTGAAGATAGTTATTTTGATGAAATATAATTGTAGACCGTTTGACAATTGACCTAAAATCTCATTATCCAAATTTGTGTCTATTTTAAGCATCGGCCTTGATCAATCACTAATTAGAATATTTCCGTTGATATTGATTCATACTTCATTGAAAGGGATTCTCTAATCACTTAGCAATGTAGGGCGATGTGCCTTTTGAAGTTATCCATGCGAATACATTTGATGCTTGACTTGTAATGAAGAAATATTCCATTCGGGTGTGAATCGGTTTGCAAAGCAGCATTTATTCATAACAATGAGCTCAAGCTTCTACCACCCTGTGCCCACTCCGGTACCTTTATGGGTTTTACCATTGGCAGTTTGCTGGAGTATGCGGGAACAATAAAGTGACTACCAAATGTGCTCGATTCTCTGATTATTCATTATTGAGGTCATTCCAGTTGAGAAAACTCGAAAGAAAATATCCTCGACTTAATTCATGAGCTAAATAAATTATACTGCCTGGTTTTATCAACGGGGAAAACTAACTCCACTGATTGTATTCACGTTTAGATTTTTAACATCCTTAAAAGCTACGTGTGGAGATATTCGTAATAGGTTTACCCGCAAGCTCAAAAAGTAGGCAACATTTTCATATTCACGAATTGTTGATATTCACAATTAAACATGCTCCACAGTCATGTCAGTAGCTTTACTTATAAAACATGACATTTTATGCCCTTATTATCAGTTCGCGGATATAAGCTGCAAACAAAGTGTTATCATTATTATCCGATAAAACATCGCCTTAAGATGTATCTAACATTTCATGACAGGAAATTGACATCAACAAATCCTTGCCAATCATCAGCAATAGTGAAAAAGCGTTGTCAGGTAATGAAGTCGCTATAACACACAATCATTCAATATGAGGTTGCAAACGAATAGTTTGGAGAGACATCACTAGATCTGTGTACAGACAGTGACTTACCATCAAGGGTAGTAACATGGTGAAGACTTAATCCTACCAGTGATGCTTGCCACATTGTAGCTCACCAGAAATTTTGCATGCACGGATGTTGGTAAATATAACAGTGTAGCACAATAGTTTCCAATTGTTTTTTGTGTGTTTTAGTTGTCACATGTTGCTTACAGATGTTGGTAAATATAACAGTGTAGCACACTAGTTTCCAATTTTTTTAATACTTTTTTTGAGTTGTCACATGTTGCTTACATATGTTGGTAAATATAACAGTGAAGCACAATAGTTTCCAATTGTTTTTGTGTTTTTTTAGTTGTCACATGTTGCTTACAGATGTTGGTAAATATAACAGTGTAGCACACTAGTTTCCAATTTTTGTTTAAATTTTGTTTAAGTTGTCACATGTTGCTTACAGATGTTGGTAAATATAACAGTGAAGCACAATAGTTTCCAATTGTTTTATTTTTGTGTTTTTTAGTTGTCACATGTTGCTTACAGGCATACTTGTCTACCCAGCCACTACCAGCAAGTACCAACTGACCAAGAACAAATCCTCATAAGGCGACGAAAAACAACAACCATGTTCTACGGGCAAACGGACGTCTAAGGTTGGGCGGCTGGGCAGTTTTTGTCTTACTTTTTTACTACCAGGCTTTCAACTTTTGAGAATAGCCGCCGATCAATAACTTGAGAGCGGTGGTGGGGTTTAGGGGGGGGGGGGGGGGGGGGGTGCCGCCTAGTCAAAAACATACATAGTTGATGTAGAATTCTATTCCCGAAATGTGTAAAAGACCGTTATATCCAATTGACCAGAAAAGGCCGGTTAGTTGAGTTAGCAAAATATTTGGCATAAGGCTAAAGAAATATGATACCAAGTTTCCCGTTTCATATTTTTATCAGAGTGGGTAGGTGTCTATTTCATTATTCATTATTCATTATTCATTATTTCACTCAATTTCATTATTGCATCTGTAAGGGGTGTTAACTACCTATTGATTCGTACAATTTGAAAAAGCATTTGTAGATGTGTTATTGAAAATGTCAACAAATCTGTCTGAAATATTGCAACGTCAATTACATCTGAAATCTGAGTAGGTAATGCAAACAATTTCATTATTAACCATATACCATAACACTGCCATTAAAATCCCTTAAAATCAACAGGAAGATATGTCTTGTATTTTGAGCCACTAAAAGTTTTGATTTTTATTCAAAAGTGTCAGAAAATGTAATTTTTGCACAAAATAATGAAAGTTTTGGTAAAACTGAAAAGTTGGGTCGGTAGGGAAACGGGAAACTGGAACTTTCATTATATTAGCCTAACAGAACATCTAGTAAGGCAATGGCTTAGACAGTTACTCGCTACCATTATGTATATATGCAGCAGCGGTTTCTGAAATATGCAGAAGTGTGAATACTGGTTATATTCTATTAATGTATTCTGGTGATCATCTGGATCATATCCAACAACACGTTAACGGCTGGCAATTACTGAGAGCGGCGACTTCAAACTAAAGACGGTAAAGAGAGGTATGACTATCGAAGGCATTTCTTTTAAAGCTTTCTTATGATTGGGTGAAGTAACGGTTACTCAAATATTACTATAATAGTCTTATCGTAAAAGTGTAGCTTAGAATTAGAGTTCATTATTAAGCCCAGAGTAGTGAATTGGAAGCTTCGCTTTATCATTTTCATACAGACGTATATTTATGCTGAATATTCTTTATATTACTACATAACGTCCATTAGACAAAGTGTATACCTGTTTTCCCCAATCGTTCTCAGCGTAGGCATACACTCCGCCATGTGAACTCCCTGAAATACGTTGTTCACAACCACCTCAACTTTGTCGAAAAAGGTACTGTCAAAATATACCTGGTAAAATGCCTCGAAAGCTGTAAAACATAATTATAGTAAACATAGACAATAATTCAAGGTTAGACTATCTTTTGAATGATGAAAAGCTTATCTTATTGGATTATCTGGAGACATTCAAACGTTGAACTTCATTTTGTTATAAAATTTGGTGCTATTTCAGATTCTGTCAAATCAAAAGTTCAAATTTCGAGAAAAGACACAATATAGTATCCCTAGAGCAGATTTTAGTTAATTTTTTTAGCCCAATGTGGCTACTTGAAGGGGTTAAAATTTAACATGAGGTAAGACTGTGTAGACTGCCTTTTAGCTATGCAAGATCCCGACATGTGGTCAAGGGTGTCCAAGCTTCATAGCCTGTCAACCTGTCAAAAATATATCGCAAAATATGCAGGTAACTGGAACGTTATGATCAAAATGTCCCATTTAAAAATAGTACGTGTTCCATGTTGTGATAAACTCCAGTTGGCGCTGCCTTTACCTTATTCATGATGTACCAGTTCACGGATTGGCCATCTTCCAGAAAATAAAGTATACGGCTAGTGGTTCGAACCCGGGTTAGAAAATACACATACCTTCAGGTATTTCGCTCCAGCTGAAATATTATACCAAGGGTAAACGATACATTTTACTGATCAGGCAATTTGACCAACGGAAATAAAACCTTTTCGGCTGTTTCCTAGCTGTATTGGACGACACTTATATAACAAATCAAGTTTTTAAATGCATTGGATTTTGAAGGTTTCATTTAGAGTACTGACGCCTTGGATGCTATTGTGGGGATTAGGGGAGAATGATTGACAGGATCTTAATTGGTCCAGAATTACTTTACTATGTCATATAATTATGATCGCACCCTGGTCTTGTAGGTCATATAAGATTAAGCGAATATCTTTTTAGTGCACACTAAGTGAAAAGGAAAGGTAGTTATTTCTGATTTTTCTTGCGTGGTGAGATATTTAAAAATAAAAGTGACATATCTAGGTAGAGAAATGGATAATGGTCAGTAGTTCATATTCCAGACGGGGTTCTAATAGAAAAAAAGGTTACGGGGGTAAAGACACATACAAAAGTCAAATCAACATAAATAGAGAAACTAAGCACATTGTATAACAAATTAAAGGTGTATGTTCCGATCACTTTGGTGGGGCTATGATTTTTTTTTCACATCAAGATATTTTGATATCAGAAGAATCCCCATATTTTTCTCATTATGTCTGTAAAATCTTAGGGGCCAGAAATAGGCATAAATGTGGTGAATTACTGCCAAAGGAGGTTAACCAACAACCAGTTTGTGTAAGACTCAACGGGCATTGTTTTTTTGACCTGGTGCTTCTAAAAATAGAACCATTGGAGTTATGCAACTCAAATTTTGGAATGTGACAATTTAAAGGATGACCTTTCATGTCAAATAGAAAACATGAAGTTGAAAATAGGGTCAGCAATCGGAACATCTACCTTTATATCGCACTGAAATAATTTACGTATCAATCTTTTAACAAATCAAAACACATTTTCACAACAATGGTGAATAAAGACGTACTCTACCTTTTCCAAACCAAAGTGAGAAGAGCGTTGATAAAGGTACATTTGCCTGTCCCTGGTATCCCATGCAAACCGGTAAGTTTTAGCTGAGATTCAAAGCTATTAGGTAGGGGGTAGAACGTACTAAATGAACTCTCGTACATATTCTTCAATTTGACCGTACACGTGGTAATAAATACATAGTGCTAGGGCTATTTCAATGTCTATGTTTTGGCAATAACATGATGTAACGCTGGGCTGAACGTGATATTAAGCTGTTTTTCCTAATTACCCAAGCGAATCTCGTTTTCCATGTTTTCAAAGCCAACAGGTTGCAAGTCTATTGATTGTTGCGCAAATCGCAATTGCAAATTGATTAAAAAAGTGTTAACGTTTGTCATTTAATCCAATCAAAACACCGATTACACTTGATAATCTGTGAATGAAATAAAAGAATGAAAACAAAACCGTCTTTATCCAACATTGAAAGCTATTCAGCTCTAGTAAAGTTCAATACACACGTTTTTGATGACTATTGGGTAACTTATATTCATTGTTTGGATATCAGCAATTGACTTTTACCATCACACCACTACCATCACTGCCTTACTAACACAGTCTACAACATTAAGGTGTTTTTGTTTCATATATTCTCCTTTTCCTAGTGCATATTTTGACAATTAAACTAGAAAATACGCAGTCAAAAACCTCATTATATTAAATGTGCGCGTATGTGTACATTTAACCTGAGGCTGTGATGAAATATGATATAAAAAAAACCAACATTTACATTCAATTTGTAAGTGGCTTGGAATATTTCATGACTTGATTTGGATTCAATACAAGTGTCAGTAACATGTCGTTTCTCATTTGCCGTATTTCTCACGCACATATCCCTGAGCGCATTTGGTCAAGTTATAAATATGGTTAGTTATCTGTTGACATTTAAGCAACGGACGTGCCGGTGACATCCAATTTGGAATAGATATATCAATGAGATACTTCCAGAAGGCACCTCTTGATCAACATCTGAAATCTCATGACCTAACACTAAAGGGATATTAAGCTATCAGGCAACAGTAGCTATAAAAACCCAAAATGAGCAGAAGTCGAAGTTACCAGTATGATGAAGCTACCAGTGTGGTAGTGAAACATCATTGATCCCAGTGAGTAACATATTTTACTTCTTATCTTTGGTTTGCAAATCGAGCCAATATATTATTGTGATCCTCCCGTTTCTTTCCTTCTTCTTACAAATGTTCCTTTAAAATGCTTCTTCTCCTACAGTTGCCATGCTACAATCGCCACAATCGCTCTACGGGGTGTTCAGCGATAAAAATGGGCATGTTCAATAGGGTCCCGAGGTTTCATTGAAAAAGTTAAGAAAGACATGGTCCGATTTGGACCGGACTTGTTTCATCTTGTTTGATTTGATGAGCCAAGAAAATAAGTCAATCATTACAACAAGATCAACGGTCATTGAGGACTACGGGGTCACTAGAGGTCAAATTGTGAATTGTTGACCATTTTTTAATATTAAAGTGCGACTTTTCGGAGAGGAATTGACTGATGATCATCACAATTGGTCAAAAGATTTCTTAGGACCATGTTCATATAAGGTTTACATCGATTAAAAGTGGCTTGTCATGTGGGTCACAAGGGGGTCATTGAACTTTACGGAGGTTAAAGTTAAGACATGCTCCGATTTGGACCGGACTTATTTCATCTGGCTTAGTTTGATGAGCCAAGAAAATAAATAAATCGTTACACCAGGTCAAAGTCAATGAGGGGTCACTTTAGGTCAAATTGGGAATTTTCGCCGATCTTAATTAAAATGCTACTTGTCTGAGAGGAATTGACTGATGACCTTCACAATTGGTCAATAGATTCCTTAGGACCATGTTCGTATAGGGTCTACAGCGATTAAAGGTGACAGGTCATTTGAGGTTATCAGGGGTCATTGACCTTTACAGGGGTAAAATTGAAAACATGCTGCGATTTGGACCGGACTTGTTTCATCCTGTGCGCAATCTGACGATTCAAGAAAATGAATACAGAGGTAGAATGTAAGGAAGAAAATCTATACAGAGGTAAAATTGTAAGGCATGCTCCGCTTTTGATCGTATGTCTTTTGATAAGACTAGAAAAATAAATTAATCATGACCTTGCTGTCAAAGGTTAGGAAGAGGTCACCTTTGGTAATTTACCTATAATATAGGTATATTATAAGACTGTTAAAATGGAACACATGGTCGGATTTTGATGAGCCAAGAAAAAAAGGCAATTGTGTTCTTGGGGTCACTCTATCGGTCAATGACCTATAAAGGGGTAAAATGTTTTTAAAAAATTCTCTGATTTAGGAAGCCAGTATATGTGCTTCTTGAAGCACAATTAGATCTAGTTTTGCATGAATGTAACCAAAAGGATGGATATTTTCTCTTGTTTCCCGTGGATCAATATTTCACCTGGAACCAAACATCTGATATTCTTTTTATTTCAATCAAATTCAGGGGAGTAATATAGTATTCCACCATTACATCATTATAATGCCATACAATCCTCTTGCAGATTGCAGAACGGTAAATAAGTTCCCTAGATGTTTACATGTAAAATGGGGGTTACAAGACGTCAATTGTTCTTAATATTTATCGTGTGTCCGACCTTTGAAATGTGTATATTACGGTAACATTGAATGTTCCGAGAAATAAGCAATTTGAAAACTGGTATAGCGCCCTTTTTCCTTATAACACATATTAGAGATGTTAACAGAATATGTACAATTATTATCCCCTCAACAATTTTAAAAATGAAATAAACTATTCCTTGTTGCCCTTCGATACTGGGGAGTATTTCCATCTATAATCAGGAGTGGATTCCTATTTCATTCATCTGGGGCAATACGTTCCTTCTCTAACTATGATCAGGTTTAGGCCACCGGATTAGGTGACTATGACTCAGATGGGCAAGGACTTAAATCGTTTACCGGCAAAACATTAGTCACGAGATATCTGGTTGTGTATTGTGAGCGTTTGGTTACGAGCTTTCCATGCTATTCAATGCATTTATTGAGCCTTATGGTACTCACTCTAAAAACGATATCTACCACTTCTATCAGCACCTTATAATACAAAATATATCATTACGCAATTCCGTTTTAGTGAATGTTAATAATATGATATCAGCTGGTGTTCTTGTCAAATAAGTGACCGTATTGTGTAATATTGATGACGTTAACACTGCCAAGCCTGATTTATTTAATTGATATGCTTTCAATCATGCATATTAGTCGAAGCATGGCGTTAGAACCAAGGTATAAATATACAGGGTGCATCAACAAAATTAGGACTCTGTTTCATGGCGTTGTTATTCTTGTTATAATCATTGGACCATGACCAATTTTGTCTGAATGTAAACCCAATTAATTATTATGATATCCTGAAAATATGAGATAAATCCGATGGTGAAGTTAAAAGTTTGAATTTCTTAACACAACAACATTTTTCAAAAGTAATATATAGGGCTTCAAGTGTCAGCGGTGGAAATGGTAGCAAGCACGCTGAAATAAATCAGATAAATAGTGTAGGAGGAGATGATTTATTACCCTGGATAGAGCATCAAAGCCGTCGTCAAGAAAGTTGGATAACATACAAGGAACGGAACCGTAATGAGGTGAAACGTAATAGTGTATCCGTAAACGGTTTCTCTTTAAAACTTAAAGCTGGCAATAAAGCAAATGCCTATATGGAAAAGGAAATCCAAGGATTAGTTAATATTGTGAATCAATTAATTATGAAGCTGAACAAAATGCTGTTGAATATTAAGATTTGCTCATATTCTCCAAAGTGGTCCCTCTTGGTTTTTTCTTTGACAGAGAAACATAGATGTAAGAAACAATAGAGGGGAAACACTTACATCTACCCACGGTTTTATCGTCATATGTAATCTTCAGCATTGTTTATTTTTAAATAGTTAGAGGAGGTGATATATCATTTCCCGCCAGAATGATATATATTACGGGAACTGTACTATATCAGTATGGCAACAGGTTGAGATGTAACGAGCTGTTATAGGAACTGCTTAAGCTAATTATAACGAAACATTGAAGCATGATTTCCACACGTCAGTGTTTATTCACACACACTATCAATACTCAATTATGTATGATTACTCATCCTTAACTAGCCTGATGTTATACATCGCATTTAAATGACGTACCTTTTGGTTCGTGTGTCGTTAAAATGAAATCATAAACACTTGGAAGCTTGTAATTTAGCTTCATCGAATCATGGTTCGGTTTAGGTCACCTAACTAACAATCAAAATCAAAATGTTATTACTTTTATTAACTGTTTAGTGATTCAGTATTCATGTACTCACTGTGTTTTCAACTATTTAAAGGTAGATGACCCGATCACATTTTCGTAACACAGAATTATTTCAAACATACGGAGATTTTCATATCATATGAAAGCTCGTATTTTTCTCATCATCATACTGAAATTTGACGGCCTAAATAGGTATAAATACGGAGAAATCGATGAAATAACGTCGAATTACCGCGAATGGTGGTAACCACCGATATAGTTTGTGTACTACTCAATGGGTACAGTTCACAGCATCTTGTGCGTCTAAAATAAGGACCATTAGAGCTATGCAACTCAAACTTTGGAACACGACTTTTTTAAGGATGACCTTTCATGTAGAATAGAAAACTTCAAGTTGAAAATCGGAATGTGATCGGGTCATCTACCTTTAATATGTTAGATTGGTAAAATTGGGAATAAACACCTCAAGGTATAATCGATCAGCAACCATTAACGCATCTTCTTAAATTGTATTAATTTATAATTAAATTGCCTGTGTAAAGTGACAGGAAATCCTACTTTTATTTTATATGGTGAATAAATTCATAATATAACAGGAAAGTGTGATGAAAAATGGTGTCGAATTAGTAATGTTACAGATGGTAATAGATATTCTCAAAAGTCTTCCCTCTTGTACAATCTTTCTTTGGCAGTGGAACATAGATGGAAGAAACAATAGACTAGGGAAAACACATACTTAAATCTATACCCACGGTTTGAACATGGTAAAGTAAATAGGTTGAGAAGGTGTTATCTCCTTTTCTGCCAGAATAATATACGTCACTCTTTTGGAAATTGTACTGTGTCAGTATGGCAACAGGTTGAGAATGCAACGCCCTGATATTGTTATAGGAACCGCACTAGCTGATTATAACGAAATATCCAGGTCTGAATTTCACACATCAGAAAGTTTTCACACAATCGCAATGCTCAATTATGTATGATTGCCATCAGCGTATCTAGACTGGGCTTCTACAAAACAAACATCATATAAATCTGCTATGTACACTCTCAGAAATAAAATGGCTTAATTTAGAACCTTTTTGTCCTCTATATGTAACCCTTAAGCATAGAACCTAAACAAATTTAAATTGAGGAACGCAAAAGGAATCAAATATGGTTCTTTTTTTTACCCTAATATGGCTATTTATGAATCAAATAATGTTTCTTTATGAACCAAATATGGTTCTTTATAAACCAAATATGGTTATTTATGAACAAAATATGGTTCTTTATAAACAAAATATGGTTCTTTATGACCCTATTATAACTATTTTTAGTTCGATGGACAACTATTGGGTTTTAGAACACCTTTAGAACGGGTTTTGTTTGAGAGTGTATAATATTCAATATTATATTTATCCTTGATGTAAGACAGCAAGGAATTAGCTAGCACAAATCCTCTATTGACGGATTAAAGGATTATACAGCTTCATTCCGTATTGGCTATTTACACAAGTCTAACAAATAAATGTCTTACAAAAAGTGTATACCCAATAGTAATAGAGATATTTATCTTTTGATCACGTCTCAAGGGTCATATACCAAATTCAAAATTGAATGTCCTGTCTTTTGGTTCGTGTGTCGTTAGAATTGAATCATTGACCCTTCGAAGCTTGTACTAACCCAATATTTGCTAAGAGATGGCTTGGTTATTTTAGCTTCATAGTTCGATTTATGTCATACAAGTGACGATCAAAACGTTATTACTTTTGAACTTTTTAATGTCTCAGTATTGATGTACTCTCCGTTTTTTAAGGTAGATTGAAACAAATATGGAAATATGCATCTCGAGGAACTATCAATCAACAAGCATTAATGCATCGTCTTTAATTTAGCTTGAAACATTGAAACATTTATATCATAATACTGCGTTTAAATGCAGTATTCAGAAATGAATTAATAATGTTACAGTGTTTCATATCTAGGCGAAATTACAAACCCATGTCGATGTATTAGTTACATTTATATTCAAGATTCAATGCTACTGTTATACGATCTAAATTCAACAACATCGGGAGTAACCTGAAGCAACATGAAAGTGCGAGTTACAGGAGTGCACTAACCCATGTATTATTCTATGCCTTAAGCGTATCATTTTATCTGTTGTTTTCATAAAAACATACGTATTGGAGTAGAACATAGACTGTAAAATAATATGTACAGATATGAGTGCATAACGACAATATTTAATACCAGTATTTATTTCGGTAGAGTTAAGGCTCTAGGGCTCAGTAGATAAATGGCAAACCTTATTCCCACAAATCGTGATACACATTGAAGTATGATGGAAAACACATTTATTTAAGAAAGCCTACAATCATTGAACCTTTTAAATTTCATTTATTATGTTTTTATGAATAGTCTACTTTTAATATTTTATGACACCCTGTTTAGTATTAAGGTTGTTAATTCGGAATATTGTAACTGCAATGGCACATTTCACCATTTTCACGTGCTTAATATTGATGCAATACTGATTGTGCAATATGTATTCTGTGCATCACGATTTTTACATTCCCATTTTTACTTATGTATATTTCACAGTTATCCCTGTGGTCTGTTCTTGCTCTTCTTATTTAGACTTAACTGTGAAATATTAATACAGCATTTTATCTTGTTGTTATCGTTAGAGTATGTTTAAATATTGTATATCCATATATTGCACCCGTGCTTTACGCTTTTAATTTATCTTTGTAAAGCGCCTTGAGTTCTTTTTGATGTCATTGCGCTTTATAAGAAATGAATATTGTTAATTATTATTATTATTATTATTATTATGGAGAACAGATCCACTTGGACTATGACATGTATGAAGAATCAAAGAGCCACGTCGAGTATGCAACAATGTAGGGAGAAACCTCACACAACCTCCCATTCGCTTGGTCGCTTATTGGGACGTCGAGTAGTATCAATAAGACGAAGAAGAATAGTTTATTTTTTCGGCGCGGGCTATTTTCTAATTTCATTCTACCCGTAAATATGTACTTATTAGATTTGCAAGGAGTACTATTGAATTAAGTCCCTTGTGTTTAAGGCTAGAATTAAGAAATAGCATCTAAGGGTGCAAGCAATATCGGAGAGTAAATGCAACCTTGACTCCAAGGAAACTGTTTTGATTGTTATTACCTGAGGACATTCAAAAATATTCAGTCTAGGGAAATAACATGGAGCAATACGATTGGAATTTATTTGTTCCCTAGAATATTGCAATATCTTTACAAGTATATCATTTCAAAATCGTTGATGAGCTTGAAATACAAACCCCAAAATAGACACATTACATTCGTGAGTGCGGTATCTTTGTCGGTGTCATACATGTCAATTATATTAATTTCACAATTGTATTACGAATATTGCAGCCGTACAATAAGGGCAATGCCTAAAAGCATCGTCGTTATGTTACGGAATCCACACAAAATTAAGCGTTTTGAGAGATTATAACTTTTATGAATAGGGAAAACGCTTGGCTACCAACAGAAAGATTTTGCTTTTCAAAACCATGTTTACTTTTCAACGATTCGGGGGAAGTCATTGACGTGAATGGTGGATAGTATTGGCTAGTCATGCATGCATTCTTTTTTAAAATTTCAAATAAAGACCAGATAAAAAGAGAAGAGACTTTCTTTTAATTAATAAAGCCAATTGAAATTGATTTTAAAAAAGCACTAGAGACATTTGTAACAAAACAAATTTTGGGGAAATGTGACTGTGTTGGGAAAAGTAAAATGATATTGAAATGAAAACACTTTTTATAGGTAGCCAAGTGTTGACCCATTTTATAAACGTTTCAAATTTTCAAAAACTCTAATCGTGTGCGGAGTTATACAAACAAACGTGAACTAATTTTAGGGGGGACTTACTTTTTGTTACCCCTTTATATACGAGTATATACAACAATAGCTAAAGCGGGCATTACCTTTTACAATGTTATAAGTAACTTACCATGTTGGTTTATTATGTAGTATTATGTACTATATGAGAAGGATGGGTTTCCCAATCCGAGGGCACAAAAGCGACCAAACTAAGTATTTACAAATTCACACACAAACTATCATGTCTTGATTCCTCGCACTATTTTCTCTATTTCTGTCTACTTGCCTCATCTGAGATTAATTGTTCCTGTTGTAGTCCAATAGATCAGAGTTTGAAAGACTATGATCGTATGTTATATTAACAATAATGAATTGTTAGGAAAACAAGAACGGTACCGTAGTCGATAGTAGCCATTGACATTAGAACGATTCATTTGGTTAAAAGCACCTATCGCATAGAGAAAATAGTCAGTAAATTAAAATGAGATAATAAAATTATTTATATACAATTGAATTCCCTTTGGCTATAACCTAAAATATAATTAATCTAATTTGTGTCTGCCAAAGCATTGGCCTTGATTACCAATGGATCGAAGATTTCGGTTGATATTGATTAATATTTCATTGAAAGAGATTCACTAATCACTTTGCAATGTAGGGCGATGCGGCTTTTGAATGTGCCGATACTATAATAGTGAAATTAAATCAGGTTTCTCACACAGGGTGTGTCGAATTGCAAGTTGTTGTCCTTTTTCGTCTGGATACATTTAATGTTGGACTTACAATGGCGAAATATTCCCATTTTGGCGCGAATCGGGCTGCTAAGTAACAATTAATCAGCAGCTACCCACTAGCACCCTTCCAAAACGTTCGACCGAGTGCACATATAGGCGTAACTAACTCAAGAAGCAAGATACATGCCCTAACTGCAGCAGCGTCAATTGCTAGCGACGTAATTTTAAGAGCAAAATTGGAGAGTAAGATCGCTATAGTAACTAGCGAGGCAAAAATCCGTATAAAATATTATCGTCCCATTTCCCATATATCAGAGAAAAAACGAATGACATTAATGGGTTTTTCATAAAATCAAAACATCTGTCGTCAGTAACTACGTCACTCCCAGGATGAGACGATAATTTGAATAGTGATCCACGACAAGTTGGTCTTGCCAGTCGGTTAAAATCACACATTTTTCAGTCCGAAAATATCAACGTTGTTTACCATCCTTTCAAACATAAGGATCATTACATTTAAAACAGTTTTTGTTCGAGAGGCACATATTAATATTGCACTTGAAGGCATATTATGTGATCTTTTCCAGAGAGCGCCCTCTATTCATGATTGCATTTAGAAAGTAGATTTTCTTGCAGATTTACATTTCTGATCATAAATCGTATGTATACATTCCAAGTTACAGAGCGATACGATTCCTAATTACCTCAAAATCATGGTTTTAGAGTGAATTTAGAGTGAAAATATAAACTGTCGTGTTATCCCGACAGTTTATTGTCATTCTAAAACCATGATTTTGAAGTAATTAAGAATTGTATCGCCCTGTAAATTGGAATGTATGTACGATTTATGATCAGAAATGTAAATCTGCAAGAAAATCTACTTTCATTTTTTTTTCGCTGTTGAGGGCGTTCCCTGACTAGATAACATATTATACCTTTACATGCTTCATTTTCATGATAGAAACAGATCTTTCTAATTAAAAAGTTCACTGGCTTAACATTAGCATTACATATCCTCTACAGGTAAACCTCTGTTGCGTAATCGGCGAACACGGGTTTGATCCCCGTCATTCCCTAATGTGTTTTCTCTTTTCAAAACTTGGTTCAGTGAATTAACCGAAATCATGATTTTCAATCTCTAGGAACTATAAAGGCCTATTTATTTATTAGTATATTTGTTTATTTATTTATTTATTTAATTAATTTATTCATTTATTTATCCTATTTTATCTTTTCTTTCTCTTCTTTTTTAAAATTTTTATTTATTTATTAATTTATGTTGAAAACAAGCAGTTAAATTGATGATTATTTATACATAGAAACTGGAATTTTCATGCTCACAAACCCTTTTGGTGGAGGCAAGCATGAAATTGCCAGTTACTATGTATAAGTAATAATCAATTTAACTGCTTGTTTCAACATAATTCGCTCTTCCTAGGAATCGAGCACTTTTTATACGGCAGTGCATTATCTGATAATTTTATTATTTATAAATTTATGTATTTCTTTCTTCTTTTTCTTCTTATTTCTTAAAACTTTTATGTATCTATTTATTTATTTATTTTGTGACGCTTCTAGCGTAACTATAAGCATTACTGTTTCTAGCGTGTTTTAAGCTGAAAATGGTAGCGTAAATTTACGCCTATTTGCCTAAATTGCGTAAGTCGAGACGATATGAAGCACCAGTTAAACTTAGTCATCTAGGGTATTTATATTTCTAATTGCATATCATGCAAAAGGAAGATTATGATGATTATTTCTATACAAGTTTTAAACAAACAAAAACAGACGCGGCGAAAAAGAGGGCGAATTTAAATCGCCCAGGTCTGACCGCATGTAGTTTCAGCCTCCTGATTGGTTAAGAAAGTCGTGGGCTTCACGCTTGACGCGTGCCGGCACCACTCTGTCCACCATTAGGGAGGGGCAAATACATACACTTCCTCACATATGTGTAAATTAATTAATTAATTTTATTGAATAAGTTCATTATATTTATTTCAATAATTATTTGTATGCATGAATCAGTGTTGGATCAAGGAATCTATTGGACTCCTTTGGTCAATCATAACCTGACTAGATTAAAGACAAATAGTCAGATGTTGATACTTATTATAAGAAACTCACTGTGAAACAATTGGTATAATAAGGTTTTTTAATTCTATTCTTGGCATTTCTATCATTGGTTTGAGATATCCAAGTTATTTCGCAATAGTACAATAATTCGGAAAATGCGTGCACTCTGGTATTACGAATACACAAACTGTATCAAGAGAATATTGATATCGCTCGGGAAGCTGATTATGCATGGAGCGCGGGTTCGTGGGGGCGTCTAATGTTATTTACCTTTTTCTTTTCATGGTAAAAACTTAAGGCAAAAGTAGCTTTGAATGCCATGACTGAAATTAAATGAATACATTTACTGTTCTAACGCTTCAAGGCATCAACCCGTTATTACAATATTACGTTGAAACATTAGCAAAGTGTGATCCTCTGATTATTCATTATTGAGGTCATTCCAGTTGATAAAAACCACGGGGATATCCTCGAAAAAGGTTTATGATCTAAATTAATCATACTGCCTGGAGTTTTATCAACATGAAAAATGAATTCCACTGATTATTTTCACGTTTAAATTATTTAACAGTTTTAAAAAGTATTGTATGTAGATATTAGTAATCAATTTACCCGTAAGCTCAACAATTAGGCTAAATCATTTTCAACATACATTTTCACGAATTGTTGATATTCGTAATCAAACATGCGTTTTGAGTCCTTATAATAAGAGAGTTCACGGTTATAAAGTTAAGACAACACGATGTTATGTTTACCCAATAAAACATCGCCTTAAGATGCATCTAACATTTTATGACAGGAAATTGACATCCACCAAGCCTTATCAATCACCAATCAAGGTTACAGTTGGCAGGTAATAAAGTCGCTGTATTAGTATACACTTTCATTCAACGCCATTTTGTTAACGGGTTCATATCTTAAAGCTTGCAGCAAATAAATAAATCAGAGATGCCACCAAAGAAAACTGTTCAACACCAGAATGCAATCTTGAGTTGACGCTTTACAAGCAGCCACATTGATAACTAAAACAATCTTGTTAAATTGTACAATAATTCAATGATTTTATTATGTATAATAATATAATATTAAATCATTATAATTGAGCGGATCCAATTAAAGGAAAGGTATATTGGATCTACCCAATTATAATATAATTACCCAAGGTTTCTCTGAATACATTGTCCATGGGTGTAGTATTAAATATAGATATTTCTGTATGAGATTTAGATTATATGCGCGAACCATTGTACTCGAGGCGTAACAAGCTTTTAATGCCCCACTGTTCCTTATGTTTCTATTAAAAAAAACCACCAAGGCATTACTATAACAATGACATGATTAAGCAATTAACTATCTAACGCGTTACATTGGTATGAAAGCTGTCGAAAATGTATGTACTTCTTGTTCACGTTTTTTTGCATAACTGTGTTACTGATATTTATGGGGAATAATAATGTTTTTGTAGATTTTATACGAAAATCTGAAAGATATATGAAAGAAATTAGAACACATATGATCACCTTTAGCTTGCTGATGGGACACCTTTTGAACATTCAGTATTAATAGTGTATTGCCCATGATAATTCGCGTTCAAAAGTGCATAAGCCGAGTTATCATAAATACATTGAAGAATCGTTTAAATTGCAATCCCGCTGGGCATTGATAATGCTTCAAATGATAAAATTGATATGAAATGGGTAAAATATGTTAATATAGTCTCTCTTTGCTGGAAAATGTTAATGATCAAGCAAGTAAAATAGAGGAGAACCAGGTTAGCATTGGTACATTTGACCCGACACCCTTTCAAAGGATTTAGTAAAATGCGTTATCGTACGTATCTTATACACTAAACTAAAGGGTATTTGTTGATTGATATGTACTATACATCCATTTATCGTAAATAATGCTTATATTATTAGAAGTCGTCTGGGGTGGGGGGGGGGGGGGGGGGGTGCATTAATACGATCTGATCGTTTAAAAACTGCTTTATTCATGTATACGCTAGTGGGCGAAAACATCATATAACAATAAAAGAAAGTCATCGTGTATATACTGATTACACTGGATATATTGAAAAGAATGTGTATACGATTATTATAAGAAAATTGAATTGATCACTTGTGAATCTTTCATGCTGGGTACTTGTTTATAAAGCTTCAAGAAATATTATGAGACTGTAACAATAGCCAACATGGCTGCCAAATAGTTAAAATTACCTCCAAAATGGCCAAAATATGATATTCGATATAAGTCAATTAGCCCTAAGTTGCTTAAAGGTGGTAAATAGTGTTTTCTTGTGTGAATGACAAGTTGAGAGGCTAGAAAAAAACAAATTAAGACTTTGTATCAATTTCCAAGATGCCCGCTATAATAGATTCTTGGCTATTTATCAGCCAAAACACCTAAAGCTTAAATAGTGATTACCTAGAAATCAAGCAAGAGTCAAAGTGTGTTCAATGGTGTGTATTATAATATATTAAAACTACATAAAACATTATATGGAGCATTCATAGCTCCCTAATGATTGCAATATACACTAACAGCATAGACACTTAACCTGGTAGAATTGTTGAACTAATTACTATTAGTAAATTGGTGATTGTTAAAAGATAGGATATGAAAGTAACATGCATTTTTGAATTATTAGTAATGAAAATTATGAGAATGAAAATGGGATCGAATAAAAAGAGCTTTTAGTTTTGTAAATAACGACTAAAAGTATGTCCCTCTACGTTTAATGTTGTGCATCAGCATAATAGTTTAGTAACTTACAATTGAATGGGTGAAACCCTTTTTTATGTATGTGTGAGATGTAGGCAAACCCACGCGTCACCAATATCATTTATAGTGCACCTATTGCGTAATTACGCGCCAACACTTCTCTGTACCAAATCACTGTGTAGGAACTCGCCAATCTGATTTTAAGTTAGGCTGCTACTCTACCCTAAGGTGTATACGATACGTGATAACAGGTTTTTGGCTCTGGTTGAGGTTTCAAACTGTGCCGACATTTTTGCAAAATATATAGTGGGTTATTATACTGAAAATTATCTGATATCAAATTCCATGCACAATTTGTAAAATACCGTTATATCAATTTAATATGACAAGAAATGAACTAATAGTTGAGTTAGCAAACTTTTTTGCATATCACAACAGTAAGGAAATGGCTTAGACGATTAATCACTATTTATATATTCAGCAACTATTTCTGAAATATTCACAAGAGGAAGTACTGGCTATATTTCATTTATGTAGTCTGGTGAATGGTGATCCTCTTGAACAATTCCCACAACACATTAACAGCTGGCAATTACTGAAAGCGGCGGCATCAAACAAACACTTGATTGCTGTGGGAAATCCCGGAAATGTGGTCCTGTTTAAGCTCAATCAAACCATCGATGATGCTTTCAAAATGTTTACAATGGATAGTCGATTCCGCATACATTAATATAACTGTCATTTAAGCAAATAACTAATTATTTATAAAAACGTCTACTGTTCGTAAAGAATATAATTAATAGATATACTGAAAAACTTATATACACAAGCAATTAACGATCATCCTATTGTAGGGAGGACGATCAACGTACAACATGATCTTCTGCTAAGTGTTCATAGGTTCATGCTAGTCTACGCTAGCGGGCGACACGGGTACTGTGGCCTCTTTGTAATTGTAAGAGTAAAACACAGCTGTTGTATTTTCGTTTTCGAATATCAATAGTCCTTGATTGTCAAATGATTAGAGGACCGATTTGCAAAATAAATAGAGAGCAAAACAGGATATGCAATGCCATATATCTGCTAAATTATTTCGTTGCCGCAAAGCCTTTAATGCATGCACCTAATTTACACTTAGTCTAATTTGTCAACTCCAGGATTCACCTCTTCCCACTCTTCACGCATGCTAGTGCCTCTTACCAATCAGAAATGCTTTGTACTAAGTTGAACACTACCCTATGGTTGTAGAACGCCAATCGGCATGATCATAGGCATATCTCAGTGCCAATTACTTTAAATCTAGGCCAGCAAACAGATAGTCCCTGAGGCAAAACTAATAGGATGGATCCGAAAACAATTCAATTATATCCAGTACTGATTAGAATTTATAGTAAACAATTCACCGGTGAATTCAAATACAAAATACAAGAACACATAATAACCACTTATTATGAGTAATTCTACAAATCTGGACACTCACCAATACATGATTGTAGATTATTTAAGCCCCATGGCCTGCATGTTTGTAGTTAGGATGATTTGTATGAAATTATATACGTATATTTGACGTGATCAAGCAACATGATTATATTGAACTTGCTAAGTGTCATGTTTGTACGATACCCCACTGTAAATGGACACTACATTCTTAACATATGGGGTATTACACGCGCTAAGATAACAAAATGGACCCGTGACAGCTTTGTATTATGGCACGCCGTTTGGGTCAAAATTAACATTGTTTTTGTATCAATTTGTGTTTTACATAGTTTTTTTTGTACATCAATTTGTGTTTTACATGTGGATTTTTTTAATATCAATTTGTGTTTTATACATGTTGGTTTTTTTGTATATCAATTTGTGTTTATATGTATCGTTTTTTGTACATTAATATGTGTTTTATCTATTTTTTATATATCAATTTGTGTTTATATGTGTTGTTTTGTATAGCAATTTGTGTTTTTACGTGTCGTTTTTTGTATATCAATTTGTGTTTTTACTAATAATCACACATGTTTCAGACAAAACTTAATGCCAATGTTGTACAATCCATCAATTGTCTTGGGTAGATATAAACATATTTCGCCTGGTATTACATACTTGAACTCGTAAAGTGTTGCTTTGAATAAAATAACCTACCGTAGATAACCACTGCTAATTTAGGGGCGGGAGGAGATGTCGATGTCATTTTGAGTTCGGTATGACGATGAAACGATCCAGGTAAACAATTAAAGGACTAACTGCCCAAGGGTATTGCAAGGAATCCTAGTAAATTGTAAAGCTGATTTCTCGTCCAATTTGGCCCGGAGGATACAATCAGCTCTCGTTTACGAAACACCGTGGGGTGCTTAACGTGTATCTGATTAACTTTTTGAAGACCAAGGCGTTTGTACCTCCATTTCTTTTTAACTAAAGGAATCGTCTACTCAAAGATTGGTTAGCTTTTTAACTGAAAAGGTGTTGTTATAAACCTGTCCTGTGTATTAGTTGTCGTTAAAGGCATGCTAGTACGCATATATGTCTATAAGTGTGTAACTAAGTTGCACTTTCCTTTCGTTCGAACACATATTTGATTAATGCCGGCAACATTTTCATTTTGCACTATTATTATAAGAATTGGGTGCCCTTAGAAAAAGAAAGGGGGTAGCTGCATGTTGAAATAAGTGACATTGAAATTCTTTAAAGAATTATAAAGAAAAGTCTTATTTAGATTTATTTGATTTCTTTGTTTTTGTTTTTTGCGTCTCGTTTGTTTGATGGTTGGTAATTTAATTGTTCGCTCGTTTGGTTGCTTTTCTGTTTTCTTTTTCTTTTTTCTTTTTTTTCTTCTTCTTTTCTTCATTGTTTGATTTTATGTGTCCTGATTGGCGTAGCAAGAGGGCCCCGGGTTTAAAAAAAGAAGCTGTTACGCGTTTTTTCAGATTACCAACCCTTTATGCTCAATTCGGAATCGTGCACCATAAGAATATAATGGACCTTCGCTATAAAAAGCCGTACCGTGGTCGATCTCAGCCATAATGTTGATAAAATGCACCCTTTCGTATCTGTACAAAGTATGAAAAAGGTTTAAAAATACTGCTTATAGTAATTTGGACTACGATCAAAACTGGGCTGAATACGAGAGGGATAATTGTCATCATCGATTTTCAATAGTTACAGGGGTGTCAAAGTATACATCTTAATATTTTAAGTCAAATTAATGTTGATATTTTGAATTTAAAATACCATTAGATAGTGTACACACGTTCGGAAGGAAGTTTTGTATAGTATTATAGTATTTATAATCTTACCCATACAAGTATGGATGTGTCTAACGGTTGATTGACAGGAGTAATAGCATCTCATCCATATAATAGTCGGGATCCCGTGACAGTTTTCGTGAATTTACGGTGACAATGAGGGGAGCCCTCTTACGGCCATACAAATATCACGATGCGTACAATTGGTGATATGAGCGCTTGATTTTTAAAAACAAAAATAGATCGATATGACATAAATTAGGTTAATACTGATTCTGATTCTGATTCTGATTATCGCTTAAGACAATCCCGACTAAGGCGTAGTCTAATACCAATTGAATTGGCAATTAGCCTTAAATGTCAATAACCCAATTTATGTATATTCTAATAATGACCTTGCTCACTAATGGTTCGAACATTTATATTTTTGTCACTAATCAATGAAATTTGGTGTGACTTTTAAATCCGGTATTAACTTTAAAAAGGTATCCTATTACAGGGTGTTTTCATTGCTGTCCTATCCTCCTCCTGGTGGATTGCTATTTAATGATTGACCATTGTTATATTCCAGATCTGAATAACAGATTTTACATTAGGAGCACACGCACCACTATTTTATTCATATCAGCCGGCGCAAACGTGTCACACAATGGTAACTAATGTTATACTAGAGTGAATATCCTTATATGGTGTATATACACTCCTCCCCCAGAGTATCCCTATGGCCTGCATATGAATACTTTCGTCAAGATTCTGAAAGTGTCTTAATGATTTTTGGCAACACCGATTGGATGACGTCACAAATGAGGACGTCACCCAATCGGTGTTGTCCTTAGGCCAGGCTTAAAACCAGCATGTATTAGTTAACCAGGCCTCATGTAACATCTAGCACCCACTTAAAACTGTATGGGTTTTATCATTTGCAGTTTTTGAACGTGCAAAAAAAATAACAACTGACGACCAAACATACTAGATATAAAAACTAGTAATTAAAGCTCCGCATTTTAGTATTGTTTAATATCAATAATGTTAATTAAAATCCAAGGAACGACACATTGTGGCAACTGCAATTATATGTGTTTCGCAAGTTAACAATAAATATTGCAGCGCGCCTGGTCATTTATTTCATCATTATTCCGAAATCGTCTACGTGGCGACTCATAAAAGACGCCTTCTACGATACGAAATATCAACAGGATATTTCAATTTTATGTGTATTTCATTTTGTAATTGAGTCACATTTTACTCAAAAAACATTGTGCACGATTTGAAACAGCCATTTGACCTTGATGCGTGCATTGAACCATGGAATTTTTACCGAAAGTAATCGGCTGATAAATAAGTAAACTGTGATAAGTTTTGTGAGCTGACTGCGTTTTTCGCCATTCCAATGGGATTTACACACAGTATTAAATTGGTTTTGCTAAAATGGTCATTATAATCACATCAATTATCAAAATGTTCCTGAAATATTAATTCTTTAACTCTGGGATAAGCAGTTAATCTTCTGATACCACAGTGTCAAATGAAAAGACAAATCTGAATACCTGCATCAGTGACTGGTGATGCTGCATCACCAGTCAATCTTCAAGAAGTGGAGGCACGTGTCAGAGTGAAGTGACATCCCTGCGCCGCAACAGTGCTCCATATCATCATGCTGCAGTAATATTTATGTCTTAACTGTGTAAATCCCATTGGAATGGCGAGAAACGCGGACAGTTTACAAAACGTGTCGCAGTTTGCTTATTTTTAGTCGATTACTTTCATTTTTTGGGAGGAAAAACTAGGTTAACAACGCGACGCTTTATATACATTCCATGCTTCAATGCACGCATCAAGGTCAACTGGTCGTTTCAAATCGTGCACAATGTTTTGTCGCCATTTAGGAGCCATTCGGTGAAATTGAACTATATGTACGTGCCTGAGCCATTTATAGTGCAAATGATAATACATTTAGTTTCCAAAAACTGTATAGGTAGATATATATATATAATGGACATTGCGGGAGGAAATGTTCAGAATCGAAAGATAAGTACTTAGTTCCAAGCAACAAAAATGGTAAAAAAGGTTACTTTGATATTATCTAACTGGCGTTACTCTCAGATAAGATGATTTTTCAATAGTAATTACAATAATTATATAATAACTATTTTATAATACATATTTATATTTTTACCTATCGTACATATTTCTTCGCGAACATCCAATGACTTAGATTTTGTTCTATACGTTTCACAATGAAGAATATGTAATGGTTGATATTCACCAAAAATACCACGGGGAGATTGCTGTGAAAATTTCGAAAATCGAAATTATTAGGTACAAACTTTTGTATTCGCCTTCGAATTCAGAGGCAGAGAAAATGTAAGTGTGTTCTTTCTGCTCGTGAGACAGCTTTATGATTATGTTAAACAATTATTCCTAAAAGTGTCAGTTCGCATAGCAGCCCGTTGATTATAGAAGGGAAGGGATACAGAGTAGGTCAATCTTACAACATGATAGTAATCAATATCAGACGATATACGTAAAAGTACAGAATCAAACCTATGTTTTGTTTTTGTCTTTTCCTAAAAAGAGATGTTATATGTAAAATGCAGATGTAAGTAGGATGTGTGTTTTTTAAAGGTAGATGTTCAGATTGCTGACCCGATTTTCAACTTGATGTTTTCTATTTTACATGAAAGGTCATCCTTAAAATTGTTGCAAACCAAAGTTTGAGTTGCATAACTCCAATGGTTCTATTTTTAGAAGCGCAAGGTCAAAAGACATGTGCCCATTGATTAGTACACAGACTGGTTGGTGGTTAACCACCTTTGGCAGTAATTCACCACATTTTAGCCTACAATTCCCAAATGAAACATTTCTGGCCCTTAATATTTTACAGACATAATGAGAAAAATATGGGGATTCTTCTGATACCAAAATATCTTGATGTGAAAATAAAATCATAACCCCAAAAACGTGATCGGGTCATATACCTTCAATGTTTTTAACGTTTCCACAGTGCATGGAGAACTCGTGCTTTTATTTTAATTAACACTTTTCATTGATACATAGTAACATAACATTTATATCAAAATCAATCAATAAAGAAGTTACAGCAATAATAATATAATGTAATTCATATAATTCAAACAATATATTCTTACTATCTTAAACGATTTTTATTGTTTTGAAGATATATTCTGTTTTCGTGGTTCGTTTTGACAAACAAGCATGTAGTGGTAGCATCATCATCATCATCATCATCATCCGTCGGCTGCAGAGCAGGCGACTACAAGATTTCTCCATGCACGACGATCAGCAGCAAGTGCGGCAATCTGTTTTTCTTGGATTGCACCTTCATTGTCCCCGCGTAATTGTCTTACATATGTAAGGTATGAAGTGCGCGGTCGACCTGGTCTCCTTTTGCCATGTGTTGGTAGGTATAGAGCATATCTTTTTGCAGGCTCTTCCTCTGGCAGCCGGAGGATGTGACCGAGGAATCTCAACTGGCGTAGCCTTACCAAATGAATAAGTGGCTCAGTGCTGGTCATGGCGTAAACGCTGGTGTTTGGGATGCGGTCAATCCGCCTAATATTCAGCATAATTCTGTAGCAGGAGGTGGCAAAGGCATTGATTTTATTTTCCTTGTCCTGAGAGATCACCCACGACTCGCAGCCATAGCACAGAATAGTAATGCAGGTAGTGTTAAACAACTTCACTTTAGTTGAGATGGGTATTTTGGGACTCTTCCACAGGCGTTCCAGCTTCCAAAAAGCACACCAAGCCGGTGGTTTTCTTCTTTTAAGGTCGCTTGAACCAGATGCCATCATAGAGCCAAGATATCTGAAATCTGACACATGTTTGATGGGATCGCCGTAGACTTGAAGTGTTGGATGGTAGTGGTAGCATAATAATCAATATTTTATATTAAGTGCATACGTTCAGTATTTGGCTACTCGCAGCTTTTCACATTTAGTTGGATGTTACCCTCAATCTGTCTATGGCAAGCTCAATGTATACTATTTCGATAAACAGTGTTTATCGCCGATAAACAATGTTTTTCGATCGAAAAACAGTGTTTATCGACTATAAACACTGTTTATCGAGATAAACTATGTTTTTCGAGCGATAAACAATGTTTAGTGTTTATCAATAAACAGTGTTTATCGATAAATAATGTTTTTCTATCTAAAAACTTTTTTTTTCTTCTTCAATTTGATAAACAGTGTTTATAGAATTAATAAATTGAGCTTGAGCTTAAACATAGAGTTTGCAATTGAGCTTGCCATATATTTATACATTAAGCTTGCGTAAGCCTTTGACTGATTTCCTATCCAATTAATTAGTTCTGCCTCAGTATCAATCTGTTTCCTGTCCCAAATGTTAGTAATTGGCGCCAAAATATACTTGTGATCATGCCGATTGACGTTCTACAACCACAGAATGGTGTTCAAATTAAGTACAAATCATGTGAGATGTCTAAGATATATGACATGCGTAAACATTAGGAATGGCTGATGAACTACCGTTGTCACCAAATTCGTTTTTTATTGGATGATTTACTGGTTTGAACGTTTTGAAGTAAAGCTGATTACGGAAGTTCTTACTATTTCAATATATCTTTTCTGGCTCTTTGCTGATCCTTCCAGCTTATTTGCAAAGAGGCCATAACTGTATTTTGTCGCGCCTAGGGTGTGCTATCTGCAAATTATTCAGGCAGAAAAGTAGGTCGTAGCCTACATTATATTCAACTGAAGCCCGAACATTTTAGGATGTAGGTTAATTACTTTTGCGTCCAAGTCAGTCCATATTATATTCTATAAAAAATATTAATAAGCTTGACATATAAACCGTTGTTTACTTATGGTTATCAGTGATCTTCTATAAGATGTGCAAGGGACCTAAAACCTATTCATGAACTGCAGAAAATAATAGCTTTTATGGATGCTAATAATATAACCGATTCCTTACCAGCAATGCATTTCCCAGGAGCTGATCATCTAGGTACGTGTATAAATATTCTTATCAAAAATTTAATATTTGATTAGTATGGGGATGTGCACTCATCGGTTATAAATAATGCTGTGAAATCATCAAAATCCAGTTAACTTAGTTCATCCCCTCGGAAGACCTTTTATATCATTATGTTGCGAGAAATACATCAATCGACATCTACTTTTAAAGCTTAGTTCTTACGATAACTCGTTTTACAAGTTTCACAGAAACGAGGTTGGGTCATTTTTCATCGGGAAGATCATAAACGCAAAGAGATTAAAGATCAGAATATATTCACATAATTTTGTCACTTATTTTGTCACTTACAGCATTATCTTTTACCGGCGGCATTGTCATTTAAAAGCATCTTCAATTTGGTGATGATATCTTAATGCAATTTGCAACGCGCCAGCGGGATTATTTACTACATGGTGTGTCAAAAGATGTTCCTCCGGGGGAAAATGTCACTATGATGTGTTTTTTCAATATCCTCCCAGCTTTTGTTTGTTACATTTTCCATAAAACAAATTCCATTATCGACAAGGAAAAGTGGGATAATCATCTTTCTAATTATAAATTAATGCAACACATTATGTAATTGGTAGTAATCAACACACCGTGTGTTAAAAACATATTGTCATATTGAACACATACACAACAGAAAAACGCAACGACATCATCACATTGTTGAACCTGAGACACGTATACTTTTAAATATTCAAAAGTCCTGTCAGCTGTCATAGAGCTAACGTGTGCCCTACTTTTTAGAAATGTTGGTGTACGTTCGTGTAAGTTGTCAGTCGTTCGTGACATATTTGGGATACGTTATATTCGTAAATGGTTCGACAGGGGTTCGCAGGTACGCTGGGGTTATGAACATTTGTATGCATGTTCACAATGTTGAGCGGGTGACAACGTAGTGATGAATACGCTATGTATACGTTGAGCATTCGCAGCGTGAACGTTTCGCACGGTGGGTGTAGGCAAGGTCGGAGGGAGCTCCCCCCCCCCCCCCCCCCCCCCCCCCCCCATTTATCAAATCTGTCGGCAAAATCATGGTACACACGAGCTTCCGTCGGTACATTTGCGATTTTGACCATGCAATTGTTCGACCTGTTTTGAGGAAAACGTCATCGCTATCATCTGTAGTCATGGTAGTTATATTTAGTATTCAAGTTGTGTGAATGTTTTTAATATGTTTTATATCTAAATTATTTAGGTCTCCCTCCCTGGTTTCAAATATGTTTTAAATATAAAATAATAGGGCAAATACATCATTAAAGCGAAGTGATTTAGCGAGGTTATTGGGATCTCGTGAGCCATTTTATTATTGTCCTCTTTGCATTGGATAAAAAAGTTACGTCGTATTGATTGACTTCAAGCCTTTACGGTAACATTACACTGTGACAGGATTCGATAGCATGCGCTGTATGTCATCGAATCCGTAACATTTCAAATTTATTCTCTCCCGTGTGTAACTGGTCAATATATTTTTCTTAATCCGGAGTAGTATTACATCAGTTATGTATGAATTATGTTAATCATAGGGTAATCCTGATTAGATATCTACTTCTGTAGATGACCGTGTAAATCAACATCATTCACGAGAACAACCATCGCTACAAATCCTCAAGGATGATAGAAGTGGGTGCTCAATACATTGCATTTACAAGAACTGGCACTTAATTACTTTATATATCTCCTCCAGTTCAAGGTAAGGGTGGCGCTACTCCATGCAACCTAATATATAAACAATAGGTGATATTTAGGGGATAAACAGATAGTTTAAAGAGACAATCGACAACAGTCAAATCTTCTAATATGAGAATAATAAATGGAACTTTATACAGTTAAGTTCAATAATGTATAACGCATTATCTGGGTCTGCGTAATTTCCTACTTGCCAATACTATTCAGAAAATATTTGCAAAACAGAATATGTCAGTCACTTTTCTCAGGTTTATTGTACACTACTATAGTGGAATCAGCCTGCTTCGGAACGGGAGTGCGTTTCGCTTGAGGGCTTCTCAAATTTTACAGGCCGTGTGTGTTGTCACAGTACTACGTGTACCCGTCGATTTGCGAAATGATAGTGTTTTTGATTTTCAACCCTGCATAACATTTAACGTCTAAGATGGTTGATGGCAGTGCAGTAACAAGATTTCCGTGCTGCAGCTTGTCCGATGGTGTAATGACTCTTTGTGCTCACCTGTGACCCCAACTACCATTTTCTAGGTGATTTTACATAATTTTCAAAAAATTAGGGTTTGTCGGAATATAATATAAGCCCTGTAGTATTAAATAATTGTAAATATTTTTATCATTAAAGTTCTCTAAAAAGATATTGAATCTAGGTCGAAAAATCGGCAAAATATGATTTATTTCATTAAAATTGTTGTAACTGGAGGCCGTCCCTTGGAAACCGAGTCCCGTTCCAAAGCCCGCCCTCTATTGATATATTGCAATTATTTGTCTCGTTTGAACGGCCTCCAGTAACTTAATGTACGAAACGCATACGCGTCGCCGCGTAACAATTTACGCCAGCTCCACTAAATAGCACGTCCACGCGTCAATAAATAGCACATATTCAATATATTGCGTGAATGTTGTCAACGAGTTTCTGATTTGCAATGAAATACTCACACTTTGCTATTATTTCTGGTTATGTTTGTTTTACCTCTATAATGAAAAAACCATCACAATTTGTTGTTATGTGCTGTGCAAGCCTCATTACTCATGTTTATGTCGTGTTCGAATATCATTAAAGGCATTCGCTCTTCCATATTAGTAAATGATATAAATTAATGTCTAAATGTCTAAATAAGTCGTGGTGAAATTTGATGTGTCTGTCGTCGTCACCCATATAAATTGGGTAGGTTCTACATTTAAACTATTCAAATATGGTCTCAGCCAGTCCTTCAAATTCCTATATATCTTGTGTTTGTCTTATTGGTGTTTTACGGGGGGGGGGGGGGGCATCTACGGGAAAGTATGCATGTGACAGCTTGTCTGGCGAATGCAAAATTTGCCTTTTGTGACACCCTGTATTTCGAATGATCACGCTTTTTGGAGTGAATCGAGAGCATTGTAATTATAATTATCCCCTTTATCGACCATACGCCATACGCGGTTGTTAGTCATGCGTAAATGATATAAATGAATGTATAAATGTCATATAAGTCGTGGTGAAATTTTATGTGTCTGTCGTCGTCACCCATATAAATTGGGTATGTTCTACAATAAAACGATTCCAATATGGTCTCAGCCAGTCCTTACAATTCCTATCCTGTGTTAGTCTTATTGGTGTTTTACGGGGGGGGGGGGGGGAGGGGGCATCTAAAGGCAATTAACAATTTCAATGGTTAATACAAAACGTGTAGGGTCATTTGTTATAAACTTGCCTCCTTTCGCGTTACACACGGATTTTGGCTTTCGCGACAAGATTTTAACTTTACACATTTATATTTGCTTGCTTGTATACCCCCTGAGGTAGTAAAAGTAAACATTTTCTGAATGGAAATAGCATGAGAAAACCAAATATGCCATTGAAATTATAGTACGACAAAGGACTAAAATGGTATGATTCACAATGTTCGGAATAATATCAGAATTTTTAATTTTTAATTTGAGATCCATATATTTGTTATGCCTACCCCTATCATTATTTACTTTACATATTTAAATTACCCATCAGATGATATAAAATTGTCAAAGGTTACTACGTCGGTAAGGTAATTATCCCGGCAAGTGAATATCTCCAATTTTATTTTATATATTTTTAGAATTTTCAGAAATATTTGTTAAGGATGTACCCTTCCCTAATCTAAACTGCATTTCTGAATTCCTCTAGTTACAAGATTTTCAAAAATGTATACTTTTGCTATCATAGTTTGAAAACTTTTTCTGTTATAGTCATTTTTGTAAATCCGGTAAATTGAGGATGATTATCATGTTGACTGTGTAGCGAATAGGAAAAAAGCTGATGATCATGGTCTTATCCATAATTAATTAGTTGTTACATATAGTTGACAAGTCTGTTGAACCATATTCTTAAAGACTACTAAATATCCTTTAAAATGGAACCAGAATGATGTTTGTAACATAAGGGGATGACTAGTTATTGTAAAATGAACGGATCATGGGATTATTCCCATGGAGTTTGTACAGGCGGCACCGCATCCGGCGGCACCCCTTCCGGCACCACCCCTGGTCCTCAAACTTCAAACAGCCGTATCTCCCCTTCTGTATTAGCTATACCAATGTCATTTTATAGGAAGATAGCTTGTTATTAGGGCCTTAAAATGATACCCAAATTGTTGAGATAGCTTTTGTGGTTTTATATATATTTAAGCATGAAACTAAAAAGTGTAACTGCACCTATTGGGAGGGAAGTTCATAACGCGTGACTGTAGACAGTTTACGCGAAATGACTTGACTAGCGTAAGCCCGTAGCTGCTTTATTATATTGCATTTGAAAAAGATTGGTCGATATAATCAATTACATTGCATGTGTGACAAATATTAGTATCTACTTTACCAATCTTACATAAAAGTATTTTGGTGGGATAAATGTTGTGAAAGATTTCCAATTTAATGAGATCAACCTCGCTTTATCGGTGCAATGTTGAGTGGCGAGTCAAATGTTCCGGAGCTGACTGATTAGTGGGGAAAAGTGTAATTTAGGTCCCAGATTCAGAACTGTACTTGTATCAAACACCCAGTATCGGACTTTAATAATGGCCCCTATAAAATTAATGTTCCAGTATCGGGCAATTCTACTGGTACACTATTTGGTGTTCCAGTACCGACCGATTCTGGAACGGTAAATTCGTAAACACTTTTCCCTTTTAGTGATTGCTCTCCATACTATGTTTACATGTTGAACGATAGTTTTGTGAAGCAATTTCATTACCCGTCAACTCTCATTATGTTTGATGGTTTTAAAAAGATTGGTGGATGTCAATTACATGTCATAAAATGTTTGATGCATCTTAAGGCTATATTTTATTGGGGATCGTTAGTTGGTATCATAAACTGTCTAGTATAAGTTGACTGAAATATAACATTTTATGTTTGACAGTTGAAGCCTCTATACATTTATTTGTATTTGAATATGTTTAACTATTTTTCACCATTCATGTGAAATAAATTCTACAGCAATTGAGTTTTCTAAATTTCACTGGAAATGTATCTGCATAGTTATCCAATTTTATATGAACATAAAAAGGATGGCTTTTTTCTTCCTTTCTTTTCTTTTCTTTATTCATTTTATTGATACTATTCAGCATATTTAATTTAGCGCGTGAATTTTCTCAACGAGTTTCTGATTTGCAATGAAAGATTCACATTTTGCTATTATTTCTGATTATGTTTTTTACCTCTATAATAAATTTAAAAAACCCATAGAATCACAATTTGCTATTATTGTTTTAAATCAAATATTATAGGTATTGATTTATTGTCAACTATATCACTCAGTGAACTCAATTAATTCTACCTCTGTCTTTGGGGGGTTGTGCCTTCTCGGTTTCTGCTCCTCGCACGTCGCAAATGAAACACCCACAGTTGCCCTTCAATTGGTAGAGCTGTCGATCGGTGTAATGATTAAGACATCGATCTCTATAAGCTGGTTTTTTGTCTTAAAATACTAAGGAAGTATTCAACAACCACCAAAAGAAATGCACAAAAATTGACTCTTGGGGAACTCTTGGAATTAGGGTTTAAAGTTGGGTGTGTTTATTGCGTTTTTAGAAATATTGACACGATGGCTTTCCATGAAAATGACGACGTGCTGTGTCTACACTTTGACTACGAGCTGTGTGTACATAAAATTCTCAATTCAAAATACACATCGAAGAGCATGTTGTGTGTATGATACGGTATACGATACATTTCATAGATATTTGAGGCTTTTAATGATATTGGTGTCCTTGGGAGAGATATAATATATAGTATAATTAATGTATTGTAACTGTAAACTTGTTAAATGGCCAATAAAGGTGTTTATCCGGTGTTTATCGTCAAATGATATAGGGAGGTTGTATAGTCGGCCACAGTGAGTAAAAATTACTAATCGACAGAAGACATTCTACCTCATTTATTAAGTGTTGCATTAGTTGATGGACCAAGGGGTTCAGTGTTAACATTGCTTGTTTATATTGTTCGGTTATCATGGAACAAAATGTAAGAGTATTTGGAATATCAGAGGGTTACATAAACAAGTTTCAGAAGTCAAGAATGGTCTTGGAATTCCAATACCGAATTGGCTTGTGGTACATTTATAACTTTCCCCAATCAACTGATTATCTTTATAAGTGTTTGAAATGTGTCGTTTCCACGATGTAGGAGTTAATTTGGGCGGGCACTCACATTACTAATTGTCGATGGGATGTGCGTTGCATAATACATCTCACGCCTCTGTTCAGATCCGTAGGTTCTACTTTTACACCTCAAACTGCGACCCCAGTTGAGCCTCAAACGTCGAGTTTTGAGTTCAATTTCGGATGGGTTTTTTGCCTATCGTTTTGATAAATTAAAACCCGTTATAATTAACGGGGGGTTGCGTCGTCAATTTCACAAGAACTGTGTAAACTCCATTTGAATATGATATCAGTTTGGTAAAAGCACACCCCGTTGAACAATTGATCAATGAATAACGAGCCTCTTGGCCTCTTGGTTATTCCTCTCTTAAGGGAGGGGATTCCTATTTGGGGGCGTCTCGTTCAGATGGTAAAACGGGCAAATTAAAATCGTTTCAAATTCTTTTTAGTTTTTGGGAAGTAGTTTAAAATGTTACCTTTTATCCATGATTATTTATAATAGTATAGCAGAGATAGGCCTACTCATGATCAGAAACATCCAAACCCGGGTAAGGGGCTAGTGTCAAATCAAATTACGGATCAACCGGTCGGAACCCCGGTGGGTTCAGTTAACATCGACTTTGGGTACGCATGATTGTTCCAAAATCGCGGAAAAGGGGGGGGGGGTCAAAGTGACATTTATTTCCGGCGATTTCCCCAAATTAGGGGTGTTTTTAAAGCTTTATGTCCGCGATTCTCAAAACTAAGGGGTCCTTTTGGATGATATTTCCGCGATATCAAAAATAAGGGGTGTTTTTTTGGAGAGGCTATATGCCCGCGAAGAAATAAAATGAGTATTGTGTCATATCAAATTGTCCCGACAATAGGAAAAATGGTTATTTTGAACCAGATGTGTCCTCGTTTTTGCTCAAATAGGGGGACTATATACAAAATGGCCTTGAAATGGTGAAAAGGGAGGCTAATTTCAGTCATGTCAGTCAAAATGCCCGCGTTTTTGTGCGAAAAAGGGGGTCAAATTAGCCAAATTGTTCGCGAAACGCCGTCAAAAAGGGGGGTATTTCAAGATCCTGGAACGATCATGTGTTTACCCCTCTGAAGACTAAGAGAGAACATCGGGTACATATAATGAAAATAAATTGTATTCACTGACAACTCAAACAAGAGAACAGATCTGTTAATATTGGGTCAGTCAACATTCTTAATGAGTCCTTTTTTATTTTTCAATTTAACTATCGATTGAGAATTCCGGAAAATTAATCTCTGTTTTTTTTAATTTATATAAACTAATTTCATATAATCAACTTGTTGGTTTATATTGGAAACTGTCTTACGGATACCTTTTTAATCAAATGATATATCATTTGCAGGAATTTTGTCTTTGCTGCTGTCTTTTCAAGTCTAAAAAAGAGACGATATCTTGTCTATAATGTCAACAAAGTTCAACTGCCATTTTGATTATTTGGACATAGTTAAAGATGTTCATTGAACATGTTGAATGCAAATTACGTGCAAGGATAAATTCTGTTTGTACGACATTTCAGAGAAATACCCTTCCTTTTCATTTTGGCGCCAGAGGTGTACTATTTTTTAAAGCAAATGGCGTGCAATTAAAATCTGACAACTTGCAATACAGTATTTTAATTTTACAAAATCACGATATGCTATATTTTGCGTTGGGCTTACATTCCGACACATTCAACTAATCATAAAGTATCACGACGCATATAGAAGATATTTGCAGAACATGTGAATCCTATTTGATATCCTTTAATTAATGATGATGCAGCGTTGCCGAGCTAAAGGTTTGATTTTGCGGTGTTTAAGTAATGTCATACTTAGCATTTTTCATAATTTTCATTAGATTTTTACCTTGGACATTTTCATTAGATTTTTACCTTGGACATTTTCATATTTATTCTAAAATGGAGTGCGATAATGGTTTGTCGATTGAAAAATGTATTAGGCCCTATGTCAAATTGAGAACAGAAAATAACCTAACTTTACCATTTCTCAACAACGGATTTAACCTCAACTATTTTATTGACATGACATATATAACTAATTTTGTTAACATGTTTGGCTGCTATTATCTGTGTGTGATAAATTCCCATGAAGTGCTCAGACAATAAGTGTTGAATATATGACAGATATTCATATACTTAAAATCTAGTTTTTAATACGTTCTCTTATGCACAAAACACACACCTAATTAATATCAAATTTATTTGTATGTACATGTTATCAACACTGTAAAGATTTGCAGTTGCTTCCAAAAAATAAAATCGCCTCATCAACATGAAAATGTATTTTAAATTATACACTTTACTTAAACAATGTTGTATTATAAAACATTTATTTATTGTTGTTAAAAGGATAAACACAAAATAAAACAACACTGTAAACTATTGTATATATCTTTCTGTATTAATGTTGTTTATTATTTTGCTCTCTTGATCCTTATTTCCTGCTGGTGTTGTTGCCCTTCATGCGCCATGGGCGTCTTGCGGATTTGCGCGCTTTATAAATGTTCACTATTATTATTATTATTATTATTATTATTATTATTATTATTATGACAAGCTTTTAGTGTTTCAAGTATTTTATATACTTGTATGTTAAAACAGGAGTTGAAAAATGTTAGGTTAATTGTAAAAACTCATCCTTGAAACTGATCTGTGCAAATTAGAAACATCTGTACAGTTTTTATATTTATAATACTTGGTGTCTCAAACGGATTTTCGAGTCAAAGTCTATTTTAAGTACAGACTTCGGAATTCTTAACGTATAGACCATTTCAAATCCGAAAATATACGATCGGTTCCGAATGCTTCCGATTAGCCGAGTGATTTGACGCTCGGTTACATGACCTGTCAGCTCACAGGTCATGTCCATGTGCCGGAGAAAAAACAAACGTGTTTTTCACCCGTCTGCCCGTGTGGAAGATTACGCTGGTGTTGGTGATAGATTGTATCCCTCACAAAGTTGATGTTGCGGCATTTCAGTAACAAAAACGGGGAGATGAAAGAGATATGGGGTAATATTTTCACTTTTTACAGTCTGCTCGATACATTTGGAATTTGCCCGTCAACGCCATTGTTGATGAAAAAACCAAAATAGTCTCGTTTCACGTTTTACTTCTCATGTGTGCACGCGTGTATGTAAACATAGTAAATCACTAGGCGGACAACCATCTAGGACAATGCTGTGAATGCGATCAACTGTTGCGAAGAACGCACAACGTACCTACTCCACGTGACCTGTTTTTCCGAAGATTTCCGATCTCAATTGAAATGGTCTATTATTTGATTGCAAACAGGGGCCAAATTGGACCCATGACTGATTTTTGAAATAAATTATGAAAATGTCGCAATATATTTATTTGGATAATATTTGACAGAGATTGTAACACAAATTCCTTTCTCACTGCAACTGATGAATGGGCTTATAATACATATATGAGTATAAGTAAAAGTTTTCGAATTTTGATAAATAGAAGGAACCAAGAAAAATCATCGCTTAAAATTGGTTTTGTTTGAATTTAAAGAAAACAATAAAGTATTAACAATTGCGTAATGCCAAATGCGGAAAAGAACGGATGGGAAGCCATGGTATGAGTAGGTATCAAATGATACGCGGCAATGTTCAAATTATGCAACACCATTAATACTTACACTCAAAGTTGTTATCTGTTGTCCGGACTCAAAGTCGTATATCGGTTGCCCTGACTCATAGTTGTACATAGGTCGATTGGACTCAAAGTCGTTTAACGGTCGTCCGGACGAAAAGATGTTTAAAGGTCGTCCAGTGGACAAAACAAACTTTCGGTGCATAAATCATTAAACGCTCTTTAATTGTTTAACTTTAGGACAGCCGAAATTCTAGGGAATAATACAAATCATAAGATGGTTTTCCATTGGACAGCCTGCAATTTCACCCACTTCATTCGAATACTGATACTCGCTTCCGGATGTAGAGATCAGTGCCTCGAGTAATAGAGAACAAATACGACTACTAAAACCTAATGAAACACATGAGAATGATAAGTCTACATCATTAGTATACACGGCGCTTGTTAGCCATACACTCTTAGGAATATGATGAATAGCCTAACCGATATTAATCGTTCTTATTATATCATCCTATGATTATAAATATAATGATATATCATTATTACTGTATCAAGCAGGTGATCGTGCATAATTGATGGCATAACAGTACAAATGTATGGCAATTTATTCATGTTATTAAAGGGCAGACTATTAAAAAGTGGCTGGTAGCTCTATTACTTCGAAGTCTGCAGATACTCTTCAAAGAGATATTTCTAATACCACATGGTCTACGTCCTATTGATTTGGAGTTTCAGGTGATTGTGTCTCTTCTTCTATCACTATCTCAACATATCTGGTTTGAAGTGCGATGAGGATATATTTTGTAATCCCGCTCTTAATACGCACGGTTTGAGCACCCACTTATATCTTTAAGGAGCCTTGAGGGTATTGTAGCGATGGGTTGTTCTCGTGAACGATGTTGATTTACACGGTCAACTTCGATGGAATCATCCAATTATTATTTCCCTGGGGTTACAATAGCACTAATTCAAATCCAACAATGGATACACGATTTTATATTCTTTGAAATGTTTAATAATGTTATGAAGTGATAATATTATATATCTAAATTTGAAAATTTGCGAAATATTCAATATCCAATCAACCCGGACTAGGAAACTAAATTAACCAGATAAGCCGGGAAATGAATAACATTGAAATGCTATGGATTTGGTGATATACAGCGCATTATATCGAATCCTGCCACAATGTAATGTCACCTTCACTGCTAACAGCCAATCAATACGTCGTAACTTGAGAGGTTTCATCCAATGTAATAGTCAAGTGGCCGGAGGGACAACACTGCGATTTTTGAAGAGATTACATGACTTCGCTAAAGTCACGTCGCTTTAACATTTGTCGATTTGCCACAATATTTTATACATGGAAAATAATAGGGAGGGGAGACCTAATGAATTCAAATGTTCAACATAAAGTATGTGTCCGTCTCAAAAGTTTCGAAATCTTTTTTAAAGCACTGTATGTCTCTTAAAAATAATTGCAGTATCGAACTGGAACACATATTGTGACCGCCCTTCAGAGATCCTGAATATCAAACATACGCTGACATTTTTGGTCACATAACTCACAATACAATACAATACAATTGTTTAAACTCTAATATTTAATAAAGTAAATAAATAATAGTATAGACCAAATGTGACATGGCACCACAAAATGAAAATAAAGTAGCAAAAAAAACACAAAAAAGAAAGATTTTCACATGTTCCGAAAGTAGATGTCCTCAGGTTTAAAATGACACCAAAGGCCATTCCAAAGTGAAATTATGATAAATTGAAGTTAATCACCGATGAATTATTGAATTGGAGAAAAAGGCCTTCAAAGTCAGTGAAGCTTATCGTCACTTGGCTCTCAAAAATATTCGCTCAAAACCTAATCGAAAGATTGTTAATGCCAAAGATTCATTTTAAACGGCCTGTCATTGTTTTATTTGGAAATTTACAGGGTTCACACTACTAATTAATAGCTTCCAAAAAAGCCTTGACCTTTAATACCATACCAAATTTGTCATAGGGGATACTATTGTAAACCCGTGGAAATGACGATGTAAACATTTTTCCTCTCTTTGTGTTCATTTCTTGAGATGTAAGAATAAAATGCCCTAGATTCTAAAATTACTTACAAAACATATTTTGACCCAAATATTTTCTTGATACTTCGGAATGTGATACATAAATAGTTTATCTTTCCGAAAATGAATATATATCATTTTCGACCTCCCCTCGTCAAATCGACTTTTTCACTAGGCCATAACTCAATATCAGCCCTAACGACATTACGCTCATTTTGTCATGCCAGGTCACAAATATAATTATACTGTGCTGTGTAAATGTCAGTATAGGGCTCCAGTAGGGCCTTCAGCAGCTTTGTCCATTCCAAGGTGAAAACTGTCTCAATTTCACCCAACAAGCAACCAATGTCAATTACATAGTCAGATTCATCACTATCAATTTTAGTTTTTCATGGCAAAGATAAATTTATATTATATGTTATTTATGATACAAGGTCGCATGACAAGACGACGTTGTACGAAATATATTTCGACTAAAATGTGACTACGTCGAGATTAGCACGATCACATAGATAGTTTAGAAAAAGATGTATGGGCATGATCTAATGACCCGAGTTAACATCAACAGTATTCAACTAAGGAGTACGATCGCTAAGGAAAATAGTGCTGTTGATGTTTGGAAGAGGCAAGCTTTAACAGGAAATACGAATAGATATAAAAGCCATGTGCTCTAAATATATCCTTCAATATAATATGCAATTTCTCTTCTCTTATTCACCATAAAGATCCACACTGCGGTAGACGATCATTAGTGTTATTGGAATAACAATTCTCAGCGAGATTTAAACAAAGACCTTTGTTACGCTCGTGATGGCAGTCCCGGACCCAGACCGAACCATTTGAAAAAGTAGAGGAATGTTGAAGGGCGAGTCTGGACGAGGTACATTAGTTAGTATTCAGATAATATATGGACACGGTTGAAGAGCAACGCAACAATGCATTACAAGACCAATCAACCACAATTCTAAGCTTAGAAATTCCTATTTTGAAGTCCTTTTTGTATACAAAAATAGAAATTGCACCAAAGGGTACAACAAATGCATACATTTATATATAATAATATCACCCAGAAATTGAATCACTGAATAAAATCCCTACGCAGTTTGCAGTATCCATTGGTATGCGGTGAATGTAATAGCCCAACGTAGCAGCTGGCTTGGTACAGATGGATGTATTGATCTCATAAGCATGCGTAATCTTCGGCATTCTTCGCCAGGATTTATGTCTCTTTATTGGAATGTGTTCTTCCCCAAGCTTCCCTTGAGGTTACAAGATGTTGAGCTGTAAACGGGATCGTGGCAATTGTTGATTGATTATAGATTTACAATTTTGTGTTGTGTTACACCATCACACCAACTATTACATATTACTTCGGTTTTAAGTGGATCAAATCCAGGACAGAAGAGGGTGCTACCACGATTTAATTTGAAATAGGTATTCAGCTTCAAGCGCATTTAACCTAGTGTATATCACAGCTACATTCTGTAAAATAAATACAAGTTTTTAACATAATATATTTGAATTTTCACCGGTTATTTAACCAAATACAAGGATTTCAGATGTAACATATAGGTAATAACATTCTTATTACATGGTTGTATGAGAATGGTTATCAGTTTATGTGTTGCTTTGGAATAATTAAAGTTTAAGAAAATCAGAAGACTATTTGCACAGCCCAATCAACTAATTAATTGTAAGGTGACAATAAAACATACAATTCCATTAACCATTCAACTGATTCATTTTAATCTACACAAATTAGGTTAACGCTTTTATGTTCATTATTGGCTGCTTATGTTCATCAGCTGCATTATGAGTTAACTGCATTATTAGTTGAACTAATGTATACAATCGTTATTAAAAGGTATTTATTAATCAAATAAGCATTCGAATTGAATACATATCGATATTACTAATGTTGTTATAATTCCGGGAAAAGTCGTTCAACAAGTTCTACCTCCTACCTCATAAACGTGTTATGACATCAGCCTTACGAAATATCCTGTTTTTTTACTTATGAACCTCAGCTACACATTTATAGTAGTACGTGTTGTAATCAGGTTGTAATTTTCTGGAGATATAGTGAGAACCGTATTTAGTGTGAAGGAAAATGATAGTTTCATTGTCAAAAACACGCCTACACTCAAATCATCGGGCAAGAGGCAGCCCAATTGATGATAATAGTAGAGAAGCCGTAATCTCTATATTTCGCTTAATATTATAATAATTTGGAGTCAGAGCTAATCCTGACGAAAACTTGACAGTTTAAAACTTGTCCGACGGCGAACCCGTTAAACTCTTTAACTTTTATATTATGAATACCCGTCGTAAAAGCCTATCTTACCATATGAAAACTAAAAACTATCATGTTTAAAAATGTATATTGTACAAATCCATTATGTTACACACATATTCGGAAGACTTCTTCGGTAATGACTTGATCCCGTTCGGAAGACTTCTTCGGTAATGATTTGATCCACTTGTTTTTCCCGCGAGATTTGTTTACATTCTCGGTCCCAGAAAGCTCAGGTTTTTAATATGGATCGTAGACATGATTTAGAGAATAACAAATGAATCAAGTCATTACCGAAGAAGTCTTCCGAACGGGAAATCGAAACCGTCTAACATGCGAGTAACATAATAGATTTGTACAACTTACATTTTTAAACATTTTAATCTACAATCCTGATGAACTTATTCAAAGGTAAAACTATCATGGTGTCAAGTAAAGCACAATTATATTTCAAGGTCCTAAATATTTAACTTATCGAAGCACTTTGTAGATGTACCGTACCTGAAATTGGGGCTAACATTTGTTTACTAAGTTTGTGTACTAGTGTACTTGTACTAAAGGATGTAGATATAACTAAGCATGTTCAACCATTTAAAACTTTTTGATGTTAATAAAATAACGGAATGAACAAAACAGTCAAAAAGGTAATCAAATTTGTTTACTCTTATTTAAGTGACAACAACAACACATTTCGTGCCCCAAATCATAATGTGAATTGCATACCTTCCAATTTTTTTTTCTTCAACTACCCTCAACAACCATCCCGTAAATATCACTTAATGGGCATTTCAATTTCTTTACCTATTTGTTTATTTTATCAAATTGAACCTTTTAGATTTATTTGAGAGGTGTCAGAGTAATGGGTACTGATTTATGTCTCAAAGGCCTTCGCCTAATCACGTTTTTGGTTCAGGTCGTTGACTCAAAGAAAGCCTAGTAGTTTAATGCGGGATATTTTAGTTTATTATTGTCTACATACTACTCGTGAATGCTTTCCGTTATTAATTTGATAATCTTATTTACAATTAAATAGAATCTATATTCAAATTATATATATGGTCGTACACTGTAAGCATAGAACCTTGAGTTCAACTCAAATTATAATTACAATTTCATACCATCGTAGCCACAGCATCGGTGATTCACCACTCCCCCTCCCCCATTTCTATTACAAATCATATCGTTCTGGTTGTTTCATTTAAAATCGGGTATACTTTAATTTCTCCGATTGTAAGAATCAAACTTCCTTTTAAAGTGTGGACATACACTTGATACAATTACTGTCCCAAATATTTCGATACCTTTTTAAAACGTGATATATCCAGTAAAATAATTCGCATTATATAACGAAAACATAAACCATATTTGGATAGAGTAGATTTGAAGAATCATTTTGATACCCAAACTTTACATAACAGCAATCTGCGTTGTCAAAGTACAGAATAATTTTCCAAATTATAAAAACTGCAATTTCATATCAACGAGTACTAACATTGGCTTAATGAAGTGAAGGGAGCGAGAGGGGGGGCGAGAGAGGGGCGAGATAGTGAAGTGAAAATAAATATTTCCTTTTTAATTTCGGATTTAAATAATCCTTATTAGTAATATATTTAATGTTGTGCACAAAATGTAATAAGTGAAAGCCTATTTTTCAAAAATCCACAGGAATGGAATGTGAAGAACATGCAGCACGTGATTACAGCGATGTACACCTTGCGTTCTGAAAGTTGAACGATTGTATGGAACTGTGAGTTATGTGACTAAACCTTTCAGTATGTGTGTTACATTAATGGCCGTCAGAAAAAAGGGGAAAAGTTTGGTATCAGAATAACTCTAGAAGCTTTCACATATATCCAAATATGCTTTAAGTTAGGCATTGCGAATATTTTAAGACAGATACTAAGGATTTTAAAACATATCGACACTTTTGGGACACCCTGTACCTTTGAATAGTATGCTGTACACATCTTAATTCTACCTATCTTTGATAGTATGCCAATATCGTATTAAAATCTGTAGGATTTTAACCGAATGATCTAATAAGAATAATTATTTGACGTTACTTAAAGTTACTAAGAATACACACTGTCTTTAAACGTTAAGCTCTGAAGCAATACCTGAAAACGTATAAGCCACCGCTAGCAACGAGGAAGAAATACGTTCATAACATTATTTCATTTTTAAAGACCCAGTTTGCAAGACCTGTTTACTTAGATCGGAACGATTAGAAACTAGATCTAGCTCTGGTTAAAGACCAAGAAACCTTGATTTTCTTGTCGTTCCGTGGTATTGTCACTAAAAGACATGAGACGCAACAAGTCCGACAAAAATCGGAGCATGTCTTACATTTTACTCCTGTATAAGTCAACAATCAATATTGACCCCTACCTGATCTTTGACCCCGAGGTTATGATCAATTGACTTTTGTGTTGTCTTATCAAAAGACATAAGATGCAACAAGTCCGATCAAAATCAGAGTTTGCCTTAATATGTGACCCCTTTTTAGGTAATTGACCCATATTGGCCCTTTCCTAACCTTTGTCCCCCAGGTCATAATTACCTTTTGTTCATGTCTTTTTAAAGGACATAATTTGCAGCAAGTTCTATTAAAATCGAAGCATGCCTTAATTTCTTCCCTGTATAGGTCAATGGACCCTAGTGACCCCTATATGACACGTCAATTTTAATCGCTAAAGACCGTATGTGCATGGATCCAATGAATCTCTTGACCAATTGTGACGGCCAACGGCCATTTCCTCTGAGACAAGAAGCATTTTGAGTGAAATAATTGAACACATACATTTTGACCCCAATATTTTTAAACATATTATTTAAAACCGGAGTATTATTTATTTATTGACCTAAATCGGCTTCAGCGCCTCCAAAACAAAGCTGCGCGCCTGGTATTTCCTTGTCGTCGAGACCAGAGCTCGTCAACCTGTTGTGTACACTTCATTGGCTACCCGTAAGAGATAGAATTAATTACAAGGTGTATGTGTTGAATTGTCTTAGCGATCACGCTCCACTTTACCTAACTCACGTACTCAAATTTTATAATGTATCTAACGGTAGAAATGAAAATAGTAGACCCCGACTTCGCTCCTCTTCTGACGCTACCAGGTTTTTTGTTCCCCGATCTCAACGTCAAGCTGGTGATAATTCCTTTCATGTATGTGGCTCACGACTTTGGTATCAGCTCCCGGTCAGCATCATCAGAGAGGCGCCGTCCATCTATATCTTCAAACGCCGGTTAAAAACTCATTTGTTTCTTAAGTACTGATTTTTTGTCTTTGCATGATTTCTTTGTATTTTTATTATATATAATGCTGTTTTCAAATTCAAAAGCGCTGTGTTCTTTGTAGAGTGTTATATAAATGCTTATTTCTTTATTATTATTATTATTTATTATTTTTATTATTAGTAGTAGTATTATTATTATTATGGGTACGGTAATAATGAATATGATGACCAATACTTTAACCCAATTTGGTTTTGCTCACTTTAAAAAAGTGTATGCCTTAGTATAATTGTCTGGATGAGTACATAAATGCATAGGCCTATATACAAATTTATATAGGTAAAGATATCTTATTAAATATTTGGAACTCGGTACGTTTTGCCACCGGCTTCCTGGATATTACGGGAAGTCTATTTCTCGGTAAAGGTGTTGCTTTCCTTTGAATAACCATATTTTTTTGTAAATGTATTTCTGATTTGAAAGGATTTAATTGAATGTATTTTAGATCAATATTAAGCATTAGGAAAATGTACAAAAAAACCAGCTTGCTATAACGCCACGATACCCTGCCTCTAATTCTGGTTTCCAATTCTGAAGAAATGGTTTTCGACTATACTACAGAGCATGGCAGTGTCTCAGAAGTGTTTTTTTAGGGTTTTTTAAATATCATAGGTATTTACACTTTTTTAATATCTTAATACGACGAAGATGTTTCCTGCCTATAAATCATAAGTAAAATTAACAATAAATTCAAAGGCAAAACATTGATGAAACAATGCGCAAATGCAACACATGGGCGATCCATGGGCAAAAGCGGGAAATACGGATTCTGACTACGCTCTATTCAAAGATTTGACATCAGATTGGTCTCACAGTTTCACCACAGATATATTTACATCTTGCTATGTTTCCTATTTTTTTTAGTTATACGCTGTCCAGGTTTTTGACCCATTTTTTTTTTGGGGGGGGGACACGCTGTATGTAAAGATTGATTCGATTTTGATGCGAGATGACTTCAAAACTGTTGATCGGCTAACAAGGTATGCCCTCATGTAGCATAATATCGTGCTTGGAACACCCGGTATAACTGAGCGATTTGCCAGGCTCTTTAACTGTCATTCAAAACAAGATATTAGGTTTAGATCATTCAGTCCAGAACCATGCAATTCAGTTATTGCATCATGTATTCAAGTTGACAATATACGCCAAACTGCGACAGTTTCTCCCGGGAGTTTCTCCAACAGTTATTTACCGTTTCCCTTAGGATAACAGCGTACAGCACACTTTCAAAGGCTATTTGATGTGCATTGTATGAAGTTCCGCATTGGCTATCGTATGTCACAGCACCTGCAATAAACAGTTTGTCCATGTTTAAATAAGACTCGCGTATTTATATGATAATATCTCAAGGATTTAGAGGATATTGCAATTCTGCATACATAACGATCCAAACAAAGAAGACCTTTTGAGCACGAGCATCGAGCTTCACTTTGTTCACTTTTATCACAAAAGCAATGGATGCTCATGATTCTATTTGATTTATTGCAATATGGGTTCAAACATTACTTGGGTAAGTGCAACATTTGTTATAACGTAAAGATCCTGTTCATGTAGAATACCACATTTTGCAATCCAACTGAAATGGGACTTCCATACCTATGGATATCTCTGTAGGAGAGATGGAGGTCGGACAAACTTTTTAAACATGTTTGGCATTGTTCACAGTTGCGTAGCTACGAAAAACGCGCATATGGTAAGCACCGTAATTGCTCCTGGTAAGCACCGTAATTGCGCCCATTTCCAACCTCTAAGACCCATCCTTTAGATAACTTTAACATAATATCAGCTCGAGCTCATTATTTCTTAAATAACTTTTATGGAAACGACTCAGTGGTTCCACCACGTATGTGACGCACACGACACATGTCATCCCAGCTATCCTCAAGCTACGCCACTTAATGTTCGTTCTGTAAAATTAGACGCTGCAGTAATACTATAAGCATGCCATGTACGTAATAGGTCCAAGCAATATTCAGAACGTTTGATTAAAATCAAATTTAACTTTCTGAATATTGCGTATGAGTATAAAAATACTTATCAAACGTTCCGAAAATTGCGTATGAGTATTACATACACACATACAAGCATACGAGATTTATATAGCGCTATTTCATTTAGATCACGGCGCTGGCAGCAAATAAACAAACAAAAGTACAATCAACAAAAAATGTTAACATAAAAAACTAGTACTACATGTATACAGAAAGAACATTAAATAGGAAACAGGTGAGTCTTCAGGTGGTGTTCTTGAAAACTTTTTCAGAGTCTGATGTTGCTGGGTAGATTTTTCCATAGTTTAGGACCAGCAACAGTGAAAGATTTATCTGCGGCAGAGTTTTATGTACGTTGAACAATGAGAAGAGATCGATCAGATCCGTATCGAAGACCAGGTCGATCAGGTTCATAGTGGGCAATGCACTGATTGAGATAGATAGGTCCAGTTTCATTAATACATTTATAAATATGTACACACAATTTGTAGATGATACGCTGTCGCAACGGCAGCCAATGAATATACATAATAATCCCAAACCTCCTGACGTCCTGTCCTTGTGTTTCATATAAGAGGGTGGATTTTAATACAAGATGAAAATACTCATACGTTTTATCATATATATATCGTCAATGATGTGCTAGATTTCTCATAAGCAATCTTTAATAAATGCAGTGAATGAAACAAGGGTCTTTGGGTCTTTTACGTTAAAGAGGTTAAGCCATTTGCTTCTAATTTCGATCACTTCCGATCTTGTACATACTATCATCGCGCGATAATAGCTGCATTAACATAGTGTACATGTATTCTCGACATGACATGATAGATTAACTAAACGATAATGTCAGTGTCATTATGATACTTGTCTAGCTTGAATTAAAATCCACCCTCTTATATAAAACACAAGGACGTGAGGTTTAGGATTATGATGTACGTATAGCCTAAAATGGTTTATTGGGAAGATGTCTATCTACATTCCATCAGATGCACAGCTGTCTTGTCTATTGAACATGTTTGAAACTGTCAGGGTCATTTAAAAATGTTGATGAATATTTTGACGGATGGCCTTATTGGAGGATGTTATCAAGCAAAATACAAGTTTATATACCATGGTAAAATGATATGTTCATTTTGTTCAAAATATGTTCATGTTGACATCTAAATGCCCGTATAAATTTTTAAAAATCCATTAATACAAATACAAACACCGATTCTGCTTCCTTATTTCCGTGTACACCTCACAGGAAATGAAGTCGTCCTATATTCGGACTACCCAGACCGTTTAGCTATTAGTTGCATTGATTTCCTGGTATGTACAGGCCAACTAGTTGTTCCTATGGTCCACACAAAACTGGTTATTCGACGAGGGATTTAATATAATATGGTGATATGAATACTGTGCGCCTTTTTACGATTCGAAATTGCAAAAGTATTGCAAAAAATCATCCGACTGTGACTAGTAGTGACAATGAAATTTAAGTGCTGATCGTTGAAATAATTATATTTACGTCATTTTTCTTATAGAAACTCATTAGCAAACGGCAATAAAGACTCGAAGACGATAAGATCTCATTGAAAGAGCAACTCTTTTGTTCAAATTGATGATTTGACCACGGATTCTCAAAACTTATTATCTAAGACTGATTTGTTTATGGAGTCTGATATGATGGACTGGGAGCTTAAATAACTGCTGATAGCATTGCTGGCACATAAATAATGCCTTTGTGTGGCAAATGTGATGAAAACAGAATATGTAAACAAATAATTGGAAAACAAAATGTCCCACATATCCAAATAATTAGTGCCTACAGAATAAGAATCTATACGGTAGACAGCTTTGGATAATATCAACATTTGCTTAGATATCTGTTCATTTTGCAGGACGATTTGTTTCATGGAAGATGAAAAATATAACTTTAGCCTCATTGCAAAAGCTGATATTATTTTGACAGCAAGAGTTTTTATTTTGCGGCTACGCCGAATAAGATTTGGCTGTAAAGTGAATATAAGTATCCTATTGCAATACGACAATACTCTTCCAAATACCTACAGAAAAAAACAAAGAACCTATATTTTCTAGAACCATCAGTTTATGCATCGATAATTGCACGAGTTATTCCATGTCAGCTACGGAGAAAATCAAAATGATCACTCTCCCTAACAATGGTACATATTAACAAGTAACTTGCCATGTCACCAAATGTTTTAAAAATGTCAAAATTATTTAATTTTAATATTACATTTGGAATCACCATGAGAAAAACATTAAAATAAGTACACAAACATCCCTAACATTTGTTCAGTAACTCATGAGATAAGACTTTCAAAGTTGGGAAAAGGTTCTGAATAATCTGTTTTGTATAATTATGGCAAAACTAAAAGCCGCGTGGAAAGTGTTAAACACAAAGCCTTCGGGTATACTAACCCAAGTGTATGGAAAGTTAACGAAATTGTAAGGAATGCATTATATTCCCTGTGTTAAGCTCTTACAATAGATTATAAAATTATCCGTATGAAAAGTGCACCAGAAGTCTCTATTATTTGCACGCCTATGACATCTTTATAAATTGTCAAAATGATTACGATTTCAATAGAAGTGCAATAACTGATTAATGCTTGTCACGTTTTATAGCATTTATAGCATTTATGACATCAATAAAATTGTTTTGTTTGTTCCTTAGGCATGTTAGGTGTTAGGTATTAAATTAATGTTCAAATCGTTTGATATGTAATATAGTTTATGTCTAGTATAGTAGTAAGTTTTGAATTTGCGCATTTTCAGGGTCTACATGGTAGAAGTACTCTAACAGTGGTGATGGGTGAACCTATACATATACCCATAACTGGCATCAAATAATATGATGATGGTTTCAACACACCGGGCGATTGATTGTAATGTGAACTTGCATCTACCGGCGTCACCCTGTAGCATACACGCATGGGGTTACGTGGTACAAGACATACGGTGTGGTTGATCACAGTGTAAATTTGCTAGAACCGGCATCACCTTGTAACACACACGAATTTGCATACACGTGGTTACGCGGTAAGAAACATACGGGTTGTTGATGCCATGGTATTGTAAATTTTCTAGAACAAGTGTCGTACTGTTGCATACAATTGACATGGCCGGCACATGGTCGATCATGTTCTGCAAATATACCAGTGAAAACTTACGGGTGACAGGAAGTTACCATGTGAGTATGTGAAGGATCTCCCTGTGGCTCCGTCAAATAACACAACAGACACTCATTCTATGTAGGAATCAGTATCGAGACCCCTTCCAAAGAGCAAAAAACTAAAAATTAATTGAAAGGTTGCGTTTTTTTCTGGCGTTGTGTGATGTTATTTGACATAACAAAAGCGGGCAAATGTAAAGATTTTGTATGAATACGACCCCAGCGAGTTTGCGATTGCTACATTGTGCCGTGATAGTTGAAGCGTCAAATGCAACAACGAGCAGAAAATGAAAAGAGATTCTTAACCCAGATGAGATTTTTTCTTCCATTTGTTCTCTCAGAATAAGCAGTACGAGCGTCACGAAAATTAATGTATTGTGCAGCTGCAGCTGTCGATTTTTATATACAATATCAAATGATATGAGTATGCCCATTTCCTCCGGGCCCTTTCATCGCAAGTGGTTAGTAGTACACTCATTCCTAAGGACTGGTAGTCAAAGCTCGGACTTTTGGACACAATTAATTAGGACTGATAGTCCAGGTTTGAACTTGGACACTAATTTCTAAAGATTGATAGTCCACATCGGACTTTGATCCCTACTTCAAGGACTTACATACCTAGAAAATATAGTCCGGTGGACTATATATATATTGGCACTGTCGGTTATCGAGCTCAATTTTCGCGTCGGTTTGGGGCATGTCACAACACCGCCCCCCCCCCCCACCCCCCCCCCCCCCCCCTCCCCTCGCTGATCTCTCACTCGCGGCAATTATTGTCCCCCCCCTCCCCCATATGAAAACCCTAGCTACGCCACTGCAATTCGGAAAACAATAATATGTTGTTTTATGAGACAAGAAGAGATGGTGTTTGTCTGTTTTTTAAATTGACTAAATTTAAGAATACATCATTGATAAACCCTGCCTTTTGGATTAACTAAACGCAGAGCCGTTAACGGCGATTTCTCAACCTATGTAAGCAAACCTGTAACAGTAAATGCATTCAAAATCGTACTCTTATTCGATAAAGGTTTTTAAAACATGTCACGTTACTGCAAATATCACATCTCAACACGCTACCACCAATAACAACAATCAATCACCTGCTTCTTTCTTAATATAAGCGCTAATTGCTCATTCTCATGATTTAATATTCGTATCGTCGAATGATAACATTGAGTATATCATAAAATATATATTATTCAGAGCATAACGAGCAGCCAAATACATGTGGATGTTCAATACAGTAGACATAACGTCATGCTAAAATAACGGCACAAATCCAACGGCTACATATTAATCAAATTACTTCAAAATATTCTCGATCATTAATATCAAAATATTCTCTACCATTAATATCAAAATATTCTACATTAGTTTTCTGCAGTTCAAAAATGTAACTATAATAGCAATAGAGGAAAAAATGTTCGTTTACATGTAGACGCGCACCACCACTTAACGAAATATAATTTGACAATATGATATTGCAAACAAGGGATACAAGACATGGCAATGATTTTAACATGACAAATAACAAAAAGACTTTCCCCGACCGTGCTATTCGAACCAATGGTCCAATTCTCTGGAATTCACTTCCTAAAAGCATGAAACAATCCAAATCGTTAAAGCATTTCCGAACCCAGTTAAAGCAAAACCTTATCCAAAATTACGAGTAATCTCTTGTATTTGAGCCCGTCCTTGTTCTGTCTTGTATATGGTGTTGTGGGATTCTTATTGTTTATTGTAGTATAAAATGTTTGTTTATGTATTACTTGTTTTAAGGGGTAGACCACAAACGGGCCTCATTGGCTTTCCAGTCTTCTCCTCCATATTGTGTTTTTTTTTATATGTGATTGTGATTTGATGTATTTTTTACATGATAAACAGACGAGGACGTGGGATAAAAATGGCCAAAATGAGTGACTATCTGATATTGTATAAAATATACAATAAAGCTTTTTGATAAAAAAATAATATTATACCTATTTTTCATAAAATTATATGTTCGATGAAGTAAATATTGTCCTCGATACAGTTAAAATATACAGTCAAAATATGGATGTCCACAGTAAGACTAGTAAAGTAAAAGTCTCTCTCTCTCTCTTTCACTACATGCACATTCATTCTTGAACACAATTTGTTTTCAGGTAAGTGCATCAACAGGCAAATAACCAAGCAGCATTTCCTTTACGTTACCCATTATTGTTAATACAAAGTATAGCTCTGGTCTTCATGCTGTTGATGGCGCGCCTGGAGATCCTTCTTCAACGCAAAGATCTACATGCATCGTCAATACGTTGCCGTAGTACTTGAAGACTTTAGAACCTTTTGTCAGGACTCTAATTTGTTATTGCTTATACTACCTGAGGATATTGAATTTGAGCTTCGAAGATGGTACCTTGTTCGGATCTAAAAATGGCCACATTTATTCAAATACGCGTAAAATGAGTGTCTCTTAACCAATTTTAACCAACTAATATTCTTATTATAGCTAATAAATAGGTCTTGTTTACTATTAAAATAATTTGGGTGACAAATGCTAACATTTCTTTTTAAAAAATCCTTCAAGTTGAGTACACTTTCTTTTTACTCACCCTGTATAGATACAAATCACAATGCATATAGTACAATACGTATGCGGCATTACAATTAATATTTTAATAGAAAGCTACTACGAAATTGGTTTTCCCAAGCTATTCCAATTCAAATAGCAGATAACTCAGGTAGGGTAAATACGATGCTATCCAATTGGGTAAATTAAGCGTTGCTACAAATATAAACAAAAAAGACGACCCCCTAACCCGATCCAATATTGCTGCGCTCTTTTTATTTCCCTGTCCACTTGGCAGGCTACATCGTCTTATATACTTTAATAACCAGGCAATCCCGTTTATTGATATAAGTTTTATTGATTTTCTAGTATTCTATAGCTAAATAATTCTACTTTAAATTTAAAAAAAACACCATTTCCTCTTGGCTCGTATATTAATTGCTATATATTACCCAACAAAGTATTTACTGCCTTTCCAATGACTTTAACCTATTGTGGTGGAAATCGGTATAGGTATCTGATCGCGCTATTTACTCAAACGTGCCATGTCACGCGGGGTATTGCTTGTTTCCCCACATCAAGCTGTTATATCTTGCTTTTAATCTTTGTCGTCTTAATGCATTAGCGATGGGCTCATACTCTGTTATAATAAGGCTAATTAAATCCAATGCAACGAACTAAAATATAATGATTTCATTGCCAAGATATTTACAAAGCAAGTAATATGTCTTTAAAAAGCACAGCCCACGCATTGTATACTATAGTAGATTCATAAACATTGTCCGATCGGTTATTAATTCTGACCAATTCCATTTCACGTTAGAGGAATCACAATAGACCAATCACGACAATATGGACATCGTTTAGACTAAACCTTTTGAGCGTAGTTAACATGAACAACCGCCCACGGGCCCGTTTGATGACATCAGAAATATGCACCCCACCCCCATTTAAGATCCGTAGATATCTTAACACCCAAAATCTTCACAATATCTGTGGTTTGCAGCTCCTCACCAGATAGTCTCAATGGTTCCGACATACAAGGACTTCGAGTAAATGAAACATCCATGTACATACATTTTTTTGGGTTGAGATTCATTCTATTCAGGTCAGCCCATTCATCAAAATCCCTGATAACCTAGTGGATTTTTCATTACGGAAGATATTCTCAACAATGGTCAAGACATTCAGGTACTTGAGCGCTATCTTATTTGGTTCGCTAGAAAGAGCAGCGTCATTTGCCTGCGCCACAAAAAAAGTAGCCGGTCCTGTGAGTGTACCTTGTGGTACACCACCAAGGAGCTCAAGCCAAGGAGAAATACTATCCAAATACCTAACACACTGGGATCGCTGGGAAAGGAAGATGCATATCCACGGGATAATTGCTGGTCTCCCCATTTTGATGAGTTTTAGAATGGCAACATTATGATCGACCCCATCAAATGCTTTACTAAAATCTGTAATGACAATTCTGGATATGCTAGATAATTTATCAGCATGCATGAAGATGTTGTCCAGCAATTTGACGAGATAGTGTGACGTAGAATGACCCTTACGATTGCCAAATTGATTGACATCAATTTCACCCTCGATATCATCCATCAGCCAACCAATCAGGAACGACTCCGCCACCTTAGCAAATTGGTCTGTCAAGGAGACGGGCCGAAGCTGATTCACGTTTAGATGTTGGGATCGGCACCATTATTGCTCGCTTCCATTGGGTTGGAACAACCCTTTCAGGATATTTGTTAATGGAATAAATCACGTTTTCATTCATTCAATACTAAGTTGACTGCCTTTTGGGTCGTGCAGGCAGTTGGTCCAGGGTGTTCATAGTTACCAATCACACCATGTTCATACGCAAATACTTGCGTCATGGCCAGTTCAACCTGTCACCAAATATCTCAAACTTGTGCTCAAACTATACAGGTAACTGGAACGTACTGGACATCAAACACCACCCTCAATCATTGCACTGTAAAAAATAATTACCCAGTATGGTGTAAAATAGTACATATCTCAGCGGTTCTGGGGAAACATGGTCGTCACTGGAGTAAGCTTTACACAGCAAAGGGGAGTAACAAATTTACACCAGTTCGGAGTAATATTTTACCGAAAATGGGGTAACTTTTACACAATTGCTCGCATGTTTCCCCAGAACCGCTGAATGGGGTAAACTTTACCAAATTCAACAGCGGTAGTAGTTTTACCCCTCAATTGTGTATTATTTTACACATAAATGGGGTTAAATATTCTTACCCCATAGAGTTGTGTAATATTTTTACAACTGTTTGTGTACATTTGTTTTTTGTGTAAACATGATGAAACCTGCAGGAAATAAATTACACATCACAATGAAATGAACATCACTGAATACATTTATTCAATTTTTGCAAAAGCCTTTATTCTGAACATGTTTCTTTCAACGTTACACATGAGCTTTTTATTGCCATTATTTCAAGGTATGTGTTTCTATTGATATCCTAAATATGTCATTATCAAATCATTGCATGCATCATGTGAAAACTTCCAAACGGTCTGAGTACTATACGGAGGATACCAACCAAGTAAGCTTAAACTTTTATAAACACATGCAATGCATGCATGCAGGTCATTTTGTTATCGTCATGTACCGTGCTTTACCAGCCTGTATATGTTTTTGAGTCAGCGTACACCTTTAAATTTGATAATGACATATTTAGGATATCAATAGAAACACATACCTTGAAATAATGGCAATAAAAAGCTCATGTCGTTTTCCATCAGGAACACCCGTGACCGTCTTCGTCGCCATCATTGCAGCATGTGTCGTTCGTATAGTCAAGTTTCGCACATCATTTTGGCAATAAATGCCGCGCGCGGTGTCATCATGGTTGCTTTTACCCCGTTGCCGGGGAAACCGTCACTCATCTGCCACGGTAAAAGTTTACCGGTGTGTGTTGTGAATCAAAAATTGTTTATTCACTCATTTTGGGGTAAAAAATGCACAATATTTCACCCCATTCACTTTACCGCTCGAAAAATTACCACCCTTTTTAACTGTGTGGTCTTGTCTTAAAAATACTGATATATGTAACCGAGCTGTGCCAGTCGAAAATGCTTCTAAATAATCTTTGTATAAACTTAATCAACTGATAATAATGTACTGTTAGCGCCAGCTATTTGATTACTATATGCTGGATATTTTAACCAAGGAGTTATTATGAACTAATTATGTTTGTCATTCCCCATATATAGCATTGTATAGTGTACCCGGGAAACTATGGATGGGTGATATGTGAGGATTCCAACTATTGCAATAAAATAGATGAGACAATTTTAACGATTCAACTATGTTCAGTCAGTTCCAAACTGGCTTCCCTGTTAACAGAAGCGAATGAATTTCAGAATAGGTGGTGCGTGCAAAATGCTCGCGTGGCGCAACATGACACATCGTGAACCGTATGCGTGACGCTCGCGTCTGCCAAAATAGCGCGAGTAATCATGTTTTTTGTTTTCACGCTAATTTTCCCGTATACGAAAAAAAATCTTTTAAGTTCATCAATTATCTTTTCAACCACCCTGTATCGTGTATGAACTGCATTGTGTTGACCTAGATACTTGTGTTCGGCTAGACTACGTTTATGCCTCGCGCTGTTGGTGATTACGTTAAAAGGCAGAAACAACCTACTCAAGCGTACTTTACCGTATTATTACATGATAAAAACGCATCCATGTCAGGATAATAATTGATATACGCTAAATTGAACGTTAGTTTCTATTATAAGTTACATCTTCGCCAAGCACGATCAGTAATGTGCTTTTATGTTGGTCTTTTGGAGCCTCAAGGAATTCGTTTTAGTGTCTAATAAAACCCACTATAAAAGCACCCATTTTACCAAGCAGTTTGTTTGTACGATCTTTCCTTAGCCATAATGTACCAAGGGTGGGTTAAGGATGAAAAAATAGATCAAAGTAAACACATCTATAGAGTTGCAGTAATTATTTCTATTGCTGAGGAGCTTTAGGGTCTGACGTTAAGGAGGTCATACAAAGACAGTGTCACTCTCTGGTCGCGTTATAAAATGTTTTTATCAATAACGACTCCTAAATCCATGAACTACATATAGATTGTAGGGTATATAACGTCGATGAATGTTGGTCAAGAACCACAATAAATAATAAAGCCCTATTTATTTAAATCCTCAAAAGAGCATCCATAAAATATATGAAAACAGTAATGCCGGACAACGATTGCTTTTGTAAATATTATCAAAGTAAAACAGGTTTAAGTGGATTAAGGTCTATAAATCCATAACTAGTCCGGGCCGATATACATGTACGTGGAGCTTACGTTTCGTAAGTTTAGAACTTACCTTGTCTTGTACAAATTGTAGCCGCTAAGGAAAAATGCAGTAACTGCATTTTTGATGAACTGAGAAAATACAATTATGTGTTTTTGGCAGTTGATAAGTATGAATAAAGATGTTTGTATTACCAGTACTTGTACCATAGTTATGTTCTTGAATTAAATAAACTCTTCGGATTTCACACCACTTATTGGTTCGCCTATAGGTTTACATGCTAAAGCAGTGTTACAAAATTCCCATTTTCTCGCTTATAAAGCGACTGGATTTTTCAATTTGACATTTTCCTTAAATTTCATGATATCTTTGATCATTTAATAAAACAATTATATAAGGTATCCCCGAAATTTCCGAGAAATTAGCCCCCAGAGTTGGACAACTAGTGTAGCGCCCCCATTTATCAGAAAAGGTTGAGAAATGTTGCCAGAACATATACAATCAAAATGCATCCAAAAAACCTACCAAATGCATTGACCAGGATTATAGTGGTTTGCATAGTTACTTTCATTTTGTTGCTTAACTTGATCTACCAACCTAATATGCATCATCATAATTTGCCCTTAAATCATGATGAAGGAAACGTTTAAGATTACTGTGTGAAACATTTAAAATAATCTAATGAATACATTTTGCTGTGGTTAATTTGTAGTATAAATGTGTTTTAGCTTATAAAAAGGTTGGACTATTAAGATCATTACTTTATACAATCAAATTAATTATGCGCTTGTTTTTTGAAAAATAACAATAAAGCTAGTATAATTGAGTAATAATTTTACCTTCAAGTTTGCATTAATTTCTATATCACTTGGATTTCAAAAGAAATTGCAAAAGGTGTAGTTGAGAATTGATCCACCAACCTCGTGATACTGAAGTTGACGCTTTACCGGGCGCTTTACCAACTGAGCAATTCGTCTGTCCATGAAATTATTTAGATAGTAATACAACTTTATATTATTGAATATCGAATACACTAAACAAATTCGTGCTAATTTCTCTAGATCAAAAGAGGGCGCTCATACCTTTTTATCTATTCTCTGCTTATTAACTATTAGTCAATGGGTGCTTATAGATGAAGTTTAACGGTATTTCTTTTTTCACTGTGGTATTAGGTGATAGTCCTAAAATCAGGATTAAACTACAACTTTAATCATTTGGAAGCAATAAGTACCATTTCTGATTAATTCTATAATCATTGGGCCACAGGATGCCCAGCTGACAAAAAAAAGGTTTGATTGACTGAAATTAATTACTGGTGTGGAATCTTCAGAGGCACTGCAAGAAAGACATAATTGTATTTTTCTCAGTTCATCAAAAATGTAGTTACTGCGTTTTACCTTGGGGGTGGGCAGAGTCATGTAGTAGCAAGTAGTGATCGGGGACGCCTATAATCTAAAGCAATTTATAGGCTGTAGAGATGCAAAAACAAAATGAGGTTGTTATTTGCGAACCAGTTAGCTGCAGTTTAACAATCTGTTTTGAGATTAAACTGCATTCCAAAGTTTAACACGAAAACGTTGTTTCTTTCCATTTGTAGGCATTAGCGGCATAACCCATCTAAACCATTTTCAGAACCCATCTAAACCATTTTCAGTTGCTACTTCATTAAGCCTTTGATTGTTTGGCATGCCAACTTTAAGTAAAGAAATCAGGTTGCTTTATCACAAAACATGTACTACTATCCCCACCCAACATATGACACCACATATACCCCTAACAGGCCTTAACCTTCCTAAACCATTTCCCGTGGCTACTTTATTAACCCTCGGTCCCTTGTATTGTTTGGCATAAACTTATCACAAACGCTACTTGTACCGCATCACTATAACCTTAGGCATATTCTAAACCATTTCCTGTGGTTTTACCCCCCACCCGACATATGACACCATTTACCCCTAACGGGCCTAAACCCTCCTACACCCTTTCCCGTGGCTACTTCATTAACCATCGGTCCCTTGGAATGTTTGACATAAACTTAAAGTAAAGTACCACATCACTATATCCCTAGGCCTATCCTAAACCATTTTCCGTGGTTTTACCCACTCGACAAGACACCACATACCCCTGTCAGGCCTATAACCATTTCCCGTGTGGCTTATATGCACCATATGTAGGAGTTCCGCGGAAATGAGCCACACAGAAATCCTACAGCTTACAGGTGAGCCTTGCGCAAACATTCTTGCGACGTGTTACCGCGGTATGATTACGCGGTAGAACGCGCAAGGTACAATATCGTGCAATTCTAGTGGCATTTGTGAGCCAAATTCGAGAGGTTTGTTGCTGTTTTTGCAGCCAATTGTTAACCAATTTCACTGGAATATACTTTATCACACTTCGCGTTCATGCAAATTAGGTGACACTTTGATCAACACGAACGGAGAACTAAGGATAACAACAACAAAAACACACAAACACCCAAAAACCGTTTCCAGATTTATAGTAAGATGCTAACCAACTTAAAATTAATAAATATATATTCAATGCATACATTTTTCCAAAGCTTTAACATCAAATCTAAAAACAAATCTAGTATTAGAATAAAGCACCTAGGAATCAACTGTTGCCGCAGAAGGATTTTTACACCCGACCTTAACTTATATCAACTTTAAAAGTCGTCATGAAAAATATTACAAAGCATTGTTTATTCCTCTAAACGTTATTTACGAATTAGAGATATTTGCTCGGAGCGCATCTGACATATATACAAATTCATGAGGTTATGAATGGATTACAAGTGACACAACGATTATTATATATTTAAATAATATGTTGCAATTTCAATCCCATCAAGGTGCATGCATAGTGTACTTTGGCCAAGCTGTTCGATCATACCACCTGGATAACGTTAGGCTTGTGGAATCAGTTAGTAGATTCGTGTGGATCAAAAATATTATATTAGAAGACAACCAGGTGCATTGATTGAACTCTTTTGTTTTGAGATCCGACACCGGCAATCCAAGGTGGCCACAACTTAAATACGCAACTTATTAAGAAATATTTACATTTGCCTTATTCCCTGCTTTCAGGGGTCATGTAATTCAGGTAAGAAGTTCCTAACATTTGTAATGTATTTTTTACATGGTTATATGGTGCACATTCCGCCTAAGGACTGTTCCAATATGTTAATTTTTTAATCTAGTGATATAATAATCATCTGTTTCGATTATTATGCGTCTGGTTCAAATCCTGAAGTATTTTGAATAGAAACTCCCATAACGATGGTTGTCTTCATATTCATCTTTCAATCCAAATGCGGGGTATTCTTCAAGACTTACCTAACTATTTGTGTCTAATATCACATATTAGCTATCTGGCGAAGGACTGGATGAATAACATGGTTTTTCACCTTTTTGTGAAGTTTCATTAGCAACATTGGATGAATGAGACGGTATCCAGACGTAACTTGATCATCCATGATTTCAGCTCCGTTGTACTGAATAACTGAATTCCTGTTTTCACTATACAACTCGCATTTGCCAGTGACATCTACTATTGTATCACACTATATGTCCCCTGATGGATTTAGATTAATTTGAACGAATCACTTACATTAGGAACTGTCACACGCTTTGAGTGAAGTTCAGGACTTTAAGGTTTGATATATTTACAGTGTTCTATGTTTCTTTTTCTATGTCTGTCTATCACAGTTGGGTCGGATAACTATACAGAATCTGGATTATCTTACAATTACAATTAGTGTATTCTTCCACACCAATGGAACTGAAATCGCAGTTGTTAGCGGTTCACTCTATGATGAGCCGCTCTCCGACGTCAATTTACAGAGTGAGCCACGAGCGACCAATTTCATTACTTCGCCACCTAACTAATTGTAACCATGACAGACACAATAAAGCAACCCTTCAATTAAAAACTGCATTTCCACTTTCCAGCACATTTAGATTTCTGGTGGCAACATACCATAGTTGGAAGCGTGGACGAAGACGACGGCGGCATTTACAGAAAATATTATCAGGAAATGGTTACAGAAATGTTATTTAACTTCATTTAATAGTTATGTTCTTTTCAGAGCAATCGATTTGTTACGGTAACACTATTATTCACAATGACTATATTTCTGTTACAAGATATTATGTGATCTTTTCCAGGGGACGCCCTCAATCCTCAAACAAAATTGGAAGCAGATTGTATTGCAGATTTACATATCTGATCATAAATCATGAATATATTCCAAACTTACACAGCGATACGATTCCTAATTACCTCAACATCATGGTTTTAGAGTGAATTTAGAGTTAAAATAAGTTGTTGGCGCAGACTCCGACGGTTAATTTTCACTCTAAAACCATGATTTTGACGTAATTAAGAATCGTATCGGGAATTTATTTTCGAGGATTGAGGGCGTTGCCTGGAAATGATCACATAATATACCTATAACCTCGATGCCCAGTATTGAGCTTTATTGAAAGAAACAAATATATCAAAATATGACAAAAAAGATCCTGCTGCCAGGTGGTTTTTTGCGTGAAGACGGTCCAGGATTATCAAAAATACGAGTCGTGCAACGGAAACATACAGGGTGTTTTTATTTCAAAAGCAGGGAGTATTAAGAGTAAAGTTCCTGTGCTATTCGATAGTTGTTAGCATTGTCATAACATTAAGTAAATCTGACCATGGAAGTTCCCTGGATAACGCCATACTTGATGCGTAAGTACGTTTAATCACGACTACCAAGTAAAGTCTCATATTAGGTGTAAGCGCGTATTTAGCTCTATACCTGCCTCGTTATTAGGTTAGATTCATATTATGTTTGAAGTATCATACCTTCGCGTCACCCAATAACTAATAGTATTTAGATGATGTAGTTAGCAGTTAACAAATACAAGGAAGTAATGCCTACACTAGGAATGCACTGTAATAGTAGCAATGCAAAAATACGTGCCTTTGGCTATGTAAGGCTGATTTAACTGGCTGGTCCGTGTGGTCCACTCTGCATAGTATTAGTAGAGTTGGCCAAATCTTGTCATTTCGTAGTAACAATAACAATGTTTTAATATTATTTTAATTATTTCTCCACAATTACAACATGATATATGTTCATATTTTCGTACCGAGATCTCATATACATTTTAATATATATTTTCGTACCGAGATTTCATATACATTTTAAATACCGATTTAAAATACATGAATCTGAATTAAAATGTCAAAGTCGTCACCGACTTTGACAAAAAGTGTCTGACTGTGGTATGTAAACATCACGAGATACATTGAGTACCATCTTTCAATCAGCATACTTGGCTTTAATTTTTAGAGGATTTAGGAGGAAATTATCTTTGTCTATCATGTTCTTAACTTGATAGATTATAGTATTTTCATTTCTTAAGCTAAATATTGCTTTTTTGGAATTGTTGATTTCTGGATCACTTTACAGCTAATAATGTCTTTGTAATTCTTATCGCACAAAGCGCTGATAATAATAACAACAATTCTGCTACGATTAATAAAATCTGTCAACGGATCCAGCGGAACCAGATGGAATATTTCAACATTTTATTGACTTCGGTTGTTAATCTCATTTTGAATCCAATCAAACTCTAAAGTAGGTCAGATATCTTTAAATTGTTTTGCAAGGTGCAAACAATTCACTTGTGTTGAATATGTATATCAATTAGCCGAACCTAATGAAATTGCGCATCAGAGATCATCACGACGGAAGAACAAGTCTCGCAGTTGATAATGACGTAAACGTGACACGCACGATTCGCGAAGGGAGTGAACTGTGCCGCCAGCAAAATGAAAATTGACCCAAATATTTATCAATTTTCGGGGGGAAATGCACCCATATGTTTACCGGAAACCAATAATTATCTTATATATATATATCTAAAATGTCAGTGAAAACAGCAAAATTACGGATTTTAGACTCATTTTAATGAGTCTAAAATCCGTAAATGTACTAAAATGGCTTTGAAAAGAGGTCATCCAATAGGACCCTATTTGCCGGCACATCCCTGTAATCTCATATCCATTTAGTACCGGGGGAGGGGGTTATTATTTCGACACGAAGACTAAGTGCATAAGTTATAAGTTGATATTTCTCGTGTATGGCAGAAATTTGCCATGTTTAAGAAAATAGATACGGAAATAACAATATGTTCATTGTTTTAAGAAAATACGGAAATAACAATATTTGTTCCTACTGTTTTCGAAACATACAGGATGTCCCTAAAAAAGGGTGCACATGTTTGCGCGACTTGTTTACCATAATGTCCTAGAGTTTGGTGTAGGCACACACGAAAGGAGGAAACGCTTAGCTTGCAGATGCCGTTTCATCTGATTTTTGGTTTGGTCAATCCTGAGATATACCCAGTTTATCAAAGCTACCCAAAATCGATGTTGTGCCACTTTTACATAAAGAATGATTATGAGCGTCAAAATGATACTATCATTGGTCTATCCATGGACATCAATCGTCTTGAAACGTTGAGGTGAGTATTTTGCCAGAATTGTTTAAAAGAGACTGAGGAACAAAAATGAATCAATAAAAAGTTGTCCTTGGAATACGTAGTTAGGGATTTCTTCGAGCTTTATTCCGTAATGGGGTCTTTACACTAGTTTCTATTGATGTTATTTTTCTCTATCACGTATTATAGGCGATGATCATTTTTATTTGATTCGTACTTGATATAATACTCATTTATCTCCATTGTTATTGTTCCGAATTCTAGTGAAGTGATTCAATTCCTTCCGAATTTTGAATAGTAATTCCCATAACGATGGTTGTCTTCATATTCAAATATAAAATGATGGTAGTAAACGGAATTAAAACCATATTCATGTCTAAAAGAAAACACAAAACAAGACAACAGGATATTGCTCGAGACGTAAAAGTGTTAAAAAAGCGAGATAAACGAGGACAAGGAGGGATTGAAGCGATTGACAATTCTCTCTGAAATAGCCTTTGGGGTTTAATACGGTAATCGTATTTGACGTCGACATGGTACATAGGTATTCCTAAGACGTCGTCGTTCATTGTCTCTATCATGTATATAGAGTTCGTTGAACAAACGAATGCTGGTTATAACAATGTTGAGTAATGGAAACACGCTATTTTCGACACGTTTGGCTCAAGATTTAAAGGTGTATGTTTCGATCACTTTTTTGGGGCAATGATTTTTTTTTTCACATCAAGATATTTTGATATCAGAAGAATCCTCATATTTTTCTCATTATGTCTGTAAAATCTTAGGGGCCAGAAATATTCCATTATAGGCTTAAATGTGGTGAATTACTGCCAAAGGTGGTTAACCACCAGCCAGTTACTGTACTACTCAATGGGCAAATTGAATTGCTTGTGACCTTGTGCTTCTAAAATAAGAACCATTGGAGTTATGCAACTCAAACTTTGGAATGCGACCATTTTAAGGATGACCTTTCATGTAAAATAGAAAATATCAAGTTGAAAATTAGGCCAGCAATCAGAACCTTTAAACCAAAGCATGCGTAAATGTTAAGAAAAGTGAGACGAGTCGATATCAAAATGTTTAAAATACCAATGCTTAGAGTAAAACGTGAGGTAGGAGTCACTCCTAACAGAACTATTTGGTCGTTTGAGACATTATGAATGTGTTTTTAGAAATTCATAAGGCCTAAGTGTAGGCCTACAGCAAAGAGCCATGGTATACAGGACATTATGTTATCAAGCTAATCAGCTATGTTTGTATGGTTTATGTTTGTAATGTTTAGCCATGATTTTTCTTTTTAAGCAACATTATTAGGACGAGTGACAGTTTGAAACGCCTTGGATAGATTTGCAAAAAGCATAGAAATATTGTAGAGATAAATAATATCAGTAATACGAAGGCTAAGTTATATAGGGGTCTGTCCAGCAGAAGACTGTACTATAAAGTATACAATGTTTATCTTATGAGCTTTTATAACAGAATAATATGAACATGTTGCTTATTATAGTCTAGCTATGTTTTGTAACATTGTTGACATATTAAATATAGCTACCAAGTTATAAGACAGGTTGACACGCGAAATTTTGCAAATGTTAACTAAGTTAAAATCACAGTTTGACTGTCCGGGAAAGTGCCTGGTGAACAATAAGCGTTTTTCGCCTTTTGCGAAGTTTTAATAGCGACTTTTAATAAATGAGAGAAGCATCCAGATGTAACTTGATCGTTCGAGTGATAATGCATGTCATTCATGATCCTTTCTCTATACAACCGGAATTTGCTCATTGCATTTACTAGTCTTTATGTCCTCTGACATATTTAAAGAAATGTGTATACATCACGTACACTGGGAACTGTATCGCAGCAGGCTGCCATACACGACGACATAAATATGGTACATCTACGAACTTCTATGATATTCTACGCTCATTCTTTGTTAATTTTATCTTGTATTATAATAATAAATATTCTTGTTCGATTTATTTTATTCAAAGTTCACCCTTTAATAAAATAGGTAAATCCAGTTAGTTGTCTACTCATACGTCAGCAACTTTGTACAGGGCTTGAACATCTTAACGCGATGATCGTACGCACTCAAGTTATGAATTAAGCCCCGCCTCAAACTATATATTATCGTTTCACAATATAAAGTGCGTATCGCTCGAAAATCATCCGAAAACCAAAAAAATGCCTGTAGGCATCCAAAACCACACCGACTATATAACTTAGGGAATGGATATTATCTTACAATTGCCATTAGGCCCTTCACAATTGATTTTGAGTTTCCTGTTGGAGGTTTAAAAAAAGGGATGAGGTCACTTTTAATTATTAATTATTTCATCATATTTTCATGTTTGTGGTTGAAACTGCAATATTAAAAATATTTTGCCCGTTTGACTGGGGAAAGCTGTGATAACGTATTTGGAAAGAAATATGTATACATCACTCACACTGGAAACTGTATCGCAGCAGGCGGCAATACACGACGACATAAATATGGTACATCTACGAACTATGATATTCTACGCTCATTCTTTGTTAATTTTATCTTGTATTATAATAATAAATATTCTTGTTCGATTTATTTTATTCAAAGTTCACCCTTTAATAAAATCGGTAAATCCAGTTAGTTGTCTACTCATACGTCTATGGCAAGTATATTGCACAATAGAACAGAAAAACCTGGTTTTTCGTCGATAAACCTGGTTTTTCGATCGATAAACCTGGTTTATCAAATCGAAAAACCAGGTTTATCAATTCGATTGTCATAGTTTTTTGATAAACTTGGTTTTTCGGCTGATAAACCAGGTTTATCAAAAACTATGACAATCGAATCGATAAACCTGGTTTATCAATCGAAAAACCAGGTTTTTCGAATTCGATTGTCATAGTTTTTGAAAATCCTGGTTTATCGACCGAGAAACCAGGTTTTTCGCCGATAAACTTGGTTTTTCAATTCGATAGTCATAGTTTTTTTTGATAAACCTGGTTTTTCGATCGAAAAACCAGGTTTTTCGAATTCGATTGTCATAGTTTTTGAAAAACCAGGTTTATCGACCGAGAAACCTGGTTTTTCGCCGATAAACTTGGTTTTTCAATTCGATTGTCATAGTTTTTTTGATAAACCTGGTTTTTCGATTGAAAAACCAGGTTTTTCGAATTCGATTGTCATAGTTTTTGAAAAACCAGGTTTATCGACCGAGAAACCTGGTTTTTCGATCGAAAAACCAGGTTTATCGATCGAAAAACCAGGTTTATCGATCGAAAAACCAGGTTTATCGATCGAAAAACCAGGTTTATCGTCGATAAACCAGGTTTTTCTGTTCTATTGTGCAATATACTTGCCATATACGTCAGCAACTTTGTACAGGGCTTGAACATCTTAACGCGATGATCGTACGCACTCAAGTTATGAATTAAGCCCCGCCTCAAACTATATATTATCGTTTCACAATATAAAGTGCGTATCGCTCGAAAATCATCCGAAAACCAAAAAAATGCCTGTAGGCATCCAAAACCACACCGTCTATATAACTTAGGGAATGGATATTATCTTACAATTGCCATTAGGCCCTTCACAATTGATTTTGAGTTTCCTGTTGGAGGTTTAAAAAAAGGGATGAGGTCACTTTTAATTATTAATTATTTCATCATATTTTCATGTTTGTGGTTGAAACTGCAATATTAAAAATATTTTGCCCGTTTGACTGGGGAAAGCTGTGATAACGTATTTGGAAAGACCCCTAAGTTACAAGGTCAAAAATGGTCACAAATATAACAAAAAAGGAACCATTCCCAGGACCAGTTATTTTATCTGATACCACACCAGTAAATAATATTACGACAATCAGCCTTTTATCACAAGGTTTCAGCATTGTGACCCACTAATAATACAATGTTATCAGGAATGGTACTTATTGCTCCAAAATGATTTAGGTTGCAACTGAATCCTGATTTGAGAATCATTACCTAATACAACAGTGCAACAACAAAAACATTTTCAATGCATTTTGTAGGTAACTTTTGATTTTAAATGTTCTGGCCACATTTCTGTTGATTGAGGGCGGTACAACAGCTCTCCAAATTCAAGGGCTTAATTCTCGGAAGTTTCAGGGTCATTGGATATAATTTTTTGTGAGAACAATAAATATTGGATATCCTACATTCTTAAACTATTTTGTCAGTGTTTCTATACTATAACGGAATAAACCTAAACATGTGATGCGTATTCTAGACTACCAGATTATAGTCTGGCATGATACTTAACATGGGATTAATTAATTAATTGCATTAGGTGCATGTTCTTTATGCCATTTATACCTTAACAGAATTAGGTAATGAGGTATTGAAAAATCGGGGAAGTACATTGTACCAGCATTTTGAATCTTGATGCTGTGATAGCATTAACGATCACAGTGACGGCGGCCGGCGCCAACTAGTTGCATAACAATGATAACATAACCAAGTTTCCCTCCCACGCCCCATCGGTATGAGTCGTATTTTCTTCAAATATTAAAATCCTAAGAAACAGTAGTGTAAAAGGCACCAATTTCCCCAAGATTAATGAAACTCAGAGGAATATAATCCTGAGTTAAAAACTACTACCAAATACCACATTGCAAAAAAATGAAATAGTTCATTAATTGTGTAGGTTTTGATGGAATTTTAACTGTATATGTTCTGTAAAAACTTCTCAAAACTGTTTTGACGAGGGACGCTCCAACACCAGTTGTCAAATTGCAGAGGCTTAATTCCTGGAACTTTAAGGGTTACCCTATATAAATGTAAAGATCATCATCAAACACATGATGAACCTTACGAAAAAGGTAAATTTGAATGATCCAGTTGCTTTAAACGTCAATGTTTGCGCTTATAAAACAACTGGAGACGTAAATGTGTTAAATAAATGAAATAAATGATGACAAGGATTGATTTGAGAGATGACAATTTTCGACTTAATGATCTCTGGGGATATATTTGGTAACGTTTCGATATCTATGTGGCTTGTGGTTTAGGAAAGCGTCATTGCTCAGCGGGGGGGGGGGGGGGGGCGCATGGAAGTTTTCTAAAAAAATAACTTTGCCCACTATCCAGGAAAACAATAACTTTGCCCACCTACCAGGGAAGAAGAAACAAAAGTTGACCCACTGCTAAGTAAAAAAAGAAAAAAATCTGACTCGCACAACTCAATGTAAAGAAAAACAGTAAAACCTGAACCTTTGCGGACTTCGGCGGCGGAAAAAGAAATTCCGCCCGACCCCAACTTCCATGCCGCCCCCCCCCCCCCCCCCCCCTCCCCCCTCCCCCTCAAAATCAAACAGTGCGTCCCTTAAAACACTTGAATTGTGATTTACCTGCACGGTTGAAATCCGCACAGGATGACAATTTATAATACGATAAAGTTATCATTAGGCACCATAGTGTGTTGTTAATGCACGTATGCACACCTCTGCTTAACCGGATATACTCCTGGGAGGAACTCTTACTATCTTTGCGCAATGATGTGCAATTGACGCTTTCAAAATGAGGGATTGTCGAAGAAAAACAAGTTAGAAATTGAGGGATAGAAATGGATGGCACCATAACTGATTCTGTATAAAACACAAATTAATTTAGGGTTATTGGAACCCCATACCACCCAAAGATATGTTACCTACATAAACATAGCAACACAAATTACCTTTCAAGGGGCACTAACAGTTCCTTCATGGAGGGAGCCCTCAATTTTTTCAGAAGTTGGTTTTTTTACGAATACGTAATGCTTATTTACGTTCTAACTTCACACATGTTGATGAATTCGAGGTTAGAAAGATAATTTCCAAAATTCCAAACAAAACTATATAGTTTCTTGGATCCAATGCCCACCTGGTTGTTAAAAGCGTGTGTTGATATTATGGTTCCATTTGTTATGTCTGTTGTTAACAATTCTTTTCGAGTTGGTCTGTTCCCATCTGTTCTCCGTGAAGCAGTGATCACTCCTCTGATTAAAAAGCAGACCCTTGACCAAGATGTACTTAAAAATTACCGCCCAGTTTCGAACCTCCCCACCCTTGGCAAGATCCTTGAATACCCCGCTTGTTTCCAGACTAAATGAACACCTAAAATCCCAAAATCTTACTGATGAATTCCAATCCGCTTACAAAGCTGCTCACAGTACTGAAACTGCTCTTCTTCGTGTAAAAAATGACATTATAAATGAACTTGGTAGAGGTAAGATTGTCATGCTTGTTTTATTAGATATGTCAGCGGCCTTCGATACTATCGATCACAAAGTTCTTGCTAATAGGCTCAATAGTGAATACGGTATCGACGGCTGTGTTTTAAGCTGGTTCAATTCTTATATTACTAATCGTACTAGTAGAGTTTGTGTTTTAGATAGTTACTCATCTGTTCATCCACTGAAATACGGTGTTCCACAAGGGTCAGTTGCTGGTCCACCGATTTTTACCCTGTATTCCAAACCTGTGACTGCCATTCTGCGCCGTTTTAATGTTCCTTACCACGTGTATGCTGACGACACCCAAATGTACGTTAGTTTTGATCCGAAAGTGCCTGGTGACTTCGACGATGCGCAGAGCAGACTAACGATGTGCATTGCCGAGGTGGGGAAATGGATGTTGGCAAACAAGCTCAAGCTGAATGACACTAAAACTGAGTTTATCCTCATTTCCTCGCCTCGACAGGTAGATTTGTTGTCTGAGGTTAACTTGAAGATCGGTGAATCTGTGATTGACCCTTCCCCCTCCATCAGAAATTTAGGAGTTACATTTGACACCTTTCTCAAAATGGATCTGCAGGTCAGTTCCATATGTCGTACGGTTAATTTTCACCTGCGGAACATTCGTCGTATCCGTCGTTTTATTGATCACGATACTTGTGCACATGCGGTGAGGTCTTTAGTCCTCTCTCGGCTGGATTATGGCAACTCTCTTTTAGGTGGCATTTCTAAATTTAATGTTCAGCGCCTGCAAAAACTTCAAAATCGTGCTGCGCGTCTAGTCTTTTGTAAAAATAGACGCACAAGTGCTGAACCACTCTTGCGGAAGCTTCATTGGTTGCCTATCCAGCAGAGAATTGACTTCAAGATCTTGCTGCATGTGTACAATGGTGTACATAATCTGGGGCCTACCTATTTATCTCAGATTTTGATGCCGTATGTCTGTCCAAGAGCTGGTTTGAGATCTTCCAACGACACTTTCCGCCTTGTTGTACCTTTCAACAAACATACTAAGACTGAAACCGCTTTTTCATATATCGGTCCAAGGCTGTGGAATGATCTCCCACTCTCCATACGCACCGCATGCAGTGTCAAATCTTTTAAAAAGATGCTTAAAACTCATCTATTTCCGAAGGTGTAATTTGTTGGTCAATTTCGGATGCAAATGCACCCTTTTATAAAAAAATGTGTGTGTGTTTTTTAATCCATGCTTTTTAATGCTTAAATTGTATCTGTATATTATTACATTGTATATTTAATTATTTTTAACCTATCTTTAATGTACTTTGTACTTTGATTGGTATTTTTTTATTATGCTTATCTTTTATATTATATAATTCCTGTACAGCGCATTGATCGTGTTTTTGGAAATGCGCTTAATAAATCACGTTTTCATTCATTCAACTACTACCTAAAATTATAGAGCTTAATTTGCAGTATTTCATGTGAAATTCAGGGATTTGATAGCGTTTTGAGTTTCGATGTAGATCACATCGAAACTACCCGAATTCATTTAAAAGGCCACAGATGGCTTCTTACTTATTTGTTTCATGTTTATTCAAAGTAACCTTGAAGACCACACATGGCTTGTTGAGTGATGCAAAGTCATAACCTCCCTGATTCAATTGGTGGTGACTTTTAACCAAAATAAAAAAAGTGAAAAGCACTACTATACCTTCGGAAATTCTGAGAAAATGTCTTTATTTTAGCTGCTATAAACTACAACTGACCTGTTCAATTATGTTCAGTACCGGGGATGCATAGAAAACAGCCTTTACACCCACTCCGATCATTTGGCAAATTGCAAGTTCTATACAATACCTATCACCGGCCGATAGTTTAATCTCGTAAATTAAGTAATCTAACACCGTTCCCTTTCTAAACCTGAGATTTGCCTTGACCAAGATGTATTATGATCCACGGACCACCACTAAGTCTGACTTGTAAATATCATTACTACACATTTCTGGACAATCGTGTCCAATTCCGGATGATAATGACAAGATTCAAACTTCTACATCCCACAGGGTCAATTGACGGTATCAAAGTCGTAAATAACACCCGTAGATTGCGGCAAATATTTGTTAACGTCTGTGGAGATACAAGACTTGCGTCACCGATACTTTTGAAGGTTATATAAAGTATTGCCAATTTGCGAACAACATATGAACATGTTGTATAGCGTTTCCAATTTTAATTTAGAAATATTTCAGCCATCAGAAGAAGCTAGTATGATGGTTTTATTCACTTTTAAAAAGTGAACTCATCATGCTAATTTACCCATAAACTAAAAGGACTTCAAAATGCATTGAGTAATTAACAAATTGAAAAAAATAATAACTGAAAAGAGGTTTTTTTTCCCTTGGTTGTGTTCACATTCAAAGTCTTCCAAAAAGCTAATAAAACTGCCTATAATTTATGTCACCTTGATGAAGTGACTGGTCAATTCAATGCTACACACTAATCGGTAGCGCTGTTCTATGTTAGTAGAGAGGGGCAACATTACTTATTATTTTATTTTTTACACCAAGGAAAACCCACAGATGCATTCCGGCTTGTTTAATTAGGTGTCATGTCAAACATGTTATTAGTTTACGTATATATCTACCATAAAAATCCACTCTTACGGTAGTCATTTTGAACTTTTGCGCTTTGAACTAAATGTGCATTTACCCATACAGGGCTGGTTATTGCGACATACATAACATAATTATATCAAATGACAAATCTGATTATTATAATGACACTTGTTGGAGTATAAAGGAGGTGTTAGTTCTTAACAGAAAGATGCTCAGCCAAAATTCAGGCACAAATACAAAGACTGTAAACATTTATTTTGCATTACATGGGTGCACCACCACCACCACCAAAAAAACAAACAAAAACCGTTAACAAATCTTATACAGCGACTGGATTTGTCCACTTTACACTTGTCTTAAAATTCTTTATATTTGTGATCATGAAGTACAAACTTTATTATAGGGTAACCCTGAACCCTGAAAGTTCCGTGAAATAACCAGAATATGAATCATGATATTTCTGTTTATCATTGGTGCACCGTGCAAGTAAAACAGCACGGCATTAACCTAGCACTATATTCTAACATGGTAATAGTCATGGGACTGAGAGCAAGAATACCATGTTACTGACCATGTGATGCTAGATGAATTGACTATACGTGAATTCAGCAAAACAAATATAAACTTGGGCTTTTGCGATGGTCGGACTAAGAGTATGGACCTTTATTCAATAGTGAAATGTAGATAATGATTATAGAAACTTACCAATCAACGACTCGTTAAGGGTCAAAAGACATATTATATGGGGAAATGAACTGATCATGCACAATGGCAAGACCTTGTATTTCAAACACTGGATTGATAGTGATATAATATATATCAATGACCTTATAAATAATGATGGTATCTTTTCCACTACATATATACTTGACAAGCTTAAAAAATATAAGCACAACTGGATTGCAGAGCTATTTATTATTTTCAAATCAATTCCAAAGAATTGGTTTGCTTTATTAAACGCCAACAATATGCCTATTGAAATAAGTACTCGTTTAAGAACCTCGTGTATATATGTAAATAAAAAACGTGTAAATATGATGTATTGGCAATCAAGGTATATTTACGTTCATGTAGTTAAAAAGTTCACAGTCGTGCCAATAATTCAGAACAGATGGGCACAGGAACTGTCAACGTCACCAAAATGGGACGATATTTGGACAATGAAAACTATTCTTGAAAAAGAGAGAAAATTGGCAGAGTTCAATTACAAATTATTATATAGAATCATCGCTACCAAAGCAAACTTATATAAATGGAATAAGGCGAACTCACCTAATTGTTTTGAGTGCAACACGTCAGATGATTATCTACATTCATTTATTGCCTGTCCTTTATCAAAACGCTTTTGGGTTCATTTTAAAAGATTTATTATTTCTAACAATATTCCATGTCCAGAGATATCGTTAAAAATCATTGTACTTGGTTATAAACCAGATAATCAAAGTGTATGGAATGTAATGCTAAATAGAATGCTTAGTTTGGCGTCGTTCACTCTGTATAGATCCAGACATATGAAGATCACTGATAATAAAAACGTTGATGCATTTAAATGGTTTCTATACGAATTAAGATGGAGAATCAGTATCTTGAGACATAGTGAAAATATGTGGTATAAGATTGGCAAAAGCCTACAAGGCACAGAGTAAATAGAAGGTTATGTTATTCTTCTTGTAAAACACATGTACATGACAGCCCATATTATATATTGCTTTGTTTGTCAACTCACCTGCGAAGATCATGTGCCGTTGATGATCATGAGCCATCTATCTTCATGCTAATGGTAATTGTTGGTACATACTGTTCGATGGTAGTCTTTTTTTTGTTTCTTCATATTTGTAACTTATTGATAGTAGTATGTTTTAATATATTGTTATTATGTTATATAACTATGTATAGAATATAGATGAATGAAAAAATAAAATGAATGTATAAAAAAAAAAATTAAAAAAAAATGTAATGGAGCTTATTAAAGGAATGTCGCAAATCTTGTTTGTTTTAAAATGTACATTTTTTATCCAATAAGCATAAAATACGTTTTCCGCGGACATTTAACCAACTAAAATTCTTTTGAAAGATAATGATATAGCCAGAATAAATAATCAGGGTAATTTATGTTTGCACAGTTTTTCAGAAATGAAATCCCAAAGTTAAGTAAAGGTTTTTTACTCACCCTGTAAGTCCACACTTGTTATCGTTGCACTTATTTATATCATACCGTACATATCACTACATCTACAACCCATACCGACCATTATATGTTTTACCTGCGATGTGTGTATACTAAAAGAATTTAATGACGTATTGGTAACGCAAGAACATCGGCTCTTATTGACGAATTATGCACTGATCGATTATGCACTGATCGATTGCAACCCCAGCCCCGGGTAGTAGGGATTTTGGCCGGAACGTACAAATTGCCAATGTGACGTCCCATGTACAGTCGTGTACGGGCACCATTTTTGCACGTCCCCGCTGCAGTCCCGGCCCGGTTACTAGTCCCGGCCACAAAGGGTACGTCACCGTTACAGCGGAGGCGTAACTAGAGGGGGCAGGGGGGCATTCTCCCTTCAAGAAGGCGTGCTTCCCATCGATGCCCCAAATGAAATGACAAACTCTATGTTTTATACAAAACATAGTCGGTTATTCCCCCCCCCCCCCCCCCCCCCCCCTGAACACAGACATGACCCCCTTAATGCGCCCCTCCTTCCCATCTGTTCCTGTATCGAGCGTGTCTGTTCGTTGAACCAGCAAAACACTTTTCAGTTATAACAATCTTGATATAAGAAGCGTATTTCATTTCAAACTTTCCCTTAAGCATGTTAAGAACGCAGCTATCCGGCAATGTGCTGTGTGCATAATATGGGGTTAAACCTTTTGTGAAGTTTCATTAACGAATTTCAATGAATCCTGACGTAACTTGATCGGTCGTTTAAGAATGCATGTCATCCATGATTGTAGCTCCGTTGTATTGAATAACTGAAATCCTATTTTCTTCTTATACAACTGGCATTTGCCAGTGGCGTCTACTCTTGTATCACACTAAGCTTTATGTCCCCTAACGGATTTAAATTAATTTGGACGCATCACGTACACTAGGAACTGTCACACTTTAAGTTCTAAACATTATAGTGATAGTGTTCTCTCTTTATCTCTTCATCTCTAACTTCTATAACCCTATTATGAATAATACATTTCATGGTAATATTATCAAACATATATAGAGAAATTGTCTCACAATAATTTACTGTCATTTATTCGTCATTCCCGTGAACACCATTACTTGTTAGAATCAACTCTGTCTGACCATTGCAATGTCAAATAAGTATTAATTCAATCATATATGTTATGGATGGATGGATGGATGGATGGATGGATGGATGGATTTCAAAATGGCCGCCATAAAAATATTTAGTAAAATTGCTCTAAATCAATTACTTTTGAGATTTATACCCCTAAATTTCACCAATATGTTCTCTATAACATGATGCACAATTTCAGAGTGCCAGTTGTACTTTGGTTATTACTTGTTACCATAGAAACCATCCACAATATACATTTTTGGGCAAAAATACCTCTAAAATCACTCTTCTTTAGAGATTTTTGTTATCTATTCATCATGATTTATTGCTTTTAGTATCATCTGCAATTTTGACAATTTTGACTAAATCTCCTATATTTTTATGGCGGCCATTTTGAAATTCAAGATGGCCGCCGCACCATTGCTCAAAAATGTGGTTCCGTGGATTTTTGAAATCAGCACATCAAAACACCCTATGTGCCATTTTTCATGCTTCCTGCCAAAAGTGAACATTTTGGCCTTTTTGTTACATATCCGCTCCACTAATATCACTCGGTCCAATTTGAATTGTTCCTACGTACCCGGCTGCGCCTCGTGTAATGGAACAATCCAAATTTGACCTCGTGATATAGTATACAAATATTGACTGTAATGAGGGGCATGGTACAAATGATAGGCCCAAGGTGATCTCGGAACAGACTATAGCCTGGTTTCGAGATCACCGCGGGCCTATAATTTGTACCGTGACCCGAATAAAGCAGTCAATATTTGATTTATATACCAAATAATAGAATTTTTTCATTTGATTGGTTAAAAGAACATATCATATAGACTCAATCAACTCAGGCCAACCAAAGTTCCGTGAAATGAGGGTACACGTGACCAAACCTTCACTGTTGTGTTGCTTAAGGAAAAAGTAGAATCGGACAAAAATATCGATTTCCGAATTTGGCAGGTTTGTCACTGTATATTCTTACCGCTAAACTGCTAGAGGTATATAGCGATTCTAACAGCGTATTTCACTGGACACACTTTGCATATAGGCTAGCTGAATCCATGATATCTTTTTATACCTTCTTCGTCAACGAGCGCAATCATAGCTATTTGCATTTTAGTCATTTCTTAAAAGAAACAACACGAAACTGATCCTGTAAAATTGTAATCTTTACGCAGTAGACGAATAAATGCGAAGAGTCAAAGGTCAGCTGTCAAATACCAAGTAAATATATACAGGGTGCTCAAAACGAAATTTGTTTGCCTTCTCATTACGTTTCGTCAATATGGGCCCGGGTGATTCGGGTGTTTCGAACTGGTTGCGGAATGCGGATCGTTAGACTCGTGAACCATGGGGTGTGACGTCATCAAAAACGACTATGCCCGGGCATAGTCGGCCCGGGCATAGTTGTTTTTCATGACGTCATGTTGAAATTGAAGGCAAAGCTTGATTATCCCGTCACTTTTAACCAATCAAATGACAGGAATCTATGTATGCGGTATATAAGTTATATTATCACACTCTCTGACATACAATATTTGTATATTAATTTATTCATGTGTTTTTAAGTGCAATATTATTATCTTGTAAATTATATTCCAGTGATTATTAAAGTTGTTACTGTGACATGGCATGTGTAGTGTTAGTCATTTTACCATGGTTGGTTGGTATACGATTATAATAACTGTGCAATATTTGGCTGTATGTGGTGTGACCTCTACCAAGAGGTCCTTTTAACATGTAACATTCAAGAACTTAGATCATAGTTGTCTTATGTTTGCCAAAACTCTTCAACGTTCAAGTATTTAAGACGTACCAACTCTGCCAAAAAGGGGCTCTTACTGGTCGTTCGATGCGCAATGCCAATAACTTAGCTATTCCCAAAGTCCCAACAGTTCTATTATAAAAATCATACTTCATAGATCAACATCAAACACATTATGAATGTTAAGAAAAATGTAAAGTTGAAAGATCCATTTGCTTTAAACGTCAATGCTTACGGTTATAAAGCAACTGGATTTGTATAACCCCCATTCAAAAACAGGATATTGCTTGCGTGCAATAAATGAAATAAATGAGGACAAGGAGGGATTTGAGAATGATCTCTAAGGATATAATTGGTAACGTTTCGATATCTATGTGGCTTGTGGTTTAATACACTAGATTTGAGATTTACCTGAGCGGTTGAAATCCGCACAGGATGACAATTTATAATACGATAAAGTGACATCATTTGGCACCGTAGTGTGTTGTTAATGCACGTATGTAGCGACGCAAAACGTATCAACAACTCAAAACGTACCAAAATTGATACGTTTTGCGTTAATGGCGAGTAAGATAGAACAAAAAAGGGCAACTCGCCGCAAAACGTATCAATTTTGATACGTTTTGCGTCGTGCAAAACAAAAAAGGGGCAATTTAAGTAAATCGTATCAAAGTGAGGATCTTCCATTCATTGAACTTCCTCCCCCTTTTCCCCAAAAGTTTCATAAATATAGACATTTTCTCCAAATGCTCATTTTTATTTGACTAAACCTTGGCCATTTGGGTAATAGAAGTCAGATTGTGTGTGTCACCGTAGGGGGCGCTTTTTACAGTGGCTCCCATAGATATCTAACGGCGCATACGATATATAAATGGTGGCTCCTGGCTAACAAACTAATCACCGCGTTATTATTATTATTATTATTATTATTAATATTATTATTAGTGTCTGGTGGTGGGTGTGGTCTTAGAGAGCGCTTTTTCATCTCCCTGGAAATGTTGCAGACAGCTTTTTTTCGAAATAAAATCTTAATGTATTATTCTATAGATGCATTTCATCCAACAAGGATTTCAGACTACAATAATCTTTAATTTATCATTGGCCGGATTTGGTCCAAAACAGGTTTCACTGAATATATCATTGACTTGCGATGGATTTTTTCTTCTTCAGGGAATGTGTTTCATTTGAAATATATTGTAAACAAATGATACGTTTTGCGTCTTGTTGCCCCCTTTTCCTTTTCAAATGATACGTTTTGCGTTGGAGTATTTTTTGCTCTAGAATATAAAAAAGAAAATATTTTGGAAAACTGTTCACAGAAATGGTGCAAATGGTCAAAACTACACATTTTCAAGTGTTTCTAGAATTTGTTATTTTTCAGTGTGTTTTTTTACTAAGAAAAAGTTGATACGTTTTGCGTTAGGGCAGTTAGTTTGCTCTAGAGTTCAACAAATTCATTATTTTGGAAAACCTTTCACAGAAACGTGGTGCAATTGGTCTAAACAACCCTCCCTATACATTTCAAGTGTTTCTAGAATTTGTTATTTTTCAGTGTTTTTTTGGCTAAGGAAAAGTTGATACGTTTTGCGATGGGGCATTTATTTTGCTCTAGAGTTCAACAAATTAATTATTTTGGAAGATTTTTCACAGGAACATGGTGCAATTGGTCTAAACAACCCTCCTTATACATTTCAAGTGTTTCTAGAAATTGTTAAAAAGTTGATACGTTTTGCGTCAAGTTGCCCCTCTTTCACTTAGGCAAACGCAAATTGTATCAAAATTGATACGTTTTGCGTTAGAGCAGTTTTTTAGGTCTAGAGTACACAAAAAGGAACTATTTTGGAAATTCTTTCACAGAAACATGGTGCAATTGGTCAACACTACCCTCCCTATACATTTCAAGTGTTTCTAGAATTAGTTAATTCTTTCACAGAAACATGGTGCAATTGGTCAAAACCACCCCCCCCCCCCCCCCCCCCCCCCCCCTATTATTATACATTTCAAGTGTTGCTAGAATTTGTTATATTTCAGTGTGTTTTAGGCTAAGGAAAACTTGATACGTTTTGCGTTGGGGCAGTTATTTTGCTCTAGAGTACAACAAATTAATTATTTTGGAAACTATTCACAGTAACAGTAACACAGTCCCGACTGTGTATCTGTTCTTTTTGAGAAATAGCAAATTCTAGAAATACTTCAAATGTATAGGGACGGTTGTTCAAAACAATTGCACCATTTTTCTGTGAACAGTTTTCCAAAACAATTCCTTTTTTATAGTCTAGAGCAAAAAAACTACTCTAACGCGTTGATACGTTTTGCGTTTGACAAAGTGAAAAAGGGGCAACTTAACACAAAACGTATCAACTTTTCCTTAGCCAAAAACACTGAAAATATTTATAGGGAGGATCAACTTTTCCTTAGCCAGAAAACACTGAAAAATAACAAATTCTAGAAACACTTCAAATGTATAGGGACGGTTGTTTACAACAATTGCACCATTTTTCTGTGAAAAGTTTTCCAAAATATTTCCTTTTTTATACTCTAGGGCAAAAAATCTACTCTAACTTTTGATACGTTTTGCGTTTGACAAAGTGAAAGAGGGGCAACTTAACACAAAACGTATCAACTTTTCCTTAGCCAAAAACACTGAAAATATCCAATTCTAGAAACATTGATATTTATAGGGAGGATCGTTTAGCACAATTGCACCATCTTTCCCTGAAAAGTGTTCCAAAATAGTTCTTTTTTTGTACTCTAGAGCAATAAAACCTGCTCTAACGCAAAACGTATCAACTTTTGCTTAGGCCAAAAAATACTGAAAAATAATAAATTCTAGAAGCACTTGATATTTATAGCGAGGATTGTTTAGTACAATTAACATGATTAAACCATGTTTCTGTGAAAAGTTTTCCGAAATATTTCATTTTTTGTACTCTAGAGCAAAATAACTGCCCTAACGCAAAACGTAACAACTTTTGCTTAGCCAAAAAAAAACCACTGAAAAATAACAAATTCTAGAAACACTTCAAATGTATATGGACGGTTGTTTACAACAATTGCACCATGTTTCTGTGAAAAGTTTTCCAAAATATTTCCTTTTTTATACTCTAGAGCAAATATTTCCTTTTTTATACTCTAGAGCAAATATTTCCTTTTTTATACTCTAGAGCAAATATTTCCTTTTTATACTCTAGAGCAAAATATTTCCTTTTTTATACTCTAGAGCAAAAAATCTAATCTAACGCAAAACGTATCAACTTTTGATACGTTTTGCGTTGACTAAGTGAAAGAGGGGCAACTTTACACAAAACGTATCAACTTTTCCTTAGCCAAAAAACCCTGAAAAATACCAAATTCTAGAAACACTTGATATTTATAGGGAGGATTGTTTAGCACAATAAAACCATTTTTCTGTGAAAAGTTTTCCAAAATAATTCGTTTTGTGTACTCTAGAGCAAAATAACTGCCCTAACGCTAACCGTAGGCAAAAAACCACTGAAAAATAACGAATTCTAGAAAAACTTGATATTTATAGGGAGGGTTGTTTAGAACAATTGCAACCATGTTTCTCTGAAAAGTTTTCCAAAATAATTCATGTTTTGTACTGTAGAGCAATTAACTGCTATATCGCAAAATGTATCAACTTTTCCGTCGGACTAGAAACACTTGAAATTCATAGGGAGGGTTGTTTAGACCAATTGCACCACGTTTCTGTAAAATGTTTTCCAAAATATTTTAATTTTTGTACTCTGGAGCAAAAAAACTGCTCTAACGCAAAACATATCAACTTTTCCTTGGCCAACATAACACTGAAAAATAACAAATTCAAGAAACACTTGAAATGTATCATGGGGAGGGTTGTTTAGACCAATTGCACCATGTTTCTGTGAAAAGTGTTCCCAAATATTTCCTTTGTTGTACTCTAGAGTTAAAAAACTGCTCTAACGCAAAACGTATCAACTTTTCCTTAGACCAAAAAATACTGAAAAATAACAAATTCAAGAAACACTTGAAATGTATAGGGAGGGTTGTTTAGCACCATAAACTGCTCTATCGCAAAATGTATCAACTTTTCCTTGAACAAAAAGCACTGAAAAATAACTAATTCTAGAAATACTTGAAATTCATAGGGAGGGTTGTTTAGACCAATTGCATCATTTTATGTGAACAGTTTTCCAAAATATTTCTTTTGTTGTACTCTAGAGCAATAAAACTGCCATAACGCAAAACGTATCAATGTTGTTACGTTTTGCGTTAGACTATGTGAAAAAGGGGCAACTTGACGCAAAACATACCATTTCTTTACAACATATTTTATGGGATAGAAACACTTAAATGCCAATGACATACGTTCTATGAAGAAGAGTAACATCCTACTTGAACGAAAAAATAGCTTTGACGTAAAACGTATCGATATGTCTTACTGTGCTAGAAACACTTGAACATGCTAGAAACACATCTTAAGTCAATGATATATTCAGTAAAACCTGTTTCGGACCAAATCCGGCCAATGATAAATTGAAGTTTATTGTAGTCTGTAATGCTTGTTGGATAAAATGCATCTATAACATAATACATTAAGGTTTCGAAAAAAGCTGTCTGCAACATCCCCAGGGAGATGAAAAGCGCTCTCTAAGGCCACACCCACCACCAGACACTAATAACACTATCTCATTGTTTTCTTTCCCCTTAAGGATAGTTTTAACCGTATAACACTAATAATAATGATAATAATTTGAAAATTAAGCTTAAGATCTCAACACAATGGTTTTACGTACCTCGAATTTTCGACCGATCACATCGATCTTCATCTGGAGACTGGCAACCCAGATTTGAGGTCAGTGACCTTATCTGACACGTGATCCCAAAATCGGGTCGAACACTCTTAGAAGCTTGTATCGGCCCCCGTCCCTGTTGAGTGAAGACTGGTTTACTCGGAGAGTGTTCTACCCGATTTTGGGATCACGTGTCGGAAAGGTCACTGACCCCAAATCTGGGTTGCCAGTCTCCAGATGAAGATCGATGTGATCGGTCGAAAATTAGAGGTATGTCAAACCATTGTGTTGAGATCATAAGCTTAATTTTCAAATTATTGTCTACCAACACAGATGAACTTTCACGCTAATAATGATAATATTATATAATAATAATAACGTGTAGTTTTTTTGCCCGGAGCCACTTTAAAAAGCGCCCCCTACGGTGATACACACAATCTGACTTCAATACCAATATGGCCAAGGTTTAGTCAAATAGTTACCTGTTTTGGGACTCTGGTTCTATATTTTGAACATTTGGGGAAAAGGGTCTATATTTTTGAAAATTAGGTGGGAAAGGGGGAGGAAGTGCAATAAATGGAAGATCCTCCCTTTGATACGATTTACCTAAAGTTGCCCGTTTTTTGGTTTGTACGACGCAAAACGTATCAAAATTGATACGTTTTGCGTCGAGTTGCCCCTTTTCTGTTATGTCTGACCCGCCGTTAACGCAAAACGTTTCAATTAATACGTTTTGCGTTTTTGATACGTTTTGCGTCGCTACACATGTATGCACACCTCTGCTTAACCAGGTATATTCCTAGAGGAACTCTTACCATCTTCGCGCAGTGATGTGCCATTCAGGCTTTAAAAATGAGGGATTGTCGAAGACAAACAAATTAGAATCTGAGGGACGAAATGGATGGCTTCATAACTGATTCTGTATAGAACACAATATTTTAAGGTTATTGGAACACCTAACCATCCAAAGATATGTAACCTACATATTAGCAAAAACAAATTATCTTTAATATTGTCGAGGGGGAAAAGGTATGCATAAATCATCATAATTGACCCATTTCTTTGTCAGTATGATGAACTGTACGTAATAGACGTGTGCTACGTAGCAGGTGTACACGTTTTAAGGGGGTGTTAATAAATACCTTTGTGGGGGTTGGAAAAATGGAGGGGATCAGAAGATAAAAAATTTCCACCAAAAAAAATTGTACTTAATAGCACAAAAAAGGTAACCTTTTTCCACTGTTAGCGCACAAAGAACCCACATACAATAACATGCTTCATGCCCGGTCGACTATAATAATGCTCTGTAACTTTGACATACAGGGGGATTAATCACTGTAAAAGGGGGATCAAGAAAAAATATCGGTGTTTTGGGAATCAAGAAATAATATGTTCGAGGCTCAAACATTTCCAGATCCCTCCCCCCCCCCCCCCCCCCCCCCCCCCACCAAAGTATTTATGAACACTCCCCAAGTACATACATTTTTCAGCCCCCGGTAGAAGCAAGTTGATGGTTTCATTAACTTTTAAAAATGAACTCATTTAACTATAAAGGACTTCAACGATTAAATTGTGATTTTTAAATCAACTCTTTGACTATCAGACAAGAACATTAAATTTGGACAAATTGATTACGGAAAAGAGGTTTTCTTACTTTGGTGTGTTCACATCCAAAGTATTCCGGAAAGCTGAAAAAACTGCCTATAATTTATGTCACCATGATGAACAGACGATACCGGTAACGAAAAAATCATTGTTGCAAGACCCCTCACCATATGCTGGTATCATAAGAACACACCGGCAACACGAAAAAATAAACCGTCGGGATCAGCCGTCGCCGTGATTCTTGAAAAGCCGTACATTTATATTTATCGCAATTAATTCAAATGTCATATTTCAGAGGGAGAAAATAGTATAAATTATTTTCCAATGTTTAGCTGATAAAACTACAACGTCATTTGTTACAAAAAATAAAGACAAAAGAAAAGGTGATCCCAGTGAGATTCGAACTCACGCGTAAAAATATCCTTTGCCAATACAACCCAACGCCTTTAACCACTCGGCCATCGACACAGCTATCATAATGGTGGCAAAGAATTAATAAATACCTACTACTTATTGTCGTTATTTCCCCAATAATCATAAAACTATAATATAAGATCAGTATAGTAAGTATTTATATATTATTGCCTATCCCTTTTCTACCATTTTGCATCAAAATTGAGGTGTATAATATGAAATTACGAGCTAAACACGTGACTAACTTTAAATTACCCGCCATGTTCAAGAACTGTTATTTAACTTGCAACTTACTTACTTACTTGACTTATTGCGGGTGATATTCCCGAACCACGATGCTTCTCCAAATCTTCCTTTCCAACATAGCTGTCTTGAATTCTTCTACCTGCAATCCTGTGTCACGCTTTAGTAAGTCAATGTAGGTTAGGGCTGGTCTACCACGCTTTCTTACTCCATGTTTAGGTATCCAATGTATGAGTTTGGAGACCAGCTCATTGGACCCTCTGAAGCAATGTCCTGCAAATCTTGATCTACGCTCCCTGATCTTATCCAAGACTTAGGGCATATCCGCGTACAGGTCCTTATTTGTCACATGCTGTCTCCAGTTGATGTTGAACACAGTTCTAAGCATTCTAGTGTAACATCCGTCCAGCTGTTTACTAAGCTTTGGGGTGACTGTCCATGACTCGCATCCATAGAGGAGGACTGATTCTACAGTAGCTATGAACAGTCTTCTTTGAGCTTTCTGGTTAGTGCAGTTCTGTATTAGTAAAGAGGCGCAACATTACGTATTCGGTATTGTTCCACCAAGGAAATCCCACGGATATATTCCGCCTTGTTAAATAAGGTGTCAAACATGTTAGTTTACGAATATCTATCATAAAAATCCACTCTTACGCGTGGTTACTTTGTACTTCGGCGATTTGAACTTAATGTGCATTTTCCCATACAGGGCTGGTTATTGTGACCTACATAACATAATTATATCAAATGGCAAATGATACTTGTTGGTGTATAAAGGAGGTGTAAGATGTTAACAGAAAGATGCTCAGCCAAAATTCAGGCAAATACAAAGACAGTCAACAGCCACCACCCCCTTATACACTTATAATGTCACACCGATTTTCTATCATATACAGCGACTGGATTTTGTCCACTTTTCATTTATCTTCAAATTCATGATATTTGTGATATTTGAAGTACAAACTTTATATAAGGTAACCCTGAACCATGGAAGTTCCGAGAAATACCCCCCCCCCCAAAAAAAAAAAAATGTATTACTGTCAAGTCTTTTTAAATTGAGGATTTTGTGATGCATACTTTCCCATTCTAGCTTTAAACACAGATTTAAATTTTGAACAGCTGGTGTATCGCTCTAATTTATCATCCAAAAATGGAGCAGTGTTGACAAAACATGTACAATCAAAATCCAAAATCCTAAAAAATGGACAGAAAAGATATCTTTTTGCACCGTGGTAATAGATAGTAGTCCAAAAAATTAAATTAAGATTAGAGTTTAACTGATTACTTATAATTACAGTCTTGACCCACGGGATGCTAAAATATAGAGAAAGTCCAATTTTTTGTCGGCAAGGACTACGATCATTTACCGGTGTGATTGACTTACTTGACTTATGGCGGATGAATTTTCCGAACCACGATGCCTCTCCAGATCTTCCTTTCCAACATAGCTGTCTTGATTTCTTCCACCTGCAGTCCTGTATCACGTTTTAGTATGTCAATGTAGGTTAGGGCTGGTCTGCCACGCTTTCTTACTCCATGCTTTGGAATCCAATGTATGAGTTTGTGTACAAGCTCCTTGGACCCCCTGAAGCAGTGTCCAGCAAATCTTGCTCTGCGTTCTCTGATCTTGTCCGAGACTTTTGGCATGTCCCCATACAGGTCTTTATTCGTCACATGCTGACTCCAGTTGATGTTGAACACAGATCTTAGCATCCTAGTGTAGCATCCATCCAGTTGTTTACCGAGCTTTGGGGTGACTGTCCATGCCTCACATCCATAAAGGAGGACTGATTCTACAGTAGCTATGAACAGTCTTTCTTTGAGCTTTCTGGATAGTGATTTAGCCTTCCATAATTGACTAAGTTTGCCACAAGCTCTACATGCAGCTGCTTTGCGTGTTATGATGTCCTTTTCAGTGCTGTTCATCCAGGCTCCAAGGTATTTGAAGTCCTCCACTTTATCAAAGCGCATGCCTTCACTTGTGGTGATCACAGGTACTTGCGTCTGGTTGAAGGACATGTACTTCGTCTTTGCAGCGTTCATTTTGAGCCAAACTCTGCCCACTGAAGTCTCCACTCTGTTGAGTAGTGATTGCGCTTGGAACCCTTCCTCAGACAACAGTGCAATGTCGTCAGCGAAGTCTAAGTCAGTTAGTACAGTTGGTCCTATTCTTCTGCTGCTTCTTTTTGTGAGGTGGAATCCTAGATCTTCTTCTCTACCATCTATGGCCTCTCTTAGGGCATAGTCAAGAACAATGACAAAGAGATATGGAGCCAGGGTGTCTCCTTGTAGTACTCCAGCCAGTATCTCAAACACTTCTGTTTCTCTACCTGGTGATATAACCTTTACCTTGGTGTCTTTGTATATCTCTGCTATCGCATTTGTAAGCTGATCAGGTACACCATAGGCTTTCAATATTTGCAGCATTCGTCCCCTATGTATTGTGTCAAACGCTTTCTTGAAGTCGATAAAGGTTATGATGGCTGGCATGTTATTTGATCTTATTCCCTCAATAATTCTTCGGAGGGCAAGTATATGACCTACAGTGGTACGTCCTACTCTGAAGCCATTTTGATTAGCTCTTAGCAACAATTGAACTCAGGCTTATTCCACGGTAGTTGCCCCCCAAGCTGAGATCACCTGATTTCGGTATTGGTACTATGTTGAGAATGGACCAATGTTCTGGCTTTTTCCCGTTCAACAAGGCATCATTGCAGACGTCAAGAATGATGTTGTCCAGATCACATCTTTTGAGCATTTCAGGTGTAATACCATCTTCCCCACAGCTTTTCCCCTCTACTAGTGCCTTCTTAGCCTTCTCATATTCCTCCAAGTCAAAGGTTCCTACTTTAATGTTGAGATTAGATAGTATTGGAGCAATTTCCTCATCCTCATTACTTATATGTGGTGGGCTCCCAAGTAGATTTTTGAAGTGAGTGTACCAGTTATTTAATCTCTCCTTTTGCGTGGATCCTTTGATTTGCCCCTTTCTTGTTGTCAATCTTCCTGATATTTGGTTTATCAGTTTCCAACTCTTACCATGCTTGCTGTTTATGTGAGCATTCTCTACCTCTCTTAGCTTATTGGTAAGGTCTTTCACTTGATCATAAGCCTCCCCTAGGCTCTTCTTAGCATCCTTATAATCTCTTCTATTGTCCTCATCGTTAGTGTCTAGTTGATATTTTGCGTAAGCTTCATCAATTTTTGTTCTCACCCTGGTAACCTGGGCGTCTTTTGAGAAGTAGTTCTTTTCTCTTTCTCCCTCGCAGGAATGACTTCTTCTGCAGCTTCTTGAGTGGCTGTAATGAACCTTGTGTATTTCTCAGTTGCAGTTTCTACATCATCCTGAAGGAGCTGAAACCTATTACGCACCTCTAAATACTGTATTTAGCTTGTAGATCTTGATCAGTTGACAATAGATTCCAATCGTACTGCTTTTTTCGTTTGATGATCTTACTCTTCCTGAGGCTTAGTCGGATGCTAGCAGAGACTATTCTGTGGTCAGATCCCACACTAGCAAAGTGTTGTATGCTTCAGAATTGTGAACACTGTTTCGCCATTTCCGCCTGACAAGGATGTAGTCCAGCTATAGTTTGTTGCCGCCTGGGCTGACATATGTCCACAACTTGCCTTTTTTCTTACGAAAGTAGGTATTTGCGACTATTAGATCCTTCTCTTTAGCTAATTCTGCTAGATACTCTCCATTTCTGTTTGTATCATCATGGTATGAAAATTTGGCGTCATCCTTTCCAAGTCTGGCATTGTAGTCGCCAACAACAAGCAAGATGTTGTGTGCTGGAATGGAGTCAATCGCCCCCTTTAGACTGTTGTAGTGCTCTTCTATGATGTCCTCGTCCGCCACATTTGTAGCGCAGTAGGTCACCACTACAGTAGTTGCTGGGTTACCATGGAAGTTGACTATGAGTGTACGATCAGAATGTGGTTTGATGCTTGCTAATGATCGGAAAGCGCTGTTGTTGAGTAGTATCCCGACTCCACCTACCGCTGCACCTGCTTTATTTCTTGTTGCTGAGGTAGTGATCAGTGTTCTGCCCAAAATGATCTCATACTTCACTGGGTCATCATGGACAATGCGGTGCTCCTGTATCCCGATCATGTCAATGTTATATTTGATTAGATTGGATACAAGCTCCTCTCTACATCGACTCTGTCTGATAGTTCTCACATTCATGGAAGATATAGTGATATTTGTCTTGCATGTTGCAAGTCGTCTCCTCTTGCGCGCTCTGCCGTCAAGCTTACTCCTCCCTTCAGGGTTTGGGGGCATGCCGTCATCAGTTGATTTTGAAAAATCTGAGTCTGCTCCAGGAGACGTTAGGTTAGTAGGGACTTTAACTCTAGTGTTGATTTGGTTTACCATCATGGTTTTTCTGTTGCTATAATCACTGCGGTCGCAACTCCTGCAGCATGGTTTATTATCAAAGTTGTCCTTCTTCTAGAATACTTGCCAGCCAAGGCTAATGAGTATATTCCACCCAAGTCTCAATGTTTCAGATTGAAACCTAATAAGCTATGTTCAATAGACCTTAAGACTACTCCAATAGTCTTAGATCTACCGACCATTGCCCCCCAGAGCTCCGTCAGTTAGCACTAACCGCAAGGTTTGGCTATCCAGGTGGCACGCGACTAACATGCACTACATTGCAATGCATCTTAGTCTTCGAGGACGTGGAGATGGGTAACTGCAAGGGAAGCGATTAGGGACAGGAGGGCTGATAATAGTGCCTCCTGTATCTACAACCTAGAGCAAAGCAAAGCATGGACAAAGTTGCATAGTAGAAGCATGCAGAGTAGAAAGAGATATAAGATAGGGGAAAGGAAGATAAGCGGTAGAGGAGAAGGGTGGAGTTGCGCTACTTACAGCTAGTTTTAAACCACCCTAAAACCGGTGTGATAATTTATATCATAGTATCTGCAAATCCACGCAAATCTTCTTGCCTCTTTTTTTTTTATTGTAGCGCCCGCTACGGTTGGGGCACTCTATTGGCATGCGTTCGCGAAAATGGCAAAGTTTTGGTATTTCTAGATATTATAGATTGAGGCCGCTATGTTTACTGATGGTCTCTTACTGACATTTACGTAACGTAACATTGAAATGTGAAGCTGTAGTGTACGAGTGCTGTCGGCGTTTTCGAACTATAAACGACAAACGATAGAAGCGTCATCACACAAATAACTTTTTTAAGCTGGAATGGTTCCTTCTGAAGGTATTTCAATAAGCTGCGCATGCCAATTATCATTTATAAAATTCTGCACATGGAGTTTTCCATCACCAGTTGATCTCAGTTGAAAATTTCCTATAGCGTTACACTGCCGATAATGAGCTAATTGATATTCATGAGGTGATTTACTAGGGCGATTTTACATTGGAATTTTGACTTGCCCGATAAAATCATGAATTGTAAAGCTTTAAAATCATGAATCTGAATAAGAAACATGAATTTATTGGTATAAAATGTACAATGAACACAATGAAATGGTAATTGTGTCTGATGGTTTAATACTTTGTCGACAACACAGTGATAACTTACAAGCTTCTAGGGGGAGAAATACTTATGGGCGGCAGTGTAGATCATGTCTGTCGTATGTTTGCCAAAACTCTTCTGCGTTCAAGTACTTTTAAGAGGTACCTCATCAGTTACCCAGCCAAGGAGGGGTTATAACTGGTCGTTCGTTGCGCAATGCAAATTATTCAGCTATTCTAAATGTCCCGCCAGTCCTGTTCTATACCTTGTCAAGCTGTGGAACAAATACTTGACAAAATGTTTTCCTCTATTGATTCGTATACTTTATTGTTTTTAATTGCGATATTATTATCTTGTAAATAATATTCTTGTGAGTAAGTTGTTACCGTGACTTGGCATGTGTTGTGTTAGTCATGTGGCTATGATTGGTGTACCATTTTAACTCTGCAATATTTGGGTGTGGTAAAGTAGAGGGTGTAGCCTAGGGGTGTGTTTGTATACAGTGTGGGTGGGTGGAGGAGTTTAATGGATGTGTTCAGTCGCGTGCGAGTTACAAGTGTCGCGGTGTGTCTTCTTTTTATGTGCTCAGGGGTGTGTGCGTTGTGGTAACCTGGTATAATTTTAGGGTTTTAATGTGTATTTTTTGTAATTCTTGCATATTCTAAATGTATATTTTGTGTACCGTATTGCTAATTTATCCGGAATACCATGAATACTAATATAATAATTATGTCTTTCAATTTCTTTTAACAATCAGAAATGTTTCGATATTTTAATTTCCACTGCACAATGTTGATAGTAGAGCACCCTTGCATGTGTTTTTACTAAATTGAAAACAGGATATTGCTTGAGACATTAATGTGTAAATAAATGAAATAAAGGAGGACAACGAGGGACTGGAGAGATGACAGTTTTGCACTAAAATGGTCCTTGAGGATTCATACGTTAGCTATTTGATGTCTATGTAAAATACTTGAGAGCTAGCTGAACGGTTGAAATCCGTACGGTATGACTATTTATAATACGATATAGTGGCATCATAGTGTGTTATTAATACGCTTATGCCGCTTCTAGGTTAACAGGTATGCCCCCGGGAGGGTGTATCTTTGGGCGTAAGATATGTCCATGAATTAGAGTGATGTAAAGACTCAATTACGGAATAAAGCTATCATTTAAACCGTTAACAATGTGCTAGGCTAATTTCGTGCAGTTTTACACCAAGGATAAACGGGGGGATAGACCATGATGAAGGGTTCAACAAAAGTAAGTCCCCCCACCTAAAATTCGATCACGTTTGTTTGCATAACCCCACAAACAGATGTCGTTTTGACAATTTGAAACGTTTATGGAAAGGGGAAACGCTTGGCTATACATCAAAAGTTTATCTTTTTTCAATAGCTTGTTCACTTCTTCCAAAACATTTACATTTCCCCAAAATGATGTTTTCAGAAAAAGTGGCACTTTTCAAAATCTTATGCAAGAAAGTTACAAAAATGTCTCTAGTGCTGTTTAAAATTTATATTAAGTGTCTTTATTTTCAATTAAAAGAAAGCCTTTTCTTTCTTTAGATGGTCCTAATTTGAAATTAAAAATAAAATGATTTTATTTCATGCATGACTAGCCAGTAGTGCCCACCATTCACGTCAATAACTTCCCTGTATCGTTGAAAAGTGCCACTTTTCGGAAAACATAATTTTGAGGAAATGTGACTGTTTTGGGAAAAGTAAACATGGTATTAAAAAGGGGAAACACGCTAAGAGGGATTATTTGACAACAATGATATGTACATGCTGTTTCTATAAGAGTAACCAGCATTCCCAAAGTACATGGTTCTTCGAAATACATCTTTTGAATTAATTAGTTTATATTCTCGTCTGCACATCAATATGCGGTTTTGGTGCGATGAATGTAAAATGGTAATCAAAAATATATAGCAGACGACTTGTGATATTTATGACCAACAAACCAGGCGTTGACAGTTGAAGATGTTATTGCATTTGTACTGGTGCTACATATTTATTTATTCATTGTTGTTTTTACTCTCCCGTTTGTAATGGTAATTAATAATACAGATGTTTCACTGTGGAAATGTTTGGCGTTATAAAGAGCAGTTTAATGATTGAAACTCTGAACGATACTGTGATTTGGTGAAAAGTCTTTCCCTACTATATATTTCAATACTTCAATATACCAGATTGTATCTGCTCTACCAAGCTCGCCCTTTCTTGAATATTTCAAAGCATGCCGCATTGTTGTCTAGTCAAATGCCTGTGTAGGGTCCGGGTCTAACGTGTATTCTGACGGGACATACTGTGGATCATCATTTAATAAAGGAAGTAAAAACTAGGTTACAACGTGACTGTATAAATTTAAAGAAACACATAACGGGAATATGATCTTTATATATGTTCAATTTCGCTTATTTTTTTCAATGATTTATATTCGATTCATCTCTTATGACAACGCTACCACTCAAACGGGAGTGAAGGAAAAGCTGGGATGTGTGAGGGACTGAGCAAGAAAATCCAGAAAATCGGTAAGGATCGATAAAATGATTTGGTCAATTGTTTCAACTACAGACAAATGAGATCATCAGTCAGATCCGGTACGAGAGCCCGTTTCACTTGAAGGCGCTCAAATTGACGGGTGTGCGTCACCATGGTAACGTGTACCGTGTACCCGTCAACGGTGTGCAATAATTGAATTTTTGGCTTTTCATCCCTAAATATTTGCATAAAAACTAACATCTCTACAAATTGAGGGCAGCTTTGGTACCGAATTCCTCGCGGCAGCCAGTCCGATAATTTCATCTCACCTTGACCCCAACATCTTGAAATACAGGTCTAAATTACACATTTTTGAGCATCCCGAGATAAAAGATTTGCTTTGAGATTGATTTTATTTCTTCAATCTTGAAAATTACTGTGGCGGGAGGCCGTTCCTTTGGAAACTATGTCCCGTTCACAAGCCCGCCCTCTATTGAAAGTCCCATTCCCAAGGCCGCCCTCTGTTGAAATATCAAACTTATTCTTCACCCAGCGGAAGACGGACTCCCGTCACTTGATGCCGCCGTCGTGTAAACATTGATGGCAGTGCGTCAATAAATAGCACAATCTTAAACCGAACATGCTCCCGTTTCGGAGCAGACTGATCATTAGGGTTAGAATTGATCAAAGTTCAAGCCATCACGAAAATTCGTATTAACTTGATGATGAGAGCAATGAGATCAATCGATTTTTACTGAAATCGTGCACTATTTTAGATTAAATAATATTGACTCTGCACAAAACTCTAATTTGGGACTGTCATATGGAATGAAACGACTAAAGAACTGTGGTTGTGCGTTCCATGTACAGACCAAGCGTAAATCAAAAAATACAATCACATACACATTGGATTTCTGAAAAAGGAAAATTGTTTTCTGAAAATGAATTTATATTAGGACAATTTGATCTAAAGAGGAGATACCGTTTTACTGGAGGCGAATCGGGTGTCCAATTAACAGATATTATAATTTTAAGTCATTCTTTTGTTTTGTATTGTGTTTTGGCCAACAGCGGGCAGTCTAATTTCTTTTCTTTTTTTATTGTTTTTTGAATCCCTAGTTAAGTTTGCTATATTAAGAGGCCTTCCGAAATGCTAAGAAAATGTATTTTATTCTTCGTTTTTACTGATTTTTAAATTTCATGAAAGGGTTTTTAGTATATAATCTAAACAAGAAAATACATTTTATTTGATTCTTGAGCAATCTCTCAATGCCCTTTAAATATTCAAGAGTAGCTTACATGATAAAAATATAGCTCAAACTGAAATCTTAAATTTCGAAAATTACAATGTAATTTTCTTCTTTAATTTGAGATATTTGAAAATAAAAATATCTTTAATATAATAAATGGTGTAACTTTATAGTAATTTACTTCTTTAACTTGAGATATTGCTCGCGAAAATGGTGTTACTCGTCATGCGAGTAACTGCGTGTTTATTAACACGTAGTCTCTGTGGGCAAGCAGGCGAATTATTTATAACCTGATGCACTCGTATATCATGCTGTTGGCAGACCTGGATCGCTGCAATCAGGAGGAGATGTGAAGAGGTGCTTCTTTAAGCATACTTGTATCAGCACCCATCCTAAATAGTAGTGCAATGCGAATCTAGGTACACAATACATGTACCTTGAACCGAAACGTGAAATTCAATAACAACCTAGAATTATTTTGGTTCAACTGTTCCAACTGAGTCTAACCAAAAGTGTATTGGTGTTAGGACAACCATTACAATTATTGTACGTGCTTCCAAGCATGAAACTGTATTGTGTAAACGAACTTGACATAGATTTCTCTCACAGCCAGGTTTACAATCCAAAACGTGACCAATAACCAAATGCTCGGTTAGTTTATACTTTTCAATAGCAACAATAAGGCCAAAGCAGACATATGTAAGAAATTGTGTGAAAGTACATTATGTTGTAAAAGAAAAACCAAAGCAGACATAAAAATGACGGCGAAAAGCATCTTAGAAGATGGGATTTACTATCGTAAATGCTATGAGGTCTTTTTGAGCAAATTGTCAATAACAACGGATTCTAGAGAAGAGTGGCTATCTGACACCATAGGTACAGGCCAATTACTACCTTCGAAATTAGAGAAAACAGCTAACTGCACTAATGATGAAGCAGGGACAACGCGGATGGCCTTAAGGTCGATGGGAATAGGCGGCGGAGATGGTAAATTTGTCATGTGTATTTGTTTCTGTTGCTGCTTCTGTTGTTGTTGTTGTTGTTGTTGTTGTTGTTGTTGTTGTTGTTGTTGTTGTTGTTGTTGTTGTTGCTGTTGTTGTTGTTGTTGTTGTTGTTGTTGTTGTTGTTGTTGTTGTTGTTGTTGTTGTTGTTGTTGTTGTTGTTGTTGTTGTTGTTGTTGTTGTTGTTGTTGTTGCTGTTGTTGTTGTTGTTGTTGTTGTTGTTGTTGTTGTTGTTGTTGTTGTTGTTGTTGTGGTTCGGTATCGGCTCATTGTTTGTATCTATACATACGCGTAGTATAATAAGTTCATCATACGGACTCATCCGTCTGTTAGTGGGGTCATGGAGAAGAAGGGTGTGAAAGGTGGGGATTGTTGGGGGGTAGGGGTGGTTGCGGGCTGGGGGAGGGGGTGTTTGGAGAATTATTTCAGGGTCCGGACATCGCGCGACAATCAAACCAGCAGGATACGTTATGAGTGCCAGTGGTTGTCGGTGCTTATGAGTTCCATCATTCACATATGGTAGGCCATATCTTTAAAGTTTTCCGATTTTGTTCTAACTCTGCGAGATCGGTACCCAGGGCGGGAAACATTTTGCTTCAAAGGCCATCAGGGAACGGGCTTTCATATCAACAGAAATCATTACCGATGAGATTTATGGATAAAATCATTCAGAATGCAATGAAATTTGATGGGGAGGGGATGGGCTAATATTGTAAAGATCAGTGTCGGAATTAAGGGGAAAGTACTGGTTGTCCAGCGGATAACCAAGCAGGAAATTGTGGTTGTCCGCCACAATGTTTGGTTGTCGTATTTGATGTTTTTTTATTTAATGGATTACCCTAATTAACTACATATACATTGAATTACTGCCGATACCGACTACGATTCCGTGCGTAAGGTATGAATATAATACATGTACAAATAAAGGTCCAAATTTATTAGATCATGGAAGTATGATAAATATCGATGATATAAGATGGATATTTGCCGACTTTGCCGTCTGAAATTTAAAATGTTATTAGTATTTAGCTGGTTGATTTTGTTTCATTCACAGTTCTGTGAAATATTTATATTCAAGTGTTAACTTCTAGTAATATTTCTGGTTTGTATGCCGGACAACTGCAAAAAGTGCATGGTTGCCCGTGGCTCATTTTTGTTGTCTTGGGCAACCGGACAACCACATAATTCGAACGCTGGTAAAGATTATAATGAGAGGACTGTGATGACATTTTGGTAGAACAGATCACGATAAGGGGAAAGAGACAAATGTTCCTGGGTCATGTTGAGGTCATAGAGGTTCATCGGATACTATAACCGTCGGATTCCAGGCGAGAGAGTGAAAAGGGTTATTTCGAGGTCATCAAGATCATCTTAGAAATTGGTGAACATTATAGCAGTCGAGGGACACCTGATGTTTACCAAGATGTGGAGGAGATTTAAGATAATTCTATGTCAACTTGATTCCCTTAATGAAATCCGAGAACCACCCAGCTCTGATTTACCGCCTTGTGTTATGTTTACATCATTTTTTTCAAAATTCACATGTTCATTCAACTAATTGATATTTTGTTTGTTTCAGGTCACACTGAGACAATTCTCCTGTCTAAAATGTTGCCACATTATTCTACTGTTTATCATCGTGCCATTGAGCCCAGCGTTACACAACTTGACTTGTATAAGCAACATGTCTCTACAAATGGACAAGAATTTAAGAATGTGACGTTCGACTGGAGACAGGAAACCTTGGAAGAGAATTGCAGGAGTATCAAGAATGCGGGTGACAACACGAAATTCCACTTCATTAGTTCAATTAATAGCGCTTATTATTTCCAAAACATTGAAGATGCTCTCGGATCTCTTTATAGCCAATTAGAGATTGGAGGCGTCCTTCTCATTGTCATGGTAGCCGAAGGTAAATATTGTAGACATTTTTATAGAAGATATGCGATCTATGGTGGTCAATCTGTGTCAATGTTGGATTTTTTTTTTTTAATTCTATTTTATTTATATCAAGTGTTTTAATAAACGTTTTAAAGATTATCATCACTTTTGGTATTTATATCATCACTTTTGGTATTTATTAATTAGATGAGATAATGTGTCTATAAATTTATACTATTCAGTAAAATGAATTAAAAACATTTGCTATATCTCTATTGTTAAGCATGTGAAACTAGTAGATGAATGAAGACTGAATGAAGACACTTTTGAAAACGGCAGCAGTTGACCGGACCCCGCCTCAATGTCCACTGCCTATTTGCAATGCGGCTTAAATTAAACCGATCAGTTTGAATTGTAGTTGGTTGAGTAGGGCTAAGAACAGAGAGAAATCAGGTCTTAAAGGCGCGTGGATGTACGCTCGTTTGGATTTTGTCAACGATACCAAATTGCATTGTCACACTTTACATTCTTTGAACATTATTAAATGATGCATCGTACGTAAGGTAAAACGGCTTGTCAATACGAGGCTCGAACTCCCGATTTCAAATCCGTTGTGCGATCGATACCTAGCCAATTGAGCCAAGTAAAACAAGCGCGAAAATTGATTTATTTAACCAGTGAGACAACGTTATTAAAAATATACTCACTGTGTTGGTCTATAACGTGACTACGTGACATAAAGTGATCATTGAGAACAAGAATAGATTGACCCAGATATGGAAGAGATAACGATGGTAGTGGGATGGTGAGCTCCTTTTAATAAGTTCACTTTCAAACCTAAACAAAGAATAACCAGATGTTTTCGCAATCTGACAAAGCCTGTAAGATAGAGTACCTGAAGCGGATACAAATAAGTAATAAACCATCGCCTTGCTATACACAAACAACACATGTGTACATCGTACTTATTATATTGTGTCATATGTGGGATCAATTATACCTAGATACGCATCCCCACCTCCCCCACCCACACCGAAATGATTTGATCCAAACATAGCGATCGTCGTTTTCACCATCCTTTTCACAACCAATTTACCCAATGATTTATATTTTCAGAAAGTGTCGTTGTTCAGATAGGGATTACTTTGAAACAGGTTAAATCCATGTCAATACGTGCCGTATACAACTACTTTAATACTCGAGGTATTCCTTACGATACGGTGAGACTTGAAGGAGTTGTGGATATCTCAATGTGTCTCGAAGCCCAGATGAGCGAAGAAGCCAACCTCTTACTTGACTTTTTCACACACATTCGAGATTTCAGGAGCTCATCTCTATCTCCTGATGTTAAAGAAAGTGTCCTAAACAAAATGCGATCCATGGCGATTCAGAAATCAGATGCGAATGCATTAGTAGATCAGTCTGAGCTAGCAGTTATTGTAAGGAAAGAATCTGGCGATTAAATTAATCGTTACAACTTCAGGAACGGATCTCATTGCTACCCTCCTTTCTACAAGCCACGACACGAGTGGTGATAACCTCGTCTATGTATTTCAATGAACTGCGATCAATCAATGTTAATCTGTACTCTGTAGTATAATGTTGGATACTTAATATAAACATTCATAGTCAAGTTTGTCTTGTAATCATAATGTAGCCTTTACTTTAACTCTACACTATTACTATGACACCATAGAACACTGGATAAGCAATGCCAGTTTATCAAACGAGGACAAAAAGTGTTTATAAGGTAAAATATAAATCATTAAAACGCTGATATTGTCGCAAATCAGCATACTTAGCTTTCATATTAAGAGACTTAAGTAGAAAAATATCTTTGTCTATCATGTTCTTAACTTATTAGAGTATGGTATTTTCATTTCTTAGCTAGGTATTGCTTTATTGCCATTTTTGATTTCTGGATCACTTGGCAGCTAATTATGTCTCTTTAATTATTATCGCATAAAGGGCCGATAATAATAACAACAATTCTACTATGATTAATAATGCCTGTCAACGGATCCAGATGGAATATTTCAACATTTTATTGAATTCGGTTGCTAATCTCAATTTGAAATCAATCAAACTGTAAAGTAGGACATATCTTGAAAGTGTTTTGCAAGGTGCAAACGATTCACTTGTGTTTAATATGTATATCAATTAGCCGAACCTAATGGCAATTGCGCATCATCAGAGATCATCACGGAAGAACGGGTTACGTAGTTGTTAATGACAGAACCGGATTTAGTAGGCAACTACGGCAAGTATTTTTGCACAATAGAAGAGATAAACCAGGTTTTTCGATCGAAAAACCAAGTTTATCGATTCAATTGTCATAGTTTTTGGAAAACTTGGTTTCTCGGGTGAAAAACAGGGTTTATCAAAATCTATGACAATCGAATCGAAAAACCATTTATCATATCATATCAGGTTTATCATATCGAAAAACCAAGTTTATTGTCGATTGTCATTCGAAAAACCAGGTTTCTCGACCGACAAACCTGCTGTATCGGTCGAGAAACCTGGTTTCGAGAAAAAAAACTATAACAATCGACGATAAACTTGGTATTTCGATTCGATTGTCATAGGTTTTGTTTATAAACCTGGTTTATCAAAAGAAACTGTGACAATCGATAGATTAGCTTTATTCCATTATAGCGCCCTCAACGGAATAAATCGCAATAACACAGACAAAATAGATAATCGATGTAGGATATCCATTATCTGGTTGGGGTTAGGGTTAACACTATCCCTAACACTGGCAAAATAGCTTAAGAATGCAGGATATCCAGTATTTAATTGCTTAAGTTTGATCCATCCTTAGTTTTTCCGACCACCAAGGAGTGTTGACATGAACGTACTCATGAATATCGTTTCAGAGGTGTTTTTAATTTCAATTATGCCATTTTTTTCGATTGTCAAAGTTTTTGAAAAACCAAGTTTATCGGTCGAGAACCCTGTTTTTTCGATCGAAAAAGATTTTTCAACGAAAAACCTTGTTGATCTCTTCTATTGTGCAAAATACTTGCAATAGGCAACTATGGTTTTTAAAATAAAGCATACTGTTTCATCAACGGTCGTGTTTGGTCAACGTTGTCTCGAGTTGTTAGACAGTTCGATATGTATAAATTTTGAGTTAAAAATAGTCACATCACGTCATAGTTTGGCGAATGATCAAGTATAAAATAGGAATTCACTTTATTTCTTCCGGTAGCAGTTTCAAAACATTCTCACTCTAACGATTAAGTGCACGTTACGTTATGCCGTCTCATCCATTAAAAGTCGGTAGTGAAAATGAGCGAAGATTAAGTCGGTTCATCACCAATAATTCAGATTATAATTATTAGCTCTTGCTAAATTGATAGGTTATTTCTTCTACGTATACCGGTATGCAAGAAAGGTGATTGTAGTTTATACAAGACTAAGAGTAGGCCAAAATGCTTCGTTCTTTGTAACTTTTCCAATCATAGATATATCTCCGTTTTAGTTTCAGACATTGTGGTGCGATAATTGTATATACAAAAAACAGACATATATTTCAGACGAGTGTTATTGCAATTTAAGAGATTTATTGAATCATTGATTTTTTCATTCATAATAGGCTATGTTTCCGGCAATGTTTGAAGTTATAAAATCAGTAATTATTGATTACAACCATGGTCGATATTGTCATCTTGTACAAAGTTTTACAAGAAAAGAAATTCGTTTCTGGTTCTCATTTCACTCTCCCATATAATAAGGTGGCAATTTACCAAGCTCGCTCGTCCATGAGAATTTTAAAGTATGCTGCATCGTGTGTCTAGTCAAATGCCGGTAGGGTCCATGTCGAACCATGGTATAACGTACTCTGACAGGACATACTCAGGCTCATAATTTAACACTAGCAAAGTTCAACTACATGTAGGTTATAGCGTAACTTTGACTTAACCCTAACTTTACTGGACCTTAGGGGCCATATCCAAACTCTCAAGTGATTTTATAGCGTTTTTATACCGATTTTACCCCGGTATTAAAACGGTATTTTTTTCTATTGTTAAAAGCATCGGAAAAAGATCGGTGATTAACTAGAGCCTCTCTATCTTATCTGGCGTTAACAATAGAACTATTGTAGTACTCTCGATGGCTCAATTAGTCGTCTAGACATATCAATTAGGCTACCGATCATCACGAGTCTGGAATGTTGTTTACTCTCACTCTAACATGGAACCAATACAAATTGCGACATTTTCCCGGGACATTTTACGCTCAATTCTCACAGCCCTAGTGCACGTAATACTGAAGCAATTACAGATTGCACAGCACCCGCAAGAAGCTGGAATTCTAATAAACAATTCGAATTGTTTAAAATGCTAATTGCTTCATTCTTTTTAATTTTGAAAGATGTATGGGGATCAGCAACGCGTAAGAAATGTGATGCTTAAATAACCCCATACTAAATATATGTTTATCAACGACTTTGCCAAAACTGTAATTGTCTAGTGCAGCAGAGTGGCCACGCTCTAGCGCTCCCACGCAGGAATCCTGGGTTCAATTCCTCAACCAACCATTACTTCTTCTCTTTTCTTCTTTTTTCTCTCTGTGTCTCCAATGTCTCTGTTTTGTTTTGTTTTGTTTTGTTTTGTTAACGTTTTCGTTTTGTTATTTTGTAATATTTTTTATTTATTTTTCTTGGGGAGGGGCTTTGTTATTCATTAGACCTATTATTGTTTTATCTTTTTTTTTTAAATCATGTAAACCTATCCATATATTTGAAATTGCTGTGTACCGGTTAGCTCAGTTGGTAGGGCAGCGGATTTACAATAAACACTCATAATGATATAGATACAATTGAATCGTAAGTTCGATCTCAGTAGTACCTTTATTTTGTACGTCCCATGGTTTTTTACCCATATTTATGATTATATTTATTTATGTTATCCCTTTATATTTATTTCTTCTGGTTTTTTTTAGCGGGGGGGGGGGGGGTGAATTTGTTTTTGTTGTTTTTGTTTTTGTTGTTTTTGTTTTTGTTTGTTGGGGGCTTTTTTGTGTGTGTGTTGGTTTTTTAATATTATTATTATAAGGAGCTACATACGTTAGTAGCAATAAAATTATAAGAAACAGAACATGGATTTTAACATTATTCGATACGAAATCGGATACAGTAATTGGACAGGTACAATTCAATGTTTTCATTGTCCTCCTCGTGACAGAAAAACCAAATCCTTTTTGTAATCTAAATTATATTCAATGCTACATGTATTGAATATTGATTTAGATAATGTGATGTGAATACTAGCAATAGAAGCCATTCATGAGTCGGTCATATTTGTAGGAACTAAAGTCTGTTCCCAAATTTGAAAAGACTAATACTACAGATCAACACGTTTAAATAACCCGCGAAATGTATAGGTCATTCATTGAACAGTAAGACTTGCATCAAATTGATCTGAACAACAAATACTACGGGAACAAGACCCTTTTGTTACGGACACGCATGAGTGAAATGGATTCTATTGAGGTAATTCCTTGATGTCTGACTGTGCAATCGATAGGGATTTACATAAGTTTCGTAAAAATCGTTGAGTCATGAATGCAACCTTTGAGTTGGGGGGAAGGGGGTGTATACTAGGGTTTTTGTTAAATTGTACATTTAATATACCGCGAATAACTTGTAATGTTGTTCAAAAATTGTTGATATAGGCCGAACGAAAATAACTTAAATCTAATAAATCATAGACTCATTTTACAGACAACAACACCGTGTTTAAAAATCCATGTGTATTTAGGGGATAGTTGAATGAGAACTATATTTGGGTATAAAGCGCTGAGGATTTCAGGAAAATCGAAATAGCTCAGTTGGTAAAGATTAGGACTCTCAATCAGCAGGCCGTACGTTCGAATCTTTGTGGCGGTTTATATGGTTTATATTCCTTGTGCTCTATACGTAGAGCGGTCCAGTCTGGGTAGAGGTCGGTTTTCATTTATATTGACATCATTTTAACGTTATTTATTTATTTTGTATTTTCTTTCTTAATTGTTGATGTATATTTAATTATTTATCAATCAATTAATTATAAATAGGCCTAAATACAGTAGATTTGATTGATATAATTACTAATTTATATATTATTTATTTACATTAATTACTTCATTTCTTAATAATTATTATTTATTAGGTCACGTTCAGACTGTATGCAACATTCTTAAATAGTCTAAAACGCAGAAAAATGACACTATTTAGGGGAGTAAGATTCATAATGCTACTTGATTACACACATTATGCCTAAACCAGAAAACAATAAAACCTGGCACTTGTACTAGAAACCCGATAGGTGTACAATCTGGCAAATGGGTCGCTCTTTACGTCACAACGGGGGTCGGGTGAACACTGGTCAGCTTAATAACACAACCTTCCTCGCGCTTTCATCTGTCTGCTTCACTAATTGAGCCATCGAGAGTACTTCAATAGTTCTATTGTTAACGCCAGATAAGTAGAGAGGCTCTAGTTAATCACCGATCTTTTTCCGATGCTTTTAACAATAGAAAAAAATACCGTTTTAATACCGGGGTAAAATCGGTATAAAACGCTATAAAATCACTTGAGAGTTTGGATATGGCCCCTTAAAAAAACCTACAGTGCTACAATCTTGTACCGCGCGGCGGCCCCATCAATCTCGTGCCACGCTCAGCGCTCGCTCAGCGCGTGGTTCAACTTGTTAAAAAAACCTTTTTTGAACATCACTCGTATAGCTTAATCGGTAGAGCATCAGATTTTCATGTACGCGCCCGGGTTCGATCCGCGGCGCGTGTGGAGACTAATTTGACCCTCAAATTTGACCCGTTTTTCTTCCCTGATAGTTTACTTCAGAAAAACACACGCGGGGAGTTAGGGTTAATAAAGGAAACAAGCAACATAACACATAAAATAGACCTGATATATAAGTATTGCCGTGCCTCTCCAATAGAACTTCGCTACCGTTGCGGGCAGTATTACAAAAAAGTAGCGTTGAATCAAGCTTCACTTCGTCAACATGGTTAACTGGTTATTAAGGTGAAATACATTTTAAGAATTTTATCAGCATTCAATAATAATGAGTGCTTTATCGCACAATCTGATACCGTATACGATATTAATTTACTTTTATCAAATAGACGTGAAGCTGCCAGTTTTCCGTTTGGAATGGTCGTTAGGTAATTTGCCGCAATTGTTCAATACAATGCACGGGTGGGTCTTGTTTCAGAATTGCTTTAAATAATGTTATTGCGTCATTTATTGAGTGTTTGACATTTAATTCAAAAAGTCTTGCTTTTTAAATAAATGATAAATGACATTCAATGGTAGCCACTTTGATATATATGCTAGGGATTGTCTGACCTCCTATCGCTATTTTCTTTTTCTCCAACATTAACCACCACATATAATTTGTACTGGGTTTCATAATCTGGGCAGTTCACGAGAGACGAACACTTGAAACTCAATTGTGAATAATGTAACACAAATGCCATCGAGCATTCCTCCTGTAGATCACTATAGTCATGAATGAGAGTTGACTTCTCGGTGAATACAGGCATATATTCTCCCCACCCAATAAAATTGAGTAGAAATGTTCAACCCTGTGCGAACTCTGTATTCAAATTATGACTTAAGACAACTTTCCAAATGAAATCGTTGTCAACCAACCGGGTCAACCAAGCCCCGAGACATGATCAGGCAAAAGCAATATGACAGGTGTTTTTTTCTTCTCGATTTCCCAGATCGTGGTCTGTGGCACAAAACCTCTCGCAGGTATGATGGTGATAAGAAATGATTACGCCTGCGTGCACTAAAGGTTCTGGGCTGTGTTCACAAATCTAGAGTTAATCTTTCCTGTAACGTAATGAGGATTTGTTAATCAGGATGAAATTAAAACAAACGTGACACGCACGATTCGCAAAGGGAGTGAACTGTGTTATTATCCAGGGGGCGGGCTCAGATTTTTTTGGTATGGATGTGTCGCCAGCAAAATGAAAATTGACCCAAACATTTACCAATTTTCGGGGGAAATGGACCAATTTGTTTACCGGGAACTCATAATTATCCTATATATTTCACCGATTTTGCTTAAATGTCGGTGACAACCACAAACTTAAGGACGTTAGACCCATAAATTGACCAATAATGGCTTTGAAAAGGGGTCATCCATTTACCAGAGGGTGAAAATGGGACCCTGTTTGGCGGCATATCCCCGTAACCTCTTATCCACTAAGTACAAAGTAATTTATATTAAAGAATTATAGGATTATACAGCTTTATTCCGTAATGAGGTCTGTTACAAACAATTGGTTGTATAGTGATAAATACGAAATATATTAGGATACAACTATACATCACAACAATTGTCTTTATGACATGAAGCCTTTGGAAGGCGAATCTATTGCTCAGACCGATGCAGGCCTACTCTTAATACGTGCAGTGTTTGTATAGGAGTACATATCTTTTCTTAATGACGTATTGATAAAAACAAGTGCACCGTTTCATAACACTTACGCCACTACACCTTACAAAATCATACATCCAGTAACTATTTCCACGCGCATGCTACGGCATTGATTGGATGACTTCATCGTCTGAGCTGATATGTGGGTACGAAATCGCTACCCGGGCAAGCGTTGGGAGCTTAGCTCAGTGTGTAGGGTCTCGGCGCTAGTGTGCGGATGGGTCGGGGATCAAATTCGGGGGATCTGTTGGGTACAAAATGTCATACTTGTCCCCCCTCTCCCCCGATCCACACAAAAATATAGCCGTGTCAGTTAGGGTTAATGACCAATAATAATAAAAGTATTGGAAAGGGTTCGTATAAAAGTACTTATAGGGTATTTAAAGCGAGTGAATGCACACTTAGCACACTGGGTATGTGGATGACATTGCGTCATTCTCGATTAGGTATGAATTTAAGATTAACAAACTTGTTTCTGTTGATGTAATCTTTCTCTATCACGTAATAGGCGATGATTTATTTGATGCGTAAATTGAATAACGATGGTTGTCTTCATATTCAAATATAAAATGTTGGTATTAAAACGGAATTAAAACAATATGCCATACCGCATGTCTAAAATAAAACACAAAACAAGACATCACAAGATATTGTTCGAGACGTAAAAGTGTTAAATAAGCGAGATAAACGAGGACAAGGAGGAATTGAAACGTTTGACAATTCTCTACTAAAATAGCCTTTGATGTTTAATACGGTAATCGTATTTGAAATCGACATGGTACATAATAATGTATTTCTCAGACGTCGTCGTTCATTTTCTCTATCATGTATATCGAGTTCGTTGAACAAGCGAATGCTGGTTATAACAATGTCGATTAAGATGCGCGGTGCCCTTCAACAAACTTGACTAATAAATGTATAACTAAATTAAAATCGCCTTTTGCGAAGTTTAATAGCAACTTTCAATAAATGAGAGAAGCATCCCGACGTAATTTGATCGTTTAAGTGATAATGCATGTCATTCATGATCCTTTCTCTATACAATCGGCATTTGCTCATGGCATTTACGGCCGGGCGCACCAATGGCGAGTAACTGAGGATGAGCGCTACCTCGATAGTAAGTGAGAGGTAAGTCATAGTTTTGAGAGCGCCAAACCGGAGTAAGCTACTGGCTAGTAAATGCCGATTAATTTACGCTAAATCTTATACCTGCCCACAATTGACATTAAAACGATGTAACATTAATCCATCATCAAGTGTTTGTCGAACCAGTGTTTGTCGATTGCAAGTGACGCGGGCAACATGCGCACGCCACGGAGCTCGACGAGTTTATGTGTGATAGTTTATTATTTAACCATTGTTCCATTTATTTACAACGAACCGATTTTTATCGTGACATTTTTGCCATTTATACCTTATTAGTATGTAACTATCGCACACAATTGGTTTGTGATGTAATTATAGTCTTTATTTTTGCAACTTTTTCGTACAAAAAAAATGGCGTCAATTTCAAAGGTTTATTGCTCGAGTGGACGTGGTGTGACGTATTGCATTATTCATGTTATTTAAATCAACGTTTGACGTAGCGACTAACGAAACATTTTTATAATTCTACGGAACACCATCATGTCATTATGATTGCTGTTCGATACATGTACTCATGTTTGACGCTTGCGACAACTTTTTTTGAAGTGGGACGATGTTAATTTATTTGGATATTTACCTCGCTAGTCACTATTCCGTTCTTATTCTCCAGTTTTGCTCTCAAAATTACATCGCTAGTACTTTACGCTGTAGTTAGGGCATAAGTACTAGCGAGGTAGCTTACATCGCTCGTAAGTTACGACAGTTTGGTGTCCTCTGACGGATTTAGATGAATGTGTACACATCAATTACACTGGGAACTGTCACACGCTTTTAGTGAAGTTCATAACTTTTATGTAATAATGATATTAGAGTGTTCACTATTTTTCTCTTATAACCAATACATTTAGAGAATAAAATGTAGTTCGTAGCTGTTGTGCTATAAAAGACGTTGGTCTCATAATGTATCGGCTGTACCATATTTGGAGTCGCAGCAGGTGGCCATACACGACGACATAAATATGGTACATCTACACTGAAAGAAAAAAATGGGTGCCATTTGACACCAAAAGGGGTGTTAAGATTTGGGTCCTCAGGCGAACATCCAAAGATGACAGGATGACACCTTTAAAGTGTGCCATGACACCAATATGGTGTCTATTTGCTCTTGACACCTTTGGATGTACGCATGAGGACTCATTTATACAGGTGTCAAATGAAACCTTCAGTGGTGTTAAGGTGACGCCTTTAGGGTGTCAATTTACAATTGACCCCTTTGGATGTTTGCCCGAGGACCATTTTAAGGTATTTTAAACAACATATGTGTATTTAATTTGTGAACAATCACTTCCCTAAGGTAGTGCCGTCTTAAACATTTGGTGAGAAAAATATGCTTATCAAATCTAACAAATATACATTCAATGGTGTTAATGGTGAATATACATTTGAGGGTGTCATGAGTGCCAACCAGGAGTGTCACATTCGACCAACGATGAGGTAGGATGGCACCTTTGGGGTGTTGGGGTTTCGGAGAAATAGCACGGAGAAAATCAAAGGTCACCCTTTGGGTGTAATGTGACACCCGAATTAGTATTTTTGAAACCTTTGCATTCTCAAAACTTGTAGTTACGCCATAAAGGTGTAGTAGTATACTGAATTCTCAAGAGCTATCGAAATGGGGAAAATGACTCCCGAAGAGGTGTCTTTCGACACTTAATGATTGCGACACTTAATGAGTGTCATTTTTGTCAGTATCTTTAAAGGTTTCACATTACACCCCACGTACGTACTATATTCTAAGCTCATTATTTTTTTAAATTTTATATTGTATCATAATAGTAAAGTTTTTTGTTAGATTTATTTTAATCAAAGATCACCCTTTAATAGAATCGGCAAACACCCACTATATAAGAATGTATGGTTATACGATCAAATCCGCTTGTTAGTTATGACCAATTCAGTAAGCCATATTCAAATCGTGTTTAAAATAACAATCTTACAATTGCCATTATGCCCTTCACAGTTGATTTGTGAGTTTCCTATTGGAGGTTTAAAAAAACCTGAGGTCACTTTTAATTATTAATTATTTATTATATTTTGTGGTTGAAACTGCACATTTTAAATATTTTGCCCGTTTGACTGGCAAATGTGTTTTACTCACAATACGCCCATGGTTGCTGCTATCCATTATGAATTGCAAATGTTGTTTGTTTATTCACCCTGGAGGTGATCCAAGTCAGAAAAATACAAGATATGTTATTTAACTGTCAATGTTAACATAACCAAGATATCACTCCCACGCCCTTGCCGGTATGAGTCGTATTTTCTACATACATTAAAATCCTAAAATAGTAGTGTAAAAGGCACATATTTCCCCAAGATTAATGGAACTCAGTGGAATAAAATCCTGATTTAAAGACTACTACCTAATACCACATTGCAAAAAAAATAAAAAGTTCATTAATTGTGTAGGTTTTGTAATTTTAACTGTACATAAGTGTTTTATAATTTCTATAAAACCTTCTCAAAACTGTTCTGACGAGGGACGCGCCAACACCAGTTATCATATTTCAGAGGTTTATTTCCTGGAACTTTTAGGGTTACCCTATATTAATGTTGTACTTCATATATCAACAATGGACGTGTACTCGGTGGTTGAATCTTCCACCAATGTGTTCACCACCGATATGGCTCTAGTGGGCTAATAACTGAAGCCTATAAGCTTGGAGAATGGGTCTTGTCAGTGGTAATTTTTAATCTGTAGTTACTATTGTGATTATTGTGGTTTTTTTGTGCATTTATGTCTCCTTAAAAGAAGCGAAAAATAAAATGAAAGGCCAGCCCGGTATATTAGGTTCTGGCCAAAAATTGCAAGTTGAAAGACCCAGTTGATTTAAACGTCAATATTTGCGCTTATAAAGCAACTAGATTTGTATAGCCCCTATTTAGAAATAAGATATTGCTTGTGACGCAAATGTGTTAAATAAATGCAATAAATGAGGACAAGGAGGGATTTGAGAGATGACAATTTTCCACTAAAATGATCTCTAGGGGTGTATTTGATAACATTTCGATATCTATGTGGTTTGTGGTTTAATATACTTGAATTGAGATTTACCTGAACGGTTGAAATCCGCACAGGATGACAATTTATAATACGATAAAGTGACATCATTTGGCACCGTAGTGTGTTGTTAATGCACTTATTCACACCTCTGCTTAACCGGGTATACTACTGGGAGGAACTCTTACTATCTTTGCGCAATGATGTGCAATTCACGCTTTGAAAATGAGGGATTGTCGAAGAAAAACAAGTTAGACATTGAAAGATAGAACGAATGCCTTCATAACGGATTCCGTGTGGGATGAACTGTATGAGGAAGACGTATGACTGAGTAACAGTCGTAGCTCATAACTCGACATTGGTCCGGGTCTCTTTCGATATGTCTGGACTAAAAATCCATCAGTGTTTAGCTCTAACTACAACTGACCCGTCGACATTATGTTCAGGGCCGGGGCCGGATAGAAAATGGCCTTTACTCCCACTCCGATCCACAGGTGTTGCTTTACATAGACATCTCGATCATTTATTCCATTAGGGTCATAAAAAGAGAACTAAGTCGAAGCCAAGCAATTAACTTGTCTTACATGAAAGATAATTGTGTAAGCTTTACTTAGAAACTTCGAAAATTGAAGAAAAAAATTGATTCTTGGTTTCAAAATGCCGAAAATTAGTGAAATTATGGAAATTTTGCGGAAAATCCAAGATGGCGGCCGTGAGGTGTAAATGGTAAGAAAGAGGTAACTAAGTCGAAGCCAAGCAATTAACGTGTTTTATATGAAAGATTATTGTATACTATTTACCAACAGACTTCAAAAATTGAAGAAAAAATAGGTCCTTGATGAGAAAAGGTAAAAAGTTGAAAAATCCAAGATGGCGGCTATATGCAATAAATGATCGGGGAGTAAACCTGTGGATCATTTAGCAAATTGCAAGTTTTATATAATACGGCAGAGAGTTTAATCTCGTAAATTAAGTAATCTAATACCGTTCTCTTTCTAAACCTGATATTTGCCTTGACCAAGATTTAGTATGACCAACGGACCAGTAAGTCTGCTTGTAAATATCATTACTACACATTTCTGGACAATTAGTAGTGTCCAATTCCGGATGATAATGACAAGATTAAAACTTCTACATCCCACAGGGTCAATTGTCGGTATCAAAGTCGTAAACAACACCAGTAGATTGCGGCAAATATTTGTTAACGTCTGTGGAGATACAAGACATGCGTCACCGATATTTGTAAAGGTGATATAAAGTATTGCCAGGTTGCGAACAACGTGTTTGTATAGCTTTCCAAATTTTAAGTTAGAAATATTTCAGCCATCAGGAGAAGCAAGTTTTACTATGGTTTCATTCATTTTTAAAAACGAGCTCATCATGCTCATTTAACTAAGGACTTCAAAATGGATTGCGCAATTAACAAATTGGACACCTCAATAACTGAAAAGATATGTGTTTTTTACCTTGGTTTTGTTCACATTTTTAAGTCTTCCAGAAAGCTACTAAAACTACCTAAGTTCTGTAGCTGGCCGCGTTTTTCGTCATTCCAATGGGATTTACACAGTTAAGACATCAATATTACTGTAGCATGATGAAATGGAGTGAGAGTATACAAGCGAGGCATGTGTTGTGCTTGTAATTTATTAAATGTTTATGGGATATTGAATGAGCCAAATGTGGTTAAAACAATGTAGTATTAAATAGTTCAGATGATACTTCACCTACTAAAATATTACTCAGATAAACAGATGATAATAGTTCACATACTAAAATATTACTCAGATAAAATGTTCTGAAGACATTTTGCAAATTCACAAATTATACGGTCTGAGTTCAGTGTTTCTTCTGCTAAAGTTTTTCTGCAAGACATAAAATAAAATATTAGCTCCTTGCAATTTAAAATAGAAATCAGTTTCCATTTGTTGATAATAAGTTTTTAACGAAGCCTTCCTTCGACGTGGCCACTGTTTTGCTGAAGACATAGGTGTATCATGTCCAACCTGTAGCAAACAGCTTGCCTAACCCTTCCCCTGTTGCGGCTCATCAACTCTGACACATGCCTCCACGGCCACTTCTTCAAGGTTGACTGTTGATGCTGATATTTGCCTTTTGATTTAACACCTTCGTATCAGAAGATTTACTGCTTATTCTAGATTTAAATAATTAATATTTCAGGAACATTTTGACAATTGGTGTGATAATAATGACCATTTTAGCTAAACCAATCTTACTGTGTAAAATCCCATTGGAATGGCGAAAAATGTGGTCAGCTTACATAACTTGTCACGGTTTGCTTATTGTTCAGTCGATTACTTTCATTTGTTTAAAAAAGTAAACTAGATTAACGACGCTTTCTTCAACAGATTATTGGTTCAATGCATATATCAAGGTCACTTTGTTTTGATTCACCCTGTACAATGTTTTAAACGGATAGTTTTTAGGCATCCAAGGGCATTTATAAGCAATTTGTCATGGCAGGTTGTTCATATTCGCCGATCGTGATCTTTAGTGCAAAACCTGTCAGAGGCAATAGGAAATGAATACGCTTGTTTGCACTAATAAAGGGAAATCAAGCTTAGCCGGATTTACTAATTCCATAGTTAATGCTTCCAGTACAGGTGGAACTCAATCAGGATCAAATCAGGATGAAATTAAAACAAAACATGAATCTTGATTAAAACACATACAGGGTGAGTCAACAAAGTGTACTTACAGTATAATCAATATTTAAAATGTTTCTTACTAGAATATTAAGGCAGGCAAGTAAACCATGCATTTATTTTAATATTTAAGATGCGTATTTCATTTCAAACTTTCCCTTAAATCGCAGCTATCCGGCAATGTGCTGTGTGCATAGTATGGGGTTACACCTTTTGTGAAGTTTCATTAGCAAATTGTAATGAATAAGACGGTATCCACAAGTAACTTGATCGGTCGTTTAAGAATGCATGTCATCCATTGTAGCTCCGTTGTATTGAATAGCTGAAATCCTATTTTCTTCTTATACAACTAGCATTTGCCATTGGCATCTACTATTGTATCACACTATGCTGTATGTCCCTGACGGATTTAAATTAATTTGAACGCATCACGTATACTATATAGGAATTGTCACATGATTTAAGTAAAGATCGTTACTTTAAGGTCGAAACATTTAATAGTGATCACTATGAGCGTGTTTCTACTGTGGAAGATACCGTTAAGAATCGGTAAGTTTGCCCAGTGGAAACAGCTAGATACCGTTAAGAATCGGTATTTTGGGTTATCCCAAAAACCTTCACAAACCAGGTTTGGTACCGGTAAGAAACAGCAAGAAACCCAGTAGAAACAGAGAGCCGATTAATCTTACCGTTATGTGCCGTGAACCGTGTCACGCTGGGTTATACACATTGTGAAACAATCTTTTTTTCAGGTGGGGTGGCATTGTTTGGTATTACAAAAGCTCAAATTACACTTAGCGGTAACTTTTCGCGAGTAGACACCGTTGGCTTCCGACCAGTAGCGTGGCCAGACGGGGGCAAGGGGGGGGGGCTAAGTGCCCCCCCCCCCCCCCCCCTGAAAAAAAATTGACCGGGAAATCGGGAAGGTAGCGGAAAATCGGGTAGGCAAAGAAAGGGAAGTTACATGAAAACCTGGTTACGCCACCGGGTCGAACTGGTGTTCACCGGGGGAAAATACTCTTTGCCCCCCCCCCCCCTGATAAGTGGGCCTGACCAGGGATAGCACTGGATCCAAAATGTGAGAGGTCCCATGACATTTTTCAGGACCCCGTAGGACTTCAAAAAAACAAATTTAAGGGGTCCCCAAGAAATTGAGGGGTCCTGAAGTTTGGGTATTTAAAAAAAATACTTTTTTACGGGCAGTTTTAATGAATTTATATTGTGAGCAAAGGATGGATATGTAATTTACAGAATTTCTTAAGGTTTCCATTTCCACACATCGTCAAATTTAAGGGGTCCCAATTTTGATCGGGACCCACAAGTCTTTCCAATTTGAAACCTGACGCGTCACTATTAGAAAGTGAGAGGTCTAGGACGCGCAGACGCGTCAGAATGCGACCCCTGACCCTGACTACGCTACTGCTTCCGACTGCGTCCTTCAAATGTTTTTTACTGAGTTGAACTTCTTGTCCTTCCTAATTGTGCCTTGTATGGTGGATTCTGGCACTTCGAATTGTTTGAAAATAGCTCTGTAGCCATTCCCCTCTTTGTGAGCATTCACAATATGCACAAAAAAGATCCTCACTGAGTGATTTGGTCCTCACTGAGTTATTTGATCTTCTTCGTCATGCTGACAAAGAGCTAGAGTGTTGTCCTATAACATCCTTCACTGTAAATTCAATAGGACCCATTTGTAATGCATACACATTGGATGCACACATCATGGACTAATTGCATAACAATATAAAAGCCTATCACACAATATAAAGAATGTTTGGAATGTCAAAAACATGTGTATTATCACAAAAAATGGCCTTAATCCTGAGACTTGGTCAATTCTATTGTTATGCAAAACAAATGTTGAGCCCAAATATGTTGATTTGTACTTGCAAACTAATTGTCTTTAGTGTAAAGCAAAATTTCCACCACTCCAGCTGGTATCGATATGAGAAAAACGAAAAAAATCATATTTTTCAAAGGGTATGAATAATTGTGGGCTTATTTGTATACTTGACAAAAATAAGCACAACTGGATTGCAGAGCTATTAATTATTTTCAAATCAAGTCCAAAGAATTGTTTTGCTTTATTGAACGCCAACAATATGCCTATTGAAATAAATACTCGTTTATTAAGAACCTCGTGTATATATGTAAATAAAAATCGTGTAAATATCATGTATTGGCAATCAAGGTATATTTACGTTCATGTAGCTAAAATGTTTACAGTCATGCAAATAATTCAGAACAGATGGGCACAGGAACTGACAACGTCATCGTGCTATATATATATATATATATACAGTTAAGCCCACAATTATTCATACCCCTTGAAAAATATGCGTTTTTCGCGTTTTTCTCATATCTACACCAGCTGGAGTAGTGGAACTTTTGCTTTACACTAAAGACAATTAGTTTGCAAGTACAAATCAATATATGTGGGCTCAACATTTTTTGCATAACAATAGAATTGAACAAGAATTGTGTTTTTATGCCTGTCCAAAATTATTCATACCCCATACCAATTCTCAGGATTGAGGCCATTGTTTGTGATAATACACATGTTTTTGAGATTCCAAACATTCTTTATATTGTGTGATAGGCTTTTATATTGTTATGCAATTATTCCATTCAATGTGGATGCATTAAAAATGTGTCCTATTGAATGTACAGTGAGGGATATTATAGGACAACACTCTAGCTCTTTAACAGCATGGCGAAGGGGATCAAATAACTCAGTGAGGACCTTTTTTGTGCATTGTGAATGCTCACAAAGAGTGGAAAGGCTACAAAGCTATTTCGAAGCAATTTCAAGTGCCAAATTCCACCATAAAAAGCATAATTAGGAAGAACAAGACAGTTAAAATCAGTTAAAATCAGTTAAAACCCTGAAGAACACGGTCGGAAGCCAACAGTGTCCCCTTTTTTGACAAGAAAAGTATGGTGAAAGGCCAACAACAATTCACATATCACCGTCAATGCTCTCCTGAACAACCTTGGTGAGTCTTGGACCAAGATATTAAGGCAGACACTCCAGCAGACATAGTACACAAGAGTTCTCCATGGACTCCGACCAAGAAAGACTCTACTCCTGAAAAGACACAATGAGAAACTCATCTAGCATTTGCAAGAGCACTTCTGGACAAAGATCCGAGTTTTGGTCTTCAGTGTTGGGGTTGCTTAAGATGCAAGACAAGTTTCTCTGTGTCTCTTTTAAGGAGTAGAGTCTTTCTTGGTCGGCCTCCATGGAGGCCTCTCATGTGCCATATATGCTGGAGTGTCTGCCATGATATCTTGGTCTAATATTTGCCAGGGTTGTTCAGGAGAGCATTGATGGTGATCTGTGACCTGTTGTTGGCCTTTCGCAACACTTTTCTTGCCAAAAAGGGGACACCGCTGGCTTCCGACTGCATCCTTCAATGTTTTTTAGTGAGTTGAACGTCTTGTTCTTCCTAATTATGCTTTGTGTGGTGGATTCTTGCACTTGGAATTGTTTCGAAATAGCACTGTAGCCTTTCCCCTCTTTGTGAGCATTCACAATATGCACAAAAAGGTTATTGGATCTTCTTCGCCATGCTGTCAAAGAGCTAGAGTGTTGTCCTATAATATCCCTCACTGTACATTCAATAGGACACATTTGTAATGCATCCACATTGTATGCACACATCATGGAATAATTACATAACAATATAAAAGCCTATCACACAATATAAAGAATGTTTGGAATGTCAAAAACATGTGTATTATCACAAAAAGTGGCCTCAATCCTTAGACTTGGTATGGGGTATGAATAATTTTGGACAGGCATAAAAACATAATTCTTGTTCAATTCTATTGTTATGCAAAAAATGTTGAGCCCAAATATATTGATTTGTACTTGCAAGCTAATTGTCTTTAGTGTAAAGCGAAAGTTTCACCACTCCAGCTGGAATAGATATGAGAGAAACGCAAAAAACTCATATTTTCCAAGGGGTATGAATAATTGTGGGCTTAACTGTATATGTTATATTTCGTGCGATATTACATGAAGGAGTAACCCCAAAAGGGGACGATATTTGGACTATGAAAACTATTCTTGAAAAAGAGAGAAAATTGGCAGAGTTCAATTACAAATTATTATGTATAGAATCATCGCCCAGAGCAAACTTATATAAATGGAATAAGACGAACTCACCACATTGTTTCGAGTGCAACACGTCAGATTATTATATACATTCATGTATTGCCTTTCCTTTGTCAAATATCTTTTGGGTTCGTTTTAAAAAAAATATTATTTCTAACAATATTCCATGTCCAGAGATATCGTTACAAATCATTGTACTTGGTTATAAACCAGATAATCAAAATGTATTGAATGTAATGCTAAGTAGAATGATTAGTCCAGCGTCGTCACTCTATATAGATCCAGACTTATCAAGATCATTGATAATAAAAACGTTGATGCATTTAAATGGTTTCTATATGAAGTAAGATGGAGAATTAGTAGAGTAAATAGTAGGTTTTGATATTTTTCTTGTAAAACACATGTACATGACAGCCTATATTGTATATTGTTTTGTTTGTCAACTCACCTGCGAAGGTCATGTACCGTTGATGATCATTAGCCATCTATCTTCAAGCTAATGATAAAATTGTTGGTACAAGCATGTTTTTGTTCATATTTGTAACTTCTTGATACTAGTATGCTCAATATATTGTTATTATGTAAAGAATATAGATATAAAAAGAAGGAAAAACAAACAATAAAACAAAAACCTTCGGATAATTGATTGATAATTTTTGGTGTCACGAAGGTCAACGGTGATCAGAAGAGGTCAACCCGCAATATCAAGGTATCGGTGTGTCTCCATTGGCTTTCCTTTTTGAAATTGACAAATGCTGATGTAAAATTACCCGCTGCTATCTTATAAATAGCGTGAACAATTTCGCATATTTCTATATTGTGTGTATCCCCCTTTTCCGGTTAACAATCCCTATAGAAACACGCTAGAGGGATTTGACAAAACGATGTAGATGCTGTTTCTAAAAGATTATCCAGTATACACAGAGTGCATGATTCTTCGAAACACATCTTTTGAATTATTTAATAGTTTATAACTATTCTCGTCTGCACGTCAATCTGCGGTTTTGGTGCGATGAATTTAAAACGGTTATCAAAATATATAACAGACGACTTGTGATATTTATGACCATCCAACCAGGCGCTGACAGTTTTATTACAATTGTACTGGCGCTACAGATTGATTTATTCATTGTTTTTTTCTTTCCCGTTTGTAATGGCAATTGATAATTCAGATGTTTCATTGTCGAAATGTTTGGAGTTATAAAGAGTAGTTTAATGATTGAAACTCTGAACGATACTGTGATTTGGTGAAAGTCTTTCTCTGCTGAAAATAAAAGAAGTTCGATTCTTAGTCTTATTTCAATACTTCAATATACCAGATTGTAAGCTATTGTATCTAGCTCGCCCTTTCGTGAATATTTCAAAGCATGCCGCATCGTATGTCTAGTCAAATGCCTGTAGGGTCCGTGTCTAACGTGTATTCTGACAGGACATACTGTGGATCATCATTTAATAAAGAAAGTATAAACTAGGTTACAACGTGACTTCATAAAAGAAACACAAACGGGAACATGATCTTTATATTTCTTCGATTTCGCCAATTGTTTTTAAAGGTTTATATTCGATTTATCTCTTATGACAACGCTACCATTCAACGGGATTGAAGGAAACGCTGGGATGTGTGAGGGACTGAGCCAAAATAAAACCCAGAAATTCGGTTGAGGATCGATCGATAAAATGATTTGGTCAATGGTCCCAACTACAGACAAGTTGTGCAATCAATGGCAGTTTTGCTTTTCAACCCCAAATATCTGCCTAAAAATTAACATCTTTACAAATTGAGGGCAGCTTAGGTACCAGAATTCCTCGCGGCAGCTAGTCCGATTATTTCATCTCACATTGACCCCCAACATCTCGTGATACAGGTCGAAATTACACCTTTTTGAGCATCCCGAGATAAAAGACTGAGGCCTATCTTATGGTTAAAAATCGGCAAAATAGGATTCTTTTTTCAATCTAGAAAATTACTAGGACGGGAGGCCGTTTCCTTGGAAACGTAGTCCCGTTCCGAAGCTCGCCCTCTATTGAAAGTCCCAATCCCAAGCCCGACCTCTATTGAAATATCGAATTTATTCGTCACCCAGCGGAAGACGAACTCCTGTCACTTGATGCCGTCGCCGTGTAAACATTGACTGCAATGCGTCTCTAAATAGCACGCCCTCAAGCCGAACGTCTTCCCGTCTCAGAGCAGACTGATCATTAGTATAAATAGAAATAATGCAACCACATAAACATTGGATTTCTGATAAAGGAAAATTGGTTTCTGAAAATGAATTCAAAATTGCTGAGGATATATTGATCTTAAAAGAGGAGATACCGTATAAATATGTCGAATTCGGCCAGTTTCAGAGGTTGACTTCAATGACGCCCCACCCCCCCCCCCACTAGCCCCCCCCCCCCCCCCCTCCCCCCACCCCCACCCCTTATTGGAAATAGATGACGTTGGATTTTGGCGGCCATTTTGAAAACTCCCTCTAACAGACAATATGCCAGGGTACCAATTCTCCCCTCACTTGTAAATATGTCTGATGGTCTAGGATATTGCTGTGAAGAGTAACCGAGGGTCTCACTCATACCCACGTGACCCCCTCTGACAACGGACTAGAACTTAAAAATTGTGATTGTAGAATTGTAGCCATCACAAATTACCAAAAGGAAGATCTAACGTAATTGTATTTGTCTTGATGCCGATATGAGTGAGGAAGTCAATCTCCTTCTTGACTTCTACACACCCACCCCTGGGTTCATGAAATCATGTTTAACACCCGATGTTAAGGACATCGAGGTGTCCTCGCAAAAATGTGATCCATATGGCTGTGTACAAATCAGACGTCGGTAAGGCAATGCTTGATCCTTCTGAGTTGGCAGTTATTGTGCGACGACGATCTGATGTGAAATGGAATCATGGAAGAACAGAATATGTTTACAATATCGCAGTGTGAGGGTTAACTGCAGTGTTATTTTCAGATAATTGAGATCTATCGGTAATCTAATCGTACAATCTAAATATAAATGTTTAAATAGTTATATATATTATAGTTAAGAATCTTCAGCGCAAAGAGCAAAACCTATTTTGACTGATACTTTTGCAATTGTTGTTAACCTGCAGCCTCTGTAGACAAGAAGGCGAATTATTTATAACCTGATAGTGATATAGACCGATGGTAAGATTGGGATCGGGGAGGTGTTCAGTCAAAATTACGGCGTGTACATACGTGCCTGTCATATAATTATTATCTGCCGTGTTGAAAGACGAAAGACCAACGGGGAATTAATTATTACTTTGTCTCGCTCTTTAAACTGTTTATTTCTTGATCTGTATCTATTCTGCTCGTATAATATCTGATATAAAGGAGGAGAAACTAATTACAATGAATTTCTTCACGTTAACGCTAAAAGGTAAGCCTAGGTTTATGTGCCTTAACCCTAACTCTACCCCCACTTTTTTGAGAATTTTTTGTTCAACGTGGAAAATCGACCAAAATATCCCCCGATCCCCCGGGATTTGATCCAGGGACCTCTCGCACCAGAGTCGAAGAATTCCCCACTACACCACGGCTGTCAATGTTAGATTGCGCAGTGTATTGTGCAAACTATATGGGCTGGGTCCATGTTTACGTGCCCAGTCGTGGTATATTGAGGTATATGGTAGGGTTAGGGTTATTATAGCGAGATTAAAATGCAGAAATATATCATGCTGTAGATAGACCTGGATCGCTGCAATCAGGAGATGTGAATAGATGCTTCTTTTTGGTATACTTGTACATAAGACCCGATTCCCGAGGATTTGCGCCTATGCTGATTGATAAATAGAAGTGCAATGAAAATATAGGTACCTTATACCAAAACATGAAATTCTATAACAAAATACAATTATTTCGGTTCAAATGTTCACCTGAGGCAAACAAAAGTGTATTTGTGTTGGACAAGTAAATACACACATTTTTTTTTAAAGAAGTACTTCCAAGCATGAAACTATCGAACTTGACATAGATTTCTCGCACATCCAGGTTTACAGTCCAATACGTGATCAATGACAAATTCTCGGTTAGTTGATACTTTTCAATAGCAACAATAAGGCCAAAGCATACATAAAAATGACGTCGAAAAACATCTTAGAAGACGGCATTTACTATCGTAAATGTTATGAAGTCTTTTTGAGCAAATATTGTCAAACAACTGCTTCTAGATTCATCTCGAAGCCCAGATGAGCGATGAAGCAAACCTTCTACTTGATTTGTTCATACACATTCGAGATTTCAGGAGCTCATCCTTATCTCCTGATGTTAAAGAAAGTGTCCTAAACAAAATGCGATCCATGGCGGTTCAGAAATCAGATGCGAATGCATTAGTAGATCAGTTTGAGATATTGTACGATGAAAATCTGACGATAAAATAAATCGTTAAAACATCAGGAACGGATCTCATTGCTATCCTCATTTCTACAAGCCTCGAATAATGTTGGACACTTAATATAAACATTGATAGTCAAGTTTGTCTTGTAATCATAATGATGGGCTTTATTTTAACTCTACACTATTACTATGATAAGCAGTGCCAGTCGAGAAAACAAAGACAAAAAGAGTATTTATAAGGTGAAATATCAAGCATTAATTTAATATCGAGCACCAAGATTAAAATGGAAATACGCCTAACGCTAATAGTAACATGCCTGAATGTTTACCCTTGAACATGTTACAACGGTTGCTATGTTGTTGGCAAGTGGTTATATAACCTTGGTGTCAATCCAATATGTTGGAGACTTCCAATAACTTTTTAAGGGCGATAGAGGGCAGGGGTCACAATTTATATTTCTAATCTATGTGTAGCTTGTTCCCCTCTTTACACAAAACCATGACATGTTTAAAGAGAGGTGGATTCATAATACAAATGAACCAAAATCGTGATGTTGATATCGTGTAATCTTTTAAAAAAGGAAAGGACATTAAACTCCTCGCACTACCCCTCCTCGAACCCCCCTCGCCCCCCCCCCCCCAACAAAAAGAAAAAACACCAAACAAATAAAAAAAAATTAAAAAAAACAACAAACAACAAACAACAATAACAACAACCCCAACCAACCAACATGCACCACAGCCGACACCCGTGGTGAGCATGACTCCGATTGGTTACCCGAGCTGTGTCTGACTGTGCATAGGAGGATATCATGTATATGCCGTGCATCAATTCTCTGTTTAAACTTTAAATTGGTCTTAGGATGGATATATTTAATCGAGGTCTTCAAATGTGTTTCAATCAGAATCTGATATGCGGTCACTACTTTACTGCTATTTCAAAATGCAAACTCCTAATCAAATGAAATGACATATCTCGGAAACGATTATTGGCGTCATTTGATACCGACGATAGATCTCGGTAATTTGATCTCGTCATCAGGCACCATTTGTCCGGCAAATTTTAGTTAGTAATTGTATTTACAATTGATATTGCCTTTCTGTTAAATAAGTAATGGGTATCTGGTATCTGGTTGTATTGTTACTCGTAAACATCGAGACCACGCGACGATCCACATGCCCGTGTTTTGGTTAATAATTTACGAAGCATTTTCGGGCTCGGCTCTCATTTGGACAGCGTATCAAATGTCTGTATTAGTCATAGTTTATATGTACATGTATGTATTGCTGGAACACAAGCTTAATATTAAAATATCCTCACTGGAGTCAGTAGAGCCCCCTGAATATCATCAACACGTTCATTCAATAATTATTCAAATCATTGTGGTCTCTATGTAAGGTAGCACTGCAACCCCAGCACTAATGGAGCATAAGACTAACTTATACGATACTCGCCAAAGTAATATTCTGAATCACAATATGTACAAACAATCTTAAAAATGGAACTGCAAACCACCAATGGAAATATTTGTATTGGTTTAGTTTCATTTTCATTGATTATTGTACGTATGGTGATGCTAAATACCGTATTACTCTGGCGAGTATCGTATAAGTCTTACGTACAAGTCACTTATACGTATGAGCCATACACTCTTGGAAAAAAGGGTGCTTCAGAGGTTCTTGGCTGTCCCGTATATGGAACCCTTTTTAGAACCTTTATAGGTTCCACAAAGAACCTTTAAAGGTTCAAAAAGAACAAAAAATGCGGCTTTAGAACCTCTAAAGGTTCTCTACAGAAGTTTTTTGGGTTCTTTAAACTAAAAGAACCTTTAACCCTGAGGGTTCCATATACGGGACAGCCAAGAACCTCTGAAGCACCCTTTTTTCTAAGAGTGTACATACTGCGTTTGCAGTGCAGCCTATATTATTACCCGATTGGGTAACAGTGTTGTGCTTGCATGAGTAATTCCAGTTAATCTTGTTTCCAAACCATGCCATAAGATAATCAGGCAACAACGTCAAAGATAGCTTGTTTACTAGGAGTATTACATTAGATGATCCATCAACAAAAAGCTGCAGCTTGATTCCAATATCACAAGCCAAACAGTGGAATGTATATATTTAATTGGATTGTGACGGGAATGAAGCGTACTGATTTTGGTCAAGAATGCACTCATGTGTTTAAAATATATAGTTATTCATACTGTTTTGGTTGTATCCCTTTTTAAATTTCAGCACACAGAACCAAACAATTCAATTTAGTCATGAAAATATCTCAAAAACAGTCTTGGTAACACAGTTACTGACATTAGTAATTGTGAATAAAATAAATTCGATTGATTTTTGATTTTTTGATTTATTTATGTAACTTGAATTTATGTAACAGAAAAACTTTTACAATCACATGACATGCATAAATACAGAAAGCACACAAATGCCTATAATTAAATAGTATATGCACATAATATAAACTTCGTATTATATGAATATGCATCATAAATCGTGATTACGTAACCTGTTAAAAACAAACTAAGCGTCGAGTTCACTTAAGTTTGTTTGAGACCATGTTCCATTTCTGTGTATGTATGTATCTAGTTTTGGACTTCTTTGAGCCCACACAAACTCAAATTCAAAAATTATTGTCGGAAGATTTCTCAGCTGGTTTTATATCCCATAGACATACAGGTGGTGGGAGCCTCTTGACCAAACAACGATATTACATCTGGAATTTTAGCCCGTTAAACGCTCTCATGGCTTTTGTAAATGAATTCCAGAATATGGATGTCATTCAAATCGAGTATCATATCGTCGACAACGATTATCCATTACCTACCATTATGCAAGAAGAAGTAGGTATAGTAGAAGATGTTGGTATAGTAACATCATTGAAGGTTGCATATTAAAATGTCAACAGGTCTAAATTCTAGCTAGATATTGCCATCATGAAAATGGTTAAATGATGCGTTTGGTTCAAGATACTTGCTCGACACTTTTAGAAGAATATTGCAAATAAGTTACAAAAACACAAGTAATAACAATTAAGCCGTTGTCACCTGGCAACTGATCCAGATGGTATAAAGTGTTGATATGTTTTATATAATGGACCCTGCCTGGGGCTTTACTGTTCGTTTTATTTGTAAAACAAATTTCAGAGTGAGTGACCTCAAATAAATAATTACATTTAGTCTTAGTCACTGCATTTATTGAAAACTCAGAAAATCTAAAACAACACAGTGACTTGGCTACGAGCGATATTCTGAAGTTAATATGCTACGAGCTTTATAACTTAAAAGCACTGAAATGATAACTGCTACCATAAAGTGTGTAGATGTTAATAGTATTTAACATAAATAAATGAATAAAAAGTACAATTCACCAAGTTGGATTATTTTTCAGAATATCTCTTTCAGTAAAATCATGTTTCAATCAACAACACAATTAGTGTCTCTGTTCAGGGTTCCATTGCATGAGTTAAGATTATTCTTGACTCGGTGACTCTTAATCTCTTTTTAAGCTTTGTTCAGGAGAATATTTATCTATATAGTTGGACCCAGGTCAAAAATTTGACATGGGTCCTATATTGTGAAGATTTAATTATGAGTTATCTAACAATCTTCTTAGTACAGGGTGGTTCAATAAAACCTTGACAGTTTTTTGAAGCAATTTTTTTGAAATTCTGTAGATTTAAAAAAAATTTTTTTTCAATATTCATCAACTATATGATCTTGACCATCTATGCTGAAAATAGCATTACAAATAACCTTACGGTTGCAAAATAACAGCTATTTGAACAAAGTCTGTCCCATTTCACTCTGTCCACGGGTACTGATTTCGCGACGTTACAACCAGTGTGGTTCAATAAAACGTTGACAGTTTTTCAAAGCCATATTTTTAAAAATTGTGGGATTTGAGTGGGTTTTTTTACATATTCCTCAAAAATATCATCTTAGCCGTCTATGCTGAAAATGTCAATGTTAATAATGCTATGGCGGCAAAATGATAGCTATCTGAAGAGAATCTCTCCAAATCTCTTTGCCCACGGGTAAGTCTACGAAAATAACCAGCAAGATAACATTAAATGGCATCGTCACTGTTAATAGAGCATAGACAATTACACTTCCAATCAATGAAAATCAATAATTCTAATTAGAGTCACTCGTGGTATTATTATTACGTATTGATTTCATACCTGAATAGATAGTTAAGATGTTTACAATTACACTGGTTTCACCTGGCGGGATCTTCAAATCTTAGATTACTTGCATGCAATTCATCATTCAGTATTCAATATAACGTCGCGAAATCAGTACCCGCGCGTGGACAGAGTGAAATGGGACAGACTTTGTTCAAATAGCTGTTATTTTGCAACCGTAAGGTTATTTGTAACGATATTTTCAGCATAGATGGTCAAGATCATGCAGTTGATGAATATTGAGAAAAGAAATTTTTGTAAATCTACAGAAATTTAATAAAAATGGCTTCAAAAAACTGTCAAGGTTTTATTGAACCACCCTATATAAAATGAGTTAAAATGTAAGAAGAATCAATTTTCTTATGAATCTTAATTTTGATTGTATTCGTACCCTCAGCCAAAGACTATATTTTGTGGTCAAGAAGCATAATGATTGGTGGACACTGGAGGTAGTGTGAAGAGAGGGGACATAGGAGATGCTGGAGTGTTGAGGAGGTTGAAGGGAAAGTCGATAACATATCTAAAGTGTTAGCGAACCATAGATTAGATTAACTGATTTATCCTTCAGAAACTAAATATCAGATAATGTTATTAATATTATTCAGTTTCGTTAGTCCGTAGATAAAAAAACAGGTATTAAATACAGTCCATCCGTATCAACGCACTCTCAATATACAGTATCCCGAAATATATTGATGTTATTTTAGACATCAAAATGGCCATACCTCTCAATTGTCAATTGTATTTCAATCTTTGCATCATTTAAAGCAAGGTTTATTCCCGGGGTTTATTTTGAGAGGTTTAGTGATGGATGGTTTGTATTGCACATTCAATATGTCCGGCGCCAATATAAAGGTGGCAGGCTTACAAAAGGTAACATAATCCTCCGCTTTAGAATGTAATTCAATTGTGATTTCAGGTGTCAGTTGAATTTCAATTTACTCTTTGAACCGATAGATGACATATTTTCATATTTGTATTTTGCCTAACCTGACCAGAGAGTTACGTTAGTTTAGATATGAGATACATCTCTCTGATCTGACCCATATTATGAGCATGAGTGAAACCAGGAAAGGTGAGTCCCTGGTGAAACCGAATAAGTGGGCTTGATTTCGCTGTACGACTATCTGCCGTCGTGTATCACTCTATTTGCTTCTGCGTATGTGTTAACGACTGTCGTGTTCATAGTCTGTGCAAATTCGCTACACGACAGTCTTTTATACTCAATTTGCATCTGCGCATGCGTCAACGACTGTCGTGTATTTAGTCTGCGTAATTGTGCTACACGACAGTCTTGCATATAGTTTCGGTCATTATTGAAACAATTCAAAGTGTGACATAGCAAAAACGTCTGCATTACGCATTTGTCATTTTGATGAGCAATGTAACAACGCTATCATCTGTAGGTGGCGCTATTTCAAACACATATCCGGAAACGACAAATGAGCTGCCATGCCGGAGAGAGCCGGGGCGGGCGTGGGCGAGAACGTTTCCCATGAGGCTAGCAATGCAAGACTCCATATAGTCACCGCAAACAGTCGTGGCGCGAAAAATACCCCGTCCCGATCCTGTTCGACCCCACTGCACGCCCCACGTTAACCAAAGTAGGCAGGGTTACCAGAGGACAAAGGGCCAAACGGGACCCACCACCAACATAGCACATGAGACTTCCCATTTCCATTTCCCCTAACCTAAACCGAACCAAGTGCCCTACTGGTATACCTGGCGACCTGCCCCATTTCCAGAAGCAAGCACAAAGGGTGGGAGGGAGGGAAATTCTGCTCCTGATGGTCCAAGCTAACAATGTGACACGCGCCAGACAACCGAAAGAAACCGTGAAAGAATAGAGAGCGTGTGATTGGAGGGTGTCACATTTACAACACCCTTGCACAATAGCCACGCATGGTCTAACAACCGCATTTGGCGATGGTTGAAAGGGTTAATATAAATTAGAATGCTCTCAATTTACCCCCCCCCCCCACCCCCCCCCCCCCCCCACCTCGGCCCACCAAAAAAAAAGAAGAAAAAAAGAAGAAGCGTGACCTACCGAAAAACAGGGTGTCACACAAAAGCGAATATTGCATTCGCCAGACAAGCTGTATAATGCATACGTAAGTGATATTTTCTTCTTCAGTATTTGTGATATTATAAAATTTTATAAAACATCGACGTTTAAACTGACGGTTGCTTGAATTTTTGAGTAGATTCAATTGAATTTGTTGTGAAAAGTAACCAACACGAAACACACTAAGCGAGAATCACATCACTGTCATTAAGTTCAAAATACATCGTGTGAGTACATTTTATCTGTCACAACAATTCTGAAGAGTTTGCCCTCAATCAATGTCATTATATCGTTTGTGCCTCTTCAACGCCAACACAAACACTTGGTTGTTTTTTCCATACATCTGATGCAATAACCATGAGGACAAAAAAGCACTGATTCAAAAACTTGCAATTAATCCGCAAAACACATGTGCTCATCTTCAAGTAGGCAATGTCTAAGCGCAAGCCCGCATCACATTGTTTCCATGGAATTGTTCTATAAAACCCGAAATACTTCTTTCGGGTAGTGAATAAGGAACACAAACCCTGATGTAATTCTAGAACATCATTATTGATTTATGTCTGGACAGTACAAAATGCAGGAGCGGGTTGCACCGCTCCGAGGAAATTGCACAACATAATATTATGAATAAAAGCAAATTCGGATACTTTAGGTTACAGATATTGGTATACCAGTATCGTTCGATACTGGATACCAAATTGTGTTCCATCCCGACAGTTCCAGTATATCGAGCGATACATGAACGTTTTTAAGTTCTAGTATCAAGCGATACTGGTACACATGCTGCCCGTAGTATAATGATTTGTATCAGTATCAGTGGTGTTCCAGTATCAGACGATACTAGTACAGCCCAGAATCAAATAATATTTTTAAATCCGAAAATGAAACCTTTGGCTCTTTTATAAGATGAAATAACTTACAACCCGGGGGAATATGCATTCATGATTTATACGGAATAAATTGATTTGTTCACCACAAATCTTGTTCAATGTGTTCGTCAAAAATTGAAGACCCTAATACGCTACTGATTTATATCAAAGTTATAGGGCAAAGTAACCGAACGCTGGGCAATAAGTTACCCAACGTTGGGCAAAGAGTCAACCAAAACAATATTTTGAGTTGAACAAATATCCAATTTTCCAATATAAACTGTTGATGACAACGATGAAACAGCGTGGGTAAAGCTGTTGGCCAACGTCCTTGCCGCGTTGATATGGCATGATGATATTAATAGTATATGGAGGTTTATAACTGTACCATCCAATATTCAAGATATTGAACTAGAATCTGGCAACCTGTCATGTAGTTGATTGATTCTACTTCACAAGCCTCAGACAATGTCTTTCCCTCCTATTTCTAATAATTTGCCAACGCGTTGCTATGTCAACTAGCTATCGAGAAATTGAAACATGATGCATGACACGTAAATATTGAAGAAAGTGAGTTTGATGTGTTTTTTCTTTGATGTAAGTGTATCAAAGGTGCTATGTATTGCTATTTTCAGCATATTTGGTATGTGTATTAAATGTACAGGGTGAGTCAAAAAAAAGTTTACTCAACTTCAGCGATTTTTCTAGAAAAAAGTATCCGTTTGTTTTCAAAACAATTTATTACGGTATAAAGACAAATTAATTAGCTTTAATATGAATTTTATCTGGTTTAGATTGGTTGAGGGAAACTTATTTTACGCTGTTTTGAATGAAAGTGACCAATTTAACGTCCGAACACGCTTCCAGATCTTGATTACTGTGGACATTGACAATTTTTGATTGGTTCAAGGATAATGTTTACTTAATCGGACATATTTACGAAAAATAAGTGCAATATTATGTTTATTGATTTTATCAAAATACTATATCGTTTATTATTCACATTAATATCAGATAGTCACTGGTGACAATTTGTATTCAATATCCTCATCTAGTTTTATCATGTTTATGAATATCCCTTGCGGACTATTTAATCCTTGCAATTATTATTTATTAACTGACAGTGGTGATAAGATTTATCCATATTTCATGTTTTAATCTATTAGGAGACAATTTTGAACAAGTCTATTGGCTACTTAATTCTTTTAATAAACAAGATGTGTAATGCTAGTAAACATTATTAAGCTCGTTAAGCTTGAAATTAAAAACCGTGTTTTTGGTGAAAAAACAGCTCCTGTACAGAAATAGTCATATTTACTTAGGGGAGACGTCAAAACTCGACCGCCCGTTGACCGCCGGTTACGGGCGGTCCCGCCCGGTTCTTTCAGGTCAAATGTTTTACTGGTATATGAATATTCGCGCATGCAACACTGAACAACCGCCGGTTGACTTAATGCTGTAATCTGACCAATTTACACTATCAATCTGTTACTTTGCGGTCATAATAGCTCTCTCTATAATCGTTCTATAAAAAAAAAACATTCATAGACTTTCGGTATTGATTTTAAAAAGTTAATTGAGCTATAAACAGATTGAAAAAGCCAACCCCAGCGAAAATCAATAGCTGTATTGTACTGGTTGTCAACTGAGACTTTTAAGTCTTAAAAGAGCCCATTACTTCAAGATGTTATTGCTCACATGTGTGACGAGGCACTTTCAACCGGTCGTGTTCACCAGAGTGTTACTATTTGACCTCATTATGTGTGTATATTATAACAGACGACACGTTTTGTGAGAACCGAACGGAACCGGCCGTAATCGGCGGTTGCCGGGCGGTCGAGTTTTGACGTGATCCCTTAACGGTATCATCAAATAGCGTGATTTTTTTCTCCAGATGATAGCAAAGAAATGGCGCAATCATTTAAAGTTTTGTTTGCCTTGATTTTGTGGTCAGAATGTTTTATTTTTATTTTTTCAATTAGGGTAAACTTTTTTTTGACTCACCCTGTATGGTAGGCCCTACTTGTTATTTTTATTATTCGTAATTTGCTCCAGACTTGTGTATTCTAAGTTGTTTAGGATTTCAATATCACAATACATCAAGCAAAGTTGATATATATTGAGGTACTTTAGGAGTTTGTTCCAATATCCCTTCAAGATTGCTTTTAGTGGTATTCCTTTTTGTCTGGACTATAGGGGCTTTTAACGTATCCACAAATCACAAAATATAATTGTTCATACAATTCATATACATACCAAAAATCCCCATTACGCTACAAGGTCCGCTTAGCAGCGCTATGAATTGTTGCCCTAAAAACCGGCACAAAATTTAAGTATTCGCCTTCCATCAAAGCTGGTTGCTATATGACATAATTCTCGTGTGCAACCAACCGGCTGTATTGCAACGCCCATTGAGTAGTTTAAACGCATGAGCGTGGATGTAATTTGCAACATAATGGAAACTCACCCATGCAGTTAGCAAGAAGTACCGCTCGAATTTAAATATACAACCAGGCAATCCTCTCGTAGTATTTGATAACAATAGGTTTACCAGACCGAATTAATAGCGCTCCTAAGCGGGCAATGTATGTCATGCGGTGGAAATGGCTCTGGCCCTAATGAAATGCGACAATTATCCATACCAAAAATAATTTTACATTTAGAAACACGAAACGATAACCTAAACAGTTTCTAGCGAAGAAGTTGAAAACTTGAACTAGAATCCATTTGAACAGTTTCAAAATACCTAGTTTAACTAAACACAGTATATCCATGGGTTCAAAAGTTGACCGTTTGTCAACAGAACCAATTGGTTTTGCCACAGTGATAGTAATATTAATATGATATACAGCCTACCGAGAATTGGGACGATGGATATTTAGAGCTATTATACCAATTACCAATACCAGTTATGTTTGCCACCGTGATTGGCTGGCATGCAGGGTCAGGGTGTATGTGTCACTAGTATGGTTGCCTCGCTGAACCAACTGAAACAAAGTGTACATGACATTTTGGCTGGCCTAATCGCACACTTTTATGCTATTTACAGCGTTCCAAATGCACACTGTATCCATTATGTGACCTTGCTAGCAATTAAGTTCAACGAGCGAGCGTAATATGTACAAGCACCAGTTTAGTTCATTATGAACAAATTGTGTAATACATCGCGCTGAAAAAGATATACGTAAAAACCAAAACAAAGTCCGTTTTTCATTAGCACTTGGTTTCTCTGTACGCAGCCTCGGTACGCCAATAGATTAGTAATGAACTATTGTAGCGGTAACTCACGGATCAATAGTAAGATTAGGATCGGGGATGCTTCAATTAATTGATGCGGCCCATTACATCATACCTGTCACACTACTCGCGTCTTAAAAAACCAAAGTGCGAAACTAAAAATTGCACTTTGTTTCATTCTTTTCGATGTAACGTTCTTAATTAATAACCGATATTCGCGAACAGTATCTGAAATTGAAGAGGAGAAATTAATCCATTGTAAATTTATATTTATTAAGTTGAAACTTACGAAAGATGATCAGTAAACTTACGCACGTGTAGAATATAACAACAGGTTTCAAGCAGTCACGCATCGTCGATATATGGCGCTATTTCATTCAGATACTTGATGGACCATGGATGTACCGGTCTGTTCGATGAATTTAATAGTGTTATAATATTTCTACACCCACGTTATACAATAATTGGTATATACATCACTATACTAAAGCTATAAGAATTTCACAGAGCGTCTGTTTAGGTAATTGATTGAGATATTACAAAGCATATTTCAGATGCTCCAAATGTCAGTTGCTTGATTTACTATGCGCAACAATCGTAGGCAATTCAATGTATTGAGATAACAGGAGGCGCTCTATTCAAATGTGGGGAAAAGTGTACTTTAGGTCCCAGTTACTGGTATACCAGTATCATTAATTCAATAATGGAACATAAAAGTTGCCAGTATCGGTCGATACTAGTACGATTTTACTGTTGCAGTATCGGTCGATACTGGAACACCAAATTGTGTTCCGGTATCTACCGATACTGGCAACTTTGATTTTACGTTTTTACGTTTTTTATGTTCCAGTATCGGGCAACAATGACTTTGTACCATTTATCGAATGATACTCGGTGTTCCAGTATCGGACGATTCTAGTACTGTCCAGAATCTGGGACCTAAAGTAGGCCTACACTTTTTCCCAAATGTGTTGCATATCCACGAAGTACGTGTTGAACATCACACTATTATTTATATAGTTCATACGCCGTCGAACGAGCAAGTTTGCTCTGTGAATTCACCTTTATGGATTGTTATACAGGCTGTCCCAAAATGATTCGTACCCATCGATGCCCAAGTTCCATTAATTATTTTCATCATGAAAATCAATGATATTACTAGGTTAGTTGTTTTGTAATCTACTTTAACACATGGACCTAGCTTTTATTAGAATTTTAGATCAAAAATCGGACTTATGAAAATGAAGATACACCCCATTGTGAAACGGATGGTGATTTCAACATAATCGGTTAATATGTGTATTAAAATTGTTTGAAATAAATAAAGACATTCTCTAGATTGCTAATCTATACTATTGTTGTTCCCTTCACTCTTCTAATTGTTATTAGTTATGGCTGTTCAAATCATTAAAGATTCTTTATTTTAATTCAATTTGAAGGGTATAACATGTTGGCTAATTTTGAGGCAAATAAAGAAGTGGTATTGGGTGATTAGCAATGGCTTAAGGTTTCTATTTAACATCTGTGGTGGAGTTTCTGACAAAATTGGTAAAAGGTTAGATACTTATAAAAGTTAACATGGTTAATAACAAACCAGTATTCTTTTTACATCACCGGTTTGGTGCTGGATTACCAATATAGCGTGGTGACAATTTTGATTTATCCAAGAGATACATACTGCTCCAAAATGATCGATGCCTACATTTCATTAATTATTTTCCTCATAAAAATCAACGATATTAGGTTGGTTGTTTTTAATCAACTTTGACACATTGCAACCTGTCATTAGAGTATTTGATCATGATGGACAACGGATCAACTTGTAAACAGGTATTGCAATTATCATTTGTTATAAATGTGTATATAGGTAAAACTCAGCTACAATCATGACAAATGTTATGGCGGAGGAAGCAGAACATATTGAATAACCCTCGTACACAAATCCTGGAAAATAGTCTTGCTCTAGTTTTATGATAAATAGAGCAAGATATACCATGAGAAAGCCTCCTTCAAATAGGTTAATATGCTGTCCCGGAATCGCCTTTCGACATGGATGATTATTAATTGTTTGAAATATTGATTCATCAATTTGGCTTTACATGTAAAATGTACATATTCTAAGGTTTCCGGATCCGGAATGTGTAAACAGGTAAATTCGTGTAAAAGAGTGTAACCAGAGCCTCATCAAATCAAGTTGCCTGTTTACTGTTTAATAGGGTATTACTATTTCATCAATCTATATTCTAGCATTATTTATCTACTTTATTCTACCGTAAGCTATCTCTCACTGTGTCCCTTATGTATTCATGTGTAATAGATAGTCAGATTTAACGAACGTTTCTGGCTTCATACACTAGCAACCAAGAGTATTAGGACACCTTGCAAGCTGCAAATTGAGAGAAAACACTGGGAGTCCATTAAACTAGTGTGTTAGCTTTTTAGTATTCTAGGGTTATAAAATAAGTGGAAAGTTCAACATTTCAGTGATTTGAGTTTTTTGCATTTATATATTTAGTTATTTAGAGTCAAATTAGCTTGCCAAATACGGTATTCTAAGTTATGATGAAATTAATAGAACTGTGAAGTCATGTGGGTGCTATGAGCAAGTACAGAGAAATTAGATGGTTTCCTTTTGAAATATGAAAGTAAAGGTGCCAAAATGAAACTAAATTTCCCTCCCAAATATAACCAAGTGTCCTAATACTTTTGGTCGCTAGTGTAGTATCCTATACTAATTATGAACATTTATGTCTAAATAACATCAACCAATCAGCATACAGAAAATATCATGGTACAGAGACGGCTCTTTTTAAAGTACACAATGACATTTTACGTTAATTGGATGGTAAACGTGGAATTTTTCTCATTCATCTCGACCTCTCTGCCGCCTTCGATACCATTGACCATGATATTCTGTTCAGGCGTCTTGATTCAATTGGTGTCAAGGATTCAGCTCTGAGATGGTTTCAGTCCTACCTCAAAAACATAACTCAAGCAGTAAACATAAATGGAACTTTTTCTACACATGTTCCGCTAAAAGATGGCGTTCCTCAAGGATCTGTGCTTGGACCTATACTATTCACCATCTATTCCTCTCCCATTAGTGCTAGCATTGCTCGCAAATACGGATTAGATGTTCATTCTTACGCGGTCGATACACAGCTATATGTGCCTTTTAATTTAAATGATCGTAATGATGAAATGTCGGCCCGTCAACGCGCAGAAGCTTTTTTTTAGAAATAAAGTCGTGGATGTCTGTAAATGAGCTGAAATTGAATGATGATAAGACAGAGTTTTTAATTATGACCTCCAGATTTAATCAACGTAAAATACGTGATCATAATAAAAATATTGACACTTCTTCTGTTCTTGCTTCAAAAACTGCTCGGAACTTTGGAATTGTGTTTGACAATAATCTATGTATGTATGGATGTTTAAGTTCGACGGATATGCCAATCAGTGTATTATCATAACAAGGAATGTCAATAGTATAAGGAAAATGTTAACATTTGAAACTGCAGCTACTATCGTCCATGCTCTTATTACTTCTCGTATTGACAATGGCAATGCTCTTCTTTTTGGCATCACTGATCACTTACTTCACAAACTACAACTTGCTCAAAATGCAGCTGCTCGCATTCTCACAAAGACAAGGACATTTTATCATATCACTCCAATATTGAAAGTTCTCCACTGGCTTCCTGTTCGCGAAAGGATTCATTTTAAACTTCTTCTTTTAACTTGGAAAGCTTTGCATGGCACTTCACCAACATATATTGCTAATCTTCTTGTTCCATATCATCCAATCCTAAACGTAGGCCTACTCTCCGGTCATCTGATAAACTTTTACTTGTTGTTCCACGGACTACTATACTTCTTCATTTGGATTTTCAGTTGCTGCACCAACTCTCTGGAACTCACTACCTTATAATTTAAGATGCTGTGATTCACTTGACTCTTTTACGAACTTGTTAAAAACAAAATTATTTGACTCAGTTTATAATTGATTTCTTTGTATATGTAAATCATCCTTGTTTATGTATTTTTCATGTTAATTTGTATTGTTTTGTTTTATATGTTTGCGCCTCGGAATAGTTCACCTAGATTGACGGCGCATTATAAATGCCATTATTATTATTATTATTATTATTATTATGAGCTCTTACATTTCGATCTAGCCATGTGGTTTCACTCTTCAATGCAGAAGTGGCAACTGATAGTTTTGTTAGTGCATTCATTTGTATATGTACGAAAATGTTAATTATACTTCCCTTTCCATAAGGCGGTCACAAATAATTTATCAGGTAATAAACATGATTATAACTCTATAGACATAGGCCTAGCTCTTATATAAGAATATAAAATCATAACATCATGGAGTAATTTCTAATTTTTAACCCTACGAGCCTCCTAACCATCCATACACACTGCACATCACTGCGTGCGCGGCTACACACTGCTACAGCGCGATCGGTCGGTCTATCTCGTGCCACGCTCCGCTGCCTGGGGTATAAACGTTTGAGTAAAAACGGTTTTGAAGCTGACCCGTATTAGCTCAGTCAGTTAGTCAAGTCCCTAGCCACGGGGCTTACCCGTAAGCTGTTTGGATGTACAGTTGAGCCCACTATTAATTATTCCCTTTGAAAAATATGAGTTTTTTGCGTTTTTCTCATATCTATACCAGCTGTAGTGGTGAAAACTTTCGTTTTACACTAAATTCAATTAGTTTGCAAGTACAAATCAATATGTTTGGGCTCAACATGTTTTGCATAACAATAGAATTGAACAAGAAATGTGTTTTTATGCCTGTCCAAAATTATTCATACCCTATACCAAGTCTTAGGATTGAGGCAATTTTTTGTGATAAAACACCTGTTTTTGACATTCCAAACATTCTTTACATTGTGTGGTAGGCTTTTATATTGTTATGCAATTATTCCATGATGTGTGCATACAATGTGGATGCACTACAAATGCGTCCTATTGAATGTACAGTGAAGGATGTTATAGGACAACACTCTGGCTCTTTGTCAGCATGGCGAAGAAGATCAAATAACTCAGTGAGGATCTTTTTTGTTTACCTTGTAAATGCTCGCAAAGAGAGGAAAGGCTACAGAGCTATTTCGAAACAATTCCACCATACAAAGCATAATCAGGAAGAACAAGAAGTTTAACTCAGTAAAAAACATTGAACGACGCAGTCGGAAGCCAACGATGTCCCCTTGCTTGGCAAGAAAAGTATTGCGAAAGGCCAACAACAATCCACAGATCACCATCAGCGCTCTCCTGAACAACCTTGGCAATTCTTGGACCAAGATATCATGGCAGACACTCCAGCAGACATTGCACATGAGAGGTCCCCATGGAGGTCGACCAAGAAAGACTCTACTCCTGAAAAGAGATACAGAGAAACTCGTCTTGCATCTTAGCCAACCCCAATACTGAGGACTAAAAGCTTGGATCTTTGTCCAGAAGTGCTCTTGCAAATGCTAGACGAGTTTCTCTTAGTCTTTTTTCAGGAGTGGAGACTTTCTTGCAGGGTTGCACAAAGTTGTTATTTCCCCAGGAGCAAGGTTTTGAGCTTAACATTTCCCCACCTATACTTCAGGTTTGATAAAAATCAGATTACAATATCATATGTTAGCTATAGTGTTGTTTAGATGTACCAGTACCATAGTAATATTTTTACATTTGAGAAGAATTTTATGTTAGGGGGCATGAAAAAAAATGATTTGTTCGAAGTGCGCAAATTTGTTTGTGGCATTTAACGCTAAAATTGTCAAATTGTGTCTAATTTAGTAAGAAAATGTGCGCGAAGCGTGAAAAAAAATTGCCTTTTTATGCTAAAATTGTCAATTTTTTCTTCTTATTTTAACTAAATATAATTCTTTTTGGGGGTGGGGGCACAAAAATATATTTTGGGGAAATGCCCCCCCCCCTTGCCCCTGTAGCTTCGCCACTGGGAAAAAGCAATAAAACAATAAACACGTTAGTATACCTGCAAACATAGCTCATAACCCAAAGTTGCATTTTTTTCTCTTCATCTTTTTTCACCCTTTTCCTCAATACTTTTTCTTTTTCCACTTGGAATTATTTCCCCAATTCTGCTCATTATTTCCCGGGAGCGGTGCTCCCTGCTCCCGCACTTTGTGCAACCCTGCTTTCTTGGTCGGAGTCCATGGAGAACTCTCGTGTGCAATGTCTGCTGGAGTGTCTCCTTGGTCGGAGTCCATGGAGAACTCTCTTGTGCAATGTCTGCTGGAGTGTCTGCCTTAATATCCGCATTGACGGTGATCTGTGGATAATTGTTGTTGGCCTTTCACCATACTTTTGTTATCAAACAAGGGACACCCTTGGCTGCCTACCGTATCCTTCAAGGTTTTTAACTGAGTTGAACGTCTTGTTCTTCCTAATTATGCTTTGTATAGTGGAATCGGGAACTTGGAATTGCTTCGAAATAGCTTTGTAGCCTCTCGCCTATTTGTGAGCATGCTCAATATGCACACACAAAGGTCCTCAATAAGTTCTCTGGTCTTCTTCGCCATGCTGACAAACAGCTAGAGTGTTGTCCTATAATATCCCTCACTGTACATTTAAAAAGACACATGTGTAATGCATCCATATTGTATGCACACATCATGGAATAATTGCATGGCAATATGAAAGCCTATCACACAATATAAAGAACGTTTGACTTGTCAACAACATGTGTATTATCAAAAACAATTGCCTAAAATCCTGAGATTTGGTATGGGGTATGAATAATTTTGGACAGGCATAAAAACACAATTCTTGTTCAATTCTATTGTTATGCAAAAAAAGTTGAGCCCAAATATATTTATTTGTACTTGCAAACTAACTATCTTTTGTGTAAAGCGAAAGTTCCACCACTCCAGCTGGTATAGATATGAGAAAAATGCAACAACAAAAATCATATTTTACGAAGGGTATGAATAATTGTGGGCTTAACTGTATGTGGTAGAGTCACTGACTTACACGCCCGCGGTCCGGGTTCGATCCTCGGCGCATGCGATGACTGATATTTCCAACTCATTTTGGTTTATTTAAAGATATTAATAATCAACCGCTCTTGATTATAGTAACAGCACTACCGCTATTGTCCCATCAATTAATCAACAAAATGTTTAAATAAGTGAATCCTACGTAGAACGGGTCTTTTTTAGTTTAATGTTTCCTTTATTTCACGTGCATAATAAAAAAGGAAAATAATAAAAAGTGAAACTTGATTATCCACTAAATTATGAATAGGTTGAGAAACATATTTTTTGTGGTGACCGTTTCCAATGGGATTTCAAGCTGTTGGATACGTATTTGGTTGTCATGATTTGTAAAGCTACATGATCAGCCCTATTCACTAAAGCCACACTATCATGAATAGCATTTGGTTTTGGAGCGCAAATAATAACATCTATAAAAGTACTGTTTCAGCATTGGTCAAAATGGGTTCCTCTAACGCCCAATGGACGAGGTCCAAAATCGAAACCGATACACCAGAGCTTTTGAATCTACAGTAGTATTCATGATTTTGAAGATGTATATTATTTTTACCGCCGCGTTTTTAAAACCCTGATAAGCTGTCATGCTGTTGATGGACTGCTACTTTATAAGCCGGATACATCTTCAACAACTAAATTTCCGTTTTCCCTAAATAATTGCAAATGCGTTTCGTGGCATTTAACTATCGACAGCTTCAAGTTGAAACATGCATGACATGTTATGATTGAATTTGGTCGTGATAATGTACGATACACGTGTCGTGCCATGATGTCCGATGATCATAATCAGTAGAAAAAGCTAGAAAAAAAAGTGAAATGCTAGTTTGATTCTTTTGTAGGTAAATGGATTATTGAAGTACTGATTACGTCAAAGCGTTACTACAGGGCGTGTCAAAAAAAGTGTCATATGTCAAATATGATTTTTAGGCCATGAACAATATACAATTATACATGAAATAGTAATACTCATGTTCAGCAATTTTTAATCTATCACACGAATTTTTTCTATCAAATTTGGAGCGTTCGTCATCAAATTATGGAAAATCTACTCAGGCATGTCACATTCAGGTTTGACCACTTTTCATGTGCAGAGAACTCTTTTATTAGGATCATCATTCAGTGCGTAATTGAACACAATCAGTAAAATCAATAGTACTCCCAACTACACAGTTAAACAAAAATAAGTTCCCCTTAAGGTTATGCCTAATATTTTTTAAATGAGTTATTCCATCGAAACGATTTTTGGCACACATAATGTACGTTTTCACAGCAATACTAGAACGGAGCTATAACTACGCAGGTGTTGTAATGAATGTTTGAATGAGTACACATTGAATAGAGGAATACCTCATCCAGTTGCGGTGTTCAAGCAAAGACCCTGGTTCAAGCTGCTTAAAAATCCTCCTTCAATACATCATTGAGCAACTGTTGAATTGAGGTATTCCTTCATTCAATGTGTGCTCATTTTGAAGCATTACAACACCTGCGTAGTTATAACTCCGTTCTATTGTTGCTGTGAACACGTACATTAATATGGTTTCGATGGAGCAACTCATTTCCAAAATATCAGGCATAATCTAAACAGGAATTTATTTTTGTTGAAGTGTGCAGTACATGTTGATAGTTAGTTCATATATTCTTCCATATAATACATGACAAACACCGAATATATTTTGATTTTTTTTAAGACAAAAAACATAGGATGTATTTTTAATTATTTTTGTCCTTCATAGGACACTTTTTGTGACACACACTGTATGGTTGAAAAAACAAATTTAACGCTGTTTCTCTTCTATAGATTAATAGATTTAAAGAAAAGTGCATAAACTGAGGATGTATCAAGTGGAACGTGGACAGCTACATCTTAAAAGTAACATGCCCAGAGCCAGGGGGAGGGGCTATGGGGCACTAGCAGGTATAATTACCTTACTGAGGTAATAACCTTTGACAATTATATATCATCTGATGAGTAATTTCATGAGGAATTCAAATATGTAAATAATGATAGGGTAGGTATAAAATTATATATATCAAAAAAATCTGATATTTTTCCGAACATTGCGAATCATACCATTTTCGTCCTTGGTTGTACTATAATTTAAATGGCATATTTGGTTTCCTCATGCAATTTCCCTTCAGTAAATCATAGATAATCGACACGATTATCTATGAGTAAATGTATACTTTTACTACCTCAGGGGGTATACCAGCAAATATAAGTGTGTGAAGTTAAAATCATGTCGCGAAAGCCAAAATCCGAGTGTAACACGAAAGGAGGCGAGCTTTGAACGTGTGACCATAGTTATTTATTTTTAATATTGTAATATTTTAAATGAGAAGTCTATTATTAAAATTGCGTAAAGTTTATCAAATATAGAACAAAATCATAACCCTAATATCAAAAAAAAAAGTGACCATTCCCTTAATCAGTTAATGAGAAGATCAATTTTTTTTCACTCCAGGAGACAATCCCAGCAATATTGTTGGAACACTTTATACATGTTTAAAAACTCCCCTCTCCCCCTGGTTCATGTTAAAACATGATTTGGGTTACGGGATACTGGAAGGGGTCAACATTGCCCAGTGGGGTGGGGGAGTTATTCATGTTGAGGAAAGACTTCAAGCTTTCCTTCAAAGGCAGCAATGTTTCAATACAGGGTGATCCAAAAGAAAATTAGGACTCTGTTTCATGACGGTGTAATTCTTATTATAATCATTGGACCATGACCAATTTAGTTTCAATGTAAAGCCCAATTCGTTATTATTATGATATCCTGAAAATATGAGATAAATCCGATGAAAAATAAGAAAACTAGCGTACTCAATGTAAAACATGTCATTTAATTTTTTCAACAATGGGAAATTCACACAGCAACAGTTGAGTAACATGAAAGTGCTCGACTTGTAACTCAGTGAACCATCCACAGTGGGTCCAAGACCGGTTTAACAACAACAACAAATTTGCACAGAATATGCATGCATCTGTTTTGCAGATTTTTTTTGCAAGTATTGATTTGTGCCAGAATTTATAAGGATTACCAAACTAAACTTTGCTATTGACTGATAGATTATTTATTAAGTTGACAATTATTTGAACGTTTTGAAACGTAAACCATGTTATTTACTGGTCTGTACATGTAGATCCCATTGGGCCAAAAAAAAAAAATTGTTATATTGGCGTAACGGGCTGAACAAAAATAGGGTAGGTAGGTAGGGATTTTTTTTTTTTTTTTTTTTTTTTTTTTTTTAGCAGCTGTTTTTGAACAATGTTAACCGAGTTTAAACATTCCCTATTGTTTGTTAGAAGTACCCCTCAGTACAAGTCTATATACAAATAAAACACAATAAACCATATTTTCGGAAGGAATTTCCGTTTATTCGAGGAGCACCGTCGTATTTCGTTCGAGAAAAAACATTTATTTTTTTCATTTTTTAATTTATTAGGGTCGGTCGGTTGGTTTTTTGTTTTTTTTTTCACTGAAAAAAAAAAAAAAAGTGTAGGGTCGGGCGTATTTTTAGGGTCGGGCGGGTTACGCCAATATAACAACAACAAAAATTTGGCCTTGTACAAATCAGTAAATGACATGGTTTATGTTAAGTACGCTAGTTTTCTTATTTTGCATCGGATTGATCTTATATTTTCAGGATAGCAATTAAGATAATAATTAATTGGGCTTTACATTAAGACTAAATTGGTCATGGTCCAATGATTATAATAAAAATTACACCATCATGAAACAGAGTCCAAATTTTTTTGGTCACCCAGTAGTGTAAATGTTGCGAAAACGGGAACGCATGAAAGAGTAATTATTACAAGGATGTTCCAACTAATTATGACCATGATTGTAAGTACTGCAATTATTGTACGTTAGTATTATCAAAAAGTCAGTCCAAATAAAATACTCAGAGATCAGAATTATACGAATTGTGAAGTACAGCAATTTATTTACCCAATGACATTAATACAAGGACAAAAAACTTTTAATTTTTATGCGACATATCCTTAATCAAACCCACTTATCTGTTGTGTTCATGTTTAAGTATTCTTTTGAAATAGGAAACACTGTACACAAGAAGTGTAAACTGTTAACAGCGACTAATCTCCTATGTGTGTTCAATAAAAGTCTATAGATCATAAACATTATAGCCGTTATGAATGTACCTTCAATGTCAAACATTTATATCTTCATTATACTTGAGTACAACACTTACCCACTCAAGTGATACTAGAGAGTCACACTAGCTTTTAGATCATCAGTGCCTTTTTGCAAATATGGATACTATAGTATAATTCAAAATTGAAAGAACACCATGCACGCAGCACAAAGATGATCGCACCTGAAATGTTAACGCTCATGGTTGTACACGCTTCATGCAAATGTACGCAAAAGGCTGTTTCAATGTGTTAGTTCAAGTTCAATTATAAATCTGTCGGACTATAATGACATTCCTAAATTGGTTTTTAATATTTCCAAATACCAGAAGTCGTATAATGATTTCAAGGATGAGGGAAAACTAGTCGCAAAGGGGATTATTTTTACATTTAACAATCTTCCTCAAAGTAGTTAATTCAGTACCAAAGCCATCAGAGGTTTCAACTAACCGTTAATTGATATTGATTTATAATCAACAAATGGTCTCACTCTTAAATGGATTTGATCCAAAAGCAAAAACAGAGTGCAACAAATATCAGTGATACATTTGATCCAGTGAATCATTAGCAAAACAATGCATGTTTTCACAAACCAATTCTGAAACGTATACATTGTATTCTCATTTCCCTATGATTTCATGTTTGATATTAAATGCTGAATAATAGATCAAATACACACACTAATTTACATGGGTTGGATTTGATCCAGAGAACAAGACAAGGCAACAGCACAAGAGTGTTTTCATTAAAACCATCACAAACAAATCCACTTAAAAACTTTGAGTTAGATGTTAAATGTTATTCAAACATTCTCTATGACAAAACTGACCATAAAGGGTGGATAGTTTGAAACTGACCATAGAGTATGGACAGTTTAAGTGTGAATTAAAGCTGTAGTATGTATACATATTTGTGAGGAAGGCCTAGGATACAGATTTCCAAAATGCACGATTCTCTTGGTCAGGATTTTGTTTGTTTGTGTGTTGTTAAAAAAGAAAACAATTTGTGTTCTATTTTCACTTTGGCTATGATTCATTGCTGGTTACAATAAAGGCAACCTACTGAGCATGTGTACATTTGTTTTCCTAATTCAATAACCTTTTGCAGTTTAATGTGATATCATCAGCCTGACCTAGAAAATTGTTTGGGATTGTGTACAGAAAAAGAGTTTCACTGGCTTCACGATCCTGCTTTAGAGAGAGAAGTGGGAATGATAACAAATGTACTTTTTATGCCAACTAATAGATCAAGATACTTCCATTGCTTCCACATTGGTATCTATCACTTCTAATGGTCTCACTATTTTGGTTAATACACCTGTTGTGCCACGTTTGTATCGGTAGTCTCCTTGCCTGTAAACAAAAGATTAGGAAAAGACACACATATTAACAAAAACACACATATTATTTTTAACTAGAAAACAATGTACTTAGAATCATTTTTTTCTGGGTTCTAACACTGTCTGTTACGTATGAATTTCAGGATACTTATATAAAGCACATTTCCTATGGACCAATGCGCTGTACATTAAAACACAATCTAAAATACAATATAGTTACAGCATGCAACAAAATAATGACACATGATAAAATACATATTACTTATGTTTTTTTAATGGATTGCTAAGCATTCACAAATTTAAAGGTATTGTGTTAAAAGGGATCTATTTTTCTTTTCAACAGAATGGATTTACTTCCTTTGATAATAGTCATTTCTCATTCCTAGAGAGCAGCTGTCATAACAGGCCTGGAATTAACACCTTTAAACCTATAACAAGCAACTTGACATGTGGCAGCTAAAGTTAAATTTGATTAGCATAAAATGTTTCAACCAAACAATGTAAATTCGGGGTGGAATATTTTCAGCAGATTGGATACTGACTGTGTTACATGCACAATTCAAGCATTGGTTATGCAGTGTGTGTACCAACTGATGAGAAGAGAATTTGGTTGAATTGTAGCCAAAGGATGCCAGCAACTTACAGAACTATGTGTTAGTAGAATAGAAAGCTTTATAATAAGTAGATTAAATGAACTCTGTACATACCTGACTCCCTTTACATTGGCCTCATCATATGGTCTGAGATAGTCAACAGTACCCTTCTTGATCACACATAAATCTATGTTGGTACCTGAACCCAAATCATTGAAGATACCACCTGCAATAGCATCACGGACCAACTTCTTGGCCTCCTCTTCCTGAGAAGTAATATTAAAAATAAAAAATAAAAAATTGAGAAATTGTATTGAAGACATTCATTGGCAAGGGTCAAAATAACAGTTTTGTAACCGGGAGCTACTTTTAGTCTACCGGGAGCTACTTTTTTATTACATAAAGTCAAATAAGGCATTCGTTTTTTGTTCGGTAGACATAGTATTCCCTGCCATGCATCATACGATGATACGTATGCCAGAAAGTAACTTTTCCTTATTGCATTCATTGAGCATGTTTTGTGGCCTAGAAAATTAATTGATAATTAAACTTGCCTTTGCAAGATCGCTACATCATAGAAGGTGCAAGGGGAAACCACGGTATGACATCTGTGGCAGTGTACACAGACACAGTGAACAATTAGGAGTGGTTTTCGCTAATAGAAATTTGTATATTTGTGCTAAAACTCGGCTGTTATGAATTGTGGAGACTTTCAAACAACACACTGGACTCAGATTTTTAAAAAAAAATCAAGCATGGCAGATCAAATTTTGATGTTTTGGGGACACTTCTCGATTGCTGGTTTAGGCAAAATATCAGCGCTTTAGGTCATTTATTTTTCAGCTTTTCAGGGCACTATGACGGAAGGACCGAGGGGTAAAAATCGCCCAGGGCCCGCTTATCTTGACCCTTGTTCATAGGAATTAGTAGTATTATAGTAACTGTCAGTTCCAAATGTTAGCCTCCTTACATCAAGGGTAAGAAGTTCGTCAAAGGGTGCGAGGATTCATTTAGATTATTGCTAAGGATTTGGCGAGAATTTATGGATTCTCCTCTATTCAAATTATAGTGTGTTAAACAGATTATCCCTGAAAATCAACTTGAATGCTTGTTAATAAGGTGTCATTACAGCCCCAATAAGTTATCACATACATATAAGCAATATTGTATTTTGTCTCTTAAAAGAACAAGGAATGGGTCATGGGGCAATCATAATATCAATAGTGAGAGGACTACCATGAAGATGTCACAATGGGTGGTATACAATAATTTATGCATTAAGAATTTCAATGTCTAAAGGAGCAACACATTGTAAAAACAAATCACACATGATATTGTTTTTAATCAATTTTGCAGAGAAAACCACTTTTACCATTGTCACAAACCTACCTCCATATCAACCCTGTATCTATCCTCAAAGACAGACATAGCAGCTAATGATCCAGACCCCATCGTAGCATATGGTAGCTTGTTGGTGGAGCCATGGGGATAGATACTATAGAGATGAGGTCCTGAACAATCAACACCACCCAACACTAGAGCTGCGCCAATATGACCTTGGTACCTACATGTATGGATAGAAAGAAACAAGGTGTTCTGAGATGTTAAAGATTCCAACAATGGTACAGCCAAGCCAATGATACTGCAAGGGAGAATGATAACATCTAGGTTTTCCTTTATATACCATACTACAATATTGTCAATGAAATGTAGAGACTTATTCACTTGATTCTTAATGACTGGTTATAGGTGAGTTGACCTAATGCCATGATCAAACTATATTAAACAATTGACCACTTTAATTATTTTTACCGGGGAACATTAATTTCTTTTAAGGAGCATGTTTCTCAGTGGTGGCATATGATAGCTACATACTTTGAAGCAGATATTTGTGTAAGACTTGCAGTATACGTATTCAGACATCAGTAACTGAGAGTTATCCATTTGAAACTTTTTGTCATGAAAAAAGTGTGGTTAAATCACTTGCGACAAACGATATATTTCATTTGTTAAAACAAGTATTGAAGAAGAACAGATCTTACATGACTATTGTGAAACAAAAAGAAGAGTGAATTTGAGAATTCAAGGACAAAAAATGTCGGTTTTTTGTGATCATCATGACATAGTTGGCTGTACTTTACTGTACCGGGTGGTTCAAAAAAAAGTTGACCCAAGTTCAAAGTAATTTTTCAACCACATTTATAGTTTCAGAGAACGTGTGCTTACCTGGTCTTGATCAGCAGTAAATTTTGAAATTATCCTGAACAAATGGCGCGTTTAGCTTGTTTAGTTCTCCAGATATGGTTCATTACAGAAAGCATGCACAAAACTGACTTGTCCACGGGAGCGTCATTAAGTTTTTATCTTCAACAAATCAGCATGCTCTAGATTCAGAAGTGAAAAGCCCGCCCTGACAAAGTATCCCAATCTCTGTGCTTATGTGCCATTCACATTCAACAAAGAAACGTAGGTACATAGGTAGGTAATGTCATGCACAGGGCAGATGTTTCAGATGTCTCGTTTTTTCTTTTTCTCCTTTTTTTCACAATTTGTGACCTATCGTGTGTAAGTCCACTTTGTACATTCTATCTCTACTAAAGGACGCTCCCGTGGACAAGGCAGTTTTGTGCATGCTCTCTGTAATGAACCATATCTGAAGAACCAACCAAGCTAAATTTATCATTTGTTCAGGATAATTTCAAAACTTACTGCTGATCAAGACTAAGTAAACACAAATTCTCTGAAACTATAAAATGTAGTTGAAAAGTTACCTATAACTTGGGTCAACTTTTTTTTGAACCACCCGGTATTGTTTATACTTGTCATCAAAATCTAGGGCTGTCGTCGAGATCTTTTTTTCATGTCGACATGTTGCTATTTTACAATCTCGATATCGATATGATGTCGACATTTTATGAACCAAACACTATTAAAAGTATCATGCCGATCGTCACCACAAAAGGTCCATTGTAATAAGCTATCACTGCAGTGTCATCAATAGCGCTATGTCAATGTACACAAGTTCAAAACCATTACTTATAAATATAAACATAATAATTAATTTGCCGTTTTTCAACATTTTCTACGCTTTTTATTACAAAAATCAACCCAACAAAATGTTAAACTTGTGGATTCCCTTTCAAAATACATGCGGTATTAAATACGATAATGTTTCTAGAAAGCAATATCGTAAATTTCCTAAAATGAACCAATAGAAACAGTCCCACCAACGGCCTCTGTGTCCAATATATTATTGATATTGTTAAACGACTGAGGATTTAGACTAAGCAGAAAATGAAGCAATCTCAAAAACAAGATGGCGACTATTGCGAGTTAGTGTGACGATCGCGATTTCGAGTGATTCAATTGTTAAATCCTGCTATGTTCGGATGTAATGAGCCAGCTTGTTTTAATGGCAAATTTTGTGGCTTTTAACATTTTAATAGGGGATGCGATTAGTGAACTTTGTGGACGTTTAGAACTTACACAGCCTTCATATAAAAAATTGTAAAATAAAAAATATATCGACATACCAATTTGGATATCGACATGTCGGAATTTATAGTGATATCGATATAATGTCGATATAGTCCATGTCGATGACAGCCCTATCAAAATCGAAGATGGCGGTGCCCGGTGAAAATGTTGAAAAAGTGTAGTTGCCTGAAATCTTATGGCCTTGGAGGTATAGATATGACCATGTTAACCACTTTTGAATTTCGACAATGCAATGTAAAGAATTTGAAAGTGAAGAATTTAAAATTGGTAATAACATTGCAAACAAATTAGATTAATATCAAAAGTCCTTTTAACATGACAAGCTATTCTGCGTGATATTAACACATAGTTATTAAAGAAATTCAAGGTTTTGTGTACGGAACGTTAACCTTTGAATTTTCAGTTTCATGTTTTATTGTTGTGTATAAACTTGCCGTCTTTAAAAAACTAAGTTTTAGATGGATTTTTTGAAAAATTTAAACAGTTCTGAAATCAGTAGAATATGTAGCTTGCTGCCAAATAAATTTTAAAAAGTTGCTAGAAAATGACCATGTGAAGGGTTTACCTATGCCACCACACATCTTTCAACATTTAGACACACTTTACAGTGGCCAAGTTTCTTAATTGTTAAGTCTTCTTTTGTGTATCACTAATTACCTGAAGAGTTTTTGTTTAAGCAATCGATTAGCTGTCACCACTCTAGCTTCACGTCCAGTAGACAAGCTGTGTAACTCCAAATTAGAGGATATAAGCTGTGTTGTCATCTCTGTATCGGCTGCAGTACCTGCCCCACAGCAACTAGTAAAAGATGGTAACATGTATAGGAGGGTTATTAGCAAACACCATATTACAATTTTAAGTCAGAAGATCAACTTTATGTGTGTCCCAAATGCTTGTACTATAGTCAAATTTATAATTGAACGAACACATTGAAGCAGCGTATTGCATACTTTGCGTGAGGCACGCACCCATAGCTATAAGCGTGATAATTTCGGTGCGGTCATCTTTGTGCTGCATGCATATTGTTCGTTCAAATATTAATTTGACTATAGTTAAAATACATACCGTGCACATTCCACCAATTGTCATATAAGGTGACAAATTGGTGAGTGTTGACAAGTAGGTAATCCTGAAGGGATAAAATATGATTCAACGCACATCAATTTGGAATGTGACTTCAATCAACACGCCCTTTAACATTGATCAATACTTTGGCAACAGTGTGATAATAGTAATACAACCAAACCTTAATCAATCCACCGCTGTAGTGTACATTAATTTGTAAGGCAATACGAAATAGGCTTATTTACTCACTAGATATTTGGTGCCAGGAAGTGAATCTTGGAACAATTCTTATCAGCAACAATAGTGTCTTCTGTAGCTCTTGTATCAGCACCAAGGATAACACCATCCTACAAAGTCAAGGATTAACAGATCTAACATAATATTTTGTGTCATAACAATAAGTCTTCTGATTCCAGGATGGCATTACAATGCACAGGTTTACCAAGAGGCCATCATCCTATACAATTATTTAAAATATGTCATTCGGGGTATTATGCACTTTTGGATGCTTCATTTTCTTAGCAAGAACCATTATATCACTATCATTTCTCCTGAACCAGCTGTGATGTCTCTATAACTAAAATGGCTTTTTATTCAGTCAATTTAATTTTCTCTTAAATTCTTGCCTTGTGCTTTATTAAATTATACTTAACCGGCTAATACCCATGGGTGTAGTTTTCACTGTAACGACAAGTTTTATCAGAATTGTATACACAATAATGCAATACATTACCTTGAATATCACTCCACAGATGGTTGTTCCGGTCTTTCTTGCATTGGGTCCTTTGAAACCGGTTTTCTCCAAGAAGGCATTTCTATATAAAAAAGAAAAGATTGAAATTTAAAACTTGACAATTCTTTTTGTAATGTACATAGGGCATAATGTCGTAAAAATAGACACAAATGTTCCTTTTTAAAACCCTTTTAAAATAGCTCAACCTATTTCAATTTCCAAGAATAACTAACTTGAATTTGGATCGACCTAAGCCTACCTATAATTCCTGCTACAGTAAATTTACGATGCCGACTGTCTGATGCTAGTTTTTGTAGCTACATTGACGATTCGGGATAGCTACGAAAACTAGCAGACAGTCAGCGTCATTGCTTACTGTACCGGGAATAGGGCGATCCAAATTCAAGCCAGTATTTCATGGGAGGTTGAGCTATTTAAGGGGGGGTTGAGTCAGAATTGGCCTATGTTAGAAAACCATTTTACACAACTTTCCAAAATAACAGTCGATAAGTGTCATATACCATATTCATAACTCAATCAAAATCAGGGCTGTACTTTATAGTACCCCCGCACGCCCGAGGAGGGTAAATTTTGCGTCGGTCGGGCAGCTGTAAAAAAGTACACGCCCGGCTGGCCGGTAAGAATTTTGGTGGAATGGTAAATAAGCGTCCGACACAATATCTGGGTAGTACTATATCTGGGACGCGTAGAAAATTTGATCTTTTGTTGACAAGTTGTTGCAAAATGTTTACAAATTTTATCGTAATAATATCTGTCCATGATGAAATAAGTAACACGTAATATTGCCAACATGGGTTGAAAACCAGTATCCATTACATAATTTAAGAATCTATAGAGACATTGCCGCATTTAAACTAATTTGTCAACAAATTTATCTCGATGAAAATGTACGTACACAGACTATGATTGTGTTACCCAACGAATGTTCAAACATCACTTCTGAGTGACATTTTGGCCCTTGTACTCGGAAAGGACAGGTTTAACTTAAAACTTTAGTGCTCACCTGGTTCGATAGTCGTGACCAATGCATCTATTATTGAATGAAATTCAATCCAGTAGCCTTACGCAGAAAAACAAAATTACCAAATTGACCATGTGATTTATTGTTTTCAAGATGGCCGACGAAGGTGATTTTGTGTTTTACCCTGTTTTACTTGCTAGTCGTACATGTAAATAAAAAAATTCCAACGCGACTTTTCTGTACACTACATTGCTAGCTCTTTCGATCCTACTAATGCCATTCAAGGACAACTATTAAGAGTCTCCAAAAAGGTGAGTGGGACATAAAAACAGAGGATTTTGAGGTGACTAAAATTTAGTCTAAAATGGTTCCCTTCAACATTGTGCCTTTACCAGAGACCAACCATAGGTTGGTATCGATCAAGACTAAGGCCAAAATTTTTTTGTTGTTATATTGGCGTAACGGGCTGAACAAAAATAGGGTAGGTAGGTAGGGATTTTTTTTTTTTTTTTTTTTTTTTTTTTTTTTTTTAGCAGCTGTTTTTGAACAATGTTAACCGAGTTTAAACATTCCCTATTGTTTGTTAGAAGTACCCCTCAGTACAAGTCCGTTTTCGGAAGGAATTTCCGTTTATTCGAGGAGCACCGTCGTATTTCGTTCGAGAAAAAACATTTATTTTTTTCATTTTTTTATTTTTTAGGGTCGGTCGGTTGGTTTTTTTTTTTTTTTTTCACTGAAAAAAAAAAAAAATGTAGGGTCGGGCGTATTTTTAGGGTCGGGCGGGTTACGCCAATATAACAATTTTTTTTTTTTGGCCTAAGTCTAGACCCACTTTTATACTAGAATTAAAAGAAATTGCCTTGTATTGTAAAGATCAATATATATCCTATCCTATTAAAGATGGGAGATGTACAGTGACTCTATCGTATCAAAAATATTTCTTATTTATCGACCCAATCTCGTCTGTACTATTGCTTACATTTTGCGAAGCGCGCACAGCCGCACAATCATTAAGCGTGATTATTTTTGGCATGATCATCTTTGTGCTGCGTGCATGGTGTTCGTTCAATTATTAATTAGACTATATTCTTCCGTCTATACACGCTCTTTTGAAATGCTAATTAAGTGGCATGACTGTAAACTAAGGCTGTTGAAGACGTAGTTTGGAAATGGGGCTGTGCGTGCAAATGTGGAAGTAAAGTTTAAGTAGGGTGTCTGGTATAAATGCGAAAATTGTGCAATCTCAGTGTTCTTGACTCACTTTACTATACCTTAATTTTAGAACAAAAACCTGGGTTTACATAATGTTCCTTTTAATATTAAGTGCCTGCTTTGAAAAGTACATCATTTTAGGGTTTTTACAGTAGCCTTAGGCCTTATTAAAAATTAAAAACACCATCATCTGATGTTAGATTATGTTATAAATTTGAATGTTATTAAAACAGACCTTCACCTTCAAAATAATACCAACCAAACACGGCCTAATTGGATAAAGAAAAATGGTAAACTCGAAAAAACAATATAAAAATGCTGCGAACAACCCACTGTTTGCGTGCTTGACCTGGCCTGGTCCTGGAACTTGAATGGACAATGGTCCTAATGAATGGAGGACTCAAGACAGTACAGGCGAAACCTCATATTTTAGTTTTTGATCATATAAAAGTCGGATTTCATAGTATTGTCTGAACGGCTGCAGACCATTGTAAAATCCAAACACATGACCTGATGAAAAGACTACCTAGATGATGATAAGATGGGCCATTCAATATTTTATTATAATAATGTAAACAAATGTAATTAAACATAGGCCTAACATGCAAGATCTTAGGCAGGATTTGAAGATGTGGGAGTGTAAATGTGTATAAATTCAAAAAACTGGCAGTGTAAATTTAAGAATTTGTGTACAAAGTATAGGCCATGTGGACAAAAACTGGGAGTGTAAAAACTGTGAATTTACAAAAGTGGGAGTGTAAAACACTCCCTACACGGCTGGCTGCCTAAGGCAAGCCCTTGCTAACATGTAGGGGTTCTCTTCACGAGGAAGACGATGAGAAACATGTCAGGTCTGGAGCTAGCCTATCGATTTCTGCACAAGCTACTATTCATTTTTTTATTCAGCGAATGCAATAGCAGGAATTTCATACAAATATACAATAGTACTCAGTCTAACAAAATCAGGTAATAGGCCTACCACGGAATTCATACTATTTCATGAAATCTGACAATACGGTCTTGCGCCTGTACTGCAAGTGCAAGTCAGCAAGAGAAGAGTCATCATGATTTGATTTTTATTTGATCAGGGCCTGATCAATATTTAGGGGCATAGGCCCTGATCATGTCATCTCATGATCAGCTTGATTGAATTGAAATGAAGCTTTATTTTACTTTTTTAGCTTCGTTTATTTTATAAAAATTAAAATAAAGTTTATCTTATTCTTCAGATTTTATTCAGCATAAGATACCCCGACTGATCACGCAACGACTGGGGAAGTGTACACATGATAGTGTAGTACTTTGAAGTGTTTTGACTGATGAGGAAGGACTTAAAGTTACTGAAAAAGTTAACATGGTTAATGTACAGTAACTGTGCGACTTGACTGCCGAATTTTGCATAAATAAATGACTCAGCCAGAAATGGATCGTCCTTTATTCTCTAAAAGGTGCGGAGAATGTACCTGAAATACGGATACGTGAATGTAAAGTAATATCGTAATATTTTCATTCAATTAGGATTGACCTAAATATCTTACCGTCTGACATTTTCAAAAACAAAGCCACCTTGGCTGCTTTCGACAATCAAAGAATTCGCCATTTTGGATGCTATGTCTATCACAGTCGCGTACAAGAACACGGTTTGATATGTGTCGTATACCTTTCGCTGTATGATTGAACGGTGATTGAACTTTCTACTTGTGCATGAGATTAATTAGCTCTCGAGCTATTCGAATGATGGACGACGAATTTTAGCTGAGTGATCATGACAGAGACAGATATGAAAACATTAAAATAAAAGTTCAAAATATTCGTGTGTAGTGGGATTTATTTTTTGGCTACACAAATTGTCTTTCTACACCTCTTGCCTTTTTAAAACTGAACAATTCCAAACTAAAGCGCGCGCAGCGCGCAATTATTTTTGGTCCACCCAGGCGTTTAATATACTGCTATCCATTTGGCCAAACTTTTTTGACCCAATTCCTAGTATGTACCAACAACTTTTTGGTCCCCCCTTCGGGCAACTTCAAACCTTTTTGCCCCCCCCCCCCCCCCCCCCCCCACCCACCAAAGTATTTCTGAACACTCCCTAATTATTATTGGACAAAATGTATTGTATTCCTTTTAATAGAAACATTAACAATTTAAAGAGTGAAGAGGACATTTTCATTTAGGGGTGTAAAATTAAACTTAGATCATGATAGGGTAAGCCACGTCCGGACCGACCACTGCAAATTGTGCGACAAAATGAAACTTATATACAAAATGAAACTTTCCACAACTTTTCACAAAGTATTGTTGAAAAGGTGGGCATTAACGAGATAAACACAAATGTTTGCGTGCTACGCACGTATTCACGTTTTCGATTGCATTTTGTACAGCAATTTTTGCGCGTTACGCGCGAATCTGTGTGCAAATTAAACTTTCCACAATTTCAAAAAAGTAGGCTACCGTTGAAAAAGGTGGTCATTAACGAGATAAACACAAAATTTCTGCGCGCTATACTCGCGAATTTTCATGCAACCTTTATTTTTCAAGCAAAAAGAGGCATTCATGTTGAGTGAATCTGAATATTGTAAATTGTGGGATGGTCCGAGCGTTGTAAAAAAACCAACAGGTATGTGTCTAAATGAAATAGTAAGGAGGGGGGGGGGGGGGGGGGCGGTCAATAAAGTTTTGAAAAATTGTCAAGGGGGGGGGTGGTCAAAAAATGTTTTGCAATTTATAAGGGGGGGGGGGGGGGTCAAACAAGTGTCGACACCAAAAAAAATCAGTTGCCCAGCCCCCCCCCCCCCCCACCAAAGTATTTCTAAACACTCCCTGAACAGTCCAGAATAATTTTGTCCAAAATAACTTTTGTCCAATCAGATTTTCGTCCAAACTTTACTTTGTCCTAAATTTTATCGGCCAAACCATTTCCTTTGTGGCAAATCAGATTAGATCAAGACTATTATATAGATCAAGAAAATTACTGATTTTTGAATTTGAAGTCTTAAAATATATTTATTTTTCAGGAGGGTCAAGTTTTACACTATCACCAATGTTACCGCAAGAAAGACAAGTCCATTGAGATATAGGTATTTAAAGTTGTTAAAATATTGTAGACAATTAGGCCTACCAAAAAGGTGCTATTGTAATGAAAATTGACAATATTATAGGTTAAAGTCTGAGCATTCACGAGATAGGTGGTTTTTTTCGACAAAAATGTCGTATTAAACGATATCGACCAATTTATTGATTTTGGGCTTGCTTCATTCTTGTGCTCAGTTTGGAGCCATAGGTTTTATACAGGGTTTCTATAAACTCACCAATTATTACAAGATTGTGTAAAGATTTTTTGTATTATTACATCATACATGTCAATAAACAATATATGGTGCTAAATCATTAAGATCAAAGATAAACCGCATTATAATTGATTATAAAACAACGTCATTTGTTATAAAAGTAAAGGCAAAAGAAAAATGTTTACTCATAAAACAACATCATTTGTTACAAAAATATAGACAAAAGAATAAGTGACCCAAGGGAAATTCGAATTCACGGAAACTAATTCTTAGCGAAATCAGTCTGAATATAACGAAGGGTTTAGACCGCTGCGCCATCAAGACAGATATTAATATCAGGGGCGACGAATTAAAAACACCTAATACTTTATATTTTAATAGTGGCATTATTTCCCCAGTAAATCATAAAACTATGATATAAGGACAGACTATGGTCAAGTATTATATATTATTGCATATGACTATCCCTTTACCTTCGGTTCAAACTTTATACGTTCGGTTCAAGTGAGCAGTGTTGCTATAAATGGTGAGCCCACTAAACTAACTAAAATTGACATGATCAACTCGTCTCACATCACGCAAAATGACGCCCAGTCATGCGTCTGTAGCTGTTACATAAGCTTGGCAACATCGTAAACCCTGGTTCGGGGACTACTTTAGGTCTAAAATACAAATTCACATTTCGTAAAAACTATAAAACTAAGCAAAAACTAAAAGGATTTCGTCGGCCATGAGGGTTTTAATTAGTAAATAATGGTTAATGAACAAACTTTTAAATATTTATACCGACTTTAAATCCGTTGGGGTTGCAGGGGATGATTTGGCTGAGGGTGAGTGCAATCGATTATGGGACGTGTGATTTTAGGTCATCGGGTGCTCGACGTGATTTGTAATATAGATAAATATTGATCACCAATTTTAAAGATGGCGACCATATAGAGGGACGCCGCCGCGGGGACCCAGTCTAAATAAATTGAGGTAGGGTTAGTTGGCAGCCATGATGGCGAAGTAGGTGGATTGTTCGTAATTTTCTCAATAATATGATGCCGAATTTGACATATTTGGTCCACAAACAGCGATTTTATCGCAAATTTTAGAATTTAACAACTTTTGTGACTTTGCTTCTTGTAACCTTGATGATGTATAGCTTATAAACTTTAGGTTATGGCAGTGCATTGATTTAAAAAAAATCAATTTCTCAAAACAGAAATAAAAACGGCCTCTATGTAAATGGATGATTAAATTAATTTTAATATTAATATAAACATGATAAATATGATAGTTGGAATTCGAATTGTTGCTTTGATTTGTACACTATACTGTTTAAAACTTGATGATACATGCTTGATTGAAAAAGAGAGTAACATAGCCTAGTCGATACTATAATCAGACTCGTTTCTTGCATCAAAACAAAATTCTAAAAATTGCGGTAAAAACATTGTTTGTGTAGCAAAAATGATCAAATTTGGTACATTATTAAGAAACTTACGAGTTAATCGTAATTAAAGCCACGGTACCAGGGCCGTCAGCAACTTTTGCCCAAGGGGGGTGCGTTTTCACGATTTTTTACCGGAAGCAGTGGCGTAGCTAGGGTTTTTTTTCGTAAAAGGTTGCCCAAAAAAAATTCCAAGTCAGTCACCTCGTGAATTTCACGTAAGTGTGGGGGGGGGGGGGGGGGGGGGGGGGGGGGGGGGAGTGGGGGGGGGGGGGGGGGGGGTTATGAGTAGTTTTACTATCATTGATATTTGAAACTAAGAAAAACGCAATTTTTACCTTAAAAAAAAGAAGAAGAAAAAGAAGAGATTTTCAAGGGGGGTGCGTCCGCACCCAACGCACCACCCCCTTCTGACGGCCCTGGGTACAGAGCCATTATGAAAGTGTACAGTATCGGCAACACTATATACGGGGGTGGGGAGGGGGGGGGGGGGGGGGTGCCTCCCAGTAACGACACTGTTTTGTCCCCCAAAATTGCAAATTGATCAAAGTAGCTTAAAATTGGTCTGAATTGTCTAAGTCATAGCAAATGCAGGCATTTTTTACATGAAAAGTCCAAATATTTCTGCGCATTTAACCCCACACCCCCACCGTTTGACACTCCTAAAAAGGTTTGATGCCGCCATTCACAGTGTGATCTCCCCCCCCCCCCCCCCCTCCCCCACCCAGCAAATAAAAATGCTGGTTACGCCGCTGAGTGATTCAGTTGATTACCAGTCGTAGTACAGTACGAGTCCGCCCCCCCACCCCCCCCCCCCACACTAAACACAAAGTTGATAACCATACGTGTTCATAATATCAAGGGAAAAGGGTATATTTTGGGTGTCATCAAGGACCGCAAAATTACGATATAGGGGGTATTTTAGGAATCAGTCTCCGCGAAATTCAGTAAAAGGGATATTTACGACATTCGAAAAATGTTTATGTTTTGAATCCTTCTGCTCCACCATGTCCACTTCATGTGGTTTGAATTATTGGGTCAGAACACAACCCAAATCCACCATTTGGCATGTTTGGGGTAGGGGAAGGTGGGTAATGGCGAACACATTTGGTCAGAGAGGTATAACACACATATAATACGTCATATAGCAATAACAATCATGTAAACACAAAGCACTGTGAAGGTTCTACCTTTTATCAAGTTTTTATCAACTCATCATTAAAATTCGAAGCTACGACGCAATAAACAAAATGGCGTCGTCCGGCATTACCCCGCGCCTTGGGGGCAATGGCGGATGACGCCATTTTGTACCCAAAAATCTTGTATAATGTATTTCTTTATCAAGCAGTGTCCACAACTATCTTTAAAAGTAGGCCTATTCAATATACATTATAGTAAAAATAAACTAAATATCTGGCCTACGTTGCATAAGTATATTATAATCGTTTTAAGCCATAGGCACCGAAAAGGCAAAGAGTCACTTACCTGATTTTTGCGATTGTTGAGAGAATAAAGCAGATGAGCCCTTCGGTCTGCCGCTGCGCAAGCTTAGTGCAGTAATTCGTAACAGCGTACGATAGTTAAATAGTGCCCTCTATCGCCACTTATCAGTTGTAGCAGTGTCCGCGATACCCCGCGTCCGCCATTACCCCACCTTCCCCTACACCAGTTATAACACAGGACCATGCTGGAGGCAACTTGTTTTATTCTATTAAGACTATTATGTATAATGTATACGGTGTCATTGAAAAAGTGTGTTTAAAATTCTATTGAAAACCAAAAATAGGGGTATTTTCAACTCCATTTTGTCATCGATTTTGCACTATTAAAAGAAGGTGTTAAAATAATGAACAATCCTTGCAGAGGCAGGGGTACTTTGAAAGATTAAGAACACGCATGGTTAACACTTAGTTAGGATAATAAAGTGGACAATTTAACTTGTACCGATAATGCACGACCCTGTCTGCTGAAAGCGCGACCCAAGTGATCAATAACAACCTGTAGGCCTAACGGGACTGTAAATATCATAATTCAATTTCCCCACCCAAACTGTGCGAGCTATTTGTTTTTAAGGACACTTCTTGTTATTACATTACTGCATTAATTCATAAGAGCATGGATTCGAATTTATTAACCGTACACACTTACTGTATAAATGTATTGCTGTACAATGTACATGTGCTATGCGCTTTACTCCGTCAAGGATCAAATGTTGTTTACGGTACATCGCTGCCGGGATCACCAGCAACTTTTAGTTTTTTATTTCAATCAATTAGCGATTTAGCCAATAGACGCGCGCGCGTTGGCTTCCGTCCTTCCGGGCACGCACGCACGGCAGAAAGGTACCTCATTGCGATTTGGATTTTTGGAGCGGACAGTTGGAAACGAGTTTTTGTGTGACAATACATTATGAGAAATATCCGAGGATTTTTAAGTGGTGAGTTAATCCTTTTAGCATCCAATCCATAACATATTCTGCAAATATGAATGCATCACATTTATAATCATGTTAAATAGATTGTTGGGTTTCGTCAGATATTTGTGGGTGTATTTTTATAATTAAACGATAAAATACGGCCTCTTTCTGGACTATTTTTATTAACATTATAAACTTGTACACTGTGTGTATGCGATGGCGAGGGACACGGTGATATTTGGAGCACTTTAGAGATCGTAGGCATGTTTTGAATCAATAGTTTCTTGATTTATTCGATGGTTGATAAATTCAAAACATCCAAATGTTGTATCGTAGGCTTTGAACGAGCCTATTGATTTGTGTATTTTTGATTGATCTGGCGGATTATAATTGAAAGAGATTTTTCTGACAGCTTTTGGGATTATTGTTTTTATTATCCGTATCTAAAAATAATGTACATTTATGAGTTTCAGATTAACGAGACCTGACGATTACAATGTTGTTAACGTGTAAACCAGTTGACGCTAGCCTAGCGTGTTGTTGTAGGGTAAAATGTAGGCCTGACGGTGTTAATTTTTTTAAAACTACAGCCTGGTTGGAATATTATTTAAACTTGCGAGTTAAATTCTGTTTGCCAAAAATTGAGAACGCCTTTCTAAAATTATGAACGGCGTGTGACGGGAGGAAGGCCTGTTTTAAAGAAGGCCAGCGCCAATGTTTTCCAATATGCTTTCCGGTTTCACAAATTCTGTTTCACATTTTGAAAACCAAATTGCTCTTGTTATGGCGGACCTATGAAAATATTATTGATGCTTAAAATCGTGCAGTGCTCTTTTG